>CM062813.1:880906879-882106879 GCA_031772625.1 Pinus tabuliformis
TTTTATCGCCCGTTTTTAAGAGCGCTTTTGTAATGGACACAATCTATTTTAGTTCCAATCTTCCAATTATGGGATGGAAGTGGACCACTTATGACATGCTTCCTATCCATGTGTACCATAATATTTTGTGGGAGTCTGGAGTTTCACCCAGTTTTTATAAAATTTGTCAAGGAGTTATGTTACCCATCCATAAAAAGTCTATGACACAACCACCCCTAGGTTTTCAAAAGAAGCTAAAGTGGATATCTTGCATGTAGCCACATGGTTGAGGGAGGAAACATTTACATATATCAAAGTATTTGGGAGCATTGCTTCATAAATGTTCTCCCATACTATTTCCTCAACAAGCTAATGGCTAGGGAGATATCCTACCAAACGACATGGGAAGGTGGGTTGAAAAAGGATTGAAAGAGCAGAAGAAGGCCATTTGGCCTACATTTCCATTACAATGTGGTGCTTTTGTGCTACATGATTTTGGACATGCATGCAAAGAAGAATAGATAATGAATTCTCTGAAATTATCTACAATCCCGGAAGGCAGTATGACCCAAATGGAACTGCTAAAGACTTCACTACTATGGTGAAAGTGAAACCATTCACATAAGGAAGATGCTTTCGATGGCCTCTTCCTACAAAAATAAACATTTTCAGATGTAATGCATATGGCATCACTACTTTTTATCCCAGATGATGTTGAAGCTTTCCATGTGTACAGAAAGAGGAGATTATTGAAGGTCCCATTGGACATACTATAGATTGAACCAATAAGGGAGCCAACTCCTAGTGTAAGCTTGGAGGATAGCTCCAAATAGAATTTTAAAGAAGAAACCTAGGAGATATCTTCTCATGAGTCAGAGAACTAGGAGCACCAGTCTCAAAATGGGGGAGGCAATAAAAATAAAGAGTCCGAAAGAGGCACAACTAGAACTATAGAGGAAATAGTCGAGAAAACCACAAAAAAGAAACAGGTAGAAGTTCACTCCACATCCACTCAATTAGCAAAAAGCCTAATTATTGATTTGGAAAAGGAATGGGAACATTTTAGCAAGAAGTTTCACACAGTTGAACAAACATCTGAGATACAAACTCTTGAGTAGCCACAACACAAGTCAACTCAAGAAACAATAGTAGAGAAAATTGTAGGCGTTCAGTTCATTCCTGCCACCCCCACTTCAAAAATTATTTTGAGAATTGAGGAAATTCCTCCACTAGATGTATTTTACATACCTACCCACAAAGCTGTCATCAAAAGACAAAGGAAGAGAATAAATTTAGATGTTGCAGCTATTACGACTCTTGGCAATGAACCAATGGACATTGTATGGAAGGAATTGCCCATGGAGCCATCTGAAAATCTCACAATATTGTCGCAATTCCTAGGAGCCTATGCAACAACAACTATTGACAAAGTGACAGAGGTCCAAATGCTGCTTAAAGAAAAGGAACAAAGAATTTTGTTGTCGGAACAATAATTGGCTCAAAAGAAATCTAATCAACAAGTAGAATTACAAGTAGCCCGGCTCCAACAAGAATTTGAACAGATGTGAATACAATATCAAGCTAGCCTATCATAAAGATATGTGTGGATACAAGCTATGACAGATAAGTATAAAGACATTCCGCAAATTGATCAGTTCATAAAGGAAGCACTCATTCTTAACTCCCAACTGATGCAGTAGAAGGAAGTTCTTTGCCAGAAAATCTCGCAAATAGGTCCTTATTGCGTGATCAATGATAAGCTAACAAGTGAAGTTGTCGACATGAGACTTGAGTATGACAAAATCCATAGAAATATTTCTGACTTTATCGCCTGGCAAGAATCAGAAGAATGGAGAAAGGTTTATCTTCCAAAATTGGAGGAATCGCATAAAGACATCTTGTTCACAGATTGGGATTCTCGGCGGAAGTAAGGAGAAAGGAAAACGACTGTTGCAGCAGAAACAACAAGCAACATAATAGAAGCAATCAATGAAAATCTGCATGGTTCCAACTGGATTGCAGAAAGCATACTAGGATTTCTTCTAAATGTCAAACAATTAGAGCAATCGTGGAGGTAGGCAGCGAAGGAAAAGGAGGAGGTGATCAAATAGATGAGAAAGATAAACTGGGAAGCATATTGGCAGTTCTTAGTAAAACCATACAACTAGTGGATGACCTTGAGATGCTTAATAACTTCCACAAAAAAAAGGTGCTAGTACTAATAGACTCAATATTTTCTAGGCAGTTGAAATCTGCGATTGTCCAACCAACACAGCTTAAGCCTATGAAAGATATTTGCGATCTCAAAGATCAAATGCAAAGGAGTTAGTCACTTAGTTTATTTTTATTTTTAGTTTTATTTTCGCATAATCTGAGGCAGGTCGTTTAAACCTCCTCAACTATTTTTGTAATAATCTATTTTAGGACCTATAGTTTAGTATTTAAACCCATCTCATGCATTTAGATAGGGGTCCATAAATTTTATCAGAAATATTCTTCGAAACATGCACTTCTGTACCTTTGAGGAGGTTCTGATGGAATGAATGGAACATGATCTATTTTTCTCTTAAATATCTAGCATGCTTTACTGAAATACACTTCTGTACTCTTAGAATATGTTGGATTGATTGAAAGTTGGTCAATATTGCTGAAGCACATGAGAAGGACTCGTCATATATGGTACTTTTATCTTATGATATTGTTTTATTTATGTATCAGGCAATACTTCTTCTGTTAATTGTTTTATGTGTGAAAGTATAAATTACAGTTAGCATTATTTCACTTTTGTATGATGTTGGCTTTGACTTTATTCTAAATACATGAACGATTTATATGCGATATATCTTTCACAATAGTTTTGGCTAACTATTTATCCAAAATGATTTCATTTCTTATTGCAGTTGAATGATCTATATTACCAATTGTTGTAGGACATCATTGTAGATCGCATATTGTATTTAATTCTCGGGTATATTTATATTTAAATAGTGTTTAAACTAGGATATATGCATGTGTTTAGTAGTTTAGATTAGACTACACTTAGCTTAATCATTCCCCTGTTACATCATATATCACCCCATCAACACTATCAAAATCTCTTCTAGGAAACTGGTCCCATTATCCCCAGTCAGAGCAACTAAAACAAATGGAAAAGGAGTTTCTAACCAAAGTCCAGACCGGGTGTTCTCCCCTATGTCATAGAAATGATTTTCAGGGCTTCAACAGAAGGCTCAAGATGTATTCTACTTGGTTTATCTTTTTTTTAATATGATATGACCTATAAAACTTAGGTGTCAATTTGTTTTCTCCTTGTTTCTTTAGGGATAATTATTTGTAAGGTTGAAGCTTAGCAAATACCCATCATCCAACCTCAAATTCTCTTTCTATTCTACATTGGTCGACTTGTTATTTCATAAGATTTCTTGCAATATTTAGATTTTCTAGAGTGTCTAAAAGACTTTTTGGGTTTCTTCTAAAGTAATCTTTTATTTTTGGAAATTGTGTTTTGTTAATGGTGAATTCCTTCCATTTAGGCAACTCATAACTATAAAGAGCTTGAAATGGAGTCATTTTGGTTGAAGTTTGATAAGTAGAGTTGTGCCACCATTTAGCAAGGTGTAACCATTGAAGCCACTTATTTTGTTTATTTGTTACATAACAACAAAGGTAAGCCTCTAAATATTTCTCGATAATTTCTATTTGACCATTTGTTTAAGGATGATAAGTTGAACTCATATTGTGGTATGTTTTGAATTGTTTGAAAAATTCCTTCTATAAATTCCCTTTAAATTTTGTTAGGTCCCTATAATACTAGTGTATCCCTCTTATTATTATTTTTGTGCCCTAACATTATTATTGATATGTAGGCTCTAATTATATTATGACCCCTTAGACTCCTATATATAGAGGGAGATCTTTTCATTTGTATCATCAAATAATTGTTCATTTATGTAATGCAAAGGAGGTTTCCCACTCGAAGAGGATAATTTTTAAGTCGTTGATCTATATTTTGTGAGTTAATTGCATAACATTTGGTATCAGAACTTTGGATTCTAGGGTTTTGCTTCTTCAAACGGGACATCTTGAAATTTTCACTATAATTTTTTTTCTACGAGGTTTCAAAAGTTGAAATTTTTATCACGTGGAGCCAAAATATTGGTGAAATTCATATAAAAATTTACGAGCTTGGTTCGCTATATTTTTGGAGATATGATCTAAGGAAGTTAGGGTTTTAGCAAGCTCCAAAATTTTGTCTCAAACAAGTGACTTAGGGAAAATGGTCATAAATTTCGTTTCATACATAAGATATAAATTCTGTAAAAAGTGGCTTAAAGTGCATGGAATTTGGATTTTTGTGTATCAATTTCTAGTCTTAAGGTTGAAAGAGTAACATGTGGAATACCGTACAATATCACTCTATTGAACCAATCAATAATCAGGACATCGTGGGAGATTTGGCATAACGATTTCTTGAAGAATCCTATCTCAGTCAGACTTGTGGCATTGGAAAGAAGTCTAAGAGAGATACCATAGGAAAAAATTTCATTACTTGTAGATTCGAAATTATAGAGTTACAACTATTTCAAGATCGAGCTCCTAAAAACAAGAAAAATGTGTGTATTTTTATTTTTTTTAAATTGCATAACTTTTGTTTGAAAAATCAGTTTGAAGTGATTCCAAGGGAATATTGAAGCATATATATAAGTATTGGGTTCTAAAATTCCTCCTAAGAAAAATAATTCTACACCCATTAAGCCCTCAGAAATCTCTACTATGACGCATGAAGAGGAAGAATTGTTGCATGATATATCAAAATTACGGGACCAAGTGCAACAAATTTCGCTCTCACAAAAATCACCAAAGATGAACTAAAAGGTGACATGGATGATTTAAAATGTGACATGAATGGTTTAAAATCAGACATGGAAGGTTTGAAGGAAGGTTTGACAAAGTTGTTACAAGAAAGGCTTCCTGGTGGTGACAAGGTAATCCATGAAAATCATGATGAGGACAAAAGGAATATGAATTACGATTTTAGAGACTCCAATGTGGGTTTTAAGAACCACCACATTCTAAATATAGATATGAGGAAGTTTGATGGCAAGGATCCGATAACATGGATAATACAAATGGAGCAATATTTTAATCTACAAAATGTGAAACCCTCACAAGAGGTACGTATTTCATCTTTATATGTAGAACCCAATCAATTTGTATGGTATAGATGGCTTTGTTCTCGTAAACCACTTGTCACCTAGTCAAATTTTATGGAGGAAATGATAGGACATTATGAAGATACAAAGAGAAACACCTTCTTTAGTCAATTGATAAATCTCAATGTAACAATCCTGGTGAAAATTCCATGTAATAAAAGTAATAAAGGCAACATAATAACCATGGTTGATGGGACACTTATTCCAAGCTGAATGTTGGGAAAATCATACTAGTGGGTGTTCATTTGGTTTAGTATGGCTAAAGGAAATTGGAAAAGGCAATGGCTAAGGCTTTGGAAAGGAAAAATGGATTTTTTGGCACATTTATTTATGAAAATAATGGAAATTAGGAGAAAAGGAAGGTGAAAGGTCACAGGTTGCATGTGAGGATGAAAATGAAGAAAATAGAAGCCTAATTGATAAAAAGGATTATGAGGATCAATTTGTAACCTTTTGCTAGTTCAGTTTTGGAGCTCTCTCATTATTCTCTCTCTCACACTCTTGGAAACTTAGAGTTTTCTTGGAGCACTTTGGCATTAGATCAAGAAGGGAAAAGAAGGCAAGAGGAAGCAGAGATCAAGCAAGGAAGATCAGGATCAAGCAACTATAACAATATTCTTTGTAGGAATTGATTTGCATGCATATTTTCCTTGATAGATTTGACATGCATGGTATTGCATGTGGTTCTTTTGTTTTTATGGCATAGGTTTTTCTAGGTGTGATAGTGTTTTCAACCTAGCCTTTCCATTTCCAGATAGCCATGGTGTGATGGGCTTCTGTTGAAGCCTCGAAAATCGGGTCTACGACAAGGAGGATACCCACCCGGTCCGGACCTTGGTTAGCAGCTCCTTTTCCGTTTGGTATAGTGGGTCTGACTGGGGATATTGGACCTGTTTCCCAATTTAGGTGTGTGTGTGTGTTGGACTGATATTTCTCTTTCTAACAGTTTCTAAATGGAATACTTCTACTCTAATTCTAATCTAATAATAAGGAAATTGTATTCTAATAAGCAGAAATATCTAAATCTACAGTAACCCGAGGTATAATATTTCTTTTCTGTGATCTAAAAGGATTTCAAATAACAACTGGTAATAAAGATCATTCAACTGTTATGAGAAAATAATTCAATAAAGATGAACCACTTTGTATAAAATGTTAGACGAAACAGTTGTGAAAAACATATCGCATAATAAGCTATTCATACACCAAGCATAAATAAATAGCTATCATCTTACAAAAGTGCCAAATGATAACTCAGACATTCATACATCAATATATAAATAACTGAACATGGAAATCACTCTAACAGAAGGGCAGAAATAGTTAAGAGATAGAAATACCATTTATAACTAGTGCTACTCATGAGCTTCAAGCGATAACGATTTATTTCTTCTTGATCAAACATCCACTAAGAGTACAAAAGTGCAACATCAGTAGCAGATATCAAATGAAAACATCAATAAATCTTGTTCCATTCATTCATCAAAACCTCCTCAGAGGGTACAAAAGTGCATGTTCTGGGGATAAGTTTTTGATAAATTTCAGGACCCTTCTCTAAATGCATGAGAAGGGTTTAAATACTACTAACTAAATCTAAAAATAAATTATTACAAAAATGTAGGATGCGGTTTAAATGACCGTCCTCATTTCAGGAAAATAAAACAAAATTAAAACTAAAATTGAATCTAAAATTAAAACTACTTCTGTATTTGGTCCTTGAAATCGCACGCATGCAGCATCTGTTTGAGAAGAGTCGGCTGGCCGACTTCCGATTTTAGCTGAGCTGAGAAAACAGAATCGACAAGAGCTGGCGCCATCTTTTCGGCCGAATTGATGATACACTTAAGAGTCATCCACTGGCTATGTGGCTTTACCAAGTATGCCCAGTAATAATCCCAGTTCAACTTGGTTAACCCTTGGATTGCTTCTGCCTTTTCTTGGGCCTTCTGCTTCCAATCTGTTTGTAGTGTTGCTTTCTTGCAATTTTCGGGGCTTGCAGGTGACTAGGCAATTAGCAGCTTTCCTTTTCGAGAAATTTTTCTCAGCGATGCACGATTAGCGCGCATCGGAAACTGCCTCTGTTTCTTGATCCAGGTTTCCTTGATGCATTTTTCGCCTTTTGTGCTTTTTCCTTTTAGGTGATATAAAGTTCAAATTTTGTAAAAATAATATTTCCGCAAGCTCTTGACCCTGAGTCTTAAACTGTCTATTTCTGATATCAACGCTGTCCAGTATCCACTTAACCATGTCCGTGTATGGGAGAATTTTGGGTCTTGCTGCTATCCGGTGTAAGAATGAGCAAGCTAGCTCTGTGATGGATGCCTCAGATGAACTATTTGAGCCCGCGGTAGTAGCAACTTCCATTACTCTGGGATTCTCCTCTTCAAGCAAATTATACATGCCTTCCCACGTAGCAATTCCTGCGTCTCTGTTACAGGTCGTGTCTGTATATAAGGGCACCATTTCTTTTTCTTCAGAGCTCGAAGATTTGCTTTTCTTTCCCATTTTAACCTGCATATTGCTTTGTATCGTTCTCTGTTCTCCGTTCCTGCAATTCACAAGTGAAGTGAAAATAATGACAAGGAAGGGTGATGGGAAAGTTTTAAATGCCGAAGACACATCAAATATACCACCTTATGTGAGATGATTTTTCGATAAGCACAAAACCATATTCCATTAATAACTGGCAACTAACTCATTTATTAGCATTAAAGCGCATAACCAGGTGTCAGCTTATGGAAAATACTTTTCTTGAATAACGAGCCTGAAAGATCTGCGATGAAGCGATTTTGCGATTTGCTTCGCAATATCATAGATTGCAATATCGTGGAATCATAATGTCATAGAATCGTAACATCGCAGAGTTGATTTCTCGTGATATCGCATTATCGCATTGTTGCTGTATCGCGAAATCGCAATATCGCAATATCGCAGATCGCAAAAACATTATATATCGCAGATCGCAGGAATTCGGCTTGTAAGGTGGTCTTCTGTCATCTTTTTTCATGATGCGATATTCCTAAGGAAATATTTTGTCTTACCTTATCATAAAACTTAGATTTTTTTAGATTTTCCAAGGGGGGTTCCCTAAGCTTATGATGGTAATTTTATTTGAAAAGGAAATTTAAGCGCTATTTTGATTTTTAAATTTTTAACTAAGGGTCCCCACTTATTTAGTATTAGGTATAACACTAAATAGGGAGGGGGGTTGTTGCTGGCCACAACAATTGGTGATTCACTTGGAAGAACCAGTTATCTCTGCTGCTCTTTTGAATTTTCAAAACTTCCAAAACAGAAAAGTTTCCAGAAAATTAAACTTTACTATAGAAAGACTAAGTACATTATGCTTTTGCCTATGAGTGATATTTTGTTTCTTCTTTTTATCAACTTTGATTATTTACTTCCTCAAGCGAGTCCTTGTATCTACAACAGTCATTACTTGGTTTATAAATATAAAAACAAAGTCTTCTCTGTAAATCATTTTTAAATATGCTCATTTGTCGTAGGTAGAGCCTCTGCTACCAGTTAGCGTTTATAGGTTCGACATGGTTACCTATTATCCAGCAATGATCCTGTATCCTCCCTAGAGAAATTTACAACTTTTCAAAGAACAATCCATTTACACACTTTTTGCTTTCATTTTCTTTTTATTCTTAAAGAGCAATGTCTTGGTTTGGTAGCCAATTCATGACACAGTCATTCACTGATTTATAACTTTGCTGAACAAGCTGGCTCGTGATGAGACCCCTTGCCTTTTGATTTTAACAATCTTAAGTCATTGCCCTATTGTGGTATGCAATATTGGCAAAGTCAGCAAGTTATACATCTATGATCATGATAAGTCAGCTCGTGATGAGACCTCTTACTCTTTAAGTTAAAGTGTATCTTTGGTTCATTCTCCGAATATTGTAGTTTCCTAGGTGGGGAGTAAGTCATTGTTTCCTTAAGACAGCTCTGGACAACAATGATAGAGCTTTTTGGAAAGAGCCTTTCTACAAAGAATCTTCATTTTGTTATTGATACTTTTCATTCACTGAAATAAAACAATTTCTAACTCAAGGTAGCTTTTCATCAAAATTTATACAGTTGAAACTAGTATCATTTCTAGGCCCATAGTCTTTAGCTGTATCTTTCAATAGTAATGATTAATTTTTCAGAAAGAATTATATTTATACAAGTGAAAAAACAAAATCTAGAAGAGAATTTGTGTCTTTTTCGTGAATTTAAAAAGTAACCATTTACAACCTATTTTATTATGGAAAGAAAAATGACTACTCTACAAAAATGGAAGAATGATCTTCTATGGAAAATATTTCTTAAGAATCTAACCATTAACAGGTAAAGAATCTCTTTTCCCTGTTAAATCTTGTAACATGAAGGTAGACGGACCTATGACTTCTATGATTTGAAAAGGACCAAGCCACATTCTTTGAAATTTTGTATGTTTTCCCTTTTCCTCATGAGCCTTGTCCCATTTTAAAACTAGATCTCCCATCTGAAAATCTTTTCTGGATATCATATTGGAATCAAAAGAGGCTTTCACCAATGCTTGATGATGAGCGTGAGTAATCTTAGCCCGTTCTCATTGTTCTTCTAGCTTAATTAATTCCAGTTGCCTAAGTTGTAAAGAAGAAGTTGGTGCTTCATCAATATATTGAACCAAGGCTAAAGAGGGAATTGCCAGATGTGTTGGAAGAACTACTTCTTTCCCATAAACTAAATTAAAGGGAGAAGTGTCGATAGAGGATTTCTGCGTTATTCGATTTGCCCATAAAGCATATATTAAAGACTTATGCTAGTTTTTATGATTTTGGTCAATGGTTCGCTTAATAATTTTGATTAAGTTCTTATTTGTGGATTCAGCTAACCCATTCCCTTGTGGATAATAATTGGCCGAGTATTTAAGCTTGAAACCCCTTTTGAGTGAAAATTTAGTCATTGCATTACCAAAAAAATATGATGCATTATCAAACATTAAAGCGAAAGGCAATCCAAACCTGGTGATTATGAACTGATCTATGAATTCAATGATGTTTTCAGCATTAGCCGTCTTGAGTGGAACTGCTTCTACCCATTTAGTAAAGTAATTTGTCGCTGTAAGGATGTACCTACGCTGTTTAGAATAGTGAGGAATGATCTCACCTATTACGTCCAATCCCCACTGATCGAAAGGTTGTTCAATGGTAACTGGTTGCAGTGACAAGGATGGTTTCTTTTGTCTCCCAGTAGCGGTTTGACAAACTTGAAATTTCCTTATGTAGTTATGTGTGTCTTTGAATAATGTGGGCTAGTAATAGCCTGCGTGTAAAATTTTGTGAGCAATTGCATCTCCAGCGTAGTGTCCGCCTGTTGGTCCATCATGGAGTTCCTGCAATACTTTTTCAGATTCAGCTTTCTCAAGACATCTAAGAAGAACAAAATCATAATTTATTCTAAAAAGAACGTTATTCACGAGTTGATATTGTTTGGCTTTTAACCTCAGGGCTCTTTTCTTGGTATGATTGAGGTTTGGAGGAGCATATCCATTCTTTAGATAATAAATAATATCAGTGTATAATGACTCAACATCGTTTAGGCTTACCTCGTATACTTGTACCTCTGCAGATGGATTTTCAGGCATTAGCGATGCTCCTGCCAGCATTTTGCAAAAGCCTTGACCTTTTACAATATTTGCTGGTTTGACTTCTACATCATATTCCTATAAGGCAGTAACCCAATTGGCCATTTTTTCACCCACATCCTTCTGTACTAGAAGATTTCTTACCGCTGGAAACGGTACTATGATCTTGGTATGTGTTTTGAGTAAAAATGGTACGAAATATTTAATTTCTTTAAAAACAGCATAAGCTTGTTTCTCCACATCTAAATAACTCAACTCAGCTCCTTGTAAATTGGAACTAAAATAGTCAATTGGGGCCTCCGAATTTTCTTGATTTGCTTGAGTGAGTATCGCAGCATATGATCTATTTGAGGCAAATGTATACAAAATAAAAGGATCGGAAAAATTTGGAGTTGCTAAAGATGGAGCATTGATAATTGCTTGTTTGATCAGATTGAATGCCTCGTGTTCATCTTGGCCCCATTTAAAGTTTGCATTCTTTTTAATCATGGCTTGTAAAGGAGATACGATTCTTGAAAAATCTGGCACAAATCTCTTTACAAAGTTAATCTGGCCAAGGAATGATTGCATGGCTTTCTTGTTGTGAGGTAGGGGTACTGCGGAAATTTCCCTGATTCTGTCAGGATCAATGTGAATTCCAGATTTTGACACTATGAATCCTAGAAGCTTTCCTTCACTTAATGCGAAAAAAGATTTTTTTAGGTTAAGCAAAATCCCATACCTTAAACAACGTTGGAATATTTGTTTTAAATCTCTGAGATGGTTGTTTTGTTTCTTGGAATAAACAGTTATATCATCCAAATAGATTACCACTGATTTATTAACTAACCCTTTGAATGCAATGTCCATGGCTCTCTGAAATGTGGCACCCACGTTAATCAAACCAAATGGCATCTTTTGATATGTGTATGTGCCCCATTTAGTTCTAAATGTGGTTTTTAATTGATCATCGGGATGTACCAGCACTTGGTTATATCCTGAGAATCCATCCAAGAATGACATTAATTCTGAGCCCGCAACTGCCTGCAGTATTTGTTCCATGGGAGGTAAAGGAAAATTATCCTTTTGGCAAGCCTTGTTAAGGTTTCGAAAGTCAATGAAGATTCTAATATCTCCATTTTTCTTTCTAACAGGTACCATATGGAGACCCATTTACAATGTCTAATGGGAAAGATTATTTTGGCTTTCAATAACTTATTGAGTTCAGTTTTGATCTGATTTTCTAAATTTGGATGGATCTTTCTCAACTTTTGTTGGACAGGTTTTTCATTATCGATCATTGGGATAGTATGTTGGATGATGGAGGTGTCATATGTTTTGAGTTCATCGTAATTCCAAGCAAAGACACTTTTGTATTGTTTCAAGAGACGAATATACGCTAATTTTTCTTCAGGGGCTAGGCCGAGGCCTAGGTTGATATTTTGCGGTTTGGCATCAGTTCCTAGATTTACTAATTCATAATTCAAAGTTGAACTTTGGAGTTTTGAATTGGTAGATCTTTTGAATCGATCTTCCAAATCATAAAGGTCTTCTAATTTGACTATTGATTTAGGTATAGCATTGTTAGTACTATCCTGCTGCAGTTGTTGGTCATGTTGGTCTTCATCAATTATTTGATTGGTGTAGGATCCTTCAGATGTGAGAAAACTCACGATATCAGGATTGTCGTTGAAAATCCTCCAATTGGTAATGTTATCAGGAATAGATGGTCTAAAAATTAACTCAATTGAAAATCGGTCAAGACTAAAATCTTTTGAAGGAATGAGCTTGGAAGCTACGTTGGCTAAGAGGTCTACGCTAGCATTCTGGAGTCTGGAAATTGATGAAATATTAAATGCTATAAAATGTTCAGTCAGATATTGAACTAAAGATTGGTAATGATTTAAATGACCTTCATTGTATAGTATTACGTACCTGTCTAATTACAATTTCAGAATCTCCAAAAACTTGCAGATATTTGACGTCTAGTCTGATTGCTTTGTATAACCCTTGGATTAGAGCCTTGTATTTTGTGGTATTGTTGGTGCACTCAAATTCGAGTCTGCAAGTTAGCATGGTTTTATCTCCCTCTGGGCTGACTAATACGCATCCTGCTCCTGCTCCTTCGTTAGACTTAGAACCATCAAAAAATAGTTTCCAAAACAAAGATTTATTTACCCGAGTATCTATAAAATTAATGCATTTAGAACTATTTGTTTGTGAAATTTTTTCTACTTGAGATAAAACAAAATGTTCTAAGTAAGGTGAAGTATGAGCATTAAAATTTCCTAGGAAAGAATCTACTAAATAGTTTCCTATGATGTTAGAATTGTATGCTACTAGTTCATTTTCTCCCTCAAGTTTTGTTACTATGTATTTCTGATATCGTTCGCGTTCAACTTTTATTTGGTTCAGTTTACCATTGTAAGGGAGCCACATATGTGACCAGTCAGTTGCAAAATATCCATGAAGTTTTTCTGACCAATCTCTGCTAAGAATTAAGCCATAAAATTCAGGAATATTAGCAACTAAAATGTCAATAACTTGACATACCTTTGGGTTATATGAAAACCTTATGGTAACCTGATTTAAATCGCCAATCACTTCGACTTGAGATCGATCTAGATGAACTATGTGCACAACTGATTTCTGTGGTTGAACGTTCAATTTTGCACATATTGATCTTGGTAAAATATTTGATGAAGCTCCAGAATCGACTAAGCAATTATGCACGTTTTTACTGAAAAATTCATAGGTAAGGAGAAATGGGGGAGTATGCGATCTCAATCTTCCTCCAATTAATGTGATATCATTTGGATCAACTTTATTCATCGTATTAGTTGGAGGTCTTCCCATATCATGGGAAGCTTGAGAGATTACAGCAGCTGGTAAAGGTGCAACTGGTACAGCATGTAATTCTTTCAAAAGTACTTTTTGCTGGTGTTTTAACTTGCTCAATTAAAAAAGAGTAATATTGGCCCTAGTCTTTTTCATATCTTCTACGATGTTATACTCCATTTAATCCGAAACAATTAGTGTTTTAGATGGATTTGATGTGTCTGTTTGGATTGGGCTGGTTTGAGTCGCTTTAGGTGATGTTTTCTTAGCTGCGACTTTATCCTTAGTCATCGAGCTTGCGCTCTTTGGCTTAGGTGTAGGTTGAGGAGGATCAAATTGATTTCTGCTGCGAGTACTAACCGGGAATGCCTCTTGATCCTCTTCATCTGGGAGGATGAAATCCCACATACATTGTAACTCTACAACTTCTTCTTCATCGGTATGTTCCTTAGTAGCGTTTTCCTCTTCTTCTTCTTCTGATTCAGCATTTGAAATAGCGTTAGGGGGTTTGGAATCAGTTGAAGGATTTCTTTTGAAATGCCTGTATGGCTTTTTTGAAGAAGTTTCTGCTACTTGTTTCTTAATGTCAACCATTTCGTTAGACATGGTCTTCAAAACTTTTTGTAATCCTTCTAAATCAAATGGATCTTTCGGTTGTTTTTTCTTGGGATCTTCTTTGAAAGAAACCTTCTTAGATTTTTGTTCCTCTATCATGTTTTTCTTTTCTAGGGCCATAATACGTTTCTCTACTGCTATTGCTTCTTTCATATTTTCAACTAAGGTTGTTTTGTTAGCCCTATCAATAAAGATTGCTAAGTTTGATGGTAAAGCAGTAATGTACCATTCACTTCGCACTTCTTCACTAGGCTGAGAAGCAGTAGGTATTTTGTTTAAGATTTTATTGAAACGTAAATTGAAATCTTTGATAGGTTCTCTTGACTCGGCCCTAAGGTTAGAAAAGTCATTGATCAGTGTCACTATAGACCTGTCATCACCAAACTTGGTCAGGAATTGTTCTTGGAAGATGTTCCAACTAGTAATAGATCCAGATGGTAATGAGAAATACCATGATCTGGCTGTTCCTTGTAGAGTATAAGGAAAAAGTCGAACAACAGCATCTTCATTAACAACTCCATTGAGATTTATGGATAGCATAAATTTATTTATATGTTCTTCCGCTAGCATGCCTGCCTCAGGATTAAACTTAGGCAGCCATTTTTCAGGATGGGCCGGTAACTGACTCAAAGGTGCAGGCATTAAGACTGCCCCTGGGTTATTCCATGGAGATTGGGCCATCGCTGAACTACTAACAGAGGAAAGTGTAGAAGATGATCCCTACGGTTGAGAAGATGGGGATATTACGACTCTAGATGGTTGAGAAGGAGTTGGGGAAGTTGCAGTAGGTTGATGGACAATGATCTGAAGTGGAGGAGTGGATGGTTGACTTCGCGGTGAAGAGGTTGAGATGGATGATGATGATGAAAGAGTCTTGCTATCGGATCCTTTAGGAGACTTCCTTGCTCTCTTCCTAGTAGGTAGAGGTAATTCGGTTGGCTGAACACCAAAATTTTCGCTCTTTAACCTGGTAAGAGGATGAGCAGGGTTATATTGCGAAGTCATGCTGCCTTGAGATTTATCAGATTTTTGAGGAGATATAGAAAATCGCTGAAGTTTGTGAATCAAAGATTCAACTTTAGGAGGTTCAATAGTAGATTGTTCTGAAATGTCAGGGTTTGTAGTAGCTGCTGTTTCTCCAGCGACTTTTGACTCTAGATTTAAACATTCTAAATGCAATGGAGAAGTCGAGGAAGATGGTGAGGTCGATTTACTCTCGGAATGGTATTTAGATTTTGATTTGCTTGCCATTCACAGTTATGGCCCTCCTTCTAGCGCCAAATATGTTGAAGCCCTAGAAATCGGGTCTACGACAAGGGGGATACCCACCCAGTCTAGACCTTGGTTAGCAGCTCCTTTTCTGTTTGGTATAGTGGGTCCTACTGGGGATATGGGACCAGTTTCCCAATTTAGGTGTGTGTGTGTGTGTTGGACTGATATTTCTCTTTCTAACAGTTTCTAAATGGAATATTTCTACTCTAATTCTATTCTAATAATAAGGAAATTGTATTCTAATAAGCAGATATATCTAAATCTACACTAACCTAGGGTATAATTTTTCTTTTCTACGATCTAAAATGATTTCAAATAACAACTGGTAATAAAGATCATTCAACTGTTATGAGAAAATAATTCAATAAAGATGAACCACTTCGTATAAAAAGTTAGACGAAATAGTTGTGAAAAACATATCGCATAATAAGCTATTCATACACTAAGCATAAATAAATAGCTGTCACCATACAAAAGTGCCAAATGATAACTCAAGCATTCATACATCAATATATAAATAACTGAACATGGAAATCACTCTAACACAAGGGCAGAGATAGTTAAGAGATAGAAATACCATTTATAACTAGTCCTACTCATGAGCTTCAAGCGATAACGATTTATTTCTTCTTGATCAAACATCCACTAAGAGTACAAAAGTGCAACATCAGTAGCAGATATAAAATGAAAACATCAATAAATCATGTTCCATTCATTCATCAAAACCTCCTCAGAGGGTACAAAAGTGCATGTTCTGGGGATAAGTTTTTGATAAATTTCAGGACCCTTCTCTAAATGCATGAGAAGGGTTTAAATACTACTAACTAAATCTAAAAATAAATTATTACAAAAATGTAGGATGTGGTTTAAATGACCGTCCTCATTTCAGGAAAATAAAACAAAATTAAAACAAAAATTGAATCTAAAATTAAAAATACTTCTATGTTTGGTCCTTGAAATTGCACGCATGCAGCATCTATTTGAGAAGAGTTGGCTGGCCGACTTCCGATTTTAGCTGAGCTGAGAAAACAAAATCGACAAGAGCTAGTGCCATCTTTTCAGTTGAATTGATGATACACTTAAGAGTCATCCACTGGCTATGTGGCTTTACCAAGTATGCCCAGTAATAATCCCAGTTCAACTTGGTTAACCCTCGGATTGCTTCTGCCTTTTCTTGGGCCTTCTGCTTCCAATCTGTTTGTAGTGTTGCTTTCTTGCAATTTTCGGGGCTTGCAGGTGACTGGGCAATTAGCAGCTTTCCTTTTCGAGAAATTTTTCTCAGCGATGCGCGATTCACTAATCGTGCATCGGAAACTGCCTCCATTTCTTGATCCGGGTTTCCTTGATGCGTTTTTCGCCTTTTGCACTTTTTCCTTTTAGGTGATATAAAGTTCAAATTTTGTGAAAATAATATTTCCGCAAGCTCTTGACCCTGAGTCTTAAACTATCTATTTCTGATATCAACGCTGTCCAGTATCCACTTAACCATGTCCGTGTATGGGAGAATTTTGGGTCTTGCTGCTATCCGGTGTAAGAATGAGCAAGCTAGCTCTGTGATGGATGCCTTAGATGAACTATTTGAGCCCGCAGTAGCAGCAACTTCCATTACTCTGGGATTCTCCTCTTCAAGCAGATTATACATGCCTTCCCACATAGCAATTCCTGCGTCTCTGTTACAGGTCGTGTCTGTATACAAGGGCGCCATTTCTTTTTCTTCAGAGCTCGGAGCTTTGCTTTTCTTTCCCATTTTAACCTGTGTATTGCTTTGTATCATTCTCTGTTCTCCATTCCTGCAATTCACAAGTGAAGTGAAAATAATGACAAGGAAGGGTGATGGGAAAGTTTTAAATGCTAAAGACACATCAAATATACCACCTTACATGAGATGATTTTTCGATAAGCACGAAACCATATTCCATTAATAACTGGCAACTAACTCATTTATTAGCATTAAAGCGCATAACCAGGTGTCAGCTTATGGAAAATACTTTTCTTGAATAACGAGCCCAAAATATCTGCGATGAAGCAATTTTGCAATTTGCTTCACAATATCGCAGATCGCAATATCGCAAAATCATAACATCGCAGAATCATAACATCGCAGAGTTGATTGCTCGTGAAATCACATTATCGCATTGTTGCTGTATCGCGAAATCGCAATATCGTAGATCGCAGAAACGTTATATATGACAATCTTTGTTAACCTGTTTTCTGCGAAATGCGATTTGTGATCAGCGTCATCACATATCGGAAAATTAAAGTGTTTCCATGTAAATTGTGCTTGATGTATATGATGCGATATTTGTTTATTATCGCATATCGCGATCTTGTAATATTGGAATTCGGATTGTAAGGTGGTCTTCTGCCATCTTTTTTCGCGATGCAATATTCCTAAGGAAAAATTTTGTCTTACCTTATCATAAAACTTAGGTTTTTTTAGATTTTCCAAGGGGGGTTCCCTAAGCTTATGATGGTAATTTTATTTGGAAAGGAAATTTAAGTGCTATTTTGATTTTTAAATTTTTAACTAAGGGTCCCCACTTATTTAGTATTAGGTATAACACTAAATAAGGAGGGGGGTTGTTGCTGGCCACAAAAATTGGCGATTCACTTGGAAGAACCAGTTATCTCTGCTGCTCTTTTGAATTTTCAAAACTTCCAAAATAGAAAATTTTCCAGAAAATTAAACTTTACTATAGAAAGACTAAGTACATTATGCTTTTGCCTATGAGTGATATTTTGTTTCTTCTTTTTATCAACTTTGATTATTTACTTCCTCAAGCCAGTCCTTGTATCTACAACAGTAATTACTTGGTTTATAAAGATAAAAACAAAGTCTTCTCTGTAAATCAGTTTTAAATATGCTCATTTGTCGTAGGTAGAGCCTCTGCTACCAGTAAGCATTTATAGCTTCGACAACGTTACCTATTATCCAGCAATGATCCTATATCCTACCTAGAGAAATTTACAAATTTTCAAAGAACAATCCATTTCCACACTTTTTGCTTTCATTTTCTTTTTATTCTTAAAGAGCAATGTCTTGGTTTGGTAGCCAATTCATGACATAGTCATTCACTGATTTATAACTTTGCTGAACAAGCTGGCTCGTGATGAGACCCCTTGTCTTTTGATTTTAACAATCTTGAGTCATTGCCCTGTTGTGGTATGCAGTATTGGCAAAGTCAGCAAGTTATACATCTATGATCATGATAAGTCGGCTCGTGATTAAGTTAAAGTGCATCTTTGGTTCATTCTCTGAATATTGTAGTTTCCTAGGTGGGGAGGAAGTCATTGTTTCCTTAAGACAGCTCTGGACGACAATGATAGAGTTTTTTGGAAAGAGCCTTTCTACAAAGAATCTTCATTTTGTTATTGATACCTTTCATTGACTGAAATAAAACAATTTCTAACTCAAGGTGGCTTTTCATCAAAATTTATACAGTTGAAACTAGTATCATTTCTAGGCCTATAGTCTTTAACTGTATCTTTCAATAGTAATGATTAATTTTTCAGAAAGAATTCTATTTATACAAGTGAAAAAACAAAATCTAGAAGATAATTTGTGTCTTTTTCGTGAATTTCAAAAGTAACCATTTACAACCTATTTTATTATGGAAAGAAAAACGGCTACTCTACAAAAATAGAAGAATGATCTTCTATGGAAAATATTTCTTAAGAATCTGACCATTAACAGGAAAAGAATCTCTTTTCCCTCTTAAATCTTGTAACATGAAGGTAGACGGACCTATGAATTCTATGATTTGAAAAGGACCAAGCCACATTCTTTGAAATTTTGTATGTTTTCCCTTTTCCTCATGAGCCTTGTCCCATTTTAAAACTAGATCTCCCATCTGAAAATCTTTTTTGGATATCATATTGGAATCAAAAGAGGTTTTCACCAATGCTTGATGATGAGCGTGAGTAATCTTAGCCCGTTCTCATTGTTCTTCTAGCTTAATTAATTCCAGCTTCCTAAGTTGTAAAGAAGAAGTTGGTGCTTCATCAATATATTGAACCAAGGCTAAAGAGGGAATTGCGAGATGTGTTGGAAGAACTACTTCTTTCCCATAAACTAAATTAAAGGGAGAAGTGCCGATAGAGGCTTTCTGCATTATTTGATCTGCCTATAAAGCATATATTAAAGACTTATGCCAGTTTTTATGATTTTGGTCAATGGTTCGCATAATGATTATGATTAAGTTCTTATTTGTGGATTCAGCTAACCATTCCCTTGTGGATAATAATTGGCCGAGTATTTAAGCTTGAAACCCCTTTTGAGTGCAATTCATTGCATTACCAGAAAAATATGATGCATTATCAAACATTAAAGTGGAAGGCAACCCAAACCTGGTGATTATGAACTGATCTATGAATTCAATGATGTTTTCATCATTAGCCGTCTTGAGTGGAACTGCTTCTACCCATTTAGTAAAGTAATCTGTTGCTGTAAGGATGTATCTACTCTCTTTAGAAGAGTGAGGAACGATCTCACCTGTTACGTCCAATCCCCACTCATTGAAAGGTTGTTCAATGGTAACTGGTTGCAGTGGCAAGGATGGTTTCTTTTGTCTCCCAACAGCGGTTTGAGAGACTTGAAATTCCCTTACGTAGTTATGTGTGTCTTTGAATAATGTGGGCCAGTAATAGCTTGCGCGTAAAAATTTTTGAGCAGTTGCATCTCCACCGTAGTGTCTGCCTGCTGGCCCATCATGGAGTTCCTGCAAGACTTTTTCAGCTTCAGCTTTCTCAAGACATCTAAGAAGAACAGAATCATAATTTATTCTAAAAAGAACGTTATTCACGAGTTGATATTATTTGGCTTTTAACCTCAGGGCTCTTTTCTTGGTATGATCGAGGTTTGGAGGAGCATATCCATTCTTTAGATAATAAATAATATCAGTGTATAATGACTCAACATCATTTAGACTTACCTCGTATACTTGTACCTCTGCAGATGGATTTTCGGGCATTAGCGATGCTCCTGCCAACATTTTGCAAAAGCCTTGAGCTTTTACAATATTTGCTGGTTTGATTTATACATCATATTCCTGTAAGGCAGTAACCCAATTGGCCCTTTTTTCACCCACATCCTTCTGTACTAGAAGATTTCTTACCGCTGGAAACGGTACTATGATCTTGGTATGTGTTTTGAGTAAAAAGGGTCTGAAATATTTAATTGCTTTAAAAATAGCATAAGCTTGTTTCTCCACATCTGAATAATTCAACTCAGCTCCTTGTAAATTGGAACTGAAAAAAGAAATTGGGGCCTCCACCTTTTCTTGATTTGCTTGAGTGAGTATCGCAGCATATGATCTATCTGAGGAAAATGTATACAAAATAAAAGGATCGGAAAAATTTGGAGTTGCTAAAGATGGAGCATTGATAATTGCTTGTTTGATCAAATTGAATGCCTTGTGTTCATCCTGGCCCCATTTAAAGTTTGCATTCTTTTTAATCATGGCTCGTAAAGGAGATACGATTCTTGAAAAATTTGGCACAAATCTCTTTACAAAGTTAATCTGGCCAAGGAAATATTGCATGGCTTTCTTGTTGTGGGGTAGAGGTACTACGGAAATTTCCCTGATTCTGTCAGGATCAATGTGAATTCCATATTTTGACACTATGAATCCTAGAAGCTTTCCTTCACTTAGTGCGAAAAAAGATTTTTTCGGGTTAAGCGAAATCCCATACCTTAAACAATGTTGGAAGATTTGTTTTAAATATCTGAGATATTTGTTTCGTTTCTTGGAATAAACAGTTATATTATCCAAATAGATTACCACTGATTTATTAACTAACCTTTTGAATGCAATGTCCATGGCTCTCTCGAATGTGGCACCCGCATTAACCAAACCAAATGGCATATTTTGATATGTGTATGTGCCCCATTTAGTTCTAAATTTGGTTTTTAATTGATCGTCCGGATGTACCAGCACTTGGTTATATCCTGAGAATCCATCCAAGAATGACATTAATTCTGAGCCCGCAACTACCTGCAGTATTTGTTCCATGGGAGGTAAAGGAAAATTATCCTTTTGGCAGGCCTTGTTAAGGTTTCGAAAGTCAATGCAGATTCTAATATCTTTGTTTTTCTTTCTAACAAGTACCATATTGGAGACCATTTAGAATGTCTAATGGGAAAGATTATTTTGGCTTTCAATAACTTATTGAGTTCAGTTTTGATCTGATTTTCTAAATTTGGATGGATCTTTCTCAGCTTTTGTTGGACAGGTTTTTCATTATCGATCATTGGGATAGTATGTTGGATGATGGAGGTGTCATATGTTTTGAGTTCATCATAATTCCAAGCAAAGACACTTTTGTATTGTTTCAAGAGACGGATATATGCTAATTTTTCTTCAAGGGCTAGGCCGAGGCCTAGGTTGATATTTTGCGGTTTAGCATCAGTTCCTAGATTTACTAATTCATAATTCAAAGTTGAACTTTGGAGTTTTGAATTGGTAGATCTTTTGAATCGATCTTTCAAATCATAAAGGTCTTCTAATTTGACTACTGATTTAGGTATAGAATTGTTAGTACTATCCTGTTGCAGTTGTTGGTCATGTTGGTCTTCGTCAATTATTTGATTGGTGTAGGATCCTTCAGATGTGGGAAAACTCACAATATCAGGATCGTTGATGAAAATCCTCCAATTGGTAATGTTATCAGGAATAGATGGTCTAAGAATTAACTCAATTGAAAATTGGTCAAGACTAAAATCTTCTGAAGGAATGAGCTTGGAAGCTACGTTGGCTAAGAGGTCTGCGCTAGCATTCTGGAGTCAGGGAGTTGATGAAATATTAAATGCTATAAAATGTTCAGTCAGATCTTGAACTAAATATTGGTAATGCTTTAAATGATCTGATAAAAAGTGTATAGTATTACATACATGTCTAATTACAATTTCAGTATCTCCAAAAACTTGCAGGTATTTGATGTCTAGTCTGATTGCTTTGTATAACCCTTGGATTAAAGCCTCGTATTCTGTGGTATTGTTGGTGCACTCAAATTTGAGTCTACGAGTTAGCATGGTTTTATCTCCCTCTGGGCTTACTAATACGCATCCTGCTCCTACTCCTTCATTAGACTTAGAATCATCAAAAAATAGTTTCCAAAACAAAGATTTATTTACAGGACTATCTATAAAATTAATGCATTTAGAACTATCTGTCTGTGAAAAATTTTCTAGTTGAGATAAAACAGAATGTTCTAAATAAGGTGAAGTATGAGCATTAAAATTTCCTAGGAAAGAATCTACTGAATAGTTGCCTATGATGTTAGAATTATATGCTACTGGTTCATTTTCTCCCTCGAGTTCTGTTACTATGTATTTCTGATGTCGTTCGCATTCAACTTTTATTTGGTTCAGTTTACCATTGTAAGGGAGCCACATATGCGACCAGTCAGTTGCAAAATATCCATGAAGTTTTTCTGACCAATCTCTGCTAAGAATTAAGCCATAAAATTCAGGAATATCAACAACTAAAATGTCAATAACTTGACATACCTTTGGGTTATATGACAACCTTATGGTAACCTGATTTAACTCGCCAATCACCTTGACTTGAGATCGATCTAGCTGAACTATGCGCACAACGGATTTCTGTGGTTAAACGTTCAATTTTGCACATATTGATCTTGGTAAAATATTGATGAAGCTCCAGAATCAACTAAGCAATTATGCATGTTTTTATTGAAAATTCCATAAGTAAGGAGAAATGGGGGAGTATGCAATCTCGATCTTCCTCCAATTAATGCGATATCATTTGGATCAACTTTATTCATCGTATTAGTTGGAGGTATTCCCATATCATGGGAAGCTTGAGAGATTACAACAGCTGGTAAAGGTGCAACTGGTACATCATGTAATTCTTTCAAAAGTACTTTTTGCTGGTGTTTTAACTTGCTCAATTCAAAAAGAGTAATATTGGCCCTAGTCTTTTTCATATTTTCTACTATGTTATACTCCATTTCATCCGAAACGATTAGCGTTTTAGATGGAGTTGATGTGTCTGTTTGGACTGGGCTGGTTTGAGTCGCTTTAGGTGATGTTTTCTTAGCGCGACTTTGTCCTTAGTCGTCGAGCCTGCGCTCTTTGGCTTAGGTGTAGGTTGAGGAGGATCAAGTTGATTTCTGTTGCGTGTACTAACTGGGAATGCCTCTTGATCCTCTTCATATGGGAGGATGAAATCCCACATACCTTGTACCTCTACAACTTCTTCTTCATCGGTATGTTCCTCAGTAGCGTTTTCCTCTTCTTCTTCTTGTGATTCAACATTTGAAATAGCGTTAGGGGGTTTGGAATCAGTTGAAGGATTTCTTTTAAAAGGCCTGTATGGCTTTTTAGAAGAAGTTTTTGCTACTTGTTTCTTAATGTCGACCATTTCGTTAGACATGGTCTTCAAAACTTTTTGTAATCCTTCTAAATCAAATGGATCTTTCGATTGTTTTTTCTTGGGATCTTCTTTGAAAGAAACCTTCTTAGATTTTCGTTCCTCTATCGCGTTTTTCTTTTCTAGGGCCATAATACGTTTCTCTACTGCTATTGCTTCTTTCATATTTTCAACTAAGGTTGTTTTGTTAGCCCTATCAACAAAGATTTCTAAGTTTGATGGTAAAGCAGTAATGTACCATTCACTTTGCACTTCTTCACTAGGCTGAGAAGCAGTAGGTATTTTGTTTAAGATTTTATTGAAACGTAAATTGAAATCTTTGATAGGTTCTCTTGACTCGGCCCTAAGGTTAGACAAGTCATTGATCAGTGTCGCTGTAGACCTGTCATCACCAAACTTGGTCAGGAATTGTTCTTGGAAGATGTTCCAACTAGTAATAGATCCAGATGGTAATGAGAAATACCATGATCCGTCTGTTCCTTGTAGAGTATAAGGAAAAAGTTGAACAACAACATCTTCATTAACAACTCCATTGAGATTTATGGATAGCATAAAGTTATTTATATGTTCTTACGCTAGCATGCCTGCCTCAGGATTAAACTTAGGCAGCCATTTTTCAGGATGGGCCGGTAACTGACTCAAAGGTGTTGGCATTAAGACTACCCCTAGGTTATTCCATGGAGATTGGGCCATCGCTAAACTACTAACAGTGGAAAGTGTAGAAGGAGATCCCTTTGGTTGAGAAGATGGGGATATTACGATTCCAGATGGTTGAGAAGGAGTTGGGGAAGTTGCAGTAGGTTGATGGACAATGATCTAAAGTGGAGGAGTGGATGGTTGACTTCGCGGTGAAGAGGTTGAGATGGATGACGATGATGAAAGAGTCTCGCTATCAGATCCTTTAGGAGACTTCCTTGCTCTCTTCCTAGTAGGTAGAGGTAATTCGGTTGGTTGAACACCAAACTTTTCGCTCTTTAACCTGGTAAGAGGATGAGCAGGGTTATATTGTGAAGTCACGCTGCCTTGAGATTTATCAGATTTTTGAGGAGATATAGAAAATCACTGAAGTTTGTGAATCAAAGATTCAACTTCAGGAGGTTCAATAGTAGATTGTTCTGAAATGTCAGGGTTTGTAGTAGCAGCTGTTGCTCTAGCGACTTCTGACTCTGGATTTAAAGATTCTAAATGCAATGGAGAAGTCGGGGGAGATGGTGAGGGTGATTTACTCTTAGAATGGTATTTAGATTTAGATTTGCTTGCCATTCACAGTTCTGTCCCTCCTTCTAGCGCCAAATATGTTGAAGCCCAAAAATCGGGTCTACAAAAGGGGGATACCCACCGGTTCGAACCTTGGTTAGCAACTCCTTTTCCATTTGGTATAGTGGGTCTTACTGGGGATATGGGACCAGTTTCCCAGTTTAAGTGTGTGTGTGTATGTTGGACTGATATTTCTCTTTCTAACAGTTTCTAAATGGAATACTTCTACTCTAATTCTAATCTAATAATAAGGAAATTATATTCTAATAAGTAGAAATATCTAAATCTACACTAACCTGGGGTATAATCTTTCTTTTCTACAATCTAAAACGATTTCAAATAACAACTGGTAATAAAGATCATTCAATTGTTATGAGAAAAGAAATCAAGAAAGATGAACCACTTCGTATAAAAAGTTAGACAAAATAGCTGTAAAAAACATATCGCGTAATAAGATATTCATACACTAAGCATAAATATATAGCTATCACCGTAAAAAAGTGCCAAATGATAACTCAGTCATTCATACATCAATATATAAATAACTGAACATGGAAATCACTCTAACACAAGGGCAGAAATAGTTAAGAGATAGAAATACCATTTATAACTAGTCC
This sequence comes from Pinus tabuliformis, assembly GCA_031772625.1. Taxonomy (NCBI): domain Eukaryota; kingdom Viridiplantae; phylum Streptophyta; class Pinopsida; order Pinales; family Pinaceae; genus Pinus; species Pinus tabuliformis. Next base: position 880,932,663 of record CM062813.1, read on the forward strand.
TACTCATGAGCTTCAAGCGATAACGATTTATTTCTTCTTGATCAAACATCCACTAAGAGTACAAAAGTGCAACATCAGTAGCAGATATCAAATGCAAACATCAATAAATCTTGTTCCATTCATTCAGCAAAACCTCCTCAAAGGTTACAAAAGTGCATGTTCTGGGCATAAGTTTTTGATAAATTTCAGGACCCTTATCTAAATGCATGAGAAGGGTTTAAATACTACTAACTAAATCTAAAAATAAATTATTACAGAAATGTAGGATGTGGTTTAAATGACCGTCCTCATTTCAGGAAGATAAAATAAAATTAAAACTAAAATTGAATCTAAAATTAAAACTACTTCTGTATTTGGTCCTTGAAATCGCACGCATGCAACATCTGTTTGAGAAGAGTCGGCTGGCCGACTGTCGATTTTAGCTGAGCTGAGAAAACAAAATCGACAAGAGTTGGCGCCATCTTTTCGGTCGAATTGATGATACACTTAAGAGTCATCCACTGGCTATGTGGCTTTACCAAGTATGCCCAGTAATAATCCCAGTTCAACTTGGTTAACCCTCAGATTGCTTCTGCCTTTTCTTGGGCCTTCTGCTTCCAATCTGTTTGTAGTGTTGCTTTCTTGCAATTTTCGTAGCTTGCAGGTGAATGGGCAATTAGCAGCTTTCCTTTTCGAGAAATTTTTCTCAGCGATGCGCGCATCGAAAACTTCCTCCGTTTCTTGATCGGGTTTCCTTGATGCGTTTTTCGCCTTTTGCGCTTTTTCCTTTTAGATGATATAAAGTTCAAATTTTTTGAAAATAATATTTCTGCAAGCTCTTGACCCTGAGTCTTAAACTGTCTATTTCTAATATCAACGTTGTCCAGTATCCACTTAACCATGTCCGTGTATGGGAGAATTTTGGGTCTTGCTGCTATCCGATGTAAGAATGAGCAAGCTAGCTCTGTGATGGATGCCTCAGATGAACTATTTGAGCCCGTGGTAGTAGAAACTTCCATTACTCTGGGATTCTCCTCTTCAAGCAAATTGTATATGCCTTCCCACATAGCAATTCTTGTGTCTCTATTACAGGCTGTGTCTGTATAAAAGGGCGCCATTTCTTTTTCTTCAGAGCTCGAAGCTTTACTTTTCTTTCCCATTTTAACCTGTGTATTGCTTTGTATCGTTCTCTGTTCTCTGTTCCTGCAATTCATAAGTGAAGTGAAAATAATGACAAGGAAGGGTGATGGGAAATTTTTAAATGTCAAAGACACATCAAATATACCACCTTACGTGAGATGATTTTTCGATAAGCACGAAACTATATTCCATTAATAACTGGCAACTAACTCATTTATTAGCATTAAATTGCATAACCAGGTGTCAGCTTATGGAAAATACTTTTCTTGAATAGTGAGCCCGAAATATCTGCGATGAAGTGATTTTGTGATTTGCTTGCAATATCGCAGATCGCAATATCGCAGAATCATAACATCGTAGAATCGTAACATCGCAGAGTTGATTGCTCGTGATATCGCATTATTGCATTGTTACTGTATTGCGAAAACACAATATCGCAGATCACAGAAACGTTATATATGAAAATCTTTGTTAACCTGTTTTCTACGAAATGCGATTTGCGATCGTCGTCATCGCATATCGATAAATTAAAGTGTTTCCATGTAAATTGTGCTTGATGTATGCGATGCGATATTTGTTTATTATCGCGTATCGCGATCTCGCAATATTGGAATTCGGCTTGTAAGGTGGTCTTCTGTCATCTTTTTGCGATGCGATATTCCTAAGGAAAGATTTTGTCTTACCTTATCATAAAACTTAGATTTTTTTAGATTTTGCATGGGGGGTTACCTAAGCTTATGATGGTAATTTTATTTGAAAAGGAAATTTAAGCGCTATTTTGATTTTTAAATTTTTAACTAAGGGTCCCCACTTATTTAGTATTAGGTATAACACTAAATAAGGAGGGGGGTTGTTGCTGCCCACAACAGGTTCTCATGTTTTGGTGGAGCTAGATTGCCGGATGGATTCGAAGCTGAGTGAGGTGGATATCCGAATGATAGAGCACATGGCTTAGTGGTCCCTGAACCGAACAATGGATCACAGTAAATCCACTGGCCTAGTGACCCATGAACTAGACTGTGGGTTGTGATAAATTCAATATTGTGTTGCCTCAGTGGGCCTAGGAATCATTTCTGGTGAATGGCGGGATATACATTAAATCCTAGAGGTGGTTTCCCTTGATTATGCCTAGGAATCCTTTTCGGTGAATGGCGGGATATACGATAAAGCCTAGAGGGTGGTGTCTTGATTTAGGGCCTAGTGATCCTTTGATTAAACTGCGATGTTGAAGAAAATGTAACTAGGTTTGGTCTTCATAAATGTACTTTTGATATTTGTACTTATTCAAGAAAATAAATACTATTTTTATAATATATGTCAATGAGTTTCTTGCTCATTGAAATAGGTCTAGCACATGTTAAGTGCTATAGGTGAGTCAAGGAGTAAAAAGAAAATGATTCAAGACCTTAAGGGTATGTTACATTGTGTATAAGAGTCAATGAAGCAACCTCCAAGCAAATTCAAGTCTCCTCCTAGCAAAGACAGCATCAAAAGAAGAAATGGCACCATTAAATTCTCCCATCGAAGCAAAGTAAGTCAAGTCAGCCTCAAGGCAGCAAGTCATCCTACTAGTTGACCTAAAGGAGGTAAAATCCTCTATATATAGAGGCTGTCCACTCCTCCAAAATATAACACAATATACCTCTGAAATTAGCGAAGAAAAGGAACGAGTAAAGGGTGAAAAAGAGATGACAAAGGGATCCTCTATTGCAACAAAGAAGGAAGGAAGAACACTGAAATTTAGAGGACTATTTCTAGGGTAAGATGCAGTCACACGCGTGAGGAAACTCATAACAACAGAAACTCATAGTTGACATATATCTCTATTTAGGCTAGTAAACTAGGCCTATAAGGCCTCCCATTGAAGTGAAGAAGAATGGCATTCAAGCGAAGGAGAAAAGAGCCTACAACATCAAGTAAACCATCACACGTCCGAGAATTTAGGGCTAGAAGATAGTCACAACAAGTATGCACCTACACCTTGAAGAAGGAACTCATTTGGTCAAGAATAAGGAAGGGACCATCACAAAGGGTCTCTTAAAGATGTCTCTTCTAGAGCAAGTGTAACAAGGTCTATTAACATTTGAAAGAAGAACGAAGTGCTAGAAGAAGGAGGATGAAGTGTCGGGGCACAAAGTGCAGGAAGGAGGAAGGACTTGACTAGTGCTTGTAGGATCTTCTAGTCAAGGGTCTAGGGTTTGGCATTGATCAAGAAAGAAGCTTCAACAAGAGAAAAACTTACCGAAGGATTTTCCTCTCAAGAGAAGAGTGGTTTTGGCCCTGGCAGAGAGCCAACATCTTGTGTTCTTGTTTTATGTTTTGATAGTAGTTTGATGAAGCACACACACATGCATTAATAAGATAAGAAGAATATTAAGTTAAAAAAGACAAATTGTAAAAATAATTCACAAATTGTTATCTAGTCTCAAAGAATATTTATACACCTAATTTCCCTAGATTCTTCAACATGGAATTAGAGCTAAGGTGACACATCAAGGAAATGGAAACTCAATAACACTCATCAATTTCATCTATAAGGTTGAAGCATCAAGACAAATTTATTCAAGGAAAAGAAGGCATACCATCTATCATTCATCAAGGAAGACTACATAGCAAGAAGAAGATCCTTACATAAAGGCACCTACAAAGAAGAGAAGATCAAAGAGGGACTTACATCATCTACAAGTCATCAAGAAATTCTCATCATCAAGTAAGCCGACTTGGAGAAAACATCTTGAGGAACATCAATATTCAAGGAAAGCAAGCCATCAAGACTTCAAGGAGAAAAGAATTTAACCACAATTAAAAATATATCAAGTGAGTATATGTCCCCTTCTGAATATACATCAATGTCTTTTTGCAAGGAAAGCAACAAATTGGTAGGTACCAATAACTTTTTTTCATGGAAGAAGATGATTGATTTTCTTCTCAAAGAGAATGAACTTCTAGAACATGTCAAAGGGAATATCACTATCCCTGTTAAGGAACAAACACAAGCCTTATCCAAGTACAATAAGGATGAGACAAGAGCTCAAAGGATTCTAATAGAATCTATCAAGGGTTCTCTCATTCCTTATGTCTCCAAATTTGAAACATCAAAAGAAATTTATGATAAGCTAGTAGAACTATTCTCGATGTCCATAGCCAGAGAAGTGATATCCCTAAGAAATGAATTGTACAAGATGAATATATCCAAGGAATAGATCCCTACTTTATGAAGATCTATGAGATGAGGGATCAAATTCAAGATCTTGGGGAAGTCATGTCTGACAAAGAAATGACAATTGTAGTACTCAATGCTCTACTTAAGGATTGGGGAAACTTCACATCAAGCATATATTCCAATAATGAAGCAAACACACTCAGTGAAATGTGTTCTCTATGCAAGACAGAGGAAACTAGACTTAAAGCAAAGGAATATGTGGGATCAAAGGAGAAATCATTTGCTACCAGTGCCAAGAGAAAGAGGAAATTTCGCAAACTTGGTCCACGAAGAACAAACAACAAATACATGTCCAAAATGTTAGGATATTCCAACACATAGGAAATAGTTAAGTATAACTTGTTCTAGTGTAGAGTTAGGTAAAGTGTGTTTCTTTATTATGTACTTTTATAACTTACAATCCGACGGTCATGATATATTCTAGACATGAAGTGATTCGATAGTTCATTCTCTCCTTGGTATTACCGACACTTGATCTGTGGCTTAACACCCAATTGGTCCATGATCTCTATTTAAAGAGCATGGAGGGTCATTTGTAGGGTGACCATTCATGAGATAAGCTTATCTATATTTTATTTCTTTTATTAATAAATTGTCTGAAGTAGCCGCGTTAGTTTTAACCACGTCAAGAATAATGATGGATTAATCTGTGATCTATTTGTAAGCGGTGTCCTTTGGTGTTCTATCTGAGGAAATTACCTTGTAAATTTCTACATGGTATGAGAGCTATTTGAGGGACTCATCTGTTGGTGATCCAAATCGGAAGCTAGTACAACTGCATCCGATTGTCGTTTCCTAGATCTACAGTTTCTACCGCTTTCAGGATAAAAGGACTGCTCTATTGTGTTAGGAGCATATGTTCTAGTGAGGAACCCCTTTTGTTTCATGTGAAAATGTTTCCAGTAGCCATAGCTACGTCATTTTTAAGATATGGAGGTATACAAGCTTTATTTGTAGTTTTAGCTATTTATCTCTCTATTTTATTTATTACCAAATCTATACCTTTCATTTCTGTGTATGCTCTTTGCCCTGTGACTCTGTGCGATCTGGGAAAATTAGAAATAGAAAGGAAAGATTTTTCTCATGCATATGCTCTTTTTTGCTTCACATTAGTGTGATCTCAGAAAATTAGAAACATTGAGGAAAATATTTAGTTTCTGGTGAAAGCTAACTTCAAGGCGTAAGGTTTGTTTTTTGTGGATGTCTCTGTTGAGTTGTGTGGTTTTATGTTTTTTAGGCAAAAAGAGCTTTTTCAAGTAAGCATGCACCCCAAAGCTCCAGTGACTAAAAGAAAAAAAAATGAAAGTCACCTTCCTCTTTTCCAAAAATTACTAACCTTTTAAACTAGCTCACTTGATCCAAAGTTACTTTATGAGAATAGAGGTCTTGGGTTCAAGTCTTTCTTTTTGTTGAGTTACTTTTTCAAAAAGCACATGTAACTTATGTTTTAAAGTTACTTTATGTAAAAGTGTTGTCGTCCATTATAAAAAGTGAGTCACTTATAATTCTAAAGTCTCTTTATCTTTTATTTAAGTTACGATTTAGTTAGTAGCTCATAAATTACCATTGTAAAAGTGACTTTCACTTATTTATAAAAGTGAGTCACATAAAATATTTTTTTTAAAGTGACCTAATTAGATTAAGTTTGGAGGGTGGGGGGGGGGTGTTAAAATATAACATTATCCTTCATTCCACACATTCATGCACTTCGTCGGCATCTTCAACAACTTTTCTTCAAAAAAGCCACAACTTCTTCATCCAGAAGCCGTTTTCAGAGCTAGTTTTTTTAATCAGCCTAATTTTCTGAGATATTTCCATTGGAACACTTAGTTTCAGCATTTACAGCTTTTTTTTTGTTAAAATGGAAATTCCATGCCAAGTTATTCTTGACAGCACCAACTACTTACAATGGTGGTCCTACATTGTGGATTTACTTAGAAGTAAAGGTCTTTACAAAATAGCCTCAGGCCAAGAAATTAAACCTAAAGATGAATATAAGGCAGCCAAATGGGAAAATAGACAAGATCAAGCATGTGGGTTGATAGGGATGTCTATTTCTCCAGACCTTAGATTCCATATCGCAGAACTTGATACCCCTGATGAAGCAATGAAACAACTCACTAAAGTTTTTGGAATTAAAAATGAAATTAAAGCCCATCAACTTGAAAATGAGTTGCTTACATTGGACCCCGATAATTTTGCATCCATTGAAGATTTTTTGTCCAAGTTCAAGACCCTTAGACTCCTCTTGGAAGGTTTTAAGGTTAAGAAAGAAGATGGTAGCCTTATATATTCCATTCTTACTAAGTTGGGACTAGCCTACTCTGTGTTTGTTTCCACCTTCCATTCTACTAGAGAATCATTTATTTCTCAAGGAAAAGATTATAAGTCCCCCTATTTTGATGCCTTTTGTGATTATTTAATAAGAGAACAAGAAAAACTCTTACATCTTGGTCTTCTTAATCTTGGAAACTCTTCTAAGAAAGCCTTAGCCGCCCAACAACAACCAAATTTAAAGAATCCTAAGAAGAAGTATCCTAAAAAGAATGGTCCTAAATAAAACAAGGGTCCTAAGCAATTTTAGTCTCAAAATGAAAAATCATTTCAACAAAATGATAAGGAAAATAAAAACAAAGGGAAGACTGATAAACATTGCAACTTTTGTATTCGAGATGGCCACTTAGAATTCAAATGCTTTAAGAAGATGGTAGCCTTGGAAAAAGCAATTAAGAAGAATAGCATCCATTTGGAGCACTCTTCAACTTCAACTTCATCTTTAGGAATAACACTTTCTACATGTGGTTTTCAAGCATCTCGGTCTGGTTATGCACTAAATGTATCTTCTTCTTCTCATTCTCATGAGTGGCTCATTGATTCTGGAGCTTGTTGGCTTATTGGGCCCTGACCCAGGTTCGGAAGAGTTATTAGGCAAAAAATCCTGCAGCTACCGTCCATTTTAGCAACAGTCCAAAGAGCGCAAACTGAGGTCTCACCTGAGGTAGAAGGGGAGGGTGCTGGAACCAGGTTTCTACACACTTGGGATGTCTTGATGTGGTTTGGAGGGGTCACGAACCATTCTGCGGCCTCGGGCCACTCTGTACTGCTATTGAGCTTTCACGTAGATCCATGCATGTGCACTTTCTTATTAATGAAATTGCTACAGATCTGATCTTCTTGTTACAGTATTTAAGCAAACATTTAACAATAAAAACCAGTGCATGCAATCATAATTCTTAAAGACATAAACTTGTATAACAGATGCATAAACCAGAATACAATAGATCTGTGATATTTCAGAAACAACTTATCTTTATTAATATCTTATGTTCATACAACAAGATATGTCTTGCGCACTCAGCTGCAGGGGTCCGCGCACATAGCTTCGAACTCTACCAGGACTCTGTGCACACAACTACAGAGCCTCTCTCTATCTAACACACCCTTGACTCGGACTTACAGATGATGAGAGAAAATTATCTTCATAAACCCATTACATTCAAGATCCAAAACTAAAAACTGCTTTCTAGCCATAGAGCCTTGCTCTATTTATACATTCCCATGGTCCACGGACCATGGGCAGGCCGAATCACTTCCTATTATTTTACATTATTCTCGAGCAGACAACCCTTTGACTTGACTTGTTACAATTCGCGCTCCACGCACTTCGCGGAGTCTTTACCATACTTTTACCCAAAATTATGGGCTTTGAGCCCAAAACTGTTATGCGGAGCCTCCACTACCCAACAGGACCCCAACACAATCATTGTGCCTCATCTTGAGTCACTTGGCTGGTGCAGCAATCTTCGCGTGAAGGTCATGTAACAACTTTTGCACTTCACTTACACTTGCAACAAAATCTTCCGCCATTCGCTGTACTTGTTCTACGCGAGCCATTGATGCATCAGTATTAGTATCAGTTGCTTGTCCAGGTTCATATACTGCCTACATGTGTGCCATATTTCGCTCGATGTTGGTGGAAACCGCAAATGCCTCATCTAGCCAAGGTTGGATATGATCTTTAATCACTGCATCCTTCTGCCGAGCAGCGTCAGCCTGTATCTTAAGAGCCTGAGCCTCCCTCATTTTGGACAAGCGCTGGGTAATAGAAACCATTTGCACGGTCACCCTAACATTATCATAGGCTTGTTGAATCTCCCTTGCCTCTATTTCCAACCACTGTAAGGTTGGATCCTCCTGTAGTGATGTGAATGTAATAAGTGATTGATCCAACAAGTTAGAGCACTCCTGCATAGCACATGCTATTATTTCTCACCCGGATTAAATGATGCCTTTCTGCTGCTCCGTGACCTCTGGTGGTGTAGAGGGCTATGATTTCAGTTTCAGCTTTGCGATCTAAAAGCTAAGGGCCAACTGGATCCTCACGGCTTCCTCCTTTGCTTCGCCAAACCCACTAGCAAACTTGTGGATCCAGATGCCGACCAGTAATGTTGTCGTGATCTTGAGTTCAGGGACTCAACAACACGCTTCCAGGAAAATTTGCTCCAACTATTGGTTCTTTGCTACTGCTTCATCTCTTTGGAGGCTCAACTGCTAGCTGAACTGCGTGGCCTTCCCTTGCGCGGAGCTCCATTGTTGCGCCATCCTGTAGTCAGTATAAAACCTCTCGCAGAAGGGTAGCCAAGTTTATTCTAAGTCTCGAAATTCAGCCTACCATGGCTCGATATTTCACGTTATCTACTGTCAATGCTCCGACTGGAAGTGCGATGGTATTAGTGATTTTGGCCTGCAACAGCTGCTCGGTCGTGGTCGTACCTGTAGCTCCATGGGTAGTTAGCCCAGTTAGCTGTGGGACCCTTGTTTGAAGTTCCTGCAACTGCATCCTGAGTGCCCCCAACATATTCTGTTGCTCTATCATGGCTTCATCGAGTGCCTCCCAGGTAGCCTCGCACACTGTATCCCCAATGTTACCTAGGTCACCCTCAGTCAGTGTGCTAGGATTTGTATGCAACTTGGATGCCTTGGCCTTCTCCCTTGATTTTGTCTGCTCTATTGCATGCGGGCATTTTAAGGGTGCATTAGTGGTGCTAGGCTCCACACCTTCTGTCATAGTATCCATTTCCGAATCTGTAGTGACATGTGCGCCACTGTCATCTTTTGTTGTGGCAGCCTCTCCTGTTGTTGCCTTGTCTGTGGCAGCCCAAGTTGCTTCTCAGGACGCCCTTACTTCCTCCGTGAGTTGTTCATTTCGCTTTTGCTGTGCTAGGGATTTGGTGGTAGCCTTCTTCTTTTGGATTGTGGCCTCTTCACGTCCTACCGCATCTGGTCCACACCATTCTGGTGGCCAGGTATCAAGCAGTGCGTAAACAACATCATCAATAGCGATGAACGGAAGCGTGGTCCATGTCTGCTTGGGATCTTTGCGCACCCTGATATACACGTGGTGCATATCTGCCTTAAATTCAGCAATACTTTTCACACTATCATATACTTCAGTAGTTAGGCGGGGTTGTTGGTTGATCCATTGTCATATGTTGGCTTCCATTAGTATCTAGAAAATCTTGACTTCGCAGATTCTAGCAGCATCTGGCTACCTCTGGCTAATCCTGGTCTAAGGAAGGAAACTGACTATCTTCAAGCAATTTGGTTGTAACCAATAGTATGGATAAGAGTAAGCACACATAGTGGAAGGACTTACCCTCCTCCTAGGCTTCTCGGCAGTTCGTTAGGAATTCATTGCGGAGGAACTGCGCCCAATTAAATCGTACCCCTGTCGCGCATTGCTCAGCTAACATGATGACCGTTGCCAGGACCTCGCTGCCTCGGCACTTTCTCAATACCTTCCTGGCCAGAAATTGGGTAACAATGCAGACCCCTGTGTTTTGAATGCTAGTGATAAGATACCCTCGCTGCTTCTTCTCCAAGTTGTACTTCTTCTTCATAGTTTTTGCAATTGTCAAGTCACTACCTGTGCCCACAATTTCCGTGGGGTCCCTTCCATCACATGGAAATCAAGAGATCATATGAATGAGTTCCACTATGATGGGGATAGGTGTGATGAGACGTAGGTACCCATCGTGCAGTAGGCAGAGCAATTACCTGATGATCAGTATCGTAATTGGAGGCCAATGAAAATGGGGAATTTCCAGGAGGTGAAGTAGCCCGACCTCCTCCACCTCTCACAGCCCTTCCTTCGGCTGTAGTGTTGTGACAACCCCATCTATGCTTAGGTCCATCAATTTGCTAGTTTCCAGATGAGGGAACTTCTCAATATCCACGAGGTCCCACTCCTCAAATTTCATCGAGGGGATGCGGCCAAACTCTGATCCTTGAAGTGGAACCCCTTTGGGGAGAGACGGGGTTATGAGCTTGTTCTGAACATCATCCAAATATTTAGGTACCCGAACCTTTCCTTTTCATGGAGGGACATACTTGGCTCATTTTACAGGGCCCAACACTAGTGGAATATCTTCCTCTATTTCTTCCTTGGGTTCCATTTCTTCGACATATGTCGGAGGTTCCTCTTCCTCATCATCAATTTCAATAGTAATAGCTTTTCCCTTTTCTTCCATTGATATCTTGCTAAATCGTGGATTTCGTGGCAACATCCTTACTGGTCCTGGTACCTGGGGGTCCTTCTTGGTCTATGGCGTCCTCGGTGATTTAGGGATTTTGGATTCCTGTGGCGTAGGATTCTGTGTAACGTCCTTGGTGGTGGTTATTGACCTGAGTAATGACTCTTGCAGTTCCTTCGGCAATTCCTGAAACCATGGGCTTTCTTTCAACAGTTTTTCATTCATCTTGCTCCTATCATTTTGAAACTAGAGCGTCCTAATCTTCGAAAGACCAAGCTTTGTTTCGTGAAACTTCAGTTGTTTTTTATATACTATTTCAAATTCAAATGGATCCCTTTTCCCTATTCTTGGCTCATTAATGCGATTTTGGCGGTTACCCCTATGTCTTAATTTCCCACCACCCGCTCCTCGGTGTCTTAAATGGGACATCTTATCATGAATAGTAACTGAAACAGTCACCTTCCATCCATCCCAAGCGATAGAGTAGCTTGTGGTATGCGGGTGCATTCTAGCTCTACGCGCCACAGTCGAATCGCACAACCTACCTGCATATTGTTTTATAGTCCCGCACCCTCTTTCAACTGCATGGAGCACTGAGACTGGGCCTCCTACAGATAGTCAGGTGGTCACACCCCTCGTGCAAGTCTTCCTTTTCCCTGCTAGCTCGGGCTGTAGCTACCCTTCGTGTACCTTTGAATCGGATAGCGCATTGCAGTTTTTGTTCCCTTTTTCAGTAGGGTGCAGTCGCAACCATGATAGCAGGGTCACGACTTGTGCTAGGATCATAGGAGGGCCGGCTAGGTCTGGTCCCTTCCTTCGCATGATCACACGGCCTGTTTGTGTGCCTCCTACTTTTATTTTGTCAATTTCTTCATCCAGCCTCACGCTTTTCCTCCTTAGCCTTGCCCCCACTTCCTCTAGTTCGTGAAATCTCAAGCTACCATGTCGAATGGCTTCCTGCAACTACTGGATCCCTTTGTCCAAGTCTTCTCGTTTAGGTTGAATTGTAGGGGCAGTGGTCAGGGAAATTCTCTTTACTTCCCGTCCGACCATGGATAGAGTTCCCTTGGAACACCTCGCTTTGTTTACGGTCTTATCGGCCCAAGGAATCCCTATTACGCGCAAATTCAGATGGGTCGATGGTTGCGCAGCATAAAACCGTGCCCTCCATTGTAGATGGGTGCCTACCTTTCTCTGTCATGGTTTCCCTAGCTGCGTTCGCCGTGCACGTCCTCCAATCTGTACCTAGAACTTCCTTCTACCTCCATGCTCATTCCACCTCATCTTCCTCTGTGCACACCACCCTGGTGTGATTGCTGCGCACAATGCTTCTTCTGGCACCCCCTGCTGCTTCTGCTTTATGATTGAAGTTCCGTAAAGGTTCACAAATCTTCCTCCTTTGTTGCGTCGTTTTCCACTGGCTATTTTCGTACCTCGGTTTTCACGCGTCGTAATGATCTAATCATCATGTTACAATTGAGTGTTGTAACCTCATGCAATCGTTTCTACCATCATTCGATCTCCTCGTCTGAATCCGAGGTGCAGGAACTATTGCGCTCCCATGAGATTCTCCCGTCTGCTATGGGATTCACTTGATCCTGGTCTTGCACTGTTATCTGGTAGATGCAGTCCAGTTCATTGTCACTATCCTCGTTGTGCACTGGTTCGGTGTAGCGCGCTCTTTCAGCTGGGTCTAGCGGAACTATTACTCGGAGTGACTTTTTCTCAAATTTTATTTTTTGTCTTTTTAAGTTGATGACCCCATTCATGTCCGTGGCCTAATCTATTCCTAGCAATGTAGGGTAAGGATTACTATCATCAACAATTTCTCTTACCTCAAAGTCGGTATGCATACTTATGCCTTCAATTTCAACTGTTACCCCTTGCAATCGTCCCATCGGTAAGATCTTTTGCTGGTTGGCCATCCACAGTTGAATAGGAGACCACTGTAGTGTGGGCCTACCCATGCATTCCCATGTTTGCTTAGGCAACACATTCACATCCAACCCTAAATCCAGAATGACCTGGTCCATCTCGTACTCGCCGATTTGCACCATCATTTGCATCTCCCACCTGGTGCGTAGAGCATGTTTTCTCAGTTTCCGGACTACACGCGACTCCCCTGACCCTACGCACTTAGTGATCAACTCTTGAAGCCCTTTAATAGCTCTATTGTCATGCAACAACTTCATACATGTCTCTAAAAAGGTGGTAAGCATAGAGGGATCCATTCCCGGCTCAATTGGATCCCTATTACCTAGAGTAGACACTTCCATGAAGCTCTTTTGAGCTTCCTTAGACATCTCCTTCACCTGTTCCATCTCAAAGTTAGGTTCCTTTGTAGGAGCATCACAGCCCTTCCCATCTTCTCTAGGTTGTTTCTGCGCATCTCCCCCTATAGTTGCGCCACTCCTTAGTACCATCTTTACATTAGGGTTCTCTTCACGTGGTTCAAACTTCATCATTTGGACATTTTGAGTTGGAGTGGGCTGCAATACCCCCTTTTCACGCATCTGGGCAATTAGCGTCGGACAGTCTATCATTTCATGGTCAAACTGCTCACAGTATGGACAAGATATTCTTGTAGGGTTAGTACAGTCACGAGTATAGTGCCCTAACCCGCCACAGTTATAACAGATCAGCTATCTGTGGCCCCACCCAGGATCCATTCCTCTTCCTCGTCTGCATCCTTGGAATCCCCCACATGGCCCTGTGGCTGGGTTGAAACCCCGTGCCTCAGTCTGCATTTGATAGGCTGAGATCCTCTCCATCATTAGCTCGTAGCTTCGACAAGTTCGCTCGTCATGACCCACTGACCTATAGAAGTTGCAACACAACTGCTATGGAGTCTGGGCATACTTTTGCAATAGGTGGCAGTTGTCTGTTGCATGCTTTCCTCCCACTTCAAAAATCGCGCACCAGAGGGTAGGCGCCACACTTGTCCCTTCTTGTACCTCCAGCCTTAATGGCCTTGGCCCCCCTCTCGCCAGATAGTTTTTGAATATGGGGCAGTGGTCTTTGTCGTGACCTTGACCTTTGCATTTGATGCATCCTACTTCTCTATGTGTCTCTGGTTGGGGCACCCTTTCTTTCTTCAAACTTTGCATTTCTAAGCATAGGTTTTGTAGTTGCGCATGGATTTGCTAAACTCCCAACCCCAGATCCTGTATTAGGATTTCATGCAACCTCATTGTTGTCTCTAATGCTTCAGCTTGGGTTGAGATATTTTGCTATGATAGTGACGTCCTTAGATGTGGTGTCAAAGACGCCATAAACCACGCGCAGTGCTGCGCGTTCGTCAGCGTCATGTTATCCTCGCGGATTGTACTTTTCAATCTCTGGTCCAGATCCCATAGAGTTTCACCAAGCATCATCACGATCTCCTTGAACTCGATGATCGACTACGTTTGCGATTTTGGTCGACTAAATTCTTTGTTCAACGTGTCGTGAATCGCTATTATTCCTGCATTCGGGTGATCGCTAGAGTACTTTATATACCACATCAACGTGTGGTCTTGTAGCGCGCTGACCAGAGTAGCCTTTTTTATTTTATCATCCAATATGCCTTGGGCTTCCGATACAACCTTTACCACGAACTAGAATTGATTTGGTTCCTCATTTCCTATGCCTCTAAATATTGGCAACTTGATCGCACTCGCCATCCCAACCTTTGGTGGTGGCGGAGGTGGGGTAGGTGAAGATGGGTTTGATGTAGGTGAAGTAGGTGATGGAGTGGATGGTGGTGGTATTATTGGAATGCCTTGCTTTATCAATTGGACTGCACTTCTCAGAGAGAACACTGCGAGCTCCTCCTCGCTTTCTCGTGAGAGTGAAATCAGAGGATTGTTTTCTAATCCTTTGGTCCCTTGGTAGCCTTTTCCACTCCTCATTACCCCAGACATCAATGGATGCACATAACCTTTTTTTCACATAACAACCTTTTAATCTAAGTATTCAATGATTTGATGTACTTACCCAACGGTCCTTGGAGAAAGCACCCTTCTGCCTCGCTGTGACTCACATTTGTGTCTATCGCGAACTCAGTTATAAACCCTCCTATTATTTGATCCAACCAGTGATCTACTGCCTGTGCGATTTTATCTTTAGACGCTTCCAATCTACGCACCAACTCTGGAGTCCACACGATGGGCTAATCCAGTCCGCACCTTCCCTGACTGTCAGCTAGCCTCGTGATCCACTCATACGGTTCTGCCAAGAAAGACATGAAGAAGACCTTGTGGATTTCTATGTATATGTAGCAATCTAGCTACCTTTCCTCAAATATCCGCGAATTTCTATTTTCTGGTACCATGAACTCGTGAAGCTTCTGATCCAACAAATCTTCAATCTCTTTCTTTATAGGGTTCCAGCATTCCGACATCATACATCCCTTAGGCAGATCCTAGTCCTGACAATGGAACCATTTGTTGGCTTATTGGGCCTTGACCCAGGTTCGGAAGAGTTATTAGCCAAACAAATCCTACAACTATCGGCCATTTCAGCAGCATTCCATAGAGCACGGACTGAAGTCTCACCCGATGTAGCAGGGGAGGGTGCTAGAACTAGGTTTCCATACCCTTGGGATGTCTTGATGTGGTCTAGAGGGGTCGCGAACCATTTTGCGGCATCACGCCACTCTGTACTGCTATCGGGCTTTCGCGTAGATCCACATAGGTGTACATTCTTATTAATGAAATTGCTACAAATCTGATCTTCTTGTTACAGTATTTAAGCAAACATATAACAATAAAACCCAGTGCGCACAATCATAATTCTTAAAGACATAAACTCGTATAATAGATGCATAAACCAGAATACAATAGATCCGCGATATTTCAGAAACAACTTATCTTTATTAATATCTTTGGTTCATACAACCAGATTTGCCCTGCGCACTCAGCTGCATGGGTCTGTGCACATAGCTGTTGATTCTACTGGGCCTTTGCGCACTCAGCTACAGAGCCTTTCTCTATCTACCACACCCTTGACTCGGACTTATAGACGCTGAGAGAAAATTATCTTCATAAATCCATTACATTCAAGATCCAAAACTAAAATCTGCTTTCTAGCCATAGAGCCTTGCTCTATTTATACATTCCCATGGTCTGCGGACCATGGGTAGGCTGACTCACTTCCTATTATTTTAAATTATTCTCGGGTGTATAACCCTTTGACTTGACTCATTACAATTCGTGCTCCGCGCACTTCGTGGAGTCTTTACCATACTTTTACCCAAAATTGTGGGCTTTGAGCCCCAAACTGTTACACGGGGCCTCTGCTACCCAACAGAGCTTCTTATCACATGGCCAAGAACAAAACCATGTTTTCTTATTTAAATGCTTGTAACACCAAAAATATATATGTTGGTGATGATAGATCTCTTAGTGTTGTAGGGACTGGAACTATTCATCTAGACAATGTTCAATTTAATGATGTATTATGTGTTCCAACCTTATCTTGCAACCTTCTATCTATATATCAGATAGCTCATTCAGGTGAAGGTAAAATCATTGAATTTTCACCTCACGATGTTGTAATTAAGGACCTAAGAGATCCTAGACATATTTTGGCTACTAACATTGCTGATGATTCTACAAGGTTGTATAAGTTTACAACTTTGGTTCATAAACACTTCCCTTGGTATTTGTTGCTAATAATGATGAAGTGAGCAAACTTTGGCATGAGCGATTTGGTCACTTAAACTATCGCTCCCTTCAAAATCTATGTAAAGAAAATATGCTGACAGGTCTTCCTATGGTATCTTGCAGAGATGGTGTTTGTTTCAGATGTGTACTCGGAAAACATCATCGGGATAATTTCGAAAAACATGCCTCTCGGCACACCTCAACCCCTTTATAGCTTGTGAATAGTGATTTATGTGGTCCACTTCCAGGTGTTTCATTCTCTGGCTACAAGTATTTCTTAACTTTCATTGATGATTTCTCCAAATGCACTTGGGTATACTTCTTAAAACTCAAGAGTGAAGTCTTTAACATGTTCTTGGCCTTTAAGGCCTTTGTTGAGAAACAATCTAGACATCAAATTCTTAAGCTCAGATTATATAATGGCGGATAATATGTTAACAACAAATTCATCAACTTTTTCATTGAGCATGGAATTCAAATGCAACATATTGTTCCATATACTCTACAACAAAATGGTGTAGCGGAAAGGAATAATTGCACCTTAAAGGAAATGGCTGATTGTATGCTTCAATCTAAAGGAATTAGTCTTAATTTTTGGGCAGAAGCAATTAGTTGTGCAAATTACATAGTAAATCACACTCCTACTAAGGTTTTAAAGAATATCACTCTAGAAGAAGCATGGAGCTCAATTAAACCAGATGTAAGTCACTTTCGTGTTTTTGGAAGTGAAGCATGGGCCCATATTCTAGATGAGAAACATAAATATTTAGAACCTAAGAGTGAAAAATGTATTTTTGTTGGATATTCTGAAGATGTTAAAGGATATAGACTTATTCTACTTAAGTCCAAAAAAGTTATCATTAGATGATATGTAAAGTTTGCTGAAAATATATCGGCCTACGAGCCTAGTTCCGCGGATGTGCCACCTCTCTCTATCCCTTCTACTTCTGAAAATATTTCTTCTTCAGATGATGACAGCTAGGATCACAATCCTCCCCCACCTTCTCAGGATCCTCCTTTAGCTCCTCAGCTTCCAAAATGGGTCCGTGCTACTCGGGATGCAGTAGATGCTCTTGCAGGTGATCCTACAGATCAACAATGTACACGTTCTTAGTTTGATAGAGCCTCTTCTTTACTGGCTCAAGCTCCAGCGAATATCATCCTGACACCTTTGCAGAAGCTTCAGGCCATCCACATTGGGACATAGCTATGAATGAAAAATATCATTAATTATTAGCAAATGATACATTGGATCTTGTTCGTCTTCCAAAGGGACAAAAATTTGTTAGATGCAAATGGGTTTATAGAACCAAGGATGGACCAGATGGAAAAGTTGATAAACATAAAGCTCGTGTTGTTGCTAAGGATTTTTCACAAGTTGAAGGCATTAACTATACTGAAACCTTCTCCCCTGTTGCTAAAATGAACTCTATCTGCCTTGTTCTTTCCCTTGCTACCTCTGTCAAATGGGAAGTCCATCAGATGGATGTTAAATCTACTTTTTTGCATGGGGACTTGCATGAAGAAATCTATATGGAACAACCTCCTTGATTTATACAACCAGACTCTAGCCTTGTATGTTAGCTTAAGAAATCCCTTTATGGTCTCAAGCAAGCCCCTCGAGCTTGGTATGCCAAAATGGATAGCTTTCTTTTAGATACTGGCTTTTCTAGGTGTCATTCTGACAATACTGTCTACACCAAGAAAGTGGGTAAGTATCTTATCATTATTGTTCTTTATGTTGATGATCTTATCCTTACTAGTAGTGATCCCAACCTTATAAACCATGTGAAGTCCAGCCTTAAAAAGCAGTTTGAAATGACAGACTTAGGACACTTGCATTATTCTCTTGGTCTTCGAGTCTTGCAATCCAAGGAAGGTATTTTCCTTTCCCAGTCCAAGTATTCTTGTGATATTCTACGCCACTTTCACATGGAAGACTGTAACCCAGCCCCTTCTCCCTTTCAGTCTGGAACCAAACTTTCAATCGCTTGTACCTCCCCTGAAGTTGATGCTACCTTATATGTCAACTTGTAGGAAAACTTTTGTAGCTGACCCATACTCATCCTGACCTTTCCTTTGTTGTTTGCCTTATTGCTTGGTTTATGAAAAACCCACATGAAATTCATTAGAAAGTAGCTAAAAGAATACTTCATTATGTTCAAGGTATAATTCAGTTTGGGATTCATTACAGTGTAGAAGAATCTCCTCTATTGGTTGGTTTCATTGATTTTGATTGCATTGGCATCCCTGATGATCGGAAGGCTACTGTAGGTTATATATTCAATCTTGGTTCTGGACCTATTACATGGGCTTGAAAGAAACAAAGTGCCATTTCTCTTTCTTCAGCAGAAGCAGAGTATCATGGTGCCATAGAAGCTAGTAAGGAAACCATGTGGCTTCGTCATATCCTATTAGAGTTTCGCTTTTAGCAACAACATCCGAATACACTTTGTGTGATAATCAAAGTGCCATTCAACTATGCAAAGATCCAGTTCAACATCAACGCAGCAAACACATTGAACTACACATGCACTTCATTAGAAAGCTCATTCATGACCATGTTCTTGAAGTGCAATATTTTTCAACAAATGATCAAGTTGCAGACATCTTTACAAAGCCTCTCACAGAGGCGAAGTTTACTAAACTTCAATTTATGGTTGGAGTTCAGGAAGTTGTCACTAAGGGGGGATAGGCTGTAATGCCTCCTTTCTTCTCCTATTGTGTCATATTTGTACATCCTTCAATCCTATCCCAAGTTGTTCTTAAGGGGGGATGTTAGGATATTCCGACACATAGGAAATAGTTAAGTATAACTTGGCCTAGTGTAGAGTTAGGTAAAGTGTGTTTCTTTACTATGTACTTTTGTAACTTACAATCCAACGGTCACGATATGTTCTAGACATGAAGTGATCCAACATTTCATTCTCTCCTTGGTATTACCGACACTTGATCTATGGCTTAACACCCAATTGGTCCATGATCTCTATTTAAAGAGCATGGAGGTCATTTGTAGGGTGACCGTTCATGAGAGAAGCTTATGTAAATTTTCTTTATTTTATTAATTAAATTGCCTGAAGCGGCCGCATTGGCTCAGGCCATGGAATGTTTCCCTCTTTTTGGGTTTTAACCACGTCAAGAATATTGGTGTATTAATCTGTGATATGTTTGTGAGCGGTGTCCTTTGGTGTTCTATCAGAGGAACTTACCTTGTAAATTCCTACACAAAATCCAATGCTATGGATTCCAAGAATATGGACACTACAAAAGGAATTTTCCTAAGCTTAAGAAGGACAAAAACAATGAAAGAAAGAGGGAAGAAGATCACATGACTCAAGAAGTGAAAGAAGAAGAAAAGAAGCAAAATAAGTAATATCCTTCGGGTCTCTACTATGACTAAGTCAAAATATTTGCTTCAAGTTTTATTTCAAAATTTTGAGTAGGATATGAGCATGTAGGAATAGAATAAAATCTTATATCTAGAAACATATTCTAGAATCTAGAAACATGAAGTACATAGAGTTCTAGATACTCATGTAGAAAGATCACTTATAAATGAGAACAAAATGCATGGTTAGAAATATCTTCTAGAATATAGGATCATGATAGACATAGCTCAATATATTCATGTAGAAGGAGCATACCTAGAATAGGACCTCATCCACTATGAAAGAAAATTGATCATGAATAAGAATCTTAAAGACCTCCATCATCAAAAGGAAAGAAACGTTTGCAGGGTAAGGGTCTTCAAGATTCTATGATGAAACCTTCAAAATAAGATTCATGAATAAGAAGCAGATGTCTCATTGGGAAGTCCCATTCATGGGATTCAAGAAAAGGATGATGTGCAAGAAAGCAGATGAAACAAGAAGGGACAAACCATGAACAATCAGATAAAGTCAATATGATCAAAGGAGAATCAAGATGAGGTATGTATTCATCAAAGTTTATTCATGTTATCATATGTATATTATTGAATCATAGGAATAGTTCTATAACATGATCAAGTATGAAATAATCTATTTCACCAAGGACATGCTCAAAGCACGAACTACAATGCAATGAAGGTCAAAAAAAGGATATGCTCACATAAGGAGTATAATATTGTTGACTAAGAGGCAAGAAGAAATGTTGGCTAGTCCAAGAAGCAAGCAATCAAGAAGTGCTCTCACAAGGAGCATAAGGTGGTTGACCAATTTATCCAAGAAGAAGAAAATGAAGAAAGAGATCAAGCATGTGAATAACACCATGATCATCGAGAATCTAGAAAAAGAAGAAATAGATTATCAAAATATGTTGAGTATGTCCCTCTACAAAATATGTTGTGATGAAGAAGCCATCTAGCAAAAGAAAAAGAAATGTTGAAGCAATATCAGGATGAAGTCATGAAGGTCTATTAGAGAAAAACATGAGAACAAGCAAGTTCAATGAAGCATCCATGAGAAGACTATTCTAAAGCATGGACAAAGATGAAAAAGGAATAGTTAGATGACAAGAGAACTTGATATATAACAAGAAGACACTTTCCATGAAGGAAGAAATGACATGAAAAACTAGGAAGGAATGTGATCAATGGATGGTGCCCTACCTAGAAGAAGTCTGAACAAAGACTTCATGACATCAAAGGAAATAAGAAGATCAAGGAGCTGAAGGACCCATGAAGAAGAAGTTTATAATGAATGTAAAAGTCCCTAGCTAAGAGGGAGTTATAAAAATTTCCCAAATGCAAAGGAACTTGGACAAGTACCTTGTCAGAGGATACTTGGGCATGTCTCCCTCAATTGAGAGGAAGTGATAAACACACCATTCTTGTATTCACTTGGGAAGAAAGAGTGGGAGGATAGGGTAATTATCTGGCACCTGATACTCTTTGAGGATGTGTAGGGCATCCAAGACCAGAGTAGGCAAGAGGACCGATATTCTTTGAGGGCTAGGAACCCAAGACAAGAATACTCCTAGAAGGTCATACTCAGTGGACACCCGGGTGGGTATGTACCTTGAGATAAAATGACTAAGGTGTCTATAATTCATTGGTGTTGCCAAAATTGTGCTCTGATCTATTGAGAGATAGAGTTTTCAGTAAAGGCCTTGTTGTGGAAACAATGTTGGTTATTATGATGCTATAACAGATGGGTTGCAAATCCAGTTTCTCTTATGTGAATTCTTCAAGATTGAAACATAGCCAAACACCTTGTAATGTTGTATGAATACCTCCCTAGTTAAGAGGGAGTGTTGAAGGAAATGTAACTAGGTTCGGTCTTCATAAATGTACTTTTGATATTTCTACTTATTCAAGAAAAGAAATATTATTTTTATAATATATGTCAATGAGTTTCTTGCTCATTGAAATAGGTCTAGCACATGTTAAGTGCTATAGGTGAGTCAAGGAGTCAAAATAAAATGTTTGAAGACCTTAAGGGTATGTTACATTGTGTATAAGAGTCAAGAAGTCACCTCCAAGCAAAGTCAAGTTTCCTCCTAGCAAAGACACCATCAATAGAATCAATGGCACCATTAAAAGCTCCCATCGAAGCAAAGGAATTCAAGTCGGCCTCAAGGCAGCAATTCAGCCCACAAGTCGACCTAAAGGAGGGAAAATCTCCTATATATAGAGGTTTTCTACTCCTCTAAAAGATAGCGCAATATGCCTTTAAAATTTGCGAAGAAAAGGAATGAGTAAAGGGTTAAAAAGAGATGAGAAAGGGAGCCTCTAGTGCATCGAAGAAGGAAGGAAGAACACCAAATTTTAGAGGACTGTTTCTAGGGTAAGCCACAGTCACACGTGTGAGGAAAAGGAAGGTTGCCTATGATCATAATAGCAGAAACTCACAGTTGACATATATCTCTATTTGGGCTAGTAAACTAGGTCTATAAGGCCTTGCACTCAAGTGAAGAATAAGGGCACTCAAGCGAAGGATAAAAGAGCCTACAAAATCAAATAAACCACCACACATGTGAGAATTTAGGGCTATAGGACAGTCACATCAAGTCTGCACCTACACCATGAAGAAGGAGCTCATTTGGTCAAGAAGGAGGAAGGGATCATCACAAAGGGTCTCATAAAAGGTGTCTCTTCTAGAGCAAGTGTAACAAGGTCTATCAACATTTGAAAGAAGAACAAAGTGTTGGAAGAAGGAGGACAAAGTGTCGGGGAACAAAGTGCAGGAATGATCCAGATCTTGGGGGGATGCCCCCAAGATCTAAAAGATTGAAATGGATCTTGTAGGGGAGCCCCTCGAGATCTGAAGAATTGCAATGCTAGAAAGAAAATGACAGAACACATAGTAAATAAAACCACAAAGAAACTTTTTATTAAAATGGATAATAACTATAAATGTGACTTGTTACTTATAGTCTTTTTCAGTTACAATACAACGGGTCAATTCCATGGGTGAATGAATACCATGGGTGGATGTCACTTACAATACCATGGGTAAGTTCCATGGGTGGATTAATAACATGGGTGGATGAATACCATGGGTTGATGCCATTTTCTATTTGGATCATTCCTCCCTCCTTAAGAAGTAATGGTCCCGATTACGTGAAGTTCCCTCTTTCAAAACCTTTGTTGAATATGAAGAGCCACTGAAGAGAATGGTTTTATGTGGTTAACCCATAACCATGATGAACAATGATCCGATGATAGAGATACCCTATAATGCTTGTGACCAACTGTGATACTAACAGTGTGCAGCCTAGCAAATGGACTTCGATGAAGTGTGGGTTTGTGGATGACCCATAACCATGATGAATGAAGATCTGAGGATAGAGATACCCTGTAATGCTTGTGACCAACTGTGATATTGACAATGTGTGGCCTAGCAATGGAATTCGATGAAGTGTGGGTTTTTGGATGACCCATAACCATGAAAAATGAAGATCCAAGGATAGAGATACCCTGTAATTCTTGTGACCAACTATGATGCTAATAGTGTGTGGCCTAGCAAATGGACTTTGATGACAAGGATTTTGTGTGGTTGACCCATAATCATGATGTTGGCTGTTGATGAAGTAGCAGGTGCCTACATAGCCTGGGGTGGGAGGGAACATCTCCAAAGAACCCAAGTCAAATGTTTCTATGATGAAATTGATGAATGTGAAGTAGGTGCCTACTAAAGTGGGGTGGGAGGGCACGTCTCCAAAGGGAACCCACTCTGAATGCTGCTCCAAAATTAAAATGGACATAACTCGGTCAATATAACTCAGAATATTTATTATAACCTATTTTTGGAAATAGAAGGACCATTTTTCATCTTCCCATGTGTTGTAAATCCTTATCTAGACACTCTATAATTTCATATTCACGCTACAACTTTTCCACTGTCACAAAAGTTCTGAAAAATAGCTGATTTTAAATCAGCGATATCTCACACATCCGAACTCCGATTTGGCCCTTTTTTTTTTAAATGGAGAATGTTTTTTAGAGTAGCTTGAATATACAATCACGTTTATGAAATTCCACACCAAAATTGAAAAAAAAAGATAGGAGAGTCATCGTCCACGAATTTCCGTCGGAAACATTTCTGCAACATAGCTGGTTTTAAATCAGCAATATCTCCCTCATACGGACTTCGATTCGGCCGAATTTTTTTCTTGAATTTGGGTATTTTTTCACAAGGAATACAAATCTGTTATTTGTTTTTGTAAATTTTGCACCAAAAAATTCAGATCTGATTTGCAAACTCGTTGTCTAAAAAAATTCTTGCAAAAAAATGAAAAAAAAGAAAAATTCTTCCCGCTTGGCCCAAGAAAATGCTTTGTGGAGGATGTAGCACATGCCTGAAGTTTGTTAAATTTCACTGCAAAATTTGAAACTAAAATATGCATCAAAACCTCATTCCCATGGAATCATAACCTGCTCTGATACCACTGATCCAGATCTTTGGGGGAGACCCCCAAGATCTGAAGAATTGCAATTCTAGAAAGAAAATGACAGAACACACAGTAAATAAAACCACAAATAAACTTTTTATTAAAACCGATAATAACTATAAAGGCTGCATTGTCGTGGACAATCTGTCCTTTTGCAAAATGCGACTTGTTACTTATAGCCTTTTTCAGTTACAATACCATGGGTCAATTCCATGGGTGAATGAATACCATGGGTGGATGTCACAATACCATGGGTCAATTTCACGGGTGAATGGATACAATGGGTGGATGTCACAATACCATGGGTGAATGAATACCATGGGTGGATGTCACTTATGATACCATGGGTAAATTCCATGGGTGGATTAATAACATGGGTGGATGAATACCATGGGTTGATGCCATTTTCTATTCGGATCAAGGAAGGAGGAAGGACTTGAATTGTGCTTGGAGGATATTCTAGTCAAGGGTCTAGGGTTTGGCATTGATCAATACAGAAGCTTCAATAAGAGAAAAACTTATTGAAGGGTGTTCCTCTCAAGAGAAGAGAGGTTTTGGCCCTGGCAAAGAGCCAACATCTTGTGTTCTTATTTTATGTTTTGATAGAATTTTGATGAAACACACACACACATTAATAAGAGAAGAAGAAGATTAAGCTAACAACAAAAAATTGTAAAAATAATTCACAAATTGTTATCTAGTCCCGAAGGATTATTCTACACCTAATTTCCCTAGATTCTTCAACATGTGGATTGCGGTAAAACTTCAGATACTAGGAGACAAGAAAATTCATCATGGCTTAGGTGGAAAAATCGGTGGCATCCATGCTTGTTTGGCCTAGTGATCTAGTGGAGATCATGGTAAAACCTGTTATTACATTTTCATTGTGTTGGCCTAGTGATCCCAGATGGATTATAGTAAAGCCTAGTTTCTATTGACGAGAGTGAGGTGGTTTAGCCTCGGGATGCCCTGGTTGGTTATTTTGGTTTGAGTCCCATATTCATGCTTAGAATATGGAACGAGGGTGAATGGATGAAGAGAGATTTTACTCAGCCATGTAACAACCCCGAATTAAAACATGCAACTAATTAGATCAAGTATGTGATTTACAATCAACACACCTCTATTCAACTAATTAACATAGATTTTTTTGAGAAATAGGAGCGAAAGAAACTTACCTGTAGCAACGATATTCCTTGTAATTTTAGAGTTGAACATTATTTGAATATTGTTAATTGCAACAAAGTTTTGGGGATGACTATCCACCCAACTGTAGGCTCAATTGCACAAAATCTTGCTACAACTGACCACCCTCAAACCCTCAATCAATGTACTACTATCAGAGAATCCTTTGTCTCACAACACTTTTCTCCCAAGAGAATGGATGATGGAATCATGGAATGATCTCTCATCTTCCTCATCGTCTATTAAATAGAGCAAACATTGGAAGGGGAACCACATGCACACACTCTATGCGTCAACATGCAACTTTTATTTCTTTATTTTAAGTTTAATTTAATTTAGTATTTCTCTTAATATAATTCTTTATTATTTTATTCCTTTTTACTTTTTGATAACTTTACTTATTTTTACTATTTTTATAGTTTATTTTTATTTATATTTATTTAGAACTCTAGTATTGTTATTTACTATTTTATTTATTTATTATTATTATATTTTCTTCATTATTTATTATTTATTTACTATTATTATATTTTCTTTATTGTTTATCATTTATTTTCTTATATTTTAATATTATATTATATTATTATTTATTATTTTTATTATTATTAGGGGACATTACATACTCCCCCTCTTTAAGGAACTTCATCCCAAAGTTAAGTTAAATTATTTAACATTTTATTTAGTTAGTTATTTATTACTTCATGTTTTCCCTACACCCTTTGCTGAACTAGTATAACCAGCAGGTATCGAAAGTTTTCACAACTCCCGGGAAATCTCAAGGAATCCCTGTCATTTTTCCCACTTTCAGAACCAGGCATAAGTCTCCCCAGTTTGTATCCTAGTCCAAGGCTAGCCCCAAGGCTCGCACCTGACTCAGATCTCATCTGCCCTAAGGCAGGCATCCGGTACGGTACTCAATGACTCCGGGTATCTCGAAAGGCAGGCCCACTCCCTCCACAACTATTAAGGCGCACAACCCCAAGCATCAAAGTCCTTACACCCCCACCAGACTTCGGCATCCTAATCCAATACTAGGCACCTAGCCTACAATATCAGGCACTTGCCTCCTCAAGATGGTCCCATAGCCCCTCAAGAGCTATACAAGACAAAAGGAACCACTGACATATGTAGTTTTGATTGAGTATGTCCCCAGCCCATATGGTGTTACATATTCTCCCTCGCAAGTATGGGCTCCCACGAGATCATCAAATAAACTGGCCCTCTCGGCCCATTTGTGGAGTTCATGTCAGTCACCACATCTCAACATGCAACCAATGCATTAGTTATAATCATAGTATCATAGAAAATAATTTGCATGTCATCATGATAACATAACATCATTGTTAATCACCACATTCTCATGTTATAAAATTTGCTTGCAATTACCACATGCTTCACATCATAATATCCTCATAAGTTACAACACCAACATATGAACATCAAAGGCATATCATCACATAATACATCAACCACATGTCAATATACCTCAATATAACATCATAATCCCTATGCATATCATATTCATCATGAGCATTCAACATCATTATCGTGATAAATAAATAAATAAAAACCACATATAAATCATTACCCTCTCATCGGAATTATATATGTTTACCACATACCATCTCATTATGAAACATCATTAATATGATAATCATCTCAATACTTATCAAATATAAAACAACAATAAGCTTTAAGCATTCTTATCATGAATTAATTTCATTTACTTATATAAACAATGAATACTAACTATGAATTAAGATTATTCAACATCCCTCTAGGATTAATGTTATCTCATTAGTATTATTAGTGTCATGTTTTCATCAAGGTATCGATTACTTTTCAATAATCATTTCTTTCTCTTTCTATTAGGAAGTTTACCAGTTATACCATAGGTATACTCATCTATGTACATCGTTAAATTTCAAATGAGCCTCATCATCTTGAGCCTTAATCTCTCGTCAGATGTTCTTCCTTCCCCAAGGAAATTTTAGAGAAATTCATTGTTAAGATATTACCATTTGTAAAATCATTTAAATCATCAATATCAAGTTAAAATTCCATGATACTATACATATTTTGTTTGTCCATTCTAGTACGGTTCTACTTAATGACACACATACACTAGGTCATCTTCGTTTAAGTTTGCTTAACCAACTTGCATGAGGGTTTGTTGATCCCTAGTAATTTATCCTTCATTGTGTAATTGTCATTATATATCCTCAAAAGATCTTACTTATCTCATCAAGTTCTCATCTCAATACCATTTGACCTCGCTTCTTTTGTCAATTTGTGCATATTCTTCTTGAAGTATCATTATAACTTTTCCAACAACATATGTTAGTATGCTTCATGCTCAATGTTTTCTCATTTATCCACCTAGTTTACGATAAGTTAAACAATCGTTATCCTTGAAAGATTTTTCTAATTTATCATTTTTCATTCTCACCAATTACAAGTGTTTCCAACTTCCAGTCTTAACACTTTTAAATTATATATGTCATCACTATGACCCTTATGAATCATGATGCTACATAGTTTGGTCTCCCTATACTATTAGGCATAAGGGAACTCTTGGGATACATCTTAGTTCATCTTGTGCACTTGGCACTGCATACCGACACAATAATTTTGCTATGTTCTTTCTTCATGTCTTATTTAGACTAATTATAAATTTTTGTTTCTTCATTAATGCATACAATTTCCTATCAATATATTTTATAAACACAATTTTTTTTCTAGTGCAACAAGAAGTCATATTTATTAAGTCGTAATGAACATAGAAAATAATATTGATACACATTTTTCATATTTGTGTACATAAACTAACATAAGTTCATATAGAAATTTAAAGTCAAAATGGCATTACCTTCTCATTGATCAATTTCAGTTGATGAAGTTCTTTCATTACCATTCTTCCCCATCCTTCTTTTTTTGAAACGTGAGATTATTATAGCAAAATCAATCAAATAACCCTTCCATTCAACATTTACCAAATAATTTTCATAATACTAATTATATATATATTTTTATCAGTTATTCATATTATTTATAAAATAAATAGAATAAAAAATATTGTTAAATAATGAATCCATATAGGTGAGGATAGTTTTAGATAGAGGAGGAATGACCTGTTGTTGAGTTTTGGGTTCACAAAACTCTACAACAGGTCATTCCTCCTCTATCCATAAAAAATATTACTAAAAAAAACTTATTTAATTCATTTTCTTGTTATATATATTCTCTAACATATAAAAATTTCTTCCTAATAACTTTATAACAAAATTGCCTTATTTTTTTTTACAAAACAAACTATAAATTACTACTTATCTCTTAAAAATTTTAAACCAAAACTATATATATATACAAACAAATTCAATAAAAAATGACATATATCATTGATGTATAATTCAAAACTAAGCAAATATGCATTGACTTAATAATATATTATATCAAAATAGACCTACACATATAATTAATTTAAATTTCTCTTGAAATATACAATCCTTTAATATCTAATAACATAATTAAAAAATATTATATTTCTTATTACATACGACCTAGTTGGAAGAAGTAGCTTATAATAACACAATTCAAAAAAAATTATATATTATTATTTATAAATAATAAATCATATATTAAAGAAATTACTATCATGATTTATCTTGTATGTTATAGTTGAGTTATGTATAAAATTATTATCATAAATTTAGTTAAATATGGTAACGGTCTCTATAATTATTCCAAGCGGTTTTGTGTGGTTGTAAGCATAGTAAATATACAATTAATTATAATTCGAATTAGGTAGTGTAATGCTATCTAATTACATAAATTAATTATTTTTCCAAAATCACTAATTAAATATACTACCAAGTGAACAAAGTCCACTTTCATTCATATATATTCTTTTTACACACCTTTGTTATTAAATTATATCTCCTAATATGATAATGGGACACCTTTATATCATATTGCAATTAATTACATATAGGACATTGATAATTATGAAAATAACGCACTATATAAACCATTATTAATGAAAAAGATTACCCCAAAAAATTAGAGATCTAAATCCAACTTCAATTCAAATATTATTAATTCACCATTTCTTAAACTCAAGTCTACTCATGTTTAATAAAAACTTTATTATTTACTTTACTCACAGGCCATCTTTTCGTGACAAAAGGAAACCTTAGTCTTCACCGTCAAAGACGTCACTATGGTTGTTAATGACGTCACTATGGTTGTTAATGTGGCTATTTTGTATGTGGTTATCCGTCAAAGTATGACTATTACGTCACTATTGTTGTACAGCCCTTTCCTAAATTTTTCCAAAAAGTGAAAAGGTTATGATTCGAAAAATATTTTATTTTTCAATCCCACAAAATAAAAAGCTTTCTCCAAGATAGTTTTTCCATGTCACTACATTAATATTTTATTTTTCAATAATAATACTAATATGTAATTATTATTTTTATTTTATTTTTTGGTACCGTTAGCACTAAATTTAGGAATATTGAATATGAACATCTATCACGAATTTTGCAAAAGATTTTTTTTTTTTTACCTAGAGGTCACACAGAGTTGAAACCCGCTCTGATACCATATGTAACAAGCCCGAATTAAAACATGCAACTAATTAGATCAAGTATGTGATTTACAATCAACACACCTCTATTCAACTAATTAGCATAATTTTTTTTTAGAAATAGGAGCGAAGGAAACTTACCTATTGGCCGTTTACTTGGGTAGATGTGGGAGGAGGCTGTTGCAGAGTGGTATCAGAGCATGGTTCACCCCTCGGACTAAATAGGAAGTGTGTTGGTCATGAATTCGTGTTGTCTTCACATATGTTAATAATTATTACGGTCTGTGTTCTTGTTGCATATGCATGGTGTCATTCATGATTGTAGTGATGTCACCATGTGAAAGATGATGTTGTTGTTATGAAGTATGTCATCATGAGTGTATGGTTGGTTACATGTTGTTTATGATTGTGTATTGTCATTGTACGTTGATATGGTTGTTGTTGTCATGCATGAGGTCATGGTATGTGTAGTTGATATGGTCATGCATTGATGACTGGACTCTAGCTTGACTGATCGTTACATGGTTATGTACTCATGTATTATATGTATATATGTTATCATGATTATGTTATACATGTATCACGTTGATTCGATGATCTTTACAGATGAGATATCATCCCTGAATTATGCTAAGGTACACTAGTTTTTTTGTAATTTGGTTTAGCTGACATAGTATGCCTTGTAGGAAAGAGATCAAAATGACTAGCAAGATGGTAGTCTATAAAGACTCTCCCTATTAGATGAGCAACGTGGTGTTGGGAACTCTTATGATTTGGAAGACACATTGAGAAGCTTGAAGGAATAAATAATGAGTTGTAAGGAAGACAATGACAAGATCATACATGCGCAAGAGAAACAAACAAAGGTTAATGCTATACTTTTCAAATTTTGTTGGAATTACAGTGAAAAGAGCCACTTCAGATTAGCCATGGACAGGAGGAAAAAACTAATGGGGCATATGGTAGTAGGTCTCATGGTGATCACAATTCAGATAGAGATGACACCGTTAGAGATGATAGGTTGTTGGATACTTTGGATAGGAGAGGTGAATGATACAGGTACTATTCTAGTTCTGGTTTCGACAGGCATCATGATAGTCATTGTTATTATCCTTACAGTAGGAGTGATAGAGGATACTTATCAGATGAGTTTAAGAAAGTAAAGCCACCTACTTTTTATGGAGACTTGAAGAAACCAAAAGATGCAGAGAATTCAATACTTGGGATGAACAAATTAATTGAGTTGCATGAGTACATAGAAAACAGAAGTCTAGAATTGTTATCTTCAGTTTCAAAGGTAAAGAAGGCATTTGGTGGGAAGATGTGAAGCAGGTTGGAGACGTTAGGATAGAGGACTTGAGTTGGCATGAGTTCACGGGGCTTTTCAGGAAGAAGTACTTGTCAGAAAGGTACTACGACAGTAAGGCCAAAGAATTCTATGAGTTAAAGATGGGATCAATGACATGTGAAGAGTACATGACTAAGTTTTTAGAGCTATTCATGTATGTACCATATCTTAAAGATGAGAAGGCTAAAGTTCAACGATTTTTCAAAGGATTTCCATTAGCATTTAGAGATCGGATTGAGTATGATGAGCCTTGGTCACTTGAGGAAGTTATTTGGAAATTGAAACATTTCTATGAAAAATCAAAGTGTAAGAATGAATCTCAGCAAGGATGGAAGGGGAAAGAAAAATGCAAAGGTAAATGGCACTCGAAAAGAGCAAGGCCTCAGAATGCAAAAGAGAAAGAAAATGTGGCACCACAAAAGAGGTTCAATGTAGCTAGACAAGGACATGGGTCACAACAACAACATACAGGTGAGGGTATTGGTCAATTGGAGTGTTGGACATGCGGAAAGGAGCACCTTAAGGGAGTTTGTCCACAAAATCAAGGTGGTAGGCCTCAGATATATAGTCCACAGGAGGCATATACTGTTGGGGATGTTGGTCAGAGTGTTCCTCGTATTTATGCATTATTGGATAACAAAGAGGGAGACCATCATGCATTTATCATTGAGATTGACATTAAGCTTTGTGATCAATTTATTTCTGTTATGATTGACCATGGATCTAATTATAGTTATGTTTGTCCTGACTTGGTGGATAAGTGTGGTTTGAGTAAGGAAATGCATTTAGAATCTTGGTTAGTGCAGTTTCCTACAGGTACAAAAAATCAAGTTCATCATTAGGTAAGAGCTTGTGCATTTGATTTGAATGGTATGCCTATCACAACACATTTGAATGTATTACAGTTGGGATCATATAGTACCTTGTTGGGCATGGGTTGGTTGTACCTTCATAGAACCAAGGTAGATTATTATCACAAAACCATTGAGTGTGTGGATGACAACGGGGAACCAAGAGTCTTGTAGGGAAAGAAGAAAGCCACATCATTTAGGATGGTGACATCTATGTAGGCAAAGTGCATTCATAGGAAAGGGTGTGGGTTATTCACAGTGCACATTTCTAGTGACAAGGGTGAGGAAGTTGAGGATGCAGATGTTTTGAGAAGGTAACCAATTCTACAACAGTTTTAGGATGTATTTCCCAAAGAGATTTCAGAGTTTCCACCTCATAAGGAAGTAGACTTTTCTATTGAGTTAGTGTCGGGGGAAACTCCAACATCAAAAACACCTTACAGGATGAGCACACCTGAGTTGGTAGATTTGAAGTTGCAGTTGAAGAAAATGTTGGACAAGGGATACATTAGACCAAGTGTATCACCATGGGGCGCACCAATATTGTTTGCGAAGAAGAAATATGGCACTCTCAGATTATGCATCGACCATAAGCAGTTGAACAAAGTGACCATCAAGAATAGCTATCCATTGTTGTAAAATGTAACTAGGTTCAGTCTTCATAATGACATTGTAATTGTGATTTTGTAAATGAAGAAAAGAAGAAATTATTTTTGTAATGCCTTGCTTCATGGATTTCATGGGAAAGAAGTTTATTTTTAGATGGCTCGCATTGAGAGCCTTAGGATTTCTCAAAAGGTCAATGTCATGTACAAATATATGTCAAATATATTCTAGCAAATAGCCCTCCAAAGACAAGCATAGTCCTTCTCTTCCTATGTCGGCCTACAAGATGAAATAACAACTCATGTCAACTCACGTTATGGAGACTCACCGGTTCATGAACTCATGTCAGCTGATATATACAGACAGACTACTATATATACCCATCTCAGCCTATTCCACAGTCATAATATTTCACATCTATCTCTGATTTCTTCAGTTGGGTAAAACAAATAATTTCGGATCTACGACACAATGATAAGACTTCGAATACCTTTGAGATTTCGGATAAGGGTTTGTATGTGAGAAAATAGCTTAGTAGAAGGCATGAGAATGGAGATTGGGTAGGGAATTCAGATCCCTCTTATGTTCAGATCACAGTGACTGGAAGGAGTATTGAAGGGTCAATATAGCACAATTCCGATGTTTCTGAAGCTCAATAAACATTGGAAACAAGATATATTTGGATGTGATCACATGAGTTTCTGAAGAAAGATAAAGAGACAATGAGATGCTTCATATAGTGAAGAGTCTCTATGTCTAGGTATCACATCAAGTGCAGAGAAGCAGTCTTGAAGAAATAATAGTTTGGTACAACCATAGTTCATAAATGATAAAAGTAAGAAATTCTCACGAGAATAGATCTATATGAGATCTCAGTGATGTCAATGTCTCAATGCTCAGAATATCAAAGAGGAATAAGAGTCAATGGGAAGAGAAGATAGTCAAGAGGACTTTTGGCTTGGTCTTGGAGTGGCTAATAGGTCAAGGGTCTTAGCCTTGGTATTCGTCCATTAGAATCTCTATAAGAATAATTTATGCGGGTTTTCCTCTCAAAGAGTGAGAGGTTTTGGACATGGCTCATCGCATACATGTTATGTCTCTTGTCTATTTATGTTCATGCATTGGTTACTGTTTGATGAAAAAGAAAACTTAGAATATAATGTAAATAAGATCCTAATCTAAACAAGTAAAAAAGAATTTATAAGCAGTCATTAATAAAAGAGAAATAAACTAATACTAATGCTCTAGATTTCTCAACATGGTATCAGAGCTAAGGTGCTAAAGTCAAAGGAAGGGCATCTAATCAAAGATACAGTCAAGGATCGAGTTTCAAGGAAGGCATCAAAGCAAGTCGAAGGTTATCAAAGAAAAAGATCAAGATCTACATTGAAGAATCAAACCCTAAATTGAAGAAGAAGTCTACAACAACAAAAGTTTTGGATCCTATATTCATCATCAATAGACCAAAAAGACCCTCATCAAGTTATCTACAAAGCAAGGTAACTCTAAAGTACTTTAAATTTGAAGATCACATCATCTTGGAGAGAGTCGAAATCCTAGAAGCATTTGTTGGGTCCCTATAATACTAGTGATTACCCCATTACTATTGTAGTTATACCCCTTATTTATATTGTTGTGCCCCTATTATCCCCATATTGTTATTTCTGTGCCCCATAGAATCCCTCTATTGTTATTTTTGTGGCTTTATATTATTATTGTTAGGTCGGCTGGATTATATTGTGACTCCTTAGACTCCTATATATAGAAAGGAGGTTTTGTCATTTGTATCATCCAAGAATTGTTCATTTATGTAATGTAAAGGAGGTTGCCCCCTCGAAGAGGCTGAATTCTAAGGCGTGGATCTCTCTTTTCCATCTTTTTGTGAGCTGGTTTCATAACATTTGGTATCAGAGCTTTGGATTCTAGGGTTTCGCTGCTCCAAACAGGTCATCGTGGCATTTTCGCTATAACTTTTTTTCTGTGACGTTTCAGAAGTCGAAAAAAAAACCCATTTGAAAAGAATTGGCGCTGAACCGTGGGTCCGAATTTCAGAGCTTTTCGCGCGATATTACCGGAGATATGATCTGAGGAAGTTGGCCTTTTGGCAGACTCCTGAATTACATTCAAAACAGGTGACCTGGGGAAAATCGTCATAACTCTCTCTCTGAGGATCGGATTGAAATTTCGTAAAAGGTACAGAAAGGGGACAGACTGTAGTTTCTTGTATGTGTGTTTCAGATTCAAAGGTTGAAACAGTGACTCGTGGCACGTCGTACAAGTTCGCTCTACTGAACCAGTCTAAAAGCAAGTCACTGTGGGAGATTTCACATAACTCTTACTTGGAGAATCCAATTTGGCTCAGACTTGTGGCATTGGAAAGAGGACGCGGAAGGCTACTACAAGTAGAAATTTCAGAACTGGATGATCCGAAATTACAGAGATACATCAGATTCAATATCAGGCTTCTATAAAGTGAAAAAAGGTGTGTAGTTTTTTTTTAATTTTTTATTTAAGCTTGGTTTAACGGAATTCAAAGGGCATAGTAAAGCATTATTATAGGTAACTGATGCCCCGAGGAAAGAAAATGCAAACACCTAGTAAGGAACCTGAAAGCTCTAGCATGACTCATGAAGAAGAGGAAGAAATGCTACATGATATATCAAAATTACAAGAACAAGTGCAACAAATGTCACGCTCACAAAAGCTAACAGAAGCTAAGATAAGTGGCGTGGAATCTAAGATAAATGGCGTGGAATCTAAGATAAAGGGCATGGAAGCTAAGATGGAGGATTCGATGGTAAATTTGAAGATAGATTTGAAGACAGACATGGAAGAATTGAAGAACTTGCTACAAGAAAGGGTCACTAATGGTGAAAAGGTAGTAAAGGAAACTCATGATGAGAACAAAAGAAATGTTAATCATGATTCCATAGACTCTAATGTTGGATCGAAGACTCACCATGTTCCAAAAATCGATATGAGGAAGTTTGATGGCAAGGATCCCGCCACATGGATATTACAGATGGAGCAATTCTTCGATCTCAATAATGTGCAAAACACACAAAAGGTACGTATGGCAACTTTATATTTGGAACCAAATCAGTTTGTATGGTATCAATGGCTTTGTTCTCGTAAACAATTTATCACTTGGGCAATTTTTACGGAAGAATTGATAGCACATTATGAGGATACAAAAAGCAACACTTTTTTTAGCCAATTGATAAGTCTCAAACAAAAGGGTTCAATAATGGAGCACATTGAGGAGTTCCAAAAATTGAACATAAGGGTAAAAGATATTCCAGAGGAGCATAGGATTGATGTGTTCATAGGGTCTTTAAAGGATAATATCCAACATGATGTGCGCCTTTGGGAACCTGATTCATTAGAGAAGGCATTGAGGTTAGCAAGAAAAATGGAAAGCAAAATTATGGCAACTAGGAAGCATACCATTCACAATTATAAAGATGGAAGTGTTGTTGCCCATAGTCTTCCACAACCTACAAGGTTGACACCACAACAATTGGAAGAAAAAAGAGCAAAAGGGCTTTGTTACAATTGTGATAGCAAATACACAAAAGGTCATAAGTGTGCTGAGAAGAAATTATTCTACATAGATTGTGAAGAGGAAGAAGAAAAGGAGCAAGAAAGGTCAAAAGAAGAGGATATATTCCAGGAACAAAGCCTAGATGAAGAACAAATAAATCCGACCATATCTTGTAATGCATTGGCGGGAATTACCACTCCTCAAATCATCAAGATAGAAGGACAAATCAAGAAGAAAAAGGTAATAGTGTTGATTGATTCAGGAAGCACCCACAATTTTATTCATTGTAGGGTAGCAAAAGAATTGAATTGCTTCCTGTTAGCACTTGAAATTTCACCTCAGGCTGAAAAGGCAAATCTCAAAGCTACATCAAACCATTCAGCCTTGTAGCTAGCCCTACGGGGCAGGAGAAGGCTCTCTCCGGTCAATCTCGGTGGATTTTTCAATGGGATGAGATGACCAACACGGTAACACTGATATTAGGCTAGTAAACTGATTATAAAGGTTGATTTGGGGTTTTTTTGGGTTTTTGGTGGCAATTGGAGGGAGTGCAATTCAGGGTGCGGGGATTGAGCTCAGGTTTTTGCAGGTGGGTCTTTGGGGCAAGGTAGGAGTTTGTGCTGATGCCTTTAGCTGAGATGGATGATCAAGGAAGAAAAAAGAGAAGCTAAAGAGGGCAAACAATGACTTTGAATCCTCTCTAGACAGTGGAAAACATAAACATTAAACAAATTTGAAAGCTGAGCATGACAAGCATGAATTCAAACTTTATCACTTCATTTGTTTAATAAGCTGCAGTAAAGAAAGAGATGGAACACATAAACACACTTACAATTACAATAAGAGAACACACCATCAACACAAGAGTCCACAAGAATCCCAATGATGTCTGCAAAACCCTGGTCTTCCTTTTCCTCAAATTGCAGAGATACAAGTAAAATATACAATAGGAGCTTCTCCCTCAAGAGTCCAACCATGAAAATGAGCAAGAGAAGGCATAATATAGATGATCTAACTCCTTTCCCCACCTCTAAGGGTCGAGCTCAGCTTCCTAGGAGCTGTTTCAACTAATTCTAAACTGAGCACTAGATAATAGGCAGTCAAAACAACTTGCCTCTAAAACTTAGGAAACCTATCCATGCATTAAATATTTACCATTTACATCAAAGAATCTTCTAGAAGTGATGAAAGAGAGTAAAAGTATCTAAGTGCCATGAAAATTACACAAAAATCCATCATTTACATGCCTCAAAAGTCAACCAAGATGAAAACAGTGTTTTGCTGGCCGAACTGGTCAAAACAGGCAAATTTCCCTGACAGGTCGCGCACATCACTCTGACAGGTCGCGCACATTCACAGCTCTGTTTGAGGGCCTTCCTGGTGTCCAAATCAGGTGCAAGATAGCTCGTTGGAAAGGTCGGCGAGTCTACTTTCCAACCCCACTAGAATTTTTGAATTTGGAGTTGATTTGACCCCTCAAAAGTCATTTCTCCCAAGACAGATTTCTGCAACTCAAAATAGGGGCAGAAAGTCAAAATTTGCATGTATTTTGAGCTTTTGGAAGCCCAAATCTCCATAAAATCTGAAACCCATCCATAGGCAAGTGTATTTTTGCATGAAAATTCCAAAAATGCAAAGTTTTCCCCGTTCTGAGTTGCCCCCATGTAGGGTCGCGCGCGGGGTGAGACTCGTCAAATGGCCAAAACCTGTAAAATTCCCAAAAATGCCAAAAATGCTTCAAAACTCTCAAAATTTCTTGGGTTTTCTGCTAGGAGGATGCTAATGAGTATCATGGTGAGTGAGAGAGGCCTCAGCCAAGATACGGAGCGGGTTGGTCTTCTTCTTCCTCTTGCGGGCCTCGGACAACCTCCTCTGGAATATCTTCATCTTTGCTTTGCAAACATGCATCCTCGCCCAGTAATGATTCTTCATGTTCCGTAGCAGTCCCTTGTCCTGGTTGGCCTTCTCCAACAGCCTCTCCAAGTGTGCATTCACACGGATAAGCATGGATTCCCTCTCCTTGGGCAGCAAGTCACCGGGCCTCCTACGGTTGATGACTCGGTCACTTCGAATCCTCCACAGCTCATCCAACTCTTTCTCATCCTCAAATTGCTTGTTGCGCTGCTCAAGATAATTTATTGTCCATTGGGCCATGTCGAGCTTCTGCTGTAACAAGCGGTTTTCCGCCTCTCTCTGTCGGATGATCTCATGCAAATCTGAAGTGGGGGAGCGAGCATCAAGATCAATGATGTCAACCTGTGTGTCACCGGCTCTCTCCTCCTCTGTCATGGGCTGTTTGCCCTCCCGTAATGCTGATGGAGAACGCGAGGCCCCTTCCACCTGGTGTGGAGATAATACTCGCCGAGCTGCTGCAAACAAGGCCCTCGGGCCTTTCTGATAAGTGAGCTGAGGTGAGGAAGCAACATGTCTCGGAACAGTGATCTCAGGCTGGTGTGACGGACCTCCCTCCTCATAAATGGCCTCTGGCTCTGGTTCTGGCTGTGGTGGCACTGTAAAGAACTCATGAGAAATGAAGTCTGCCCATGGAATGCCCTGCTGACTCAACTGATGGGAAACAACGAGCTGGATGAGACCATGATGGCACAAACTCCTATACTACTGAGCTGGGGATCGCCTCTGAAACACGGACACCATCCTCTGAATGTCCTGGAAGAAGAAAACCGGGATGTTCATCATCCTCACTCGGGTAAAGTGCATCAACAGACGAATGTGATAAGAGAAGACCTGTGAAAATCTCCCCTCACATGTGAAGTAATGCATGATAAGCCGCATGATCGGAGCATACTCCCCCCGGAGGAATCTGAAAGGAAAGACCCCCGACAAGTGGCTCATGAATGCTGGCCTGACATATGGCTCAAAATAAACATAATCCAGCATTTTGCGCTTGGGCCACACCTCACCCACATTTGGTATCCCGGTAGCCTCTGAAATCACCTCCGGAGATAGCACAAAATTCACCCCTGCAAGAGTGACCTGCCCATCATGAAGGTGAAAAACAAATAAGCGGGCCAACTCCCCGTGGTGCTGAATCTGGGCAAGCCTCTCACAGAACTGAAAACATGACATATAACGGAAACAATTCACTGCCATAGGACAGGCCTGCAACTCTGCCAAAGAGGTGGGCTCCTCTCTTTTATGATGACCACCTTTGCCACCCCTACGAGGCCTCCGCTGTACCTCAACCTCTGTGGAAGAAGACCGGTCATCACCTTGCTCATAGGTTTCAGTGGTTGACATGGTGCTTTTGAGCAAAGTGGAGAAAATAGATAAAGTAGACTGCTGCCCTTGCCTGCAAAAATGCTGAGTTGTATGCTCGATTGATTTGGCAAGCACGAGGGCGATTGAGCAAATTTTGAAGCGGTTTTGTGAGTGACAGGTTGACGGGTCGCGCACAGGCTTTGACAGGTCGCGCACGGGCTGACAGGTCGCGCCCGTTATGTTTTTGCACTGCGGAGAGGCGCCTGACAGGTCGCGCACCGCCCAACAGGTCGCGCACAGTCCCTGACAGGTCGCGCACTTGAAAAACGACCAATTTCTCTGCACTTCACCTTCGTTCGCCTCTTCGCCCTATCTCTTTGCCTTGCAAGCTCTTAGATGCACAATGAGGGTGTTTTAGAGGGAATTTGACTCTTTATAGGCCCAATTTGAAAAAATTTACTTACCAAACCCACTTTCTAATGTTTTGTTTTGGCATTCACTTTTAACACTGATTTGAGTTTTCTTTGTCCTGAATTTGGCTCTTTGAGTGCTTTAACTTCGTTCTTTTTGTAGGTAGACCATATGATGGACTCTAGCGAGAAGACCAGGGCTATTGCCGACATTTTGAAGAATTTTTGAAATTTCCTTATTTTTTTGCAAAATTGACATGACCTTGGCTTTAAAAACAGGGTTTTTAAATCCAAGGTATAAATGAGCTGTACCTGATGAAAATATCAATGAAACATATTTACATACCTCCTTCTGGCTTGCTGGGGACTCATGGACTTTTGACTCATGACATTGCAAAGACTTTTGACCGAAACCCTAGACCTAAGACTTTGGACTTCAAGACAAAGCAAAACAAATGTGACACAAGCTCATTAACTGATATGACCTGATCCAGCAAAGCCAAGAAGGGAACAAGGACCAGCTCCTCCATCAGTTTTATGGCATGCCTAACGGAATGCAAAACTGAAATTGATGAGACACCTACCTATGCATAATGCAAAGAGCTTTTGATCACCGATGGAGGGCATCATGACCGACACTAACATTGGCTCCAATGGGGATGGTAGCTCCTTGGAGGTACCAAGAACCTTAGACCTCTGGGAGAGCAGACCAGTGCTTGCAACCATTGGGCGATGGAGTCATTATTTATACCTTTGACACAAAACTTTGACACATTTATTGAATGAAACTTGACTAAAAACTGACTGAAACTTAACTGAAACTTGACTCAAACCGACTCAATGACAAACTGAAATAACTTGAAAAAAACTCACTCAACAGACCAAACACAAATGACTCATGACCGACTTAAAACAAAACTTTACAAAGATTTTGGAAAAACGGCAGCAATCCATCAAGATTTGGAATCATGATGACAACCACCTGCATACTAATGAAATATGTACAATCATGTATAATGAGCTTTCCAATGTAACCAATCCAGCAGATGGCTACATACCAAATTTCTGCTCTCGCTTATCTCAAGCAGGCGAAACGATGAACCTGTAGGCAACTCAAAATAACCACTGAAACCAAAGCTTATGATAATGAACCAGGTAACATTTATCTTTTCTAATGCTTGCAGAAGAATGCCAAAGGGATCTTGATAATCCTGAAGCACTACCTTGTTTGGAGATCCAGCTGCAAAAATATAAGTACTCGTTTCATTCTGATCTGAAAGAACAGTGGGTTGCTGATTGATAGGAAGGCACAGAGAAGTATAAGCTTCTGCCATATGAGCGTTGGCTGTAAATTTCTGGACTGTGAGAAATTTTGACATATTGTCTCTCTCAAGCTTATATTCCTCAATTTCATGATCTAGGTCATTCTTAAATAGAAAACAATCCTCAAGATCATCAAACATGACAGCCTCATCATTTTCATGAAAGAAAATATTATATGTTTGCTGATCTATAAAACTAATTACAACACTGTCATCATTTTCAAAAGAGGAAGAAGTTTCACCAACACTTTCATGACCATGTGCCCACTGTCGATTTGCTTTAGCTTGGGTTGTAGCATGACCTTTCAAAAGCTGATCTATCTCCTCTTCAGACAAAGGAGATAAGGCTTTCTGTTTCCCTTTGCTCAAACAAGTCTTGTCTTCTTGAAATAACATTTCAAAACATGAAAAATCTGAATGACAGTCCTGATCTTCTGAAACTTGGAAACATTGTTGATCATCTTCATATGACATGGCAATCAAACTATCCAAATTATGATTGAAAGAAGAGTTTTCACTTACTTGAACAAAGATCTCATCTTGCTGTTCATGAGCTGGCTGAATTACCTCCTCATGCAGGCTCTGTTCTGATGGCATAAGGACATTTGGATCAAGAACTTTGTCCATGATCTCAACAACAAAACTCTCCTTTTCAGGATTCGGCACAAGGTATTCTTGGTCACCATGATCTGAATTTTGATCTGAAATAGCTGAGTCGACTGCATTACATTCTAAAATTGAATCTTGGCTATCTTGCACGCTGTCTTCTTCTGTAGGCAGATCTGAAACAAGCTCTTCTCTTTCATCAATTACAACCATATGGCCATCTTCAACCTGCTGATCTTGACAAGTATCCTCTAAGATTTCTATGTGCTGCTGAAACGGCTTTTCATACAGGGCTTCCATGATCTCTTTATCCATGAAATTATCATCTTCATAAAACTTCTCAAGGCTTTCAATAAAACTATAGGCATGCTTGCAACAGTCTTGAACTAAATTCAATGATGAATAAGAGTCCTTATATCTTTCGATGAACAAGGCATGAAAATCCTTTAAACAGTAAATACAAGCAGGCGGCAAACTTTCATACCATGATTGGGCTTTACCTTCCAAAGTGGCCAAGAATATCTTCATCAAGCAATCTTTAGGAAAATCAACCTTCAACTTGCGAATATGCATGTGAAATCTAACTAGATGTAAAGCAGCATCCTTCTTACCATCATCATTAAATATAGGCAGATTCCTTGACCAATCTACCTTCGGAATTTTATTTGGAAAACCTGGAATGTGATCTCGGCTCAAGGGAGCATATCTTCTTGTAATTCGATCCATCTTGAAAATCTCAAAGCTACTGATCTTCTTGCAGTGAAGTCACCATGAAGCATTGATCTCTGGATTTTTCAGTGAAGGAGTCGCCAGTGAATGATTTCAACCTTGTCAGTGTCTGATCGTTGTTCACTATCAACAATCAGATCTGAACTTGATGCATGTACTGGGATTAAGTGTCAATGAAGTGCTACGTTCACAAGCTCACGGAGATTGACTGAAGCAACGTTTATCTACTTGCGCTGATGTAAAACAAGAGCGTTTTCGAAGGCTACCTGGCGTAACTTCAGGCTCCGTCTAAGACTTATGAAATAACACGTCAATGAGCAAAAGATCAGTTTGTTCTCCCCAGTATGGTCGCCAGTATGTTAGCACTTGAAATTTCACCTCAGGCTGAAAAGGCAAATCTCAAAGCTACATCAAACCATTCAGCCTCGTAGCTAGCCCTACGGGGCAGGAGAAGGCTCTCTCCGGTCAATCTCGGTGGATTTTTCAATGGGATGAGATGACCAACACGGTAACATTGATATTAGGCTAGTAAACTGATTATAAAGGTTGATTTGGGGTTTTTTTGGGTTTTTGGTGGCAATTGGAGGGAGTGCAATTCAGGGTGCGGGGATTGAGCTCAGGTTTTTGCAGGTGGGTCTTTGGGGCAAGGTAGGAGTTTGTGCTGATGCCTTTAGCTGAGATGGATGATCAAGGAAGAAAAAAGAGAAGCTAAAGAGGGCAAACAATGACTTTGAATCCTCTCTAGACAGTGGAAAACATAAACATTAAACAAATTTGAAAGCTGAGCATGGCAAGCATGAATTCAAACTTTATCACTTCATTTTTTTAATAAGCTGCAGTAAAGAAAGAGATGGAACACATAAACACACTTACAACTACAATAAGAGAACACACCATCAACACAAAAGTCCACAAGAATCCCAATGATGTCTGCAAAACCCTGGTCTTCCTTTTCCTCAAATTGCAGAGATACAAGTAAAATATACAATAGGAGCTTCTCCCTCAAGAGTCCAACCATGAAAATGAGCAAGAGAAGGCATAATATAGATGATCTAACTCCTTTCCCCACCTCTAGGGGTCGATCTCAGCTTCCTAGGAGCTGTTTCAACTAATTCTAAACTGAGCACTAGATAATAGGCAGTCAAAACAACTTGCCTCTAAAACTTAGGAAACCTATCCATGCATTAAATATTTACCATTTACATCAAAGAATCTTCTAGAAGTGATGAAAGAGAGTAAAAGTATCTAAGTGCCATGAAAATTACACAAAAATCCATCATTTACATGCCTCAAAAGTCAACCAAGATGAAAACAGTGTTTTGCTGGCCGAACTGGTCAAAACAGGCAAATTTCCCTGACAGGTCGCGCACATCACTCTGACAGGTCGCGCACATTCACAGCTCTGTTTTAGGGCCTTTCCGGTGTCCAAATCAGGTGCAAGATAGCGCGTTGGAAAGTTCTGCGAGTCTACTTTCCAACCCCACTGGAATTTTTGAATTTGGAGTTGATTTGACCCCTCAAAAGTCATTTCTCCCAAGACAGCTTTCTGCAACTCAAAATAGGGGCAGAAAGTCAAAATTTGCATGTATTTTGAGCTTTTGGAAGCCCAAATCTCCATAAAATCTGAAACCCATCCATAGG
Source organism: Pinus tabuliformis (assembly GCA_031772625.1). Lineage (NCBI taxonomy): Eukaryota > Viridiplantae > Streptophyta > Pinopsida > Pinales > Pinaceae > Pinus > Pinus tabuliformis. Next base: position 880,977,104 of record CM062813.1, read on the forward strand.
CAAGTGTATTTTTGCATGAAAATTCCAAAAATGCAAAGTTTTTCCCGTTCTGAGTTTCCCCCATGTAGGGTCGCGCGCGGGGTGAGACCCGTCAAATGGCCAAAACCTGTAAAATTCCCAAAAATGCCAAAAATGCTTCAAAACTCTCAAAATTTCTTGGGTTTGCTGCTAGGAGGATGCTAATGAGTATCATGGTGAGTGAGAGAGGCCTCAGCCAAGATACGGAGCGGGTTGGTCTTCTTCTTCCTCTTGCGGGCCTCTGACAACCTCCTCTGGAATATCTTCATCTTTGCTTTGCAAACATGCATCCTCGCCCAATAATGATTCTTCATGTTCCGTAGCAGTCTCTTGTCCTGGTTGGCCTTCTCCAACAGCCTCTCCAAGTGTGCATTCACACGGATAAGCATGGATTCCCTCTCCTTGGGCAGCAAGTCACCGGGCCTCCTACGATTGATGACTCGGTCACTTCGAATCCTCCACAGCTCATCCAACTCTTTCTCATCCTCAAGTTGCTTGTTGCGCTGCTCAAGATAGTTTATTGTCCATTGGGCCATGTCGAGCTTCTGCTGTAACAAGCGGTTTTCCGCCTCTCTCTGTCGGATGATCTCATGCAAATCTGAAGTGGGGGAGCGAGCATCAAGATCAATGATGTCAACCTGTGTGTCACCGACTCTCTCCTCCTCTGTCATGGGCTGTTTTCCCTCCCGTACTGCTGATGGAGAACGCGAGGCCCCTTCCACCTGGTGTGGAGATAATACTCGCCGAGCTGCTGCAAACAAGGCCCTCGGGCCTTTCTGATAAGTGAGCTGAGGTGAGGAAGCAAGATGTCTCGGAACAGTGATCTCAGGCTGGTGTGACAGACCTCCCTCCTCATAAATGGCCTCTGGCTCTGGCTCTGGCTATGGTGGCACTGTAAAGAACTCATGAGAAATGAAGTCTGCCCATGGAATGCCCTGCTGACTCAACTGATGGGAAACAACGAGCTGGATGAGACCATGATGGCACAAACTCCTATACTGCTGAGCTGGGGATCGCCTCTGAAACACGGACACCATCCTCTGAATGTCCTGGAAGAAGAAAACCGGGATGTTCATCATCCTCACTCGGGTAAAGTGCATCAACAGGCGAATGTGATAAGAGAAGACCTGTGAAAATCTCCCCTCACATGTGAAGTAATGCATGATAAGCCGCATGATCGGAGCATACTCCCCCGGAGGAATCTGAAAGGAAAGACCCCCGACAAGTGGCTCATGAATGTTGGCCTGACATATGGCTCAAAATAAACATAATCCAGCATTTTGCGCTTGGGCCACACCTCACCCACATTTGGTATCCCGGTAGCCTCTGAAATCACCTCCGGAGATAGCACAAAATTCACCCCTGCAAGAGTGACCTGCCCATCATGAAGGTGCAAAACAAATAAGCGGGCCAACTCCCCGTGGTGCTGAATCTAGGCAAGCCTCTCACAGAACTGAAAACATGACATATAACGGAAACAATTCACTGCCATAGGACAGGCCTGCAACTCTGCCAAAGAGGTGGGCTCCTCTCTTTTATGATGACCACCTTTGCCACCCCTATGAGGCCTCCGCTGTACCTCAACCTCTGTGGAAGAAGACCGGTCATCACCTTGCTCATAGGTTTCAGTGGTTGACATGGTGCTTTTGAGCAAAGTGGAGAAAATAGATAAAGTAGACTGCTGCCCTTGCCTGCAAAAATGCTGAGTTGTATGCTCGATTGATTTGGCAAGCACGAGGGCGATTGAGCAAATTTTGAAGTGGTTTTGTGAGTGACAGGTTGACGGGTCGCGCACAGGCTTTGACAGGTCGCGCACGGGCTGACAGGTCGCGCCCGTTATGTTTTTGCATTGCGGAGAGGCGCCTGACAGGTCGCGCACCACCCAACAGGTCGCGCATAGTCCCTGACAGGTCGCGCACCTGAAAAACGACCAATTTCTCTGCACTTCGCCTTCGTTCGCCTCTTCACCCTATCTCTTTGCCTTGCAAGCTCTTAGATGCACAATGAGGGTGTTCTAGAGGGAATTTGACTCTTTATAGGCCCAATTTGAAAAAATTTACTTACCAAACCCACTTTCTAATGTTTTGTTTTGGCATTCACTTTTAACACTGATTTGAGTTTTCTTTGTCCTGAATTTGGCTCTTTGAGTGCTTTAACTCCGTTCTTTTTGCAGGTAGACCATCTGATGGACTCTGGCGAGAAGACCAGGGCTATTGCCGACATTTTGAAGAATTTTTGAAATTTCCTTATTTTTTTGCAAAATTGACATGACCTTGGCTTTAAAAACAGGGTTTTTAAATCCAAGGTATAAATGAGCTGTACCTGATGAAAATATCAATGAAACATATTTACATACCTCCTTCTGGCTTGCTAGGGACTCATGGACTTTTGACTCATGACATTGCAAAGACTTTTGACCGAAACCCTAGACCTAAGACTTTGGACTTCAAGACAAAGCAAAACAAATGTGACACAAGCTCATTAACGGATATGACCTGATCCAGCAAAGCCAAGAAGGGAACAAGGACCAGCTCCTCCATCAGTTTTATGGCATGCCTAACGGAATGCAAAACTGACATTGATGAGACACCTACCTATGCATAATGCAAAGAGCTTTTGATCACCAATGGAGGGCATCATGACCGACACTAACACTTCCTATATCCAGCACCAGAGTGTCAAGTGATGATTGCAAATGGAGGAACAATAAATTGCTCTGGAAAGTGCCATAATATCAAGCTATCCATGGGAGAATATGTATTGACTAGCCCAATGCTTTCCATTCCAATGGGAGGTGCGGATGTTGTACTAGGAGTCCAATGGCTACAATCCTTGGGTACAATAGCTTTTAATTTTCAAGAACTTTTCATCAAATTTTCTTCGGAAGGAAAGGAAGTTGAATTAAGGGGTATTGCAGGGAAACTAGGAAAGATAATCAGCTCTCATGGTATGACAAAGCTTCTAAGAAAGGAGCAAAGAGGTGTAATTGCACAATTATGCTCGCTAGATGTTTCCACATTGGAATCATCTATTTCTCCAGATCTCCAAAAAGTCTTGGACAATCATTCCAAGGTATTTGAGACTCCCAAGGGTCTCCCACCTATGCGTGATCATGATCATGCTATTCATCTGATTCCAGGAAGTGTTCCTCCAAACATCAGGCCGTACAGATATCCCTATGTCCAAAAAAGTGAAATTGAACGTATGGTTGCAGAAATGCTAGAGGCTGGTATAATTCAACCGAGTCAAAGTTCTTTCTCAGCTCCAGTAGTATTGGTGCACAAGAAGGATGGATCATGGCGCATGTGTCCAGATTATAGGGAGCTCAACAAGCTCACTATTAAAGATAAGTTCCCCATTCCTGTTATTGATGAATTACTGGATGAATTGCATGGATCAATTTACTTCACCAAGTTGGATCTTCGTTCGGGATATCATCAAATCAGAATGAAGATTGAAGACATTCCAAAAACGACATTTAGAACTCATGAGGGTCATTATGAATTTTTGGTCATGCCTTTTGGCCTTACCAATGCACCTTCAACATTTCAAGGTTTGATGAATTCAATTTTCAAACCATTCCTTAGAAAATTTGTGTTAGTATTTTTTGATGATATACTAATCTACAGCAAGTCTTGGAAGGATCATGTTGAACATGTTGACAAGGTGCTACAACTATTGGAGGAGAAACAATTATATGCAAAAAGATCCAAATGTTTCTTTGGAGTCCAGGAGGTGGAATATTTGGGTCATATTGTATCTCATGAAGGAGTTAAGGTAGACCCTAGCAAAATTAAAGCCATTAAGGAATGGAAAATCCCCACATCCATAAAGCATCTGCGAGGATTTCTTGGGTTGACAGGGTATTATCGCAAGTTTGTTAAGAATTATGGGAGAATAGCAGCACCTCTAACAACATTATTGAAGAAAGATTCATTTTCATGGACTTCGGAAGCAACAAAGGCCTTTGAACATCTTAAAGAGGCAATGTGCCAAGCACCGGTCTTAGCTACACCAGACTTCACAAAAACCTTTATTGTGGAATGTGATGCTTCAAGAAATGGAATTGGTGCTGTTCTAATGCAAGATGAAAGACCCATTGCTTTTGAAAGTCGTCCAATCAAGGGAAAGTTTTTAAGCAAAGCTATTTATGAGAAGGAAATGTTGGCAATACTCCATGCACTTAAGAAATGGCGACCCTACCTAATGGGAAGACACTTCAAGGTAAAAACGGATCATGATAGCCTTAAATACTTTTTAGAACAAAGATTATCCTCTGAAGAGCAACAAAAGTGGGTCACAAAGATGTTGGGTTATGACTTTGAAATCATCTACAAAAAAGGGAAGCAAAATGTGGTGGCAGATGCACTCTCAAGAAAGGATGAGGATGTGGAAGCATTGTTGTGTGCCATTTCTATTATCCAACCAGATTGGATAAACGAAGCAAGGGAGGAATGGAAGAATGACGAAGAAGTGTGGGCACTTATTCGAAAGCTACAACAAGATTCCAGTACTTCTGATACATTTAGCTGGCAAAATGATTCGTTATGGTACAAAGATCGCTTATACCTCTGTAAGAATTCCCAGCTAAAACAAAAGATTCTTATGGAATTGCACACTTCTCCCTTAGGAGGGCACTCAGGATTTTTAAAAACTTACCACAGGGTTAAGAAGGAATTTTTTTGGGATGGCCTTAAATCAGATATTCAAAAGTTTGTGGCGGAATGTTTGGTTTGCCAGCAAAATAAAGTTGAAACAATTAAGACACCGGGTCTATTACAACCTTTATCCATTCCAAGCCAACGTTGGGAGGAGGTTTCAATGGATTTTATCACAGGTTTACCCAAGTCTGAGGGAAAGAGTGTCATCATGGTGGTAGTTGACAGACTTACCAAGTATGCACACTTTTGTGCATTATCACATCCATTTAAAGCCAGTACAGTTTCTACTGCATTTATGGAAACAGTTCAAAAGCTACATGGAAACCCAAAGATTATTGTAAGTGACAGAGATCCCATTTTCACTGGAAATTTTTGGACAGAATTATTTTCTTGTCTTGGTACTCAGTTAGCTCATAGCTCATCTTATCATCCTCAATCTGATGGGCAAACTGAGATAGTAAACAAATGTTTGGAAGGATATCTTCGTTGCTTTGTATCTGATAAACAGACACAATGGGTCAAATGGTTGCCTCTGGCTGAATGGTGGTATAACACTTCCTTCCATACAGCAACAAAAATGACCCCATTTATGGCACTTTATGGGTATCAACCACCATCCATCACATCATATTTAAGAGAAAATTCTAAGGTTCAGGCAGTGGAACATCACATCGAACATCAACAACAAGTCCTCCAACTCTTAAAGGATAACCTCGTGTTGGCACAAAATAGAATGAAACAACAGGCAGATCAACATCGCAGTGAAAGAAGTTTTGATGTAGGTGATTGGGTATTCCTACGGCTACAACCATATAAGCAAATGTCCCTAAAGCAAGCTAAGAAGGATAATAAATTATCACCAAAGTATTATGGTCCATACAAGGTGTTGCAAAAGATTGGTACTATGGCATACAAATTGGAGCTTCCTGCAGCTTCTCGATTGCACCCAGTCTTCCATGTTTCATGTTTAAAGAAGGTTATAGGTGACAAGCTCCCAATTCAAACAATATTTCCAGAACTTGATGAGGAAGGAAAAATTATATTGGAACCGGAAGCAATCACAGAAACAAGAACTCGACAGCTACGAAATCGATCAATTTCAGAGTATCTTATCAAGTGGAAGAACTTATCCGCTGAAGATTCCACATGGGAGGATGAGAATTTTATGCAGAAGTATCCAGAACTACTCAAGCGTTGAGGACAACACCTTTTTGAAGGAGAGGGGCATGTTGGGTCCCTATAATACTAGTGATTACCCCATTACTATTGTAGTTATACCCCTTATTTATATTGTTGTGCCCCTATTACCCCCATATTGTTATTTCTGTGCCCCATAGAATCCCTCTATTGTTATTTTTGTGGCTTTATATTATTATTGTTAGGTCGGCTGGATTATATTGTGACTCCTTAGACTCCTATATATAGAAAGGAGGTTTTGTCATTTGTATCATCCAAGAATTGTTCATTTATGTAATGTAAAGGAGGTTGCCCCCTCGAAGAGGATGAATTCTAAGGCGTGGATCTCTCTTTTCCATCTTTTTGTGAGTTGGTTTCATAACAGCATTTCTGATCTACACTACAAGAAAATTCGAAGTATCTTGAAGGCGAGAAGACATTATCATTATCTTCAAAGTTATAAGGAAATATCCTTGTCATTGCAACAAGTATCCCCTCCTTATCCTTGTATAAAAACATTCGAGGAAGTAGCAAAACATCTTCATCTATCACCATCAACAAAGAGAACTAGATCTAAAGGCATTGTTATCATAAAAGGAGCAATCTCCTCTCACTGAAGAAGGGTTTTCCTTTTGGAAGAATATCATCCAAAAGGAGAACTAATATATCTTCTTCAACCATCATCAAAATGATCAAGTTCAAGATTTGATCTTCACTTGTCAAGTACGTATATTTCATTCTTTAATCAATTTGGTAAAATGACTTTGTGTTTGCAAGGAGATCTATAAGCTAGTTGGTTCATCAAAATTCCTTGCATGGAAAAGGAGGATAGACATAGTCCTCAAAGAAAGTGAAGTAATTGAACATATCAATGGAAATGTCTCCTCTGAATACATGGAAAGGGATCAAAGGGCTCAAGGGATTCTTATGTAAACATCCAAAGATCCCTCATCCTGATATAGAAGTATTGGAGACATCAAACAGATATATATGATAGGTTGGTAGACATATTCTATGAAGATGCAATAAAGAAGGCCACATAACTTAGATATGATCTACACAAATTGAACGTATCAAAGGATAAGTGGTTATCTTCATAAGATCTCAATTTCAAGATCTGGGAGAGATAATCTTCATTGTTATAAATGCACTAATTGATGAAGAAGGTAACAATGTGTATGAGGATAAGAAGGCTATCCCATTCAACAACTTGTGGTTTCTATGTAAGATAGAGGAAGACAGGTTGAGGTAAAAAATGTTGAAGGATCAAATGAAAGGATTCAGACACTTTTTCGAAAGGAAAGAAGAACATAGCTAAGATTCAATGCTATGAAAATTACAGGAAAGATTAAGGAAAATAACAAGAATAATAGAGAATAAGTCCATTTCACCGAAGAAGTGGAGGAAGATGAAAGAAGGAAGTCAAAGGAAGAAGAAAATAATTAGAAGTAAGAGCTTGTGACATCACCATAAGAAATATGAAGGATGCTTGATAGTTAAATTTAAAGGATATAGCTCTTGGTGACCTCATTTAAAGATCAAAGGAAGACATCATCTAGGAAAAGTATCATCAAACATCAGTCAAAAGGGAAACATCTACTAATATAGGATATGCGAGATCCTCAAGATTCTTTGATGGAATCCTCATCAAAGGATTCACTAATCTAGAGGGGAAGCAAGTGTTTCATCAGGAACCCCAACTTGTGGAATTCTTGAGATGATGGTATGATGACATAAGAGATGAAGCAGATCAAGGGGTTGAAGATCTTGTCAATCAAGGAAGTTGTTGAAAGAAGCCTAGATGCCCTAAAGGTAAATGATTTATGTATGCTTGTATTCAATTTTATAAAGTCATGTATGGTTGTAGGTAACTTGGATCACTGCTCTATTTTGAGAAGCATGATAAAAGGAAAGGAATCTCTTCCTATGAAAGAATGTTGGAAGGCATGAGTCACACTAGATGAAATTGTTGGAAATAATACTTGGGGGGGGGGTGAATCAGTATTATCAAGTCAATACTTTTTCAATTCCATAATCAGATTTATATATGCTACTCTAGTTAGTGGAACTTGCGTGTATACGCAAGAGTGGTTAAGGAAACTAGCGTATATACTGCAAACTTAAGATTCAATTAATTCATCATATGTTGATCTTTAATCAGTGCATCAGAACCATATAAACAGTAACCAGGTGCAGTAAAACAAAACAGACAATCACACACATGAACACAAGATATAAGGTGGAAACCCAATGTGGGTGAAAACCACCTGCTGCAATCCTCTCTATCTTCTTTTAATAATAAGAAACTCCCTTTTTACAATTTTTGTACTGGTGCAGACTTATACCAGTACGCAGGCTTCTACCTGTAGAAGGCTACAACCTTCTCTCGTTCTCCAAATTTTCTTGGAAGGGAGCTACAACCCCCTAGATCTTGTACTAGCTGATATATTTACTAGTACGTAGGTGTCGGCCTACAGAAGGCTACAACCTTCTCTTTTCTTTCAGGGACCACATTTCATAAATTTTCAGATTGGATCCATCAATAACATCATTCAATCATCAAATATATTTGCATCAACCAATCTCCTTTTTACCAGTGAATCAATCAACTAATTTGACAACCCTTCAATCTGATCTTTCAAAATTCTGTAACCAGAATACAGTAACCAGAATCCAAGCTAGAACCCAGAACACTACAACAGCAAAGAGAAGCAGCTAAAACATATTTACAAGGTATACGCTACTTCCCTATGTCGAACCTGCGTGCATACACTCCTTTCTCAAGACGAACCTGCGTACAGATCTGCAAATCAAACTTAAGATGTATATGTTGTTTTGACATGCAAAACCAGCGTGTATACGTGCCTTTTCTAAAGTGAACCTGCGTACAGATCTATAAATGACGATTTAAACATTACAACAATTCTAGACTTCAGTTATACCCAGATCATCATATTTACAGAATACAACATGCGCCAGTTATTTAGATAAATGATAAAACCACATAAATATATTTCACTTCAAGCCTTAAGATCTTGACCCATCATTAGATCTTATCCTTGATCAAGCACTAAGGTTCATCCTTGGTTCAGATCCAGCTATGCACCATAACCCAATACCCTGTACACTAGATCTTGCTCATCATCAGATATTCTATCCTTGAGTACCTTTGGCCTAATGATCTTCTTCTCCTTATTTAGTGTTAGGCCTTTCTCAATACCATGGTCCAAAACCACTTAGGACCAATACCTTGGACCAAATACCTGGGATCAATACTTTGGACCAGATACTTTGGACCAATACCATGGACCAAATACCACAGACCAAAACTTAGATTTCCAACATGTACACGCCTTTCCTTCTGTGAAAATGCATGTGTATCTTATACACACCTTTTGGTTTGTTAACCCGCGTGTATATGCTACTTTGTCAAGGTGAACCTGCATATACTTATCTTTCCTCATTCTGTGAAGTCTGATCTGTAACTTTGAGCTGTTAACATGCTGAACTATGATATGTCATCTGAGTGAGTTGCAATCAAGGACAATACCTGTGTCAAATCTGAGTCATAATGCCAACAATATCCCCCTTTGGACTTGATGGAAACCCCAAGTCACTCTCCCCCTTTGTCATCAAGGGCAAAGGATCATGCTCCCCCTGAGTACATGCTGAATTCTCTGATATGCTAAAGTGTGCTGATTGAGCTTCATGAACGAGTCCATGCTCCCCCTGAATATAAGCAAGGTCTACAAAAATATGTTCTAAAAGAAGAACATGACTCTATACATACATCATAAATGACCTTCCTATCACCAATGACTCATACATACATCCATCTCCCAACCAAGTGGGGATATACCAATTGTTTATACATGTCAAAACAAAAACATTACATCATCCATCCCATGCATAGTGGGGTAACAAAATAGGTTGTTTCATGACCTTTTCATAAAAAGATATACATGACATATATAACAGAGACCAAGACCATGATAGTCATCAGCAACTATCATCAGCAACATTTGTCAATTAGCCTCCAGTCCAACAACCATGTTCTCCCCCTGAACCTATTCCACCTGAAACAAAAACAACTATGTGATTCTGTACCAAGATCTTCTAAGATAATGCCAACAATGCATTATTAGAAGCATATGCTCCCCCTGAACCTGTGCCAGATGATCACTGTCAGATCTGATCATTTCATATAATAGAAGAGTTATCAAGGCATCATCATCAAACAGATATTCATCAAGTTATCCACAACTTATGAGAGCCAACATATTTCCACATGTCATCCACAGACTGTAACCATCATCAAGCAGAGTAGATAATTCACTAAACCATATCAGACTCCTTTCTTCCTGAGTCTGGCCACTGCTTTTCCTCAAACCAACATATACGCGACTGTATCCATAGAAACCGACGTATGTACGTGACTACGCTTCATGAAACTCATGTATAACCACCTTTCTCTGAAATAGGTAGGTTTTAACAGTAGGATGATGCATCAACTACTCCCAACTTCTGTCTGAGATATTCAAAAGTCTCTCTAGGCAGTGGTTTGGTGAATATATCAACAACCTATTCTTTGGAGGGAACATACTCCAATTTTACCTTTTGTTCAAGCACTTGTTCACGTAGAAAATGATATTTGATGGGTATGTGCTTAGTCTTGGAATGCATGACTGGATTCTTTGAAATACTAATGGCACTTGTATTATCACATAGAATGGAGATGGGTGGAGTACATGTGATCTGAATGTCTTGCAATGTTTGCATCATCCAAAGGAGTTGTGTGTAGCAAGATGCAATAGCCACATATTCTGCTTCAGTTGTAGATAATGCAATTGAACTTTGTTTCTTGCTTAACTAAGACACTGATCTGGAACCCATATAGAATGCACCACCACTAGTGCTTTTTCTGTCATCAACGCTTCCTACCCAATTTGCATCTGTATATGCATGAAGGGTAATATTTGTATCTCTAGGATACCATAAACCAAAATTCTGTGTCCCTTGAAGATATTTGAAAATCCTTTTGACTGCGTGAAGGTGTGATTCCTTTGGATTTTCTTGGAATCTTCCAACTGTTCCTACTGCATGCATGATGTATGGTTGAGTACCCATTAGATAAAGCAGACTGCCAATCATGGATCTGTAAGTTGGTTGATGTACTGCTACTGATTCATCATTTGAGCTGAGACTACATCCTGTTACCATTGGGGTACATACTAGTTTAGAATCTTCCATGCCGTATTTTTTCAAGATCTGTTTGAGATATTTGGTTTGTGACAGAAAAATAGCATCTTTATTTTGTTGAACTTGTAGACCAAGAAAATATGTAAGCTCACCAAGCAGGGACATTTCAAATTCTTGCTACATTACCGAAGAAAAATTCTGACTCATGGCTTCTTCATTGTTCCAAAAATGATATCATCAACATACACATCAAGTATTAGCAATTTATTATTGTCAATCTTTGTATATAGATTGCTATCAGCTGATCCCTTTAAAAACCTTGCTGATGGAGATATTTGTTAAGACGGTAATACCAGGCCCTTGGATCTTGTTTTGGACCATAGAGAGCGTTTCTGAGTCTGCATACAAGTTTTGCATCATTTCCAAGAATGAATCTATTTGGTTGCTCAATTTAGACTTCTTCTTTTAAGTCTCCATTAAGAAAGGCAGATTTTACATCCATTTGGTATACTTTGAATTTCTAACAACTAGGAAGAGCAAGGAACATTCTTATGGCTTCAAGTCTAGCAACAGGTGCAAAAGTTTCTTCAAAATCTATATTGTCTTGTTGAGCATATCCTTTACAAACAAGTCTGGCCTTGTTTCTAATAACTTCTCCATTCTCATTCAGCTTGTTTTTGAATATCCATTTAGTTCCTATGATATTCTTATTATGAGGTCTAGGAACTAATTCCCAAGTATTATTCTTTTCAATTTGCTCAAGTTCTTCATTCATGGCCTTGACCCAACATTCATCTTTGCATGCTTCATTTACATTTTGAGGTTCAGTGGAGGATAACAATGCTAGATAGCTTGAAGCTTCTGTAATAGTTCTTCTTGTCTGCACACCTGCCTCTTTCTGTCCCAAAATTTGAGTCTCTGGATGATTTTTCTGAACATACCTAGATGGAGTCTTTTCTTCTACCGTTATCTCTTCTTCTGGTGCTTCATTGGTTTCTTCTTCAGAATTAGTGGGATTTGATGTGGAAGGATAATCCTCATCTTCTTCATAATCTTCGGTTTTTATTTGTTTTGGATTCTTGCATGCTTCATCAACCACAACATCAATATTTTCAATAATTTTCCCAAGTCTTTTATTATAACATTTAGATTCTTCACTTCGGGAAGAATAACCAAGGAGAATGCCTTCATTTACTCTGGGTTCAAACTTACCAAGTTTTTCATCAGTCCTTTTGATGTAACATTTGCTTCCAAAAACTTTGAAGTATTTTACAGTAGGAGTCTTACCATACCAAAGTTCATGTGGATTTTGAGTGCTATTTACTCGAACATTTTCTTGGTTGAGAATAGTGACGACAGTGAATGCAGCTTCACCCCAGAAGGTTGCAGGAGTTCCAGACTCATCTAGCATAGCACGAGCCATCTGTTGAATAGTTCTATTCATCCTTTCTACCACTCCATTTTGCTGAGGAGTCCTTGCAGTGGAGAATTGCCTTTTTATTCCATGTTCTTCATAAAATTCAAAGAATTCATCCGAAGTAAATTCCCCTCCTCGATCAGATCTGAGGCATTTGATTTTGTGATCTGATTCATTTTCAACCAAATATTTGAAGGCTTTGAACTTTTTGAATGCTTCATCTTTATGCTTTAGAAGTCCTATCCAACACATTCTAGAAAAATCATCATTGAACAATATAAAGTATTCTTCTCCACGAGGAGACTTTTTCCTTAATGGTCCACATAAATAAGTATGAACAAGTTCAAGAGGCTTACTAGCTGATCCTTCCTTTTCAGGGAAGTGCGATATGGTTTTCTTACCAAATTGACATGATTTGCATATTGTATTTTCTGGAATGTTGATATCAGGAAGATCACGAACCGCCTGGAATCTGCATGCTTTTCTTATTTGAGAAAAACTTAGATGCCCCAATCTTCTGTGCCATAGCTAGTGTTCATCATTTTTGCTTAGATAGCACTGTTTTTGTCCCCCCTTGAGTATGTATAGGTTGTTTGGAGTTCTTGTCCCTTTAATCACGATTTCTCCTGTATCAAGCTCTCGAATAACACATCCATTTGATCGAAACACTACTTCATTTCCTTGATCACACATTTGACTCACACTCAACAGATTGTGCTTTAAGTGATCAACATACATGACATTCCCAGCTTTAACTTTTTCTTTCAAGAAAATAGAGCTTTTACCTTTTATGATAGCGGGAGTGTCATTTCCAAATGAGACACTCTTTTCCTTTTCTAAGGCATTATATGAGTGTAGTTTTTCTCTGTCACTTGTCATGTGTTTTGAGCATCCATTGTCGATGTACCACTGGTTTTATTGTCCTTCTGCATATAAGGCTATACCACATCTTTTTGTTTGCAATTCTTTATTTCTCCATATTTTGGGATTCAATGGAGTTTGCTCCTTTTGAGCTATATGCCAAAATTTACTCCTGCATTTATATTCTTCATGGCCAAAGTTGTTACAGATTGAGCATTCCATTTCATTTTCAAGAAGAGAAAAGCTATTATAGTAACTTTTCTTGATCCCTGTCACATTTCTTTGATTTCATGCTTCTCTAGTCATGATAGTTTTGTAAGAAACACATTGAGAAGCTTTGTGTCCAAAATTATGACATGAGAAACATTCACCATTAAAGAAGATCTTGCTATTATTGAATCTACTGACCTGATGATTGTAGTTGAAGTTCCTTCTATTGACCTGTTGATTGATATTCCTTGAAGAAAATTGAGTGTGGTTTACTTGAGGCTGATTTTGGCCTCTATTCATTCTTGAAGTAAATTGAGCCTGATTCACCTGGTGATCTGCTTTATGCCTTTGCTGACGATTGTCGAACTGTTCACTGATCTTTGCTACATCATGATAGATTTTAGTGGAGGTTGACGGCTTATATGATTGAGATGTTTCTTCAGAGTCTCCAAGACTTGTCTTTATCAGAGAAGAGCATTGCACTTTGATAATTTCATTTAAGGTATCTGATCCTTTAGCAAATCTAATATTGAGAGCTTTTGTTTTCTCAAGATCCTTTCTTAGACCCACAATTTCACATTCTAGCTTTTCATTGTGTTTTTCTCTTTCAGCAAGTTGGAATGTCAAGGTATCTATAATCATACTCTTTTCTTCTAAATAGATTTTGAGTTTAGAGATTTCTTCATAAAGGTCATCTTCATCTAAAGCATCTAAAAAATCATCATCTTCATAAGCCATCAGAAGTCTATAATCATTGTTATTTTCATCTTCATCACTATTTGATAAACCATCGCTATCTTCATGAGTATAGTAGCTCTTTTTACTTACATTTTGTTTTCTGTTCCATTTTGTAGATTCCTTACCTTTATCAACCTTATCTTTATGAGGACATTTGGCAGCATAATGACCGACTCTTCCACAAGAAAAACATTTGAAAGGTAGTTTACCTCTGAATCTTCCAGAACCCCGTTGGTTCTTGAAAAAGTTTGCTTCTTCTTCTCCTTCTGAAATATGTCCTGATTGATTAAGTTCTTCTTTTCCTGAAGCTTTAAATGCAGCTTCTCTCATATTTGATGGACCTCCTTTTCTCATCTCGAAAGCAGTTAAGATCCCGTGCAATTGTGTCATAGTAATAGTCTGAAGATCCTGCTTTTCTTCTATGGCAGATACTTTTGATTCAAACTTAGCAGACAAGGATCTTAAAACCTTTTCAACTAAAGTAACTTCTTTTATCTCTTCACCCAAATTCTTCATGCAATTAACAATCTCATCTATACGTAAGAAGTAACTAGCTATACTTTCATCATTGTGCATTTTGAGAGTTTCATATTGAATTCTAAGAGTTTACAGTTTTGCACGTTTTACCTGAGTGTCTCCTTCATAGCTTAGAATGATTTTGTCCCATATTTCTTTGGCGGATTTGAGCTGCATAACTTTGACAAATTCTGATTGTGATAGACTTCCCAATAATGTATTGATAGCCTTGGCATTGGTTTCATATTGCTTTCTTCCTGCTGCATCTGTAGGAATTGCTGATGGAAATTTATATCCTCCTTCCACGATTTCCCAGACATCTGTTCCAAGAGATTGAAGATAGGCTGTGGTTCTTACCTTCCAATAAACGAAGTTGCTTCCATCAAAGATTGGAGGTTTGATGGATCCCTCTCTTTCTTGATTACTCATGATGATGGATCTTCCTTCAAGCGATCAAGCTTCTTCTGAAGGACCTGCTCTGATACCAATTGTTGGAAATAATATTGAGAGGGGGGGTGAATCAGTATTATCAAGTCAATACTTTTCATTTCCATAATCAGATTTATATATGCTACTTTAGTTAGTGGAACTTGCATGTATACGCAACTGTGGTTAAGGAAACTAGCATATATACTGCAAACTTAAGATTCAGTTAATTCATCATATGTTGATCTTTAATTAGTGCATTAGAACCATATAAACAGTAACCAGGTGCAGTAAAACAGAACAAACAATCACACACATGAACACAAGATATTAGGTGGAAACCCATTGTGGGTGAAAACCACCTGCTGCAATCGTCTCTATCTTCTTTTAATAATAAGAAAATTCTTTTTTACAATTTTTGTACTGGTGCAAACTTATACCAGTACGCAGGTTTCTACCTGCAGAAGGCTACAACCTTCTATTGTTCTCCATCTTTTCTTGGAAGGGAGATACAACCCCCTAGATCTTGTACTAGCTGATATGTTTACTAGTACATAGGTGCCAGCCTACAGAAGGCTACAACCTTCTCTTTTCTTTCAGGGACCACATTTCATAAATTTTCAGACTGGATCCATCAATAACATCATTCAATCATCAAAAATATCTGCATCAACCAATCTCCTTTTTACTAGTGAATCAATCAACCACTTTGACAACCCTTCAATCTAATCTTTTAGAGTGTTGTAACCAGAATACAGTAACCAGAACCCAAGCCAAAACCTAGAACAATGCAACAGCAAACAAAAGCAGCTAAAACATATTTACAAGGTATACGCTACTTCCTTGTGTCGAACCTATGTGCATACACTCCTTTCTCAAGACGAACCTGCATACAGATTTGCAAATCAAACTTAAGATGTATACACTGTTTTGATATGCAAAACCAACGTGTATATTGTTGGGTTGTGTTATATTCTTTCCACGACTAGCCCACTTAGTTAACTGGGGGGTTAGGGGGGGGGGGCTTCGTTGCGCCGATTGTGTAGCGGGGGGGGGAGGGGGTCACAAGGGGTTTGAGGCGTACCCGTAACCCCACTTTATGGGGTCTGTGGCAGTGCCCTGGAAAATTTTTGTTTCGGACCCTATGTTAGGATGGGCAGACCCACCTATGGTTTTGTGCATGTTTTTCGCACATGTTTTTAGACGCGATGGTTTTTCAGTCCATGGCATTGGATGCTTTGGCATGTATAAATATATATTATAACATTGAAAGTAACATAATGAAAAATCAAGCTGGTAGTCCCGGTTTTGCGATCCAGGGGAAAATATCTGTGTATATGTGTTTTATGTGTTATGCTATTGCATTGTTTATTTTCCGTGTTTTAGAAGTCATATGCAGGTAATTTCTATACAGGGTTAAAACCTACATATATGCGCCTTTTCTAAAGTGAACTTGCATACAGATCTGTAAATGATGATTTAAACATTACAAAAATTACAGACTTCTATTATAACCAGATCATCATATTTACAGACTACAACATGCGCCAGTTATTTAGATAAATGATCAAACCACATAAAGATATTTCACTTCAAGCCTTAAGGTCTTGACCCATCATTAGATCTTATCCTTCATCAAGTGCTAAGGTTCATCCTTGGTTCAGATCCAGCTATGCACCATAACCCAATAACCTGTACACTAGATCTTGCTCATCATCAGATATTCAATCCTTGAGTACCTTTGGCCTAATGATCTTCTTCTCCTTATATAGTGTTAGGCCTTTCTCAATACCATGGTCCAAAACCACTTAAGACCAATACCTTGGACCAAATACCTAGGATCAATACTTTGGACCAGATACTTTGGACCAATACCATGGATCAAAATACCATGGACCAAATACCATGGACCAAAACTTAGATTTCCAACATGTATGTGCCTTTCCTTCTGTGAAACTGCGTGTGTACGTTATACGCACCTTTTGGTTTGTTAACCCGCATGTATACACTACTTTGTCAAGGTGAACCTGTGTATACTTCTCTTTCCTCATTCTGTGAAGTCTGATCTGTAACTCTGAGCTATTAACCTGCTGAACTGTGATCTATACTCTGACTGAGTTTCCATCAAGGACAATACCTATGTCAAATCTGAGTCATAATGCCAACAATCAACATAATATGTCCTCATATGAAGTATGAGGTGGTTGAGTACAATTGAGGAACTCTGATTTCAAGATCCTGGGAATGAAATGAAGAGTGTGAAGAAAGGAAGGAAGAGATCATGAAATATGCAACCATGCTAAAGGTTATCAACATCCTAAAAACCAAGAAGATTTGACTAGGAAATCTCCCTGAAAGATATGAAGTCTCTGATGGAAGTCTGGAAAATATGGAGATCCTTGACAACGGATATTTTTGGGAGATATGTCAACATGTATGTAAGATGCTAGTGAAAATTGGAAGATGTCATGATGAAGTACCATCATAAAGGTAATTTTGATTTAAGTGTTCATTTATTATTTTTGAACAAGTATCTGGATGGGCTAATGCAGGGCTACCGAAGGGAAGAACTATGAATGTCTTCCATGAAGAACCTTGTAGAAGGATTCAAGAAACTTCCAGAAAATAAATCCTAATGAAGGTAGCAAAATATGAAGCAATGCCAGATGAAGACTAATGAATCACTTTCCAATTAAACAAATGATGACATGACTGATGGATGGTCTGTGCCCTATGAAGAAGTCCCCAAAAGTTGAAGACTCCAAAACAAAGAAGAAATTCATGACATCAAAGGAAGGAGTTCTTGAAGCAGCTGGTTGCCCCATCGTCTCCACCTGAGAAGTTGTTAAAGGTCCCTATTTTGAGAGGGAGCCTTGAAAGTTTCTTACTTGGAAGAAACTTGGAAATTCCTAAGCCAAGAGGGATATTAGGTACATTCCTTGTGTATGGATGAGTAAATTCCTTTGATGGAATAGATATGTTCTCTTTAATTGAGAGAGAGAAATAGATACATATTCTAGTCTTCACTTGGGAAGACAGAATGAGTATTGGGTAATCATTTGGCATCCAATACTCTTTGAGGATGAGATAGGGCATCCAATAGAAGGGTAGTCATGGAGGACCAATATTCTTCAAGGGTTAGGGGAATCCAAGGCAAGAATGTTTCTCATGGAACATATCCTTAGTACCAGGATAGGATATGCTCCAAGAGAGACAATAATGAGAGTGTCTATAAATCATTGGTCTTGCCAGAATTGAGCTCTGATCTTATGGAGAGATAGAGTTGTTAGTCAAGGCCTTGAAATGTAACAATGGTGGTTGATATGATGCTAAACAATTGGGTTACCAAACCGATTCTTCTTATGAGAAATTCTTCATATTGAGAATGACCAAGTACCATTATGAATACCTCCCTAGTTAAGAGGGAGTGTTGTAAACTATAACTAGGTTCAGTCTTCATAATGACATTGTAATTGTGATTTTGTAAATGAAATAAAGAAGAAATAATTTTTGTAACG
This sequence comes from Pinus tabuliformis, assembly GCA_031772625.1. Classification (NCBI taxonomy): domain Eukaryota; kingdom Viridiplantae; phylum Streptophyta; class Pinopsida; order Pinales; family Pinaceae; genus Pinus; species Pinus tabuliformis. The sequence continues at coordinate 880,995,844 of CM062813.1, forward strand.
CCTTGCTTCACGAGTTTCATGAGCAAGAAATTTATTTTTAGATGGCTCCCATTGAGAGCCTTAGGATTTTTAAAAGGTCAATGTCATGTATAAAAGATATGTCAAATATATTTTAGCAAATATCCCTCCAAAGACAAGAACAATAGTCCTCTTCCTATGTCAGCATGAAAAATGAAATAACAACTCATGTCGGTTCACGTTATGGAGATACACCAGTTCATAAACTCATGTCGGCCTATATATAGGGACATACTACTACATATACCCATCTCATCTTATTCCACAGTCAGAAGATTTCGCATATATCTCTGAGTTTTTTCGGTTGGGTAAAATAGATAATTTTGGATCTCTAGCATAGTGAGAAGACTTCAGATACCTCTAAGATTTTAAAGAGTAATTACAAAGTTCGGATGTGAGAAAACACCTCGCTCTAAGGAACAAGAATGGAGATTGGGTAGGGAATTTGGATCCCTCTTATGTTCAGATCAGAGTGACAACAAGGATTATTGAAGGGTCAATATAACACAATTCAGATATTTTTGACGCTTGATACACAGTGAAAGAAAGATATATTCGAATCTAATCACATGAGTTTCTGAAGAAAGATAAAGGGAAAACGAGATGCTTCCTTCAATGAAGAGTCTCTTTGTCTATGTATCACATCAAGTGCAAAAATATTTCTTGAAGAAATAACAGTTTGGTACAATCATAGTTCATAGATGATAACAATAAGAAGGTCTCACAAGAAGAGATCTAGATGAGATCTCAGTGATGTCAATGTCTCAATGCTTAGAAGATCAAAGAGGAAGAAGGGTCAATAGGAAGAGAAGACAGTTAAGAGGACTTGTGGGTTGGTTTTGGAGTGGCTAATAGGTCAAGGGTCTTGGTCTTGGTATTCTTTAATTGGAATCTCTATAAGAATAATTTGTGTGGGTTTTCCTCCCAAAGAGTGAGAGGTTTTGGCACTGGCTCATAGCCTCCATGCTGTGTCTCTTGTCTATTTATATTCATGAATTGTTTACTGTTTGATGAAGAAGAACTCTAAGAATATAACGTAAAGAATATCCTAATCTAAAAAAGTAAGAAAGCATTCACAAGCAGTCACTAATAGAAGAGAAATCAGTTAATACTAATGCCCTAGATTTCTCAACATCCATTACCAAGGATTGATGACTTGTTCGATCAGTTTAAGGGAGAAACGATGTTCTCAAAGATTGATTTGAGATCAGGATACCACCAGGTACGCATCAAAGAGGAGGAAATTTACAAGACAAATTTCCAAGCTAGATATAGGCATTATGAGTATGTTGTAGTTCCATTCGGTTTGATTAATGCTCCAGCTACATTTATGTGCTCAATGAATAGTGTGTTGCATCCATATTTGGATAAGTTTGTTATTGTGTTCATTGATGACATATTGTTATATTATAAAAATGAAAAAGAGAATGTTGAGCATTTAGTAGCAGTGTTGATATTTTTGAGAGAGCAATCAGTTGTATGCTAAGTGCAGAAAGTGTAGTTTCTCTTAGACTGAGGTACATTACATGGGACATGTTGTCTCCAATCAGGGAATTGTAGTAGATCCAAAAAATATAAGGGCCATCATGGAGTGTGTATCTCCTAGGAATGTGGATGGGGTTAGAGCTTTCATGGGGTTGGAAGGCTATTATAAGAGGTTCATCAGGAACTTCTTATAGATGTCTTATCCTATTACATCATTACAGAGGTAAGGTAAGAAGTTTGAATGGACAAAGGAGTGTGACGCCTGATGCCAGTTTTAAGTAGCTTAAGCAGTTGTTGACACATGCACTAGTGTCAAAGATTGCAAATCCAAAAAAGGAGTTTGTACTATGTACATATGCTTGCAAAAGAGGACTTGGTGGAGTCCTTATGTAGGGTGGATAGGTGGTATGCTACGAGTCACGAAAACTAAATGAGCACGAGTAGAACTACCTAACACATGATCTTGAGTTAGAAGTGATCATATATGCATTGAAAAGGTGGAGGCACTATCTTCTTGGTAGGAGGTTTGTACTGCGAAGTGATCACATTGGGTTGAGGTATTTGTTTGTCCAACCGAATCTGAATGCTCGACAAGCCAGATGGTTGTCCATAATCAGTAAGTTAGACTTCGAGATCAGGTATGTCAAATGAAAGGATAATAAGGTGGCATATGCTCTTAGAAGGCGGATACATGTAAATCACTTAGCAACTATTGTTATAGACATATTTGGGCACTTCAACCCCAATCACATATGTCAATAAACCAAGGGCTCTTTAACCCCTAAAAGTGTTGTTTCATACCCTAAAGGATCATGGTCAACTGATTACATCATTTCCCAGAAGTTACACCTGAAAAACCACTTAGAATTGGCCAAAACTAGACCATACTGACTGCTCCACTGTCAAGGTACGATGCATACTAGCTCCTACACTAGCCAGGTGTGATGCATACTGAAGAGGCCTTCTATAGGGTGCGATGAGCAAGAATGGACAAATGGTTGAGACAATTTGCTAAGTGGATGCTCATGGAATCTTTTAGAAACATCTCCTATGACACTTGCCTCTCTGAATTTGCCTAGGGATGAGTAAGAGATCAATGAAATCTCCAAGTGGAACCAAGAACTATCATTGGAATGACACTAATCAAAAACCCAGAGCTGACTCACACCGTTGAAGACATCTATAAATGGATCACTCATCTGAGAGATCTGGAGGCTAGAATTTTGTAATTTGTAAGGAAGTGTTGTTGGTTTATATTTGAGAAGAGACATTGTATTTTTGGGTGATCTTGCTTTTCATGAGGTTAAGAGGGCTTTGATGCTGGGAGTATTATGCTGGACCAAACCACTGGGTTGTAATTTTCCCTTCTATTTTAATAAAGTTCTTTGAGTTTTCCTCCATACATTCATGTATTTGTGAATCTTGTTATTTGTCAATGCAATTGTATGTTCAATGTATTTATGATTCTGCATTGTTTATGATATTATGGATCAAGATGCTTTGATGGTTTTTTGTTACTTTGTCTCTACAGGTATTCTCTAAAGTGGGACAAGTAGGAGAGGAGTTGGAAGCTCTACCAAAGGAGAGAGAAATCAAGCAAGGAGTCAAGCAGAAGATCCAAGTTGGTCCTCTTTGCTTCTCTCTTATCTATCATACATAATGGAAATCACAAATTGCTTTGATCGTTTGCTTCTAAGATAGCTACCAATCTTAGTGGGACTAGCAGATTGAAAAAACACTAGTTTGTCTGGAAACAACTATGAGATCCTATGGGAAAAACTTACAAGATAGGATATTCTAGGCAGGAGAGTAGGATGTCAGGTACATGGAGATTATGCATAGGTTGTAGCAGAGTATAGGTACAGGTACAAGTGGTAGTATAGTTATAGGTACAGGTGGTGGTATAGGTACAGGTATAGGTAGTAGCACAGGTACATGTACAAGTATTGGTATAGGTGTAGGTGCACTAGATGGGGATTATTTCCTTACAACAGATGGATTGGTTAGATTTAGGGATAGGATATATGTACCAGACAACATAGAGATCAAGAAGGTGATCTTGAGAGAGTTTCATGCGAAACCATACTTAGGTCACCCAAGCTATCAGAAGACATTGACTGCAGTAAAGAAATTTTATTATTGGTTGAATATGAAGAAGGATGTAGTAGAGTTTGCGGTTAGGTGTTTCGATTTTCAGCATGTGAAGGCAGAGTGTAAGCATCCAGGTCGACTGCTATAGCTGATTGCAATTCCAGAATGGAAATGGGAGGTCATTTCCATGGAATTTGTCGTAGGGTTTCCAAGGACAGTGAGACAACATGATTTCATCATGGTTGTTGTGGATAGGTTGAAAAAGGTTGTGCACTTCATTCCAGTGAAGTCTACATTCTTAGCTAACGACGTAGCACAGGTATTCATTTGATATGTGGTAATATTGCATGGAGTTCTAAAGAAGATTATGTCAGATAAGGATGCAAAGTTCACTTCCAAGTTCTAGAAGGAATTGTTTGCAGGGTAGGTTTGTGCATAGAGTTCGCATTCAGTACAACTTATCATCTGCAAACAGATGGACAGAAAAAGAGGGTCAACATGATATTGGACATGTGTTAGGATGTACGTGATGCATCAACAATGAAAGTGGGAAGAGTATCTTCCACTGGTAGAGCTCACTTATAAAAATGGGTATCATGAATCTTTGAATATGATTCTATTTGAAGCATTATATGGGCGGAGTCGCAATACTCCTATCAGTTGGAGTGATCCAGTTAATAGGGTGTTGATTGGATCAGACATGTTGGCAAATATGGAACATGAAATGTAGGTTATAAAGAAGAATCTAAAGGTAGCATAAGATAGGAAGAATATATATGCAAATTGGAATAGGTTATTCAAGGAGTTCCAGATTAGGGAATAGGTGTACTTGCGCATCAAACTAAAGAAGATATCCTTACAGATTGGATCATGTGACAAGTCGGAACCAAGGTTTTGTGGACCCTTGAGTATTGTTGAGAGGATTGGGCCAATAGCCTATCAACTTGCATTTCCTTCACCAGTGAAAGTCCATGATGTTTTCCATGTGTCATTGCTTAAGAAGTATGTTAAAGATGTTGATCATGTGATTAACTGGTATGTATTGTAGGTGGAAGTAGAGGGAGAATTCTAACGAGAGCCTCAATGTATATTGCAGAAAAATATTCTCATGCTCTAGAACCGAGCAATCGAGTAGGTTAAAGTGCAATGGAATTAATTTGGGCTCGATGAAGCTACATGGGAAATGGTGGATCAGATGTGGGCTATGTATCCTTCATTGTTTTCCAGTTGAGGCAAATAAGTTTTGGTATGATGTTTTGGTATATGTACATATGGATATGGAAATAAAATCCGCCATGGGCTAAGTTATAAAGCTCCAATAGGTAGTATGGGTGTCATGTCATTATGATGTTATGCTTGTTATGTTGTTACGTTGGTTTGATTTTCATCAGGGTGATCATTGTAAATACTGAATCGAGCTATGTTATAAATCTCCATGGGCATTATGTTTTCTTTTCAGCAGTTTTGTTGAGGTATAGGCGTGGTTGAACATTGACGATAGTGTCCCCCAAGGGGGAGGGTTCTGTAATAGCCCTGGTCAAAATTCCATGTAATAAAAGTAATAAAGGAAAAATAATAACCACGCTTGATGGGACACTTATTCCAAGCTCAATGTTGAGAGAAACATCCTAGTGGGTGTTCATTTGGTTTAGTATGGCTAAACGAAATTGGCAAAGGCAATGGCTAAGGCTTGGGAAATGCAAAATGGCATTTTTTGCACATTTATTTATGAAAATAATGGAAATTAGAAGAAAAGGAAGTTGAAAGGTCATAGGTTTCATGTGAGGAGGAAAATGAAGGAAAATAATGGAAAATGAAGAAAATAGAGGCCTAATTGATCAAAAGGCTTCTAAGGATCAGTTTGTAACTTTTTGTCAGTTCAGTTTTGGAGCTCTCCCATTATTCTCTCTCTCTCTCTCTCACTCTTGGACGATTAGAGTTTTCATGGAGCACTTTGGCATTGGATCAAGAAGTGAAAAGAAGGAAAGAGGAATTAGAGATCAAGCAAGGAAGAGCAAGATCAAGAAACTACAACAATATTATTTGTAGGTATCGGTTTGCATGTTTATTTTCCTTGCTATATTTGGCATGCATGATATTGCCTATGGTTCTTTTGTTGTTATGGCATGGGTTTCGCAGGTATGATAGTGTTTTTAGCCTGGACTGGCCATTTTCGGATAGTCATGGTGTGACGGGGCTCTCATGTTTTGGTGGAGCTAGATTGTCGGATGGATTCAAAGTTGAGTGAGGTGGATCTCCAAATGATAGAGCACATAGCCTAGTGGTACCTTAGCCAAACTTTGGATCATGGTAAATCCATTGGCCTAGTGACCCCTAAGCCAAATTGTGGGTTGTAGTAAAGCCAGGATTGTGTTGCCTCAATGGGCCTAGGAATCCTTGCCAGTGAATGGCGGGATATATAGTAAATCCTAGAGGTGGTTTCCATTGATTAGGCTTAGGAATCCTTGTTGGTGAATGGAAAGATATGTGGTAAATCCTAGCGGGTTGTGTCTTGCTTTAGGGCCTAATGATCACTGGATAAGACTATGGATTACGGTAAAGCCTGAGAGACTAGAAGACAGGAAAATTCCTCACAGTGTAGGTGGATAAATCCGGTGGCATCCATGCTTGATTGGCCTAGTGATTTGGTAGAGATCATGGTAAATCATGTTATTACATGTTCATTGTGTTGGCCTAGTCTTACACAACATTTTGTCACTATCCCTGTACTCCCCGTTCCTTGATCCTGGAGGACCTCTACAGTGAACCCTACATGCTTTCCCTTTATGAAGAAACTCCCATTGTGTCCCTCTTCATGAGAAAAACAATTCCCTCTTGCACCATTTCCCCAAAATCTTTTGTTTTCCCCAGTTTACAAGATCGATGCTAATGACCCTTGTCCTCCTCGTGTCAATATGCAAGGATTAACACTGTCCCTAGTGCCAACTGAAGTGACTGAGCTTTGTTCCATTCATGCCAGTCCCCTTATGGAAAGTTTTTTAAATAAGGAGCCAAAGCTTCCATCTCTAGAAGCTTCGTAACGAAAGTCTCATAAATGGTTTAGCCGAATGGGGTCAAGGATATTAGTTTGGGCTCCTTTCCCTTATAAAGATGGAACTACCTCAAGAGATAAGAACTTTTCCCATGAGAAGCGGATCCATATCCCATCCAATTATGCTATATAAATCTCCCTTTTTCCCAAGCACAAGCTAGTGTTAATGTGGGTGTGCTAGTGCTAATTAAGTTTGGAGTAAGCAGCAAGTTATTCATAGTTGTAGCTCTCTAGTTGTGTGAGGGAGAAGTGTGAATTTGGTTTAGTGTGAAGCCTAAAGGGAAGAGACTTAAAACTATCATTGTTGAGGCCATCATGGAGTGTTAGTAGAAGTGTGTGGGAACCTGGTTTTGTCGGAAGAGAACGGCAACGTCAAGACAATGGTTGTAATCTCTTCTTGATTCAATATATATGCAACTGTCTAAGTCACATGACACGAGGACACAAGACACAGAGGACACGTAAATACGAGTATTCAATACGAAATGCAGCGACCTGGAAACCGGACATGAGGGACACATTTTATATATTTTTAATAATAATAATAATAATATATATATATATATATATATATATACCGAAATATAGTTTTTTATCCATATTAAATTGCAGGTTGCAACTTATCTAATCAAATTAAAATATAATTACTTCTCAAAGTTCATAGTCCACTTAAAAAAAATAAATAGAATCAAAATTTACTATTTAGAAATTAGAATGTGATATGCTTGGTCTTGATTCTTGAATATTCAATGTTCATTATTCATGTACAACTTACAAGCACATAAGAAAATAACTAAAGTCTAATCCTATTGATTTCCTCTGCCCCTTGTTATAGACATTTTTGGACACTACAACCCCAATCATAAATGTCCATAAACCAACGGCTCTTAAGTCCCTAAAAGTGTTGTTCCAACCCCTAAAAGAACAAGGTCAGCTGATTACATCATCTCCCAGAAGTTCTCCATGAAAAACTACTCAGAACTGGTCAAAACTGGACCATCTCACCTGCTCCATGGTCAAAGTGCGCTACATCCCACCTAAATGCACATGGGAGGTGCGATGCATACTGAAAAGCCCTTCTATGGGGTGCGATGGGCGAGAGTGGACAAATGGCAGGGTCAATCTGCAAGGTGGAGGATCATGGGATCTTCCAGAAACTTCTCCTGTGACACTTGCCTCTCTGCATTCGCCCAGGGATGAGTAAGAGATCATCAATCTCCAAGTGGAATAAAGAACTACCAGAGAGAGGACACTAATCAAATCTCAAAAGCTGACTCACCCCCCTTGCAAACATCTATATATGGATCCCTCATCCCAAAGATCCAGAGGCTGGAATTTTGTATCTTGTAAGGAAGTGCTGTTGGTTTCTTGCTGCAACATCACAGTGTTGGGTGATCTAAGCTTTTCATGAGGTGAAGAAGGGCTTTCTTGCTGAGAGGATGACGCTGGGTCAGAATAATTGGTTGTAATCCTCTTTGCTATTCTTGATTATTAATAAAGATATTCAAGTTTTCCTCCACATTCTTGTATGATTGATGATATATGCATTTGTGTGGTCAATATATATCTGGTCCTATATTGTTTATGATAGTAGATCTCTATTCTTGTACAGTGTTATGCTGCTTTGATTCCACAGGTTCTCTTTGAAGCTGGGTAGACGAGGAAGCGAGTGGCAAAGATCTATCAGAAGGGAGAGGAATCAAGCAAGGAACCAAGCGCAAGACAGAGGTTGGTCTCCTTTGTTCCCCTCTTATCTACTTCTCATAAAGGAAAATGAAAGTGGTTTTAGATTGTTTGTTTCTAAGGTAGCTACCAGCCTTAGTGGGACTAGTAGCTTTACATAGACACTAGATTTCCCGATAACAAAATGGCGACTCCACTGGGGAGCGAATAGATTGTCTATTTGTCTATATTTGTTTGCTTTATAAACTTACAGATGGAGCTTGAAGTCAAGCCAGCTAGCCTTCGAACTGCATTTGCTATGCAAGTGCAAAGTAGATCAATGTTGCTTCAGTCTATCTCTGGGTTTTGTTTATAAATTGAACAATCGATTTACAAGCTCTCTAATTTCCCTTGTGGTGGCTCTAGTAACCTCTTTAGATCTACCCCTGCGATTTATTTAATGATTACCACTTGCTCGGCCTAAATCCCTAAACTGTGCTGTAAACTGTGATCAAGAATTGGATCAAAAGTCTCGCACTGTACCATCGCACCCTCTCTTCAAGGATATCAGTATGCATCGCACTTCCCATGTGCTGTAGGTGGGATGCATACTGGAATCCCTGTGTAACAGGTGTGCTGATCAGAAAGGGCTAATTTTGCCTTCAGACTTTGGTGTTTTCACTCTTTTCAACTCTATTCAAGAGTTTTGCTGTCTATAATCAGTATACCTCTGTTGGAAACCCCCTTCCTTGCCATTATTCTGCCTCCATTGTGCAAATAACTGTGAATGTTTTTATGTATTGTGAGCCATTTTCAGTTCTCTTTTACAAAGAAGTAGCGTAATTGAACTGTCGTTTCTTGATTTGGAAATGTTGCAAGTGTCGTTTTTAGTCATAGAAGAGAATCCGATTATTCTTGATAGTCGATTACACTGTTACTCTTGTATTTGATTTGAATTAATAGTTTTTCAAGTGTCGAAAGCAAGTTTTCAATTCCAAATAACAAAGTGTCATCATTGTCTTCATTTTGTCTTGAAAAGAAGCTTGTTAGTAATGTCGCTTTGAAAGATAATTCAGATTTGCGCTTAGCTTTCTTTTTATCATTCACACATTAAGAAGGATGAAAACAAATACATGCATGTGCATTTGCATTTAAACTGTTTGTTGGTTTGATTTAGGACAATGCATATAGTGTGTGTTCTCTGCTCTATGTTGAAAGAATATCGTCTCTCTTTCCTTAGTAGCTAGGATTTTCATTGCAAAAAGAAGATTAAACGATTGTTTATCATCTTAGATTTCATTTTAGGAATTGTATATCTACATCACGCGGTAAACCTGAAAGGCAAATTTCTTAAGCAACATCAACTGTAAAATAAATTTAATGAATCTAAAAATGCTTTGGAACCTAACGCACAACAATTAGAAGTCTAGGCTAGAGACGTATTCTGGTGTCGTAAAGCCTGGTAACTGTTGTTTTCATTACTGGTTGGGTGATTCCTCCACTTTGAGACGATAAGTGCCAGTACGGACTTATGCTCCCACGTACCGTCAAGTATATATTGGGAGACCATAGTAGGCTTTATCCTTTATCCATAGGAAGTCATGTCTACCGCCCTATCGATCGCAATGCACTGAACACAGCATTCGGGAAGATTGAGTGCCGTACCGTAAAAAGTATTCTGCAGTTTTGTGATTGGTTTGGTAATCCCTCTGTCTAGATTTCCCGAGTAGTCTCTTTCATTCCTTTTCAGACTCCTTAAAGGAAAAGGTCCATCTGAGCACTTGTCACTTCAAGCTCATTAAAAATCAAATGCGACTAGAGTCATCTTTTGTTTTTTCTTGACTCTTAAAAATTGAAAAAACAAGTTGTGTCAAAGCGTCTAAAATTTATTTTAATCGGAATAAACATCACCTTTCCTACGTTGATCTTAGGTTGAGAAAAATGGAGTCCACCAACCAAGGATTTTCCCTTGGAGGAAATCCTAGTCCTTTCTCCTCTTGGGGAGATGTTGGTGCACCCCATATGGCCACATTGTCGCTTCCAGGATTGACAATTGGCTTGCCCGTATGGCTCTTCTCGACCTTTGTCATTCAGAACACCGTGATTCCTGAACAATCAAGTCAGCAACTAAATGATACCAGGGTTACCCCCCAACCTTCTACTTCGTCCAATTCTCCCTCTCCTCCTTCCTCTTTGCTTGATGAAGCTGGTAAAGCCAAAAATCAAGTAACTGAGAAGAAGAAGGAGAAGAAGAAGAAAGAGAAGAAGAAGAAGGAGAAGAAGAAGAAAGAGAAGAAGAAGAAGGAGCCAAAGGCGAAAAGGGGCAACCAGGCATCGTCTAGCGAAAATCCACACACTGCACCATCCAGGCCTAAATCGCCATGTGTCATTTGCAAAGGAGACCACTATCATCGAGATTGTCCTTGCATCCCTCAGATCTTAAGGGACTGGTCTCCTCGTTTGCACAATCTAGTGTCATCAACCTTTGACGATCATGTTGAGAATACACCGTCAACTAGTGAAAGTGAAGTCCCTGGACAAAAAGGAAAATGTAAGTTTCCTTGTAAACTGTGTGAAGGCGATCACGCCGTCCACTGTTGTCCCTTCTTAGACGAGGCTAAAAGAGTTTTGGAAGACCATCCGGTTTCACCGTTACGGCTTCATCCTGGATATAAGAAACTCTTGTCGAGTCCATCGCTAGTTGAAAATCTGACTGACACGCCATTGTGGTCGGTCGAAGCGTCTATCATTGAAGATAAACCATCTGAATTCACACCAGACAAAAGTCAAAAGGTCGAGGTGGCAGTTGACCCGGTCTTGCCTTCAGAAGGTCCATCTTCAGATGATACAGTCACCGGAGAGAACAAGAACGACATCGTTAAAATTCTCTTCGTAAGCACAGACTCCGATGAACATGGGGGCAGTCTACCCTTTCCTTTATCACAGGAAGGAAGTTCGTTAGAGTCATATCCGGTCATCTATTTGGTCCCACCTCCAAGCAACCTAATTGTTTCCTTCAATTTGAATCTACTAGGCAGACCCCGTTTACCAGCTAGTGTACCATTTCGAATCATTGCTCAAATATATAGAATGGTCATGGCCGGTACCATCATAGATGAAGGGGCTTCTGTGAGTATCCTTTCCTCAACTGCTTGGAAAGCGCTTGGTTCGCCATTGCTTTTGCCTGAAATGAGAAATCTAATAAGCTTTGACAAAGGAACCAGTCGACCGTTAGGGATCCTTCCCAATGTGTGAGTAACATAGAGAAGGAAAACTGTTCACATGAACGTAATGGTAGTCCAAGGACCCCTGGATTATAATCTACTCCTTGGAAACGACTATATTTATTGCGTGGGAGCCATTGTCTCCTCACTCTTTAGAGTAATGTGTTTTCCGCATGAAGGAAGAGTGGTCAAGCTCATAGACCAGCTTTCATTCCCTGGTTCACACATAGCAAATAGTCAAATACCATCCCTGAATGGTCTTTTCACGCAAGGAATGTCTCATCAATCCCCAGTTCGTCCACCTGATGAGTGCGAGTGATTCAGAGGACATGATTGAAACCCAGGGGGCATGCACCCTGGTCTGTTTTGACAGGAAAACCTTGGGTATAGGGTAGGTTTCCGCGAAGGATATATGACTGGTTTATGAGATTAGACTGGAATAAGATTCCTTCATCAAAGTTATGTGAGTGGAGCCAGTTGCGCCACTCACCTTTGTTTATTTCAGTAGACATCGCCGAGGAAGTGTTTTGTCCGCAGTACGGATAGAACAATCTTTGGTAACTTGGAAATTTTTCGCTATACCCGGGGGCATGCAAACCTTTTGGCGTGCAAGCAAAGAGCGACCATTTATTTTTTAAATTTTTAGGTCCTCTAACCCTTTCAACTCGTAGGATTGGTCATTTCCTAACTTTCATAAAGAAAGGATGCGGGGCAAAGCTCTGAAAAAATTCCATTTTAAATGAGACATCCTTATTATACGACTAGATCGAGCAGTTTTAACGCAGAATTCAACTTGTTAAAAAATAAACATAAGCAATGAGCAAAGGTTCCCCCAAAGTTTAAGCTCATTAAAAAATGAACCAATTTCCGGTAAATAGCCATTGTGAATGCATTATCATCAGCCTTTTAAGCCTTGGTCGTGTTCTCATCATCACCTCCACTCTATATTGGCCGATCATTCACCTCCATTTGATTGTTTACCCTTTTGAGGAACATCTGCGAAGAGTGATCCTGTTAGCCATCCTTGTGACACTTATGTGATTGGAAAATTCCAAACCTTACCTGGAATTAGATACTACCCGAATTTATCACTCGTTCCTCGAAAAACAAGTCTCCTTTAAGCTCTTTTCATCTGACTCGTATGAAAAGATTGCCGAGCAATTGGCCTCTCCAACTCGTTAAAGTGACCAGAAGTGCTATCCCTCCTTTAGATTTTAATCTTTTTGGACCTGAGGGATTATTACACAAAAAGATCGAGCGCTTGTTTTGTTCGGCTCGTTAAAATTACCGAAAATTCATCCCTTTTGTATTATTTTATACTTTTTCGGACTTAAGGGATTATATGACGAAAAATGACTGTTGGAGTTTTCTTTACGTCCCTTTTCAGACTCTCTAAAATTGAAAAGGACCGAGTTATCTTTGTCGTTAAACTCATTAAAACCGAATAGCGACAAACTTGTCCATACAGACAAGAACGAGTTTCACTATCGCTAGGCTCATTAAAACATAGCAATGGGTTTTCCCAAAGGGAAAATTATAGAACAAGCATATGTTATCCTCCTCAAGCTTGACAAAAATAAAGAGGTATTGGTCAGTAATGACTGGGGAAAAATTGGGAAGAAAACTTGAAGAAACTTTATTGGTAGCAAGTCGCTCTTGAACATGACACTTTCACTCCACATCCGAGTCGGGTTGGGTTGTTCCTTTCACTGGTCATATCACCATTGGTCCATCACACCATCCATATTTTGGGTTAACGCTACCAATCCATCATGTCAGTGTCGCCTATATGTTCAAGATAAGTCGCTCAGAGAATTCACCTATGTCTCATCCACTGCAATACATTTACGCTCCATTCTTTCATGACTGCCACCCTGAACCTTATGTCATCAGATCATTTTCACCTCCATTAAAATCATTTGCTCCATTCCGTGTCATTGATGTGGGATTCACTAAGGCCCTCCTATGACGGATCGCTTCTTGTTGACATCAGCTCATTATCCAAGAAGTCGTTCTAGGAACAACCCTTTCAGTACTTTGAAGCTTGCATGCCTCAATGGCAAGTTTCTCACTTCCGGCGATAGGTTTACATCAATGGCCTTCGACCGAAATATTTTGCGTGTTGTTTGATGCCAAGTCCCTTATTCACACCACGTAAACTGTACTGTAGTACCTTGAGGGTCATCATCATTATCGGTGATTCCTCTCGTGCCTGTTAACAACTTACATCATTGGCTGGTAATCAGGCGATGTCTTTCCATGTTCGACTCCAGAACATCTCTCACATGGATCGACTTGTACTTTGAGTGAAGATCGAGTGAGATTGAAGACCTCAGATCTAGTTTCATCCATCCAGGCTGTGATATATATTCAGGAAAATAAAGACATCATATGTACATCATTGCTACATAGATAATCATCCAATCCAAGGGATGATGGCTCTACCAGAATCATCAGTCTGCACTCAAACGATTGTCTGTCTTATGTACATGAAAATGAAGTTATAAAGCTGAGCATGGGAATGCTCACCTCAGCTAGATCATGAAAATATAATGAAGATAATGTGTTGTATTGTATCTTATTACAGGTCGCCTTCCAGCTCGAAAAAACTTTGGATCCTCATGATAAAGCATTTCACCCAACATCAAATGATTAACAACCTCATGATTTAGGGGGAAATTGTTATAGACATTTTTGGGCACTGCAACCCCAATCATAAATGTCCATAAACCAAGGGCTCTTAAGTCCCTAAAAGTGTTTTTCCAACCCCTAAAAGAACAAGGTCATCTGATTACATCATCTCCCAGAAGTTCTCCATGAAAAACTACTCAGAACTAGTCAAAACTGGACCATCTCACCTGCTCCATGGTCAAAGTGCATTGCATCCCACCTAAATGCACACGGGAGGTGCGATGAATACTAAAAATCCCTTCTATGGGGTGCAATGGGCGAGAGTGGACAAATGGTAGGGTCAATCTGTAAGGTGGAGGATCATGGGATCTTCCAGAAACTTCTCCTGTGACACTTGCCTCTCTGCATTTGCCCAGGGATGAGTAATAGATCATCAATCTCCAAGAGGAATCAAGAACTATCAGAGAGAGGACACTAATCAAATCTCAAAAGCTGACTCACCCCCCTTGCAAAAATCTATATATGGATCCCTCATCCCAGAGATCCAGAGGTTGGAATTTTGTATCTTGTAAGGAAGTGCTGCTGGTTTTTTGGTGCAACATCATAGTGTTGGGTGATCTAAGCTTTTCATGAGGTGAAGAAGGGCTTTCTTGCTGAGAGGATGACGCTGGGTCAGAACAATTGGTTGTAATCCTCTTTGATATTCTTGATTATTAATAAAGCTATTCACGTTTTCCCCCACATTCTTATATGATTGATGATATATGCATTTGTGTGGTTAATATATATCTGGTCCTATATTGTTTATGAAAGTATATCTCTGTTCTTGTATAGTGTTATGCTGCTTTGATTCCACAGGTGTTATCGTGAAAACTAGTGTCTATGCAGAGCTGCTAGTCCCACTAAGGCTGGTAGCTACCTTAGAAACAAACAAACTAAAACTACTTTCATTTTCCTCTATGAGAAATAGATAAGAGGGGAATAAGGAGACCAACCTCTGTCTTGCACTTGGTTCCTTGCTCGATTCCTCTCCCTTCTGATAGATCTTTGCTACTCGCTTCCTTGTCTACCCAGCTTCACAAAGCACCTGTAGAATTAAAGTGGCATAACACTATCCAAGAACATAGATCTATTATCATAAACAATATAGGACCAGATATATATTGACCACACAAATGCACATAACATCAATTATACAAGAATGTGGAGGAAAACTTGAATATCTTTATTGATAATCAAGAAAGAGCAAAGAGGATTACAACCAATTGTTCTGACCCAGCATCATCCTCTCAGCAAGAAATCCCTTCTTCACCTCATGAAAAGCTTAGATCACCCAACACTATGATATTGCACCAAGAAACCAGCAGCACTTCCTTACAGGATACAAAATTCCAGCCTCTGGATCTCTAGGATGAGGGATCCATATATAGATGTTTGCAAGGGGGGTGAGTCAGCTTTTGAGATTTGATTAGTGTCCTCTCTCTGATAGTTCTTGATTCCACTTTGAGATTGATGATCTCTTACTCATCGCTGGGTGAATTCAGAGAGGCAAGTGTCACAGGAGAAGTTTCTAGAAGATTCCATGATCCTCCACCTTGCAGATTGACCCTCCCATTTGTCCACTCTCGCCCATCGCACCCCATAGAAGGGCTTTTCAAGATGCATCACACCTATTGTGTGTATTTAGATGGGATGCAGCGCACATTGACCATGGAGCAGGTGAGATGGTCCAGTTTTGACCAGTTCTGAGCAGTTTTTCATGGAGAACTTCTGGGAGAAGATGTAATCAGTTGACCTTGTTCTTTTAGAGGTTGGAACAACACTTTTATGGACATAATAGCCCTTGGTTTATGGACATTTATGATTGGGGTTGCAGTGCCCAAAAATGTCTATAACAACAGGTGCTCTTTGAAGCTGGGTAGACGAGGAAGCGAGTGGCAAAGATCTATCAGAAGGGAGAGGAATCAAGCAAGGAACCAAGCACAAGACAGAGGTTGGTCTCATTTGTTCCCCTCTTATCTACTTCTCATAAAGGAAAACGAAAGTGGTTTTAGTTTGTTTGTTTCTAAGGTAGCTACCAGCCTTAGTGGGACTAGCAGCTCTGCATAGACACCAGATTTCCCAATAACACCCCTCTTGCAAGAAAATGCCACAACTTTCCCTTTCCCTCTAGATGTAGATGCTGGTGCTGGTGGAGTTGGTAGTGGAGTTTTCTATGCTCTAGAAGCTGAAGAACTAGAAGTAGGAGCTATAGGAGGTAGACCACGTCCTCTACTGGTGGCAGGGGTAGCCCGGGCAAGTGGTGTCACCTGGAAACATTACAATCTCCCAATTCTAAAATCCTGAAAAACTGATAAGTCTGCTGCATTTTGAATGAAATCTAAAATTCTACTTTCTCCTTATGAAATCCAATGAGGCCGAAACCACTCTCAAACATCCTGAGTCATTTCATGGTAATGTTAAAAATTTAAGTAAAAGGATGAAAATGAAGATTAAGGAGAATGTCACTTTTACTTTAATAATTTAACATTACCATGAATAGCATATCAATACTAGGGCCTAGACTTGATCATTAAGCTGCCCCACTCAAAAATTATTTGTTTCTTTGAAAAAAATTGCAGCTGATGCAGGCAATGTTTTCTATCAACGGAATACGTGTTTTGCAGATGCAGAACACGACGAAAACTGGCGAATACATTTTACATTTTACAGGACACGATGAAAAACGTTTTCAACACATTTTAGGGCCGTTTTCGTGTCCGACACGTAAAATACGGGACACGGGACCTTGGAGGACGTGTCCTGTGACTTAGGCAACTGTCGATTGATTTCCTACATAATTTGTCATCTTACATGTTCATGGCTTAATTTTTCTTGACTTGTTAAGTAGGTTGAATCACAATTTGTCTATTATCATGATTGTTGTTTGTTGTTGTTTACTTGTTTCAGGTATTTGAAGAAGGAAACGAGAGATAGTTGGAGTGAGCAAGCAAGGTCATCACCAAACGGGATAAGCATACTAAGAGGTAGGCCCTCTTAATTGGTTCTAACCTAAGGAAATCTTCCATAGAATGTATCGGTTGTGGCTAGACCCATTATCAGGCTAGAGGAATTGTTTGTGTCCGCACTCATAATTTTACTTCACCACAAATTGGCGACC
Organism: Pinus tabuliformis; assembly: GCA_031772625.1. Classification (NCBI taxonomy): domain Eukaryota; kingdom Viridiplantae; phylum Streptophyta; class Pinopsida; order Pinales; family Pinaceae; genus Pinus; species Pinus tabuliformis. Next base: position 881,013,167 of record CM062813.1, read on the forward strand.
ATACTAGGGAGCCAATCCTTCTGTTTGTTTGTTTGAAATTTCATGGTTTTGTGTGAACTTTTCTAGTTCCACTTTTTCCCTTTGGTTCTGTTTGTTTTCCTTTGCTTACTGGTCTGAGTTTGAAATTCATAGTAGAAAATCTGGTCCCATTTTTTTTTTTTTTTTTTTTTCTTGGCTTCCACACTTAGCGCGCTTAATTCATTGACAGTCGCGCCAATCAGTGTGATATGCTGAGAAACAATCGGGTTGACCTCCCTCTGGTGCTTGTTGTCAGTCACGCAGTCGCATTGATGCCTATAAGTGAAGATTAGGTTTTGTCCCCAATCTTGGCCAGTGTGTTTTTCTCTCATGATTTCGACCCTGTAAGCCTTTTAGATCGTTTTCTCGCTTACTAGAAAGCTGCTCTTCATTTGGTTTTGTTTGCTTGTTGGTTTGTCATCTTTCCGCTTGATTTCTTGGGTCATTGGATGGTTAGTGGCACTAGGTCATCTATATTGTCATCCATTCAGCTGATTGTGAACTTAGTGAGTTGATTTGTTGGTGCATTTACTACTTGCATTTCATTTGCGGTCCTATTATGGTTTCGACCTCCATTACACAAGTTTGAAAAGTTTTCGTTTGCTTGTCTAAACGTTTCTTTTCCAGCATGGATCACATTTCTTGTCTTGTTTTTTGTAAAGTCGGTGTTTCATTAGTTTGAACAAGTTTCTCTTTATGTGTTTTCATTTGCTTGAAGAGCTAAATGTCTTGAAAACTTTTTCATTGAAGTGTTGTATGCAAAAAATTCATTTCGTCATTTCATGAAAAAGTATGAAATTCTAGTTTGTTACATCAGTATGCTATGGTAGTCAACATCATTAAAGACTAGGATTGCATTGGAATTTGAAAAGAAAAATAACTCTTTTTTCTTTTGGAAGGACTATTAGAAATGTACTCATGAGGAAATTAGGAATTGGAATGTATTTTTCATTATTTTATTTTCTCAAAAAGTGAAGTAGTGAAGAACCATTTTTACTTTCAGTTGCTTGGTTGTTTGCATTTGATTGTGTGTTTTCTACCCTCTCTAGTGTAGACAATTCATCGAATTGAAAGGGTCTTGTCTCATTTAGTTGCATTTAGGGTTTTTCGAGTCACATTCCTAAGGCCTAAAAATGAGACATAACTCAAGATAAACTTTAAAATGAACTCAATTCACCTAAGGCGCATTTGAAATGTAACGATCATATCTAGAAGGTCTAGGCTAGATACGCATTCCGACATCTTTAAACCTAGCAGTTGTTGTTAGCTTCAGCATTAGACAATGCTAGTACGGATTTGTGCTCCCCGTACCATCGAGTATATAATGGGAGACCCCTCTAGGCTGCAATCCTTTATCCATAGGAAGTCGAGTTGGCTGCCTTGCAAACATGATACACCAAACACAACATTCGGGGAGATTACCTACTCATACTTCTCGGTTCGTCGGGAGGTATTATGCATTTCACAGTTGCCTGGTAATGCTTTTTACCTTGATCAACCAGAGTAGTCATTTGATATTTTTGACTCATTAAACTTAAAAGATCATTCGAGCATTTGTCCTTTTGAGATCATTTCCAATTGAAAGCAATAGAGTCATCTTTGTTTCTTTGTCGACTCTTAAAACATGAAAGAGCACCAGTTTATTTATGCATCTTAATAAGTTGATTGCCCATGATCTTATAATGCCCTGTTAGTCTTTTCTGGACCAAATCGAGAGTTTCCCATAAATAACATTTTAAAGCCTTGAAGTTTATTTCTCTCTTTTCCTATTAACTAAGAAAAGGTCATCGTGGCTAAACCATCTGGTTCACTTAGTTCCTCTTCCTCTTGTCCATATGAAAGTTTTCCTGAGGAGTCGTTTCCTGAATTACCAAAGTCACTCAAGGACCAAGGTGTTGAACTTGGAATTGTTCTTAGCATTCAACCTTTGTCATCACATCCTTTGCCTACTTCAGATACTAGGTCACCTGCTGATTTTGGCCCAGAATCTTCAGACAATCCCGTTCAAACTCCTGAGAGTTCACCGACCACTGACGGTCAGCTTGGACTGGTTATCTATCCTCTGAATCCTTTGTTTGACCCTGTTGTGATATCACCACAGCATCTGTACAGTCCGTACGATCAGCTAGGTGTTCCTTTGGAATTATCCCCTCGTACTTCTTCGGTCATTCACCGTTGTTTGTTCCTAGATATGGAACCTGAAGGTGATGCTCCAGTCACCTCTCTGGATGAGTCAGAAGTTTCTACTCCAAACACTATCGAGGAGGAAGAACATCCATTTCCTCATGAAGGTTTCCCCTATATAGGGAGCATTCCCATCAGTGTGTATCAGGAATTTCTGCCTAATTATGTATCCTTGGCACAATTGGTTTTAGGTACACCTACTACCTCATCACTTTACCATAACCCTATTTGGGCATCTGGAACCATGCCTACTACAGGTCCGTTGATAACGAACTTGACCTACCAACAGGTTGTTACCTCAGTCTCGATGCAACCCACCATTTCGAACCCTCTTGTATCGTTCATCCCAGTCACTCGGCTGGTTCAATCCGTGGTCTCGAAGAATGTCTCTATCAGTTCCACAATCCCTCTGGTCAGTGGCCAATATTTTCCATTGCCCGGGGGGCGGAATCTGAATGTTTCTATGGTGTCAAGCGCCACCAATGTGAGTGGCTCACAGGCTCACATGTTTGGTATGAACCAACCTTCTTCTGGAGTTATTCAAAACCCTATTGGTCCTGCTAGATCGAGCAATGTCTAGTACCAACAGGTTCAAAATCTCATTGGTCCATTTGGGTCAAGAAATGTCTAGTATCAGCAGCCTTATGAGGCTCAAGTCCAATACCAAACTCCTTATGTTCCATATGGTTCTCAAGGAATGGTTAATCCGCCTTATGCCCCTTAGTCTTGGCAGTATGTTCAGCCTGGCTCATCCACTTTCCAGGGTGGCTATGGCCAAATTCAGTTAGGAATTTTTTCGGGCACTATTCAAGTACCCTTGAAACAACAAGGAAAACCTTTTTTATAGCAAGGGAAACCTTTGTTGCAGTAAGGGCTATCCGCGCAACAGCAAGGGAAAATGATCCCGCAGCAAGTTCAACTACAACAACCACAGGGGAAACCCTCGCAACAGTTGTAGAAAACCATGTAGTAGTAGATGCAGTCTTCTCTACAAACCTCCCAACCCATGTCCTCACAGGGCCAACCTCTGCAGCCCTAGGGAAATATTTTGCAGCCACAAGACCAAACCTTGTATCAGTGAAACCAAACCGGGCAGCAGCAACCCTTATATACATATCAGTAGGGTCAACCCTTGCAAGGGCAAGGGCAGGGTCAAGTCCTGCAACAACAGGCCCAAAATCCTAATGTCTTAGGTCAATAGGTACAAAATCCTTTTGGTCAATGGAATCAGGTACAAAACCGTTATGTCCAAGCGCAACAAGTGTATAATCCTTATGCCCAAGGGCACCAGGTCCAAAATCCTCTTTTTCAGGGGCAACAGGTTCACCACCCGTATGTTCAGGGACAATAGGTACAATATCCATATGTCGAAGGTCAACAGGTTCAACAGCCTCTTAACCCATACATTTCTTATCAGCAACCTATGACTGGACAATTTCAAGGTATTCAAGGTCAAAATCCTCCCTATGGCCAAGGTAACCCACAATGGGGGCATAATCAAATGCCATATGGCCAAAATCCCCCACTGTGGGGCCAAAATCCTTACCAACAGGGATGGGCTCCTCCGCTTGGACTCGCTTACCGACCTCCAATTCCTTTTAATACTCAATTTCCATTCTTTTCCACACTATAGTTTCCAGATGTTTCTCGCCTTACGAATGATCCAATTTTTCATTCGCCATACTAGCCTCCGGTTCCATCCAAGATCCCAAGCGATTGTCTAAAATTCGATGGGAAAGAAAAAGAAGATCCTCAAGCCCACGTGATGACATATCACCTCTGGTGCTCTTTGAATTCTTACGTTGATGATTCCATTTGTCTCTGTATTTTCCAACAAAACCTCATAGGTGCTACAACCAAGTGGTACATTGAGCTTCCTTGAAGTACTTACCATGACTTTAACTCTTTATCCATGGCTTTCCTCATGCATTTCCAAGTACCGTTTCGCTATGAAACTGGCACCTATTTTCTCACATCACTTAAGCAAGATACTACGACACACATCTCCGATCACATCCATGAATGGAGACATAGACGTCGCCTGATCAAATTTGAGATTGTTGATCAGTTGTGTTATCACTGAAAATATTTCAAAGGAAAAGGGTAAGGTAAGGGAGAATTGGTCTTGGTTATTCTCATGACCAATTCTTGCATAAGAAGCACTTGGCAAACTCAAGGTCAGCATACCTAAAAGTTCTTTGAAGGCTCAAGCAAGGCAAGTAAGGTAATCCTAAATTTTGATATGAATTACCTTTGTGAAGTTTTCCTTGAAAAATGGTGCCTCTGCATAGTTTCAACTTTCAAGGCAGATGAGAAGGAAATTTCAAGGTAAAGAAGCTCAAGACAGTCGAATTTGGCATGTAAGCTGTGTTTTTGAAATTACACAGCAGTTTCGTAGCGCGCTACGAAACTGCTGTAGGTGATGTTTTCTACAGGCATATTTCTCTGTTTTAAGTAGTCAACTTCCAGGAGGTATTTAGAGCAGCTGAAAGAATATTTTCGAAAACTGAAAGAGGTTTTTATTCCTAACATACTGAACTAGAAAAACCTCTTTCAGTTTCTTCAAATTGATTATGAGCTGGGAGAAACGGGTGACTAAAAGTTGCGCTACGAAACTGCTGTAGGTGCAGTTTTTAATTTCCTGTTTTACACATCTTCTTCAAGGATCGATTCTGGGCAGCTGGAGTAAGGTTTCAAAAAACTAAAAGAGGTTTTTGTTAAGCACGGATTGGTTTACAAAAGCCTCCTTCAGTTTTTCCAAATACGTTTTCTGTGAGAAGTTATGAGCTCTGTCCCAAGACCTATTTTTCAGGCAAAACAACAGTTTCGTAGCAGCTGAAGCTAAATACTCCAATCTCAATCACTAGTTATGAACTGCAAGTGGAAATGTTGAAAAGGGAATATCTTAAAGGGATCCTTCAAAATTATCAATCTTCAGCAAAGTTAATACAGGTGGAGGAAACATGTATTCGAATGCAACTTTAAACTTTTGTCATAAAGTGAACACATTTACTACAGTCCAAAATATGTCAGGCAGCTTGGAAGAACTTTTGTCTTCACACATGGACAAAGGTTGACAGCACACAAAGACGTGGCATTCTGATATTTTTGTAAAACTCCTATTGAAGGTGGACATGACATTTATGCAGATGAGAGACATTACTTCTCTAGTTCAGGAGTTGCTAACAGTTCATATAGCTTGGATGCAAATGAAAATTATCGTAAGAGTTCTTTGTATGGTTCTAGCTTACAGCCTTATGGCAGTGGTGCCCAATACCATATGTTAAGTGAGGAAGCTGAGGGAAAGGTAATTTTCCTGTTAAGGATAACCTTCCGGATTATATGCACTAATCTTATGCACTTAACCCCAGACAGTCATGGGATGGTGGTGAATCTGATCAGAGGTTTAGTAATGCAGATGTAGAGAGAGAATCATCCGACATTCATAGAGCAGGTTTTAAACATTTTCAATGTTAATAGAATTAAGAGTAGTCTGAAATTTTGTAAAAGAAGAAACTTCCAAGAAGGAGCTATGAATGCAAAAGCATGGGCCTCAAAATCTTTAGCTTCCTTTTCTCTTGGTGAAGGCAGTTCAAGTAAAGTCGGTTCAGTTAGTGAAGCTCATTAAGGACTTAGCAGGGAACGGAATTTTTCTCATGCACATAAGTCAGAACACCAAGGGAATACATGCTGTAATCAAAGATCAGATTGAAGTTTAGCAAGGAGTGTCTATGGCCGAAAAGCTCATTTCATTCAAAGATAATTGTATGCAGGTCACTAATGAAGCAATAAGCAACATGAAGATTATTAAGTTACAGGCCTAGCATGAATGGTTTCATAAGAAAGTTGATGCTGCTCGTGGTAAAGAATGCATTTGAATAAGGGGGCTTATGTATTATGCTGCTATAACCATTTTTCTGCTGTAGTTATCACTGTTTGCAGTTTCTGTTATATTATTTGGCTCATGTGTACTGATGCATATAGAGCTTACTCCAGGCCGAGTTTTTACTGCAATTGCGACTTTTCGCATACTCCAAGAACCTCTGAGATCCTTTCCTCAAATAATTACTGCAGGAGCACAAGCTGTTTAAACAGTTTCGCAGTTTCGTAGCGCGCTACGAAACTGCGAAACTGCTGTAGGTGTTGTTTTTAGCGCAGACAAACAGTTTGGTGAAGTGACCGGAAATTTTCAAGGGAAACACCCAAGGGACATATAGGAAACCAAATGAAGTTAGCATAGCCATTCAAATGATGACAGGTGTACCTTTTGTAAAAGTGAAATGTTTTGGCTCAAGTTAAAGTTTTGATTTATTACCGGTCATTAGGGTTTGGAAGGAGTTGCATACGAGGATTCTTGGCTTGCATACCTGTCCATCAACGAAGCCTCCAACACATCTGGAAACATGGTGGTGCTCTGCATTTTTGGGATATTAAAGAGCTGGAGACATGTTGCTGCATTTTCGAATAAATGGTGGAAGACAGGGACCGGAAAAACAGGGGTTTTCTCCTAACATCACTGAACCATTAAAGCATTCAGCATCCAAAGCTAGAGTGGAACATTGAATCATCCTCTCAGACATCTCGGCCAAGCTAAAAGGAGACAAGTGTCAAAGAACAAGAAGGAATCTTGCTACGAGGAAGATAGAGTTAGAGTTATAGGTTAATTAGGACTCTTTAAAGCTCTAGTTTAGCAATTATTGTATTTAATGAGTCAGTTCAATAGCAGATATGGGTCATTAATAGCAGTCATCGAGCTCCCCTCATGCTGGAGGAGGAAGCTCAAAGTAGTTAAAGTTATGTTTCTATATATAGATGAAACTTTTATGTAATGAGGGTTGGATATTTGAGAAAACAGAGTTTATTTTGGCTTGTGTAAAAACTTATTTTCAGTAATACAAATGACTGCTTTTCTTCTCAGGATTCACACAGTGTTTCAAATGCTCAAGATATATGTGGTTTTGTTTTATCCTTTATGTTTTACAACTGTATAGATAAACAATCACTCAGAATTCACTTTGCTGCTCTGATTTCCTGTGTGTATCTGTAAGTTGAGGTTTCTATGAGAGGTATTTTGAGTGTTTTAACATTACATGCCCTGACTTCTATGAATGAGTAGTTTTATAGTTTGCTGAAATGATGATTAACTCCATGAGCCCAATGGAAGTCTTTGTAATGTCTATCCAGCCAGCATGTTTGTTAAATTCACCTTACAAGAGTTAGCCATCTTATCAATAGTCAAAATCAATAACCCTTTGAGAGAGCCCTCTCAGGCTAAGGAGGCTAAGCCTTAGTCAAAAGTATGGTTTGAAATAGTTACACAGAGTCTAACTGATCAGCAGCCCTTCAGTGCTTGATTTTGTGATAACAAGTTTCTCACCAAATGGTTTACTAAGTCAATCGTGGCCCCAATTGCTCGGGATATAGCTATGTGTGGGTGTGTTACTAAAGAACAAGCCATTGCTTGTTCCCAGTACTTAGATCTAGTTTACTCTTAGTCTAGCACTTTGTATGAGTTATTACCCAATGCTCCAAGGCCATCATCCAATCCCACAACATTGAAGTCACAGGCTACACCCCCTATTGATGGAGTCATTGGTTTAGTGTCCCAGACCCCTACTAAATCTTCTTCGAAACAGAAGTCAGTCTCAAACACTGTTTCCAATAGTTCTTCCCAGAATCCACCTAGCCCTGGTAACCTCAGAGGTCCACGTTGTCCAGTCTACCATAGTGGAAAAATCCTCGAAAGGTAAGAAGAAGAGGAAAGGCAAGGTTAAAGTCGATGCCCCAAAACATCGTCCTCCTAAATCATCTACTGGTGAGTCTTCACAATGGAAATCTAAGTATCCTTGCCTCATTTGCGAGGAGGATCACTATACCAAGGATTGTCGCTGATGATCCAAAGTTAGTCGTTTGCTCAAAGGGACCCCATTTGTCCTAAAAGAGCCATTTCCGTCTCAATAGACCCAAATGGTAGACCAACCTCAATCCTCTGCTTGCTCAGGATCTCAAGTGTTCATGATGAGTATGCCTATTAATGTGGCTTCTAGATCAAAAGATTACCAAACTCCTACTCCGACATATCGGAAAGAGAAAGAAGCCACCCCTTCTTCTTCTGCTTCAAGTTCTGGCCCTCTTCATATCAAGTGCCCTAACCCTAATTCCACTATACAGCCACCCTCTCGAGGTGTGCTAAGTAAATCCTCGTACAATCCCAATGCTCGAGATGATCAGCACTATAATATTTTTGAGGACTTGGCTCAGGTGTTGTCAGCTGTGTCAGCTCTCGAGGTGCTCCAAAGATGCCCATCACAGCAGAAATATTTTCAGTTGGCTATTGGGGGTATTGATCCCACTGATTCCAATTTGATATGTTTTGATCTAGATAACCATGTTCTGTGCCTACCTCATCAGATTTCCTTTCTCATTCAGGTAATCATCAGTGAGAAGACCATCCACAGGACTGTCATCAATGAAGGTGCTTCCACCTACATCATGTCAATCGCATGCTGGAAGGCCATTGGTTCTCCTGCTTTGAACCAATCCTCGAACACTTTGGAAGCTTTCGATGGGCGTGATTCGTGACCCTTCGATGTCTTACCTAACCTTGTCATTACTCTGGAGGGCAAGACAATACAAGTCGAGGTAGAGATTGTTGATGCTAATATCAATTATAATCTTCTACTCGACCAGAGCTGGACCCATGCTATACATGTTTCAATCCCCTCCCTATTCCACGTGATTCGTTTTCCCCATCAAGGGAAGATTGTTACTATCGACCAGCTGTCCTTATTTTCCTTTTCCTCCTCGGATGTAAATGTTTCGTACGTCAAGCACATTGGTGCTCCCTATGAGAGTGTGGGAGCAGGTATTTTTAAAGATTTTGCCTTAATGGGAATTTTTCCACTCCCACGTCCTCATGTTGCCTCTATTAACATTATCTTGATCAAATCTGACCCTTGGGTGATACCTTCACCAGATCTTGTTGATACATGGGGCAAGATTATTCCACTTAGTACTGCCAAAATCAATTACGTGGAAATTATTTAGGCCTCAAGTTCTGCATTCTCTAATTCTCCTTTTTTGAAGACCTCTCTCGATACGCATTCTCAATCCCTGTGGCTTGGTGCTTTGGAATCTCTTGATCCCTTAGCCAAGACTTTTCTTGCTGATGAAGGTATCATGGAAGTATTGTCTCTCGAGGAACCACCTTGGACCGATACTCATCATCCTTACTTGTTCCTGCATCGCCTAAGGGTCATGTCTTCTAATCTCGGAGAGTTCTCTTCTCAGTTTCCTTCCCTCCCACTTCCGCCACTAATCATGACTCATGAATTATGGTCAGAAAGAAATTTGGGTAATATTACCCAAACGATGCCGATTGATATTTCTATCAAGCCTAGTATCGTTGAACATGTCCATATCAGGGTAACTTGTTCTCTGGATGAGATCACGACCTATACTTGTCTGTTTCAATAATTCCATGATGTGTTTGCGTGGTCCTACAAAGAAATGCCTAGCATTGATCCTAGAATTGTTGTGCACAAAATACCAACTTATCCTCACGCAAAGCCCATTTGACAACGGCTCCACCCGATGCACCCTGGGAAGGCCACTGCTATCAAGGGTGAAATTGAAAAAATTCTCAAAGTTGGATTCATCTATCCCATCCATCTTATAGATTGGGTGTCAAATATTGTCCTAGTGATGAAAAAACAAGGCACGATCCGTGTTTGCATTAACTATCATGATCTCAATCATGCTTGTCCTAAGGATAACTACCCTACTCCCTTCATTGATCAAATCATTGAATAATGTGTTGGGAGCGGAATTTTTTCCTTTATGGACGATTTTTTCTAGTTACAACCAGATTAACATTGCACCAGCCGATCAAGAAAATACAGCTTTTATCTATCCATGGGGTATGTTCGTGTACAAAAAGCTCCCTTTTGACCTAAAAAATGTTGGGGCTACATCTCAGCGGGCAATGTCCTATGAGTTTCATGATATTTGCAACATCATCCAACCTTACTTAGATGACCTTCCCACTCATTTTGTAAGTGCCAATATCACCCTGACCATCTTTGATAGATTTTTCTTCACTGTCAACACTACAACATTTGGATAAACCCGCATAAATGTATTTTCTTGCGTATAATCCAGATGACTCCTCGGCTTTATTGTTTCCAAGGTGGTATTTGCCTTGATCCATTTAAAGTTGAGGCCATTTTCAATTTACCCCCTTCATCTTCATTGCACCAACTCTAGAGCCTGCAAGGAAGGGAAAATTTTCTCCGTCATTTTATACCCAATTATGCTGGGCTAGCTACAAGATTTACCCGGTTGATCAAACAAGGAATGCCCTTTTCCTGGGATGAGGTTTCCCAGAAATATTTCGATCATCTCAAGGTTGTCCTCATAAATTCTCCTTTTCTGCATCCCCCGGATTATCATCAAGATTACTTCCTTTACCTAGCTTCAACCCCTAGCACCATTGCTATGGTATTGGTTCAAGACAATGATGAAGGCACCAAACATGTTATCTACTACCTTAGTCATAATCTCATCGACACCAAAATGCGTTATGCCGATGTTGAGAAGTTGGATTTGGCTGTTGTCCAAGCTGTTCAACGCTTTTGGCACTACATCTTCTTACGCACTACTACTGTGATTTCTGAATGCAACCCCATGACCTACATTCTGACTCGTTAGTTGCTGGGGGAAAGTATTCTAAATGGATTGTCATCCTGCAAGAATTCAATTTGGTATTTACTACTGCCAAATCTAAGAAGTCACTAGTTTTCACCGAGTTGATTTGTTCCCTTCCTTCTACGTCTCTCCCTACTAGTGCAGATGAACAACTTCTAGATGAGACTCTTTTCCTGATCAACACCCTTGATCCATGGTATGGTGATATCATCGTGTATCTCCAGACGTCCACGTTCTAGTCTGCATTGACTAAGGATGATCGCCAATGGATTTGGCATCACTCCCAACCCTACCATATTATTGGCAATACTTTATACCATGTCGGTGTCGAGTCTGTTCTTCATTGATGCCTTACTCTCACGGAGGCTGAGAGAGTTCTTAATGACTACCACTTTGGGGGATGTGGTGGTCATATGTCTGGCTATGCTACCGCTCAAAAAATCCTTTGCGCTGGTTATTTCTGGCCATCCATTTTTAACGACTACATCCTTTCTATTCGCAAGTGCCATGAATGCCAAATTTACCAACGCAATATGCAAACCCCACCCACTCACCTACACCCATGTGGATTATTTCACAAAATGGGCTGAAGTGATGCCTACATACCCTGTAGACGGTAAAACTTCGGCTCAATTCCTTTTCAATCATGTTATTTCTAGGTTCGGCATACCTCAAGCCATTGCCACATACCATGGCTCCCATTTCAGAGATTACATGATGGCTGAGCTGACATCCGCATTAGATTTGCACCACAATGGTTCAACCCCATATTACCCTCAGGTGAATGGCCAAGTTGAGGCTATGAATAAGGTTTTGGTTAGAATGCTTCAGCGTACTATTGGGATGCACAAGTCAAATTGGCATCTCATGCTCTTTTCAGCTCTGTGGGCTTACCGAACCTCGACCAAAGACGCAACTGGTTTCACACCATTCCAGATTTTCTATGGTCTGGAAGCAACATTTTCGATTGAATGCAGGATTCCTTCATTCAAGCTAGCTGTCGAAATTCTCCCCAAAACATCCCCTCAGGAAGAGCGCCTCCTATATTTAGAACAACTGGATGAGACTCGTTGTCTCGCTACTTTGGTTATCGAGGCACAAAAGAAATGAGTCAAGTCCCATTTCGATCAGTTAGTCTCCCCTCGTGCGTTCTCTGAGGGTGATTTGGTTTTACTATATGACCAAGCTAATGATAAGCTGGGGGCAAGCAAGTTTGAGCCCATGTGGCATGGGCCCTACATTGTGAAACATGTTTTGCAAAAGGGGGCCTACAAGCTTATTGATTATGAAGGCAATCCTCTGGAAAAGCCTCTAAATGGGCTTTACCTCGAGAAGTACGATTCTTAGGTCATCTTGCATGGTTACTTGTGTACATTAGTGTGTCATTCATTTTTCTGCAGTGTGGTTTGGTGTGTTAGTTTTCAAACAACTTTCCTATTTACTATGTTTTCCTTACTTTGCAGATGTTTGTGACTCCCCACATTGGTTTTGTAATGGTACTTTCCGTAGTACCAGGAACCTATCATCCGTGACATGTGCTATTTATGACCCTAATGGTGAGTTGATTGATCTTCAAGGTATCTGTTTAGGTCACACAACTAACAACATTGTTGAATATAGTGCGGTTATCGAACTGTTGTCAGAAGCCATTTCTCTTAACATTCGAGAGTTGGTTGTCAACCTAGATTCACAACTTTTCGTCCTTCAACTCAACGGGCAATATTCCATCAGAAAGCCTAAAATATTGAGAATGTATCTCTATATTCATTTATTGGAAAGGCATTTTGATTATATTACATATCATCATATTCCTAGATGCATGAACACATTGACAGATGCATTAGATAATTATGTGTTAGATAGACATTTACGAAACATGTGAAAAACCAAAACAAATCATTTGTACCATAATAAGCAAGAAAATACAACATATATATATATATATATATATATAGATATACATATGGTGATAATGTTTAATACATCAAAACCCCAAAAAATAATATGTGTGTCCAAAATAACATCGGCGGCTCACAGGCCTCATATATTCGTGACACGCATGCTTCAAAAAATGTAAATGCTAGACCTAGGAACTAATCAACATGGTGATCGTGGTAGCATGACACGGCTCGTGCAACACGAGTCAGCAATCGGCAGATCCGATCTGATATTCCCACCATGTGTCTATGGTATTGGTGAGGAATGTCTCCCACCCGAGCATACTATGGGATACCATGAGTCAACCCCTCAAGATTCCTTGCGATCTCCTCCTCATTGTCACTCCCCTCCTGATAAGGAGTGACAACATCAACCTGGTGTGTGATGCACCTTGCTATTGGGGACATCCCAGCAAGACACTCTGGTCCAACATCTGCATTAACAAAGTGAAATGTTATAAACACACACACACACACACACACACACACACATATATATATATATATATGTATCTCCATGAAAATCAGTGCCACTATATGGCCAGTCCTCCACGATGATCTTATGTCATCGTAGCCATGAAAAGAAGGCAAGCTTGTACGACATGTGCTGGCCCCCAGTGATCCTGGGCATTAAATTACTTCAACGGTCCATCCGCGGGGCGCGTGGCATGGGAGGATCTACCTCAGTCAATTGGTACTAGAACAACAATACCCATTCCAAGAGAAAGGTCACTAGTATAGATCCGAAGCAATATTGCTTTAGATTCCCCACCTTAGCTTTGGTCAGCTGGCGCTTTATGTTGATCTTCATGGCTTCCGCCTAATTCAAGATCGTCGATGTTGTGAAGTCGATGGCATACAAGAATTTTGACTTTTTAGTCTCATGCACTGCCTGGGACCCTGCCACTCTGTTGATAGTCAATAGTAGCACTCTCAGTGTCAGATCTCGGATGGTGGCAATCTCAATCTTGCCACTCTTGGATTTGAGGGCTTCAGGGAAATGTTTGGCAAGCAACATGGATATGCTTGCCCCAATCAGTTGTGGCCCATATAAGTTGATTGGTTCCCCTCTCCGGGATAGTCCTGTGATGAAATATATGTCTGAAGTTTCTAACTCTAGCTCCTGGTCACCAATGACGAATATTTCCCGATTTATGTCCCAGAGACTAATCAGGTACCAAAGCAACTTAGGTTGGGCCTGCATCCCTGGCGTGAGAAAGAATTTGAGGAGCCCACAGTCCCTCAAAGCGTTCAGGCAATTTGGATCATTCAGTGCCTGGGTGTCCACATCCTTGTGCTCATGTTCTTTCCAGTCTACCATTTTCGGTGATTCTTTCCTGCAAAAACCATAGATTTAAGTCAATAATCATTTTTGACCCATAAATTTCAAATTCCAACGGTGGTTTAGAGGGGAAATCAATTCTTTCCCCTATTCATGGCGCTGGTGCGCTCGTTTTAAAAACAATTGTATCGACGACATGATAGGTTATTTTAATTACTCTTGGCTGGCATGATTCCGTGCCTGGAAGTCACGCCGACCGAGGGTGAAAAACTTTTGACAAATCCTCCCTCAAAAATCTAAAATATGGTTAAAAATAGGAATAAATCGTATGAAAATGAAGCTTAGGGCTTTGGCTCTACCTGTAACTGGCGGCTCGACGAATGATCTCCCAGATCTCCCGTAATCTGCTCCAGAACAATTAGGGCAAAAGTGAGTAAAAAGTCTTTCACAGCAAGGTAAAATAGTGAATGGTAAAAAATATTTACTTTTCCTCCCTTTTATTCAGTTATTTCATGAAATATTAGTTTTTGTAAATATTTTGACCTATTTTGCCTCAAGAATTGGATGATGCACTTTACCTTTTTGCGCAAAAACAAGTGATGGATGTTCGACGATGATGCCAAGTCATGTTTCATCTCTTTTCTCGACTTGTAAAACTCATATGAAAAGATTGTTGAGTATTTTTCCCTTTTGAATCGTAAAAGAGCATAAGATGGGGGGTCTACATTCAAGCTCTTTTCTGACCCTTTAAAAGAGAAAATATAGTTGAGCCCTTGTCATTTCGAACTCGTTAATGGATGTGAAACGTCGTGCACCTAGTATAAGTTTACCCTTTTTTAGGCTGGGATGCACTATTTACGAAAAGGTACTCCTTGACTGAAATGGTCAAGTGGTTCTCTCAAGTACCGTTTTCTACCTTTTCGGGCTCAAGAGACACAAATGTAAAAAAAGGGAACATATGGATTTTTCTTTTCCGTCTCTTTTTCAAACTCTCTAAACATGAAAAAGATGTCGAGTTATATCTTCATCTGACTCGTTAAAATATTAAACGACATCGGATTCGTCATCATGACGAAGACGAGCTTCTCCTTCCTAGGGCTCATTAAACTCACTAGGTCAGATTCATCCGAAGGATGAACTTATAGTGTAAGCATATGATATCCCCTTCAAGTTGCGATTAAAAAGTAATTGGGGTACCTACCAGAAATGGTGGGGGAAAATTTGGAAATCTAATCAGTTGTATCGGCAGCTCACTCTTGAACATGAACATTTCTGCTTTGTGTCTGGTTGGGATATCCTCCTTTGTATCATTGACCTTCCTCAGTTGGGCCGTTCATTGTTTTCCTTCCATTTGATCTCTGCCACGTCGTCATGAGCACCAATCCTATGGATCCAAAAGCTGCCAAACTTCCAGTTGTGTTGTCGATATGTTCAAGAGTTTTCCTTCTGCAGTTACACTTACCTTTGATTCTCTGTATCATCCAAAATCATTTTACATCCTTTTGTCTCATGTCGATGATGTGGGATACATTATGGCCCTCCTTTGACACAGTCACTTCTTGTCGACTTCAACTCATTATCCAGGAAGTTGACCGAGAGACTCCCTTCTAGTACCTTAGAGCTTTCATGCCCTAATGGCAAGTTCTTCGCACTCAACAATAAGTTCACATTGTTGGCTTTTGATCAAGTGATTTCACGGGTGTTTGACTTCAATTCCTCTATTCACATTACATGGATTGTGTTGATAGTACCTTGAGGACCATTTCAATTATTGGTGGTTTCTCTCGTGCTTATTAACATTTTACATCATTGACTGGTAATCAAACGAATTTCTAGCATGTTCGATGTTAACACATATATTCACATGTTAGAATTTGTACTTTGTTCAGGTTGTGTTGGAGCACAAGACCCTGGACTCAGATCAAAAAAGTCTAGGTTGTGAATTGATGTGACATGGTTATTTTGATATACATGTCTCTTTCAGATGGATGGCTATGACCATACCATGCGTTCTCATATGTGATCCTTCTCATTGTTGGATGGCTGCGACCATACCTTGGTTTCGATATGATCCTCTTTATAGGATGGTTGCGCCCATATCTGGATCCATTTACATAATCATTCTCTAGGTGGCTGCGTCCATACCATGATTCACATATCATTTGACAGAGTTTTCAGTTATGGATATGTATTTGTACTTTCTTGTAGGTTTTTCGATGATAAACTACGATTCCCTGCACTGATTTATAAAGCATTTCATCCCTCACTCTAGTTTAGCCTTCACACTTTAGGGGGCATATATTACACAACATTTTGTCACTATCCCTGTACTCCCTATTCCTTGATCCTAGAGGACCTCGACAGTGAACCCTACATGCTTAACCTTCATGAAGAAACTCCCATTGTGTCCCTCTTCATGAGCAGAACAATTCCCTCTTGCACCATTTCCCCAAAATCTTATGTTTTCCCAGTTTACAAGATTGGCGCTAATGGACCTTGTCCTTCTCGCACCAATATGCAGGGAATAAAACTGTCCCTAGCACCGACTGGAGCAACTGAGCGTTGTTCCAGTCGCGCCGATCCTCTTATGGAAAGTTTTTTAAACAAGGAGCCGAAGCTTACAGATCTAGAAGCTTCGTAACAGAAGTCTGGTAAATGGTTTGGCCAGATGGGGTCAAGGATATTAGTTTGGGCTCCTTTCCCCTATAAATATTGTTACACTAAAATTTGTCAC
Source organism: Pinus tabuliformis (assembly GCA_031772625.1). Taxonomy (NCBI): domain Eukaryota; kingdom Viridiplantae; phylum Streptophyta; class Pinopsida; order Pinales; family Pinaceae; genus Pinus; species Pinus tabuliformis. The sequence goes on from CM062813.1 coordinate 881,030,028, forward strand.
CATGACTATTTGCAGTTAGTATGGCTTCATCAACTGTCATACTATCCTCCTTGGCAAGCCTTATACCTCTGCTCTCCATGTCAAACTCCAAGAAAGAGAGAAAGTCTTTAAAAATCTATATATCTATGGGTACGCAGTTTCTCTTAGCCTTACCTGCGTGTATGCACCCCAAGTTCACAATACCTGCGTACTTGTACGCTCTGTCTGTAAAGGGGAGGGTGCGTACTCCTGTAAAGGTCAAAAGGCACAAGTTTCGCTCCAAAAAGTTACTTGTGGTCATTTCTTGAGCATTCTAGAAGCTTGTTTGACGTGTATGAAGCGCCTCCAGACGGTTCATGTATCCCTATCAAAGAGGAACTTATCCCATCAAGAGGGGAGCTATCCCATCCAAAGAGGGGCTTATCCCATTGATGGTGGACCTGAATAACTTCCTCTAGAGCACTATAAATACAGGCATTGGGCCAAAGGGAGGGGAGGTTGAAAGCTGAACATTCCTAAGGGTAGATGCTGCTGGAATTAGGACTCCCTTGTAAAGTTTGAGAGGAGAGATTCCCATCCTTTCCTAGCCTTATTGGAGAGTGGGTGAGCTGATCAAAGTAAAGGAAAACTCTTGCTGGACCCTAGGAGGGACCTACACAACACCAAGGCTCAGGTTGTAATGGTTTCTTTTGTTTCCACTTAATACAAATGAACTCATTTTTCTCAACAGATTGTTATTCATGATTTGTTTCATATACTCCTTAGTTTGTATGATGGATATGTATTATTTTATGAGTTTATCAGGTGCTATTTAATCTTTTGGCTTGTTAGTGAATGCAGGTTTCGAAGAAAAGGAGGAGCTCATCCGAATCGGCGAGGCTGGACTACTACAAAGCGTTGGACTAAAGGTATGTTAAAATCACCTGATTACTTGTATTCTAAATGCATGTTTAGAGAAAGGTAGTGTTTATTTGTCTTGTTTGTCACTAGAAAGCCTTTGCTTCTAGGGAGGTCAGTTTTTTCTGCATTATCGACTCTTTCCGCATGACAAAATGGCGACTCCCCTTTGTATGAAATTTTGATCTGAGAAAAGTCGTTTGTTTTCTGGTTTTTGGCTGTCTGACTGTGTTTTTGGGTGGGCTAGCTTAGGGTTAAATTAGATTTTAGCTTTTCTTAGTTTTTCTAGAAGTACGCAGCCTCTGCGTTGAGCACAGTGCATACCTGTACGCACTGTAGCTTTGTGCACAGAGCGTACACGCACCTGTGCAAACAGGTCGCCTGCGTACCCTGTCAAAATTGAGAAAATTCCAATTTTCTCCTTTTTTGCCTTTTAGATTTTAGTTTTAATTTGTTTTTTCTGCCCAGACCCACTGGTTTTCTGCCATAAATCTTCATCTAAGCTTGTTTCGTCAGTGTCGAGAGTTTTAGTGAAATTCATAGAGATTTTGCCCTAAGGTTTGATTTTTGCACTGGTCCTGTAGTGACTTTGGCTTTAGAGGTTGTCAAACTTTGGATCTCCCTGGTTTTGTTCAGTCCTCTTAGGAGTCGGGCCTTTCATAGAATCCACCCTTGTGAGAAACCTACCTTTGTGTTCTCTCTTTGCCAAATCTCGAAAAAGTTTGTTGATTGAACTTTGAATTTTATTCTTGAGAAAAAGAACAAAAGATTTTGATTTTTGTTTTTGACTGGTTTTTGGTTCTGCATTAACTGGTCCTTAGTTAAATTTTGACTAAGTAAAACATCTGGGAATCATCTTTAGTAGGCTTTTGCCTCGTTAGATTTAGTTTTTAGGTGCATTTCTCTTAGATTTTCTTTTGAGTGAAATTGAGTTGATTTGATTGCCATAGCTTTTTTAACTTTGATTTCTGTTAAAGTAAGTTTTACATGCTTTATTAATTAGGAAAAAATACAAAAATATCTTTTGAAGGAAAGTTTGCTTTGGTAGCATTTGAGTCTTTGAAAGGAAAAGGAATTTTCGTGAAGTAATTAGTGGTCATGTGTTGTATGTTTTGAAAAGATAAAGAGTTTTGTTTCTTTGATTTTCATTGCCAAGAAAGTTGTTTTTATATCAATTTTTCATTCTCCAACTCTCTTAGCTAGGGAATTCATTGAAAAAGAAAATTAGTATAAATCATTCTAAGTGCATCTTTTTAGTGGATTTCGGTCGAGTCTACACACCATCAGTTTCATCTCCACTACCTTTTGTCTTAAAGAAAAGCCATAAAAATTAACGCTTAAAGTAAAATCAACTTAGTAACTTTTTATTTACTAGGGCTCTGAAACACCAATATAGATCAGGCTAGTGTCTTGGAGTAGGAGAGTAATTAACTATCCAAGACAGTAAAACCAAACAAGTAGCTCATCTTGTGGTAGGATAAATCCAACTGTTTCATTTGTACTCTGGGAAAGCTCCTCTTAAAGGAGAAGCACGAGACCGTGTCTGAACCAGTGAGGGGATCAATCCTCCTTCATTGGGAAAGACGCCAGATACGCACGTACTACAAACGGTAAACCTCGGATTATTGTCGAGGAGCCTGGGGTCACTTGTCGGTAAACCTTGGATTATTGTCAAGGAGCCAGCAAGGGGATTGAGCTTGTTACTCTACCCTTGCGTGCTATCGGGTCATAGATTGTTCCCCCAGGTATATTTGTTGCTGTTGGTAACCTTAGTGACCATTATCTTTAGGATTCTACCGAGGTGACGGTGGAGGGAAGATCCCACTGTACCTGGAGCAGACGTCGGCTAGACTCACTTGGATTTTCCGGGGGGTTCACTTCACTCGAGACGGTTAAAGAGGAGGAACTTGTGCCGGTCTATTCATTAAGCAGGTTGCTGGGGTAACTGTTCCACCCACCACTTCTGTACTAAATTCGGCGATGTTGGTTTTCATCTCCAACTAGTGTTTTCGGTCCGGAAGGCTACTGTTTTTGTATGGTTTGACGCCCTAGATTCTTTAGGCGTGTGATTCGAATTTGTTTGGTTCTTTAGAGACTTTAGGTGGTTTTCTTTGAGATTTTGCTTTGTTTGCGTGTGCAGTAGTTAAAAGTTTTTAACTGTGGCTGAATTACCGAGACAGTCCCGTAGACTTCGGGGCGAACCTCCTGAAGAGGTTCCGGGTCATTACGAAGGTTTGAAAGTCCTTATAACTCCTAGTGGCAGTAAAGTAGGTTCACCTGAAGAAGGAGAATCGTCATTGGTAGTCCATCCAGATTACCAAGGTCTAGAAACAGGTTATAATCCCGAAGCTGTTGCAGTTTCCGAGCTTGCTGGTAGTTTTTCATCTACTAGTGATATAGGCGAAGAACCTGAAATATCTGAACCTGTTACTCCAACTTCTAGTGCACCTGATTCACCTAGGGTAGAAAGAGTTATCAATGAAAATCTTCCTGCTAGTTTGATAGCTATTGAAGAACTTGCTCCAGAGGAAGAATTTGGCGTTTCTATCCTTGAAGATCAACCTACCATTGATCTAAGGGAGCGTGAATCCATCTTTTACAGTCCTCCTAGAAGTACTACTTGGTACCTTTCGTTAACCAATTATTTAGACAACTCAGGGATAAGTTTTTCTCCACCTCGTACTCCTTTTCCACCTGGAGGTATTTATACTCCTGTAAATATGTCTGGTCAGTCGTCCGTGTTCACTCAATCTCCTGAATCTTTCTTGTACGGCGGTCCTTCTGTTCCCTCCGAGTATCAGTCACTTTCTGGTACTTTTGCGGGAGCATCTCCTCAACCCATTGAACATGGGTTATTAGCTGGAAACAATGGTAATAAACCGTTGGGTGTAGGAGACATTTACATGATGTCAGGTTTAGTTCCCGGTTCTCAACCTCAAGGTGGCCAATTACCGCCTGGGGGGCAGCCTCAATTAATGCCTGGGGGGCAACCTCAAGGACAATATGTACCCATAGTACAATACATTCCTCAAGGTCAACCCCAGCCTCAATATGTACCCCAAGGTCAACCTCAGTACCAATTCATAGCTCAAGGTCAACCCCAGTATCAGTATTTACCTCAAGCGTATCAACCTCAAGGTCAATACTCGAGTCAAGGTTATCAACCACCTCAAGGTAAATCTTATGTTCAAGGTACGGGAAATGTACCTTTCAATTATCAATCCTACCCTCAATCCGGTTATGGATCTCAATATCCTCAACCTGTCATGGGTCAATACCCCGGAATGAACATAGTGTGGGATCCATCGCAAGTTCAACAGGTATTGCAGCCAAGCGTACAGTTGTCATCTCAAGCTGGACAACCCTTAGTTGCTGGTCCATCCCAGCAACCAGTCCAGTCTAATGTTCAAACTTCTGTACCTTCGGTAGTTACTCAGTCGCCAATTGCACCTAGTACTCCATCTCAAACGACTACTGCAACTACCGCAACATCTGTTCCTTCCACCACACTTGCTTCTGGAGTATCGACAGCTCCGGTTTCTACTGTCTCTGCAACTACTCCTCAGACATCTTTACCATTGTCTGGATCTATGATTCAAACTACGGTTCAGATGCCTGTAGGACAACCTGGTTTAAGTACAGTTGTCACTAGTCAACCACAATTCGCTTATCAACTGTACCAGGGACAGTACCAATACGGGCCTGCTGTCCAATAGCCAGTTTACCAGTATCAACCGTATCCTGGGTACACTTATCAACAACCTCAGCAACCCCAGTACGGTCCGGTTAATCCTGGTTTTCCAGGAGGATATAATATCCCGAATGCGATTCCTATTCCAAGTTATCCTGGATATCCTCCTCCTGGGAATGGTCTTGTGACCCAGACTTTTAGGGATCCTAATCGGCAGTTACTGTTTATCGCAACTTTGGATTTACCAGACTTGTCACGCCTAACGAACGATCCAATAAATTATCTTCCGTTCTGGCCGCCAATGCCAAATAAGTTGCCCAGTGATATACCCAAGTTCGAAGGTAAGTCTGGAGAGGATCCGTCAAATCATGTGATGACTTACCACCTCTGGTGTGCTTCAAATTCCATCTCGGATGATTCGATCCACTTACGTCTTTTCCAGCGTACGCTCATTGGTCTCGCGGCCAAGTGATACATTGAGTTACCACGGGCCTCTTTTTACAATTTTAGTCAGTTAGCTACCTCGTTCCTAACTCATTTTCAGTTGCCGGTCAGATATGATAATGGCACGGAGCTACTAAATTCCCTAAAGCAGTCAACGTCCACTTATATTTCTGATCATATACATGAATGGAGACGTCGACGGCGATTAGTGAAAGTTTTTATCCCAGACCAAATCTTAGCTGAATGGTTTGTTAAATCATTATTACCGAAGATTACTGAAGACGTAGCTAAGGCCGAAGTAGTTACTGAAGAGCAAGTAATTGCTCAGGCGCAGTACCTTGACTTAGTTTACACTCAGTCAGGTACGTTACATGAAAAGATCCCAGATCTTCCAAAGTCAAATCAAATCGTTGCTGCTCCTTCGGGATCTCATGCTGCTGATGGCATGATTGGTACGGTAAATACTAAAAGCAAGAAGAAGTCTTCAAAGAATTCTTCGCCCATTATAACCTTACTAGATTCCCCGACAGGAGAATCTTCTCCTGAAGTTTCTACTGATATTCACGCTGTAGAGTCATCTACGGCTAAATCAAAAAATGGTGGAAAGAAGAAAGGTAAGAAGAAGAGTAAAGCAGACAAGACTCCAAAGGAGAAAACTGAAAATTTGGAAACCAGTGACGAAAAGCGCAAACCTCGATATCCTTGTCTTATTTGTGAAGAGGATCATTTTACAAGAGATTGCCCCCATCGGGCCGAGGTTGTGAAAATCGTCAAAGGTTCCTCAACTCCTGCCGTTTTGAAAGATCCATTTCCAAAGCAGGAGAGTAAGATGATAGGTTCTTCCTCGGGTGCCACCGAAGAACCCATATTGATGATGTCTCATGTAAGGATTGCGACTCGATCGCAAGATTATGGTAGTAAAAGTCCTGTTGATGGATCGAAAGAAGCAGAATCTTCTCATTCAAATCCATCAACCTCAGCTCCCGGTTCCGATCCACTATAGATCAAGAAACCTAACCCTGACTTAGTAATAAAACCGCCCGCCAAGGGTGTACTTCGAAGGTCTGCTTTCAATCCACATGCGAGAGTGGCCCAGAATTACAACATTGTTGAGGATTTAGCTGTTTCACCCTCAGCAATGTCGGCTTTAGAAGTGCTGCAATCATGCCCAGCACAGCGAAAATTACTTTTGTCGGCTATAGGAGCTGTTGATGTTCAGGACCCGAACCTAATAATCTTTGATCTAGAAAATAGTACACCGCGTTTACCTCATCAGATGGCTTTCCAGATCCCAGTGATAGTCAAAAACAGGCCTATTCATCGGACTGTAATTGATGAGGGAGCTTCCACGTGTATTATGTCGATACAGTGTTGGAGATCGCTTGGTTCTCCTTCACTAAATCAATCCCCGACAATTCTTAAGGCCTTTGATGGCCGTGGGTTCCATCCGTTTGGCATTCTACAGGATTTGCCTATAGGGGTTGAAGGAAAAACCATTAGTCTAGATGTGGAGGTGGTTGATGCCCCTCTAGACTACAACCTTCTTTTGGGTCGAAGTTGGTCTTACGCTATGACAGCGGTCGTTTCATTGGTCTTCAGAGTAATAAAGTTTCCACATAATGGCAAGATCGTAACCATAGACCAGCTGGCTTATTTTTCATCCGACCCAGCCTCTTCAGAGAGTATCCAGCATGTCGGTAAAACGACTATCCCTTATAAGGATGTTGGTGTAGGATTAGTTAAAGATGTCGGTATACTGGGAACTTTTCCTTTTCCTCCAATCAACGTCGTGTCTTCGTTTTCATCTATTCATATGATTACTTCAAACACTATTATTTATGACGATCCTTGGATCGTTCCTTCTGAATCTGAGATAGACTCATTTGGTGATGCAATGCCTTTGAGTCCATATGAAATAGCCTATGAAGCCGTGCAGTCTTTTACCGACCCAAGTTCAACCAAAATCGACCAAATGAATGTGGTCCATGAGGAATCCCTTTTCGCGTCAACCTCGGAATTAATAACGTTTCCCGAAGTTGTGTCATCTGACGAAAAACTTTGTGAAGTCCTGTGTGTAGACGATTTACCATGGGAAGATCTCCATCATAGATCTTCGTTTTTACCTGAGGATGCTCGTTTTGAAAACGATTTCTCATCAATCTTTACAGCTGAATATGTCAAAGACGCTCAGAGTCCAATGAAACATCCTGATTCAGAGCTGAATTTGGGAAACATTTCTCGCACTATTCCCATTGACATTTCAGTGAAGCCCGGAATTGTTGAACACATTCATATAGGTGCCTCATGTTCAGATGATGAAATTCAGACATACAAGGCCCTATTTCAAGAATTCTGCGACGTGTTTGCCTGGTCTTATGAGGAAATGCCAGGAATTGATCCCGCCATTGTTGTCCATGAAATCAAGACTTACCCGGACGCTAAACCCGTCCGGCAACGTTTGCGTCAGATTCACCCACGAAAAGCGGCTACGATTAAAGCAGAAGTTGAGAAGCTGTTGAAAGCAGGTTTCATTTATCCGATCCCGTTAACGGATTGGGTATCGAATATTGTTCCAGTTAACAAAAAACAGGGAACAATAAGAATATGTATCAACTATAGGGATATCAATCGTGCTTGTCCCAAGGACAACTATCCAACGCCCTATATCGATCAAATAATTGATGATTGTGCCGGCAGTGAAATATTTTCCTTTATGGACAGTTTTTCCGGTTACAACCAAATCAATATTCTACCTGCCGATCAACCAAAAATGGCTTTCATTTGTCCATGGGGGAAATTTGCTTATTGCAAATTACCTTTTGGGCTTAAGAATGCCGGAGCCACTTTTCAAAGGGCGATGTCTTATGCATTTCATGACATCAAGCACATTGTGCAACCGTATCTCGATGATTTTCCCGCTCACTCCTTACATCAAGCTGATCACCTTGTCCATTTACGAGCAATTTTTATGAGGTGTCGGCATTATCGTATACGGTTGAACCCACACAAATGTGTCTTCTATATAGAAGTGGGACGATTGCTAGGATTTGTAGTTTCAAAAGCCGGCATTCGCGTCGATCCCTTGAAGGTAGAAGCTATCATCAAATTGCCTCCTCCTTCGAGTCTTCACCAACTCCAAAGTTTGCAGGGGAAAGCAAACTTTTTACGCCGATTCATTCCTAACTACGCCAAGATTACCAAAGGTTTTACCCGGTTGTTGAAACAAAATGCTCAATTCTCTTGGGATGAGATAGCTCAGAAATCTTTTGATGCGCTAAAGCACGCGTTGACCCATGCACCGTTGCTGCATCCTCCCAACTACAACCAGGATTACTTTTTGTACCTCACCGCTGCTCATTCCACCATTGGAATGGTCTTAGTCCAGGAAGATGAATTTAGAACGGAACATGTGATCTATTACCTTAGTCGGACGTTAAATCCCACTGAGCTCAAATATTCACATGTGGAGAAATTGGCCTTGGCAGCTGTTCAAGTTGTCCAACGTTTTCGTCACTACATTCTTCTCCGTAAAACTACAGTCATTTCGGATTGCAACCCTATGATCTACATTTTGACTAAACAATTGCTAGGGGGCAAGTACTCTAAATGGATCGTTATCCTGTAGGAGTTCGACTTGGAATTTGAAAAGTCTAAGTCTAAGAAATCTTTAGTTTTTGCGGAATTGATGTGTGATTTCCCGCGTGCTGACACGAAAACTGTGGCAGAGGAACCCCTTGCGGACGAATCCTTGTTTCTCATCAGCACTTTAGATCCATGGTATGGGGATATAATTGTCTATCTCCAAACCCAATCCTTTCGGCCCGAACTTTCAAAGTCGGAACGTCGAAAAATTCGATTCCAGTCCCAACAGTACAAAATTATTGGAGATACTCTTTATCGTCGTGGGGAAGACTTGGTTTTTCGTCGTTTCTTAACTCATGAGGAAGCTGAAAGGGTTTTGAATGACTGTCACTTTGGAGCATGTGGCGGTCATATGTCTGGGTATGCCACAGCCCAAAAGATATTGCGCGCTGGCTACTTCTGGCCGTCCTTGTTTAAAGACTGTATTATTGCGGTCCGGAAATGCCACAACTGTCAAGTGTTTGATCGCAAGATGCGCACACCACCTGCTCCTCTCCACCCTATAATTGCCGTTGGTCCTTTTGCTAAATGGGGTATCGATTTTATTACATGTAACCCTCACTCGGCCGGGGGGCATGCATATATCATCCTTGCAGTTGATTATTTTACTAAGTGGGCCGAGGCGATGCCTACATTCGAGGCAGACGGCAAGACAGCTGCGATTTTCGTATTCAATCACATTATTGCTAGGTTTGGTGTCCCACAAGCGATAATCACTGACCATGGGCACCATTTTCGAAACATTATGATGACAGAACTTACAGGCCAGCTCGGTTTGCGTCACGATAGCTCAACTCCTTATTATCCACAAGCCAATGGCCTGGTTGAGTCTATCAACAAAGTTTTAGTTATCATGATCCGACGAATTATTGGTATTCATCGGTCGAATTGGCACAACATGTTATTTTCCGCGCTTTGGGCGTACTGAACCTCAGTGAAAACATCAACAGGGTTCACTCCTTTCCAACTAGTTTATGGTTTGGAAGCAGTGCTGCCCATTGAATGCGAAATCCCGTCACTTCAAATGGCTGTCGAATTACTTCCAGCTACTTCCGAAGAGGAGAAGCATCTATTATACTTAGCTCAATTAGATGAGACTCGACGTGATGCTGCATTGGCAATCGAGACTCACGCAAAACGGATGAAAGCTCAGTATGATCACAACGTGACCCCTCGAAATTTTTCGGAAGGAGACCTAGTGCTATTATATGATCAAGCTAACGATAAATTAGGTGCTGGAAAATTCGTTCCTATGTGGCATGGGCCCTACATTGTCAAGCGAAAGCTAGCAAAAGGGGCCTATGAGATGGTAGATTTTGATGGGGACTCTTTGGGTAAGCCCAGAAATGGACTTTACCTAAAGAGGTATTATGCTTAAATGATGGGTGTGGAGATTTAGTTAGGTTAGTTTTTCTTTCTAGCTGGTGTGTTTGTTAGTATAGATAGTGTGCTTAGCTTAGAGAGTGTGCTTTTCGTCGTTATTCTGGCTTATCTTGGTTTTACTCCTGATATTGCAGATGTCGACACCTCTCCAAACGTACATTGGATTCGCTGATGGTGCTTGTCGTAGTACACGGAATATCTCTTCCATAGCTTGGGTTATATATTCGCCCTCTGACGAGTTAGTTTCTATGCATGGGGTGAGCCTCAGTCAAACAACAAACAACATTGCAGAATACAGTGCAGTGATTGAGTTATTGTCTGAATCTATTTCGTTTGGGATTCGGAGTTTGATAGTGAGGTTAGATTCTGAACTCGTTGTATTACAACTTAATAGAGTGTATGTCATTAGAAATCCAGTGTTATTAAGGTTATTTTTGAGAGTGCGCCTCTTGGAACGTGAATTTGATTACATTGAATATCAGCATATTCCAAGGTCATTAAATACATTAGCAGATGCAATTGCTTCTCGAATGTTAGACAGGCATTTGCGATAATCATACATGTAAATTTAAAAACATTTCATCACACATGTTTAACAAGATAAGCCGATAATAATGATATATATAGATAGGAGTGTGTCAAAATATACATCGTCTTCGATCATAGGTTGAAAAACACCTTATGATCAGCAAAAATGATAAGTACAAAAAACCAAAATGTCACATGTGTCTACAAAAAGTGACTAGCCAATCACTGGTGGTGCTCTCTATATGACACCACTGCACGCGCTACCCTACACAAGAACCTCCTAAAAGGTCCTGGGACTGCGACCACATAGCGCTGAAGTCTGATAGGGATATCATCTATAGTCGTCTCTGGTATGTCCGTCGTAAGACGCTCTAGGTCCTGTTCCAACTCGGCTAAGGTCTCTATGGCCGCATACTGTGGGGCCGGTGCTGGTGCAACTGGTACTCTTCTCTCGAAAGGCCGGAGATTGGCCGGACGCTGTGGACCTACATCTGCATTTTGAAAATTGTCACTGTCAGTTTTGAGACGATATAAAAACAAAAAAAAAAAGTAAATAATTTAAAAACTTGTGGAAAATGAAGTACCTGTGTCGTCCCACTGTTCTCCCGCTGGAAGAACTATGTCCGGATCTCCACGAAAATCCGGCATACGGAAAATCCTGAATCGAGAAGACCTGGTTCTCTAACCAGTGAAAATACTCCGGTCTAAATCGGACAACCTCCGTGCCCTCGTCAGGATGACGGGCCATCACCGCAACCCATCGCATCAACTTAGGCTCTCGGGGAGGCCCAATCTCAACAGTGAGCTGCTACGGGATCAACATCGGAACCCTCTCTAGGGCAAAACTCACAACTAAGGGCCCATAACCAAAAGTCTTCAGTTGTTCGTTTTTTTCCCTAGTCAGTTGGCCCTTTAAATTGGCCAACACAGCATCGCACCAGTTGAAAATGGTGCCTCGATAGCAGTCAATCGCCATCCGCATTTGGGACCCGGTGGCAATGTGCAAAGCGGCAGCGCCACAAAGTCTGGTAACTGTAAAGGCAATTACCATAAGTTCAGGTAGGGATATCTTTTTGATTTCTATCCCCTTATCCTGGTTTTGGTTGTTACACCACTCTAGCCGGAGGCTAGCAATGGATTGGCCACCCAGCCTAGTCCCGGATAGAGTCAATTGTTCGCCCCTCTTGGGCAAACCAGTGAGAAAGTAAATATCAGAGGGCTCTATCTCGAGCTGGTGCCCTCCGATGTAAAAGCACTGATCCTGAACGTTCCACCTTTCGACCAGCCACTCTAGAAAGCGCACCTGGGCCCTCATGCCAGGTATGGCCCAGTATTTGTAAAGACCGCATGCCTTCAAAGCATCAATGGAAGGTTGATGATTAATCGCGGCCAAATCAACATTTTTGTGCTCCCTCTCGCGCCAATCAAGCATGGTGGGCAATCTACACACCATAGAACATCTGTTAGAGTCCATAAAAATGAAAAATTTTGGTTCATTTTGGAGAATTTGGAGTTCAAAAGTCCACTCCGCGATGTACGCAGCCCGCCTTTAGAGATAGGGCGTATGTACGCACCTTCTCTTAAGGCAAGCTGCGTACGCCCGGCATTTTCCTAATGGAGAAAATGTCAGGGTACGCAGGTCACCCATGGGGCACCTGCGTATCCCGAAAAGCGGACCTTGAAACCCCCAAGGCCTCCAAAAAATAAATCTAACGCCTAAAAATGAATTCTAAACAGATGGAAATGCAAGGGAGGATGTTGTAGAATACCTGATGAGACGGCGTTCGGTTTCGACGGTTGGATTCTCCGCAATGTCCACGGGAAGTTTCTTGCCAAAAGCTCTTTTTCTCTCCTCAACAGTGAAATGGTAAAAGCCCTTTTTATAGGTTTTTTGAGTAAATGAATGTTAAATTTGTTTATTTTCCACCCTGAAAAGGTATTTTTCAAAGTATTTTTATCTATATTAAACAGGTATGAGTAATGTGTTGGTTTTGTGCAGGATAAAAGGATTTTCAGGGAAAATTGTCATTTTTCACATACAAAAACATCAGAGTCATCTTTTAAGCCATTTTCTGACTCCTAAAACATGAAAAGATTGCCGAGCGTTTCTTTTGCACTCGTTAAAACGGAATTAAAAGACGGTCCCCTTATAGCCCTTTTCTGACCGTAAAAACAGGAAAAGATTGCCGGATTTTTGTCGTTTCAAATTCGATATTGGAAATAAAACGACGTGTCCTTGATCGCTTTTTACTTTTCAGGTCAAAGACACTAATCGTGAAAGTACTCCTTGGTCGCAAGATCAAGCGGTTCTCTCAAGTATTATTTTATACTTTTTCGGGCTTGGGAGACACAACTTTATGAAAAAGTTCAGCCTGGAGTCTTCTTAAGTTTTTTCAGACTCTCTAAAAATGAAAAACGCCGAGTTTCTCCTATACTGGACTCGTTAAAATTTCACAGTAAAGGACCTGTTCGATTACAAACAGGAACGGACCACTCCTTCTTAGGGTTCGAATCAAAACTAAGTTGGACTCATCCGAAGGATGAGCTTATAATCAAGCACATGTTATCCTCCTCAAGCTTGTAAAAAATAAAGAGGTACTTGCCAGAAATGGTGGGGGAAAAGAGAGAAAAATGAGCCTATTTGTTATCCTTTGTCTCAGAAGAAGCCTTATTACCACTCTTGAACACGACACTTTGCATTCACCTGGGTTGGGAAATCCTTTGCCTCACAGTTGATCAAACCACATTGAAAGTCTTCAGCCGGGTATTAACTTTGGTTCAAATGTCACCAAGCCATCTGTTGTGTTGTTATGTGTTCAAGAGGTCTCTGCAAATAAACCATTCATCTGCAAAATACCCGTCATCCATCTTGACCATCCCTGAGTCAGTCCTTACAGCTACATTTCTTCAACTTGATCTATGATTTCGTGTTGCGGGCTTGCCTGCAACGGGTCGCTTTCTATCGACATCAGCACATTATCTAGAAATATGACCCAGAAATCGTCAGTACCTTGAAGTCTGCATGCATCAATGGCAGGTTTCTCGCCTTTGACGACAATTTACATCATTGACTTTCGATCGAAGGATTCCGTGAAATGTTCGACATCAACTCATTCATTCACATCTCATGGATTGTACTGGGTACTTTGAGAACCATTGACATCACTGGTGGTCTCTCTCACACTTGTTAACAGTTTACATCACTGACTGGTAATCAAGTGGTTTCTACCATGTTCGACATCAACTCATTTATTCGCATGGATAGAATCGTATCTGTTCGGGAAGTAGAAATGAAGACCCTGGATCTAGTTTCCACCATCCAGGCTGCAAGGAGTTTTGTATTCATTATATAGTAGACCAACTATAAACAGATGGCTGCGTCCATACTGTGTCTACAAAAAGTCTATGATTATGATGTACTACAAAATCATTCCTGTACCAGAGCAGTAGATAGTGTGTTAGTTAAAGTTTTCAATCTGAGTATGGGAATGCCTACCTCAGCGATGATATGATCTTATATATGTATTTTGTGTTGAATACTTGCAGGTTCCGACTAGGCTCTCCACAAGATAATCCTTGAAATGATAAAGTACTTCACCCTTCCTAGATGATATGAAACCCTTATCTACTACAGGCTTCGCACTTTAGGGGGCAATCTGTTACACTAAAATTTGTCACCATGACTATTTACAGTTAGTATGGCTTCATCAACTGTCATACTATCCTCCTTGGCAAGTCTTATACCTCTGCTCTCCATGTCAAACTCCAAGAAAGATAGAAAGTCTTTAAAAATCTATATATCTCTGGGTACGCAGTTTCTCTTAGCCTTACCTGCGTGTACGCACCCCAAGTTCACAATACCTGCGTACTTGTACGCTCTGTCTGTAAAGGGGAGGGTGCGTACTCCTGTAAAGGTCAAAAGGCACAAGTTTCACTCCAAAAAGTTACTTGTGGTCATTTCTAGAGCATTCTAGAAGCTTGTTTGACATGTATGAAGCGCCTCCAGATGGTTCATGTATCCCTATCAAAGAGGAACTTATCCCATCAAGAGGGGAGCTATCCCATCCAAAGAGGGGCTTATCCCATTGATGGTGGACCTGAATAACTTCCTCTAGAGCACTATAAATACAGGCATTGGGCCAAAGGGAGGGGAGGTTGAAAGCTGAACATTCCTAAGGGTAGATGCTGCTGGAATTAGGACTCCCTTGTAAAGCTTGAGAGGAGAGATTCCCATCCTTTCCTAGCCTTATTGGAGAGTGGGTGAGATGATCAAAGTAAAGGAAAACTCTTGCTGGACCCTAGGAGGGACCTGCACAACACCAAGGCTCAGGTTGTAATGGTTTCTTTTGTTTCCACTTAATACAAATGAACTCATTTTTCTCAACAGATTGTTATTCATGATTTGTTTCATATACTCCTTGGTCTGTATGATGGATATGTATTATTTTATGAGTTTATCAGGTGCTATTTAATCTTTTGGCTTGTTAGTGAATGCATGTTTCGAAGAAAAGGAGGAGCTCATCCGGATCGGCGAGGCTGGACTACTACAAAGCGTTGGACTAAAGGTATGTTAAAATCACCTGATTACTTGTATTCTAAATGCATGTTTAGAGAAAGGTAGTGTTTATTTGTCTTGTTTGTCACTAGAAAGCCTTTGCTTCTAGGGAGGTCGGTTTTGTCCACATTATCGACTCTTTCCGCATGACAAATATGGAACTACCTCAAGAGATAAAACCTTCTCCCATGAGAAGAGGATCCATCTCCCATCCATTTATGCTATATAAACCTCCTTTTTTCCCAAGCACAAGCTAGTGTTAATGTGGGTGTGCTAGTGCTTATTAAGTTTGGAGTAAGCATCAAGCTATTCATAGTTGTAGCTTTCTAGTTGTGTGAGGGAGAAGTGTGAATTTGGTTTAGTGTGAAGCCTAAAGGGAAGAGCCTTAAAACTATCATTTTTGAGGCCATCATGGAATGCTAACAGAAGTGTGTGGGAACCTGGTTTTGTCGGAGGAGAATGGAAACGTCAAGACAATGGTTGTAATCTCTTCTTGATTCAATATATATGCAACTATCGATTGATTTCCTACATGATGTGTCATCTTACATGTTATTGGCTTAATGTTTCTTGACTTGTTAAGTAGGTTGAATTTTTGTCTATTATCACGGTTGTTGTTTGCTGTTGTTTACTTGTTTCAGGTGTTTGAAGAAGGAAACGAGGGATAGTTGGAGCGAGCAAGAAAGGTCATCACCAAACAGGATAAGCGTACTAAGAGGTAGGCCCTCTTAATTTTTTCTAACCTAAGGAAATCTTCCATAGAATGTATCGGTTATGGCTAGACCCATTATCAGGCTAGAGGAATTGTTTGTGTCTGCACTCATAATTTTACTTCACCACACCTAGTGATTTGGGATGAATTATGGTAAATATTGGTTTCTATTAATGAGGGTGAGATGGTTTAGCTTTAGGATTCCCTGGTTTGTTCTTTTGGTTTGAGTCCCACATTCATGCTTGGAATGTGGCACGGGGGTGAATGAATGAAGAGAGATTTGACTCAACCATTATATGGTTGGGTGGAACATGGTAGTCCAATCCCAGGTTTGTATTTTTCATCATCAATATAAGGTCATTTCTCCTTGTATTCCTATGAGTATTATACTAGTTTAAATGTGGATCATATGGTTGTGATTTCCTTGGTATTTATGTTGCTATTATGTTGGTTATGTATGTGTTTCATGACAGTGGCTATACAGGGCTCTCATCATGTTTTTACTTGTAAATGAATGGACAATGTATGTATGACCTAATAGATGATAATGCAGCAAATTATATGAGGGAAAAATGGTTCTTAGTGATTCTCAAATAAGTATGAGATCCCTATGCTCTGTTTTTTACACCTATAGATGACATATTTGTGATATGCTTTTTGAAATGCTTGTCATGGCTAGTAGGGGTCTGGCTAAGGGCTTGTTCAAGTATTTAATTTTGCATCATTGTTTCCCTGTTATCTTACTGTTCTTAAGGTATCATTCAATTCTGGGCAGTGACCAAGGCTCTATGCCTGAAAAAATGGCTCAAATCCTAGGGACGTTGGCACAACACTAAGAAAAATAGTCCTTGGACACTAGCATGCCTTGTCATGAGAGTTTCTAGAGCCTCTTGGACACTGGAAGGCTTATAGCATGGGAGAATCCAAAGGTTTAGTGGTCTAAAACTTTAGTGGGACCCAAGGGCTAGCTACCTGAGTGGTTGGGATGGTTCTTAGGAGTCCTGTAGCTGATGTGGAAGGTCTGTATGTTGTGTTTCCATCGATTCCACTTCCTTAAGGTCATGTTGGATGTTGAATCCAATCATAATAACCTCTCATCACACATTTTACCCTCGTTGGCTGATTACTTGGGTAGATGTGGGAGGACGGTGTTACACTCAAACGAAAGGGTTCAATCGCAGAGCACATTAAAGACTTCCAAAAATTGAATATTAGGGTAATCAATATTCCAGAGGAGGATAGGATTGATGTCCTCATAGGGACTTTAAAAGATAACATCCAATATGAGGTTTTCCTTTGGGATCTTGATTCATTGGAGAAGACATTTAGAGTGGCAAGAAAAGTTGAAAGAAAAATTATGGCAACAAGGAAGTCTACCACTCACAACTATAAAGATGGAAGTGTTGTTGCTCCTAGTCTTCCAGAATCTACAAGATTGACACCACAACAATTGGAGGAAAAAAGAGAAAAAGGGATTTGTTATAGTTATGATATAAAATATAGGAAAGGTCATAAGTGTGCTGAGAAGAGCTTATTCTACATAGATTGTGAAGAGGAGGAAGAAAATGAAGAAGAAACATCAAAAGTGGAGGATATACACCAGGAACCAACCCCAGAGAAAGAAATGATTCCGACCATATCTTGTAATGCAATGGCATGAATTACCACTCCTTAAACTCTCAAGATAGAAGGATATATCAAGAAGAAAAAGGTAATAGTTTTGATTGATTCGGCTGGTACCCATAACTTTATTCATTTTAAGATATCCAAGGAATTGAATTTCTTCCTATATCCAACACTAGAGTGTTAAATGTTGGTTGCAAATGGAGGAACTATAAATTTCTCTCTAATGTGCCATAATATCAAGCTAACCATGGGGGAATATTTAATGAATAACCCAATGCTTTCCATTCAAATGGGTGTTGTTGATGTTGTACTAAGAGTCTAATGGTAACAATCTTTGGGGATGATAGCCTTCAATTTTTAATAAATTTTCTTGAAATCTATTTGGGAAGGAAAGGAAGTTGAATTAAGGGGTATCGTAGGGAAACCAAGAAAGATAATAAGATCTAATGGCATGACAAAGCTTCTAAAGAAAGAAAATTGGGGCGTAATGACATAATTATGCTCACTAGGGGTTCAAACATTGAAATCATCTATTTCTCCAAATCTCCAAAAAGTCTTAGACAATCATTCCAAGATGTTTGATACTCCTAAAGGCCTACCACCTATTCGTGATCATGATCATGTGATTCACTTGATTCCAGGAATTTGTCCTCTAAACATCAGGCCTTACATATATCCTTATGCCCAAAAGAGTGAAATTGAATGTATGGTTGCAGAAATGGTAGAGGCTAGTATAATTCAACCTAGTCAAAGTTCTTTCTCTACTCCAATAATATTGGTGCACAAGAAGGATGGATCATGGTGTATGTGTTTAGATTATAGGGAACTCAATAAGCTCATTATTAAAGATAAATTTTCCATTCCTATCATTAATGAATTTTTGGATGAATTACATGGAGAAAATTACTTCACCAGGTTGGATCTTTGTTCAGGATATCATCAAATTAGAATGAATACTGAAGACATTTTGAAAACAACATTCATAACTCATGAGGGTGATTATGAATATTTGGCCATGCCTTTTGGCCGTAATAATGCAACTCCCGCATTTCAAGGTTTGATGAATTCCATTCCATTTTCAAACCCCTGCTTAGAAAATTTGTGTTAGTATTTTTTGATGATATACTAATCTACAACAAGTCTTGGAAGGATCACATTCAACATGTTGACCGGGTGCTCAAACTATTGGAGGAGAAACAATTATACGAAAAAACCTCCAAATATTTCTTTGGAGTATAAGAGGTGGAATATTTGGGTCATATTGTATCTCATGAGGGAGTTAAGGTAGATCCTAACAAAATTAAATTCATTAAGGAATGGAAAATCCCCACAACCATAAAGCATCTTCGAGGATTTCTCGGGTTGATAGGGTATTATCACAAGTTTGTTAAGAATTATCGGAGAATAGTGACACCTCTAACATCATTACTAAAAAAAGATACATTTTCTTGGAATCCAGAAGAAACGAAGGCCTTTGAACATCTTAAAGAGGCAATGTGCCAAGCACCGGTCTTAGCTATACCAAACTTCACATTTTTTTTTATTTTTTATTGTGGAATGTAATGCTTTAGGAAATGGAATTGGTGGTGTTTTAATGAAAGAAGGAGCGCCCATTATTTTTTAAATTCGTCCAATCAAAGGAAAGTATTTACACAAACCTATTTATGAGAAGGAAATGTTGGCAATACTACATTCATTAAAGCAATGGAGAGGTTACCTAATGGGAAGACGCTTCAAGATAAAAATAGATTATGATAGTCTTAAATACTTTTTGGAACAAAGATTATAAACTTTAGAAGAGCAGAAAAAATGAGTGACAAAGATGTTGGGTTAGGACTTTGAAATCATATACAAAAAAGGGAAGAAAAATGTTGTTGCAGATGCACTCTCAAGAAAGGATGAGGATGCGGAAGCATTTCTTTGTGCCATTTCTATTATCCAAACTGAGTGGATAACCGAAGCAATGGATGAATGAAAGAATGATGAAGAGGTGTGGTCGCTCATTCAAAATTTAGAGCAAGATCCCAGTACATCTAATACATTTAGCTGGAAAAATGATTCATTATGGTACAAATATTGCTTGTATATTTGTAAGAATACCCAACTCAAAGAAAAGATTCTTTTGGAATTGCACACCTCTCCCTTAGGAGGGCACTCTAGATTTTTAAAAACTTATGATAGGGTCAAGAAGGATTTTTTTGGGATGGCCTTAAATCTAATATTCAGCATTGAGAGGAGGTCTCAATGGATTTTATCACAGGTTTACCCAAGCCTAAAGGAAAGAGTGTCATCATGGTGATAGTTGATAGACTTACTAGGTATGCACACTTTTATGCATTATCTCATCCTTTTAAAGCCAGTACAGTTGCTACTACCTTTATGGAAAGAATTCAAAAGTGTCATGGAAATCCAAAGATTATAGTAAGTGATAGAGATCCCATTTTCACTGGAGATTTTTGGACAAATTTTTTTTCTTGTCTTGGTACTCAATTAGCTCATAGCTCATATTTTTATCCTCAATATGATGAGCAAACTGAGATAGTGAACAAATGTTTGGAAGGATATATTTGCTTCTTTGTATTTGATAAACAAACATAATGGGTCAAGTAGTTGCCTCTAGTTCAATGATGGTATAACACTTCCTTCCATACCGCATCAAAAATGACCCCATTTATGGTACTTTATGGAGATCATCCACCATCCATCACATAATATTTAAGAGAAAATTATAAGGTTCAAGTAGTGGAATATCACATTGAGCGTCAACAATGAGTTCTCCAACTCTTAAAAGATAACCTCACTTTGGTGCAGAATCGAATGAAACAATAGGTAGATCAACACCACAGTAAAAAATATTTGATGTAGGTGACTGGGTATTTTTACGGCTACAACCATACAAAAAAATGTCTCTCAAGGAAGCTAAGAAGGATAATAAATTATCACCCAAGTAGTACAATCCTTACGAGTTGTTGTAAAATATTGGTACTGTGGCATACAAATTGGAGCTTCCTGCATCTTCCCGAGTACACCCAGTTTTCCATGTTTCATGCCTATATAAGGTTATCAGTGACAAGCTTCTAGTTCAAACAGTGTTTCCAGAACTTGATGAAGAAGGAAAATCATATTTGAGCTTGAAGAAATCATGAAAACAAGAACCCAATATCTACGAAATCGATTAATTCCAGATTATCTCATTAAGTGGAATAACTTACCCATTGAAGATTCCAAATGGGAGGATGAGAATTTTATAAAGAAGCATTCATAACTACTCAAGCATTGAGGAAAACACCTTTTTGAAGGAGAGTGGCATGTTAGGTCCCTATAATACTAGTGTACCACCCTTATCGTTATTCTTGTGACCATGTAGCCCCTATATTTTTATTATTGTGCCACATAGAAGCCCACTATTGTTACTGTTGGGCCCTTACATTATTATTGTTATGTAGGATCTTATTATATTATGACCCCTTAGACTCCTATATATACAAGGATGTCTTGCCATTTGTTTCATCCAAGAATCATTCATTTATGTAATGTAAAGGAGGTTCCCCCCTCGAAAATGATAATTTTTAAGTCGTTGATCTATCTTTTTGTGAGCTGGTTACATAACAAATTTGGTGTTGCTATTGCTACAATGAGTTTTTGAAATCCATGTAATTTTTAGACATTTTTGAAAAATACTTTAGGGACTTGTTTTGCAGATTCTGATTTCTTTATTCCCATGAAGTGTGCATACTTGGTGAGCTTGTCGATTTCTACGAGAATTTTGTCTTTTCTATCTGACATGGGTACTCCTTCAATACTTTCCATAGATATTTCTTACTACTTTTGGTTTGGAATATTTAGGGGATGGAACAATCCAATGGTCATAATTTTCTCATTTTTATATCTTTGGCTTTGATCACACCCTACTACATATTTTGGAGTATCGTTATTCATCCATTTCCAAAAAATGTCTAGCATGCATTATAGTAGGTTTTAAAGAAACCCACATCTAGTTGTTGGCAAGTCATGGGATTCCTTTAGAACTCTGGACTTAAATTTTGAATTTTGGCCTAGGTAAATTCTTTCTTTATAGCAAAGAATATCATTTTTCAATTCAAATTTTTAATTTTTAATAAGA
This sequence comes from Pinus tabuliformis, assembly GCA_031772625.1. Taxonomy (NCBI): domain Eukaryota; kingdom Viridiplantae; phylum Streptophyta; class Pinopsida; order Pinales; family Pinaceae; genus Pinus; species Pinus tabuliformis. The sequence continues at coordinate 881,051,608 of CM062813.1, forward strand.
TTATTTATTATAGCGCGTGTTTCTCGATGTTTTTATACTCACTTATAATTTCATTGATCCATTCTAGAGCTAGAACTAAAACTAAGAGTGGTGGTGACTCTTTGTATTTTCAGGAGAGAGAATCTACTGCTATGTTTTCTTTCCCTTTCTTATTAATATCTCCATATCAAAATTGGCAATTGTTTTTATCCATTTTTGTTGTTCTGTAGAAATAATTTTTTTGGAGAAGGTGTTGAAGACTATTACGATTTGTTTGTATCAAAAACTTACTTCCCAAAAGATATTTTTGCCATTTGGCTAGTGTGTGCATAACAAAGATCATTTTATTGTTGTATGTATACTTTAGGAATTCTATTTTATTGAGCTTCCTTCTTTCAAACACTATAGGATGGTCATCCTGCATCAACATTGTCAAGCCAGGAGAGTAACTCCACAAACGAATTGTTTCTTTGGATTAAGAGAATACATGGATATATACAAGGAGATGGATACTATTAGGATTCATCTCCCAATGCCTCTTCATCTTCCAATGTCCTTTATTTTCTATTTACAATATCTACATGAATTTTCCTAATCCCAAAGATTAGGTGTCAACATTCCCCGCCTTAATTTTAAGGGATGTTGGTGAGTCCAAGAATCATTTTGAATCTTCCAAATTTTCTCTTCCAAGAGCTTTGATGAAGATGCCCAAAATCTGCTCATTTATGGAACAATTTCATAGGTGGATTGTCTTGGCCTCAACATGATGTCAAATTAGATCATACTTTGTATTTATGTGCTTCGTTTGATCATGGAACTTTGGGTTCTTGGCCAAATTTATTGTAGAAGTGTTATCAATCAAAAGAGGAGTTGAATGCACTTGTTTCTCCTACAAATCCTCTATAATTTTCTTGAGCCACACAATTTATTTCATTGCTTCATTTGTTGCCACATATTCTTCCTTAGTTGTGGAATTTGCTAGAATTGATTGTTTGTGTGACCTTTAGGAGACAACTCTTGATCCAAGACTCATAACATAAACTAAAGTAGATACTTTGGTTTCTTTATCTCCATCAAAATATAAATCAGTGTATCCAATCTAGATGAAGCCATCCACCTATGTCTACTTCAATCCAATTCTTAAGTTCCCTTCAATTACTTTAGAACTCTTTTTTCAGCAAACCAATGACCCTCACAAGGTTTTTGGATAAACTTGGAGAGGATTCCAACAACAAATGAAATGTTTGGTCTGGTAGTAGTTAGGTAGTTGAGACTTCATACAAGTTTTTTGTACTTTGTTGCATCCTCAAATTCTTTTCCTTCAATGGATGTGAGATTTAAATTTTGTTCCATTGGATTAGTGAAAGGATTGCACTCAACCATGCTAAACTTGTTCAACAAATATCCAATGTAATTATTCTGAGAGAGGAATATAAAATTCGGATGTTGGGTTACTTCAATACCAAGATAGTAGTGAACATATCCCAAATATGTCACTTAAAAACCTCTCCTTGGTTATTTATTTATGGTTGTAATGTAGTTTTCATTGTTCCTTGTCATCAGAAGATCATATACATACACCACAAGTGTTAGAAATTTATATATTACAGAGAAATGGAACACATAAAATATTGCAGAAACACAAACATAGAAAACACATAAAATAAGAGAGACATAGATATGTTTGGCTCACCCAATTTGGGCTACGTCCATTGATAAATAACCAGTCCTTCATTTATATTATCCATCAAAATGAAGAGATACAACCTACAACATATCCTTTGTAATTTATTTTTTTCTCTCACATGGTCTCCTCTCTCTTTCTCGCTCAGAATAATAATACACAAGTGCAACACAATTCCCTCATGTAAACCGAGGGTTTCCATCTAGGGAAAAAAACTCTAAATTAACATAACTTCTACCGTTAGATCATATACCTAATGAATGACTTAGAAATATTTTACAAGGAAAATTTTCATGTATTTTTAGCTTTGGGGGTGCTACCCTCGAGACCCCCTTGATGGCAATTAAATGGGTGACATTTCCGCCGCATTAAGAATTGGGGTCCAATGCGACAATACCTCTAACTAAATAATATAATCAGACTCCACACCCAACAATCTCCCACTTGGAGACTGATTATTGTAACTCTACCATTGCTTCATTTGATGGAAAATGCTTTCACTTTGTACCTCATTGTTTCTAATCTTCATCATCATACTTGAAGCCTAATTGAAACAAAGAAGAATCTAAGTTTCTCCCTAGTTATAAATTTTGTTAACATATCTGCAAGATTCTAGCTAGTGTGTATCTTTTCCAACTTCAACTCTCCATCTTCAAACGTTGACCGTATGAAATGATACTTGAGCTTTATATGCTTAGTCTTGGAATAAAATGTTGAGTTCTTTGCAAGATGAATGGCACTTTGGCTATCACTGTATAACCTGTCCATCTCCTTCTTCTTACCCAATTCATCCATAAATATTTTCAACCAAATCATTTCCTTACTAGCCTCTATAGAAGCAACATATTATGCTTCTATCGTTGAAAGTGAAACAACACACTGCATTTTTGAAACCCAAGTAACAGTTGTTCCACCTATAGTAAACACATAACCTATGGTGCTCCTCCTGTTATCTCTATCACCTACCATATCTGCATTAACATATCCCTGTAGAGAAAATTTTGAACCACCAAAGTATAATGCTTAATTTGTGATACCTCTCAAATACCTAATAATCCATTTCACTGCCATCCAATGTTATTTTCCTGGATTTTTCATGTACTTGCTTACAACTCCCACTACATGTGCAATATCAGCCTTTGTGCAAACCATTGCATACATTAAGCTTCCAACCAATGATGCATATCTAAATTTAGACATATATTCCATCTCTTCTCGAGTCTTGGGACACATCTCCCTACTTAGTTAGTAATGGCTAGACAAAGGTGTAGTAGCTAGTTTTGCATTCTGCATACTAAATATTTCCAACACCTTTCGTATGTACTCACTCTGAGACAATGTTAATTTTCTATTTTTCCTGTCTCTAGTTTTTCTCATACCAAGGATTTGTTTTTTAGCACCCAAATCCTTCATTGCAAATGAATTTTCCAATTTTCCTTTAAGCACTTTTATTTCCTGCATCTTAGACCTTCCAACAAGCATGTCATCTACATACAGAAACAATATAATATAGCTGCCATCATTTTTCCTTTTGAGATAAACACAATGATCAGAGTGACATCTAATATAACCTTGTTCAGACATAAACCTGTCAAATTTTAGATACCACTGCCTTTGACCCTATTTTAGGCTATACAATCTCTTCTTTAACCTCCACACTATTTTCTCCTTCCCTTTTATCTCATACCCTTATGGTCGCTGCATATAGATATCTTCCTCTAAATCCCCATGGAGAAAATTTATCTTTACATCTAACTACTCAAGATGAAAATATTCTACTACTACTAGACTTAAAATAATTCTGATTGAAGTCATTTTAACAAGAGGAGACAATATTTCATCAAATTCTATACATTTCTTCAGTGAAAACCCCTTCACCACAAGTCTAGATTGATACCTTTTACCTCCATCTTCTTCCTTCAACCTGTAAACCCATTTATTTTACAATGTTGTTTTACCTACAGGAAACATGACTAATTCCGAAGTCTAGTTATGTACCAAGGAGACCATCTCTTCTTTCATGGCTAGCTCTCACTTCTTCCCGGTTTCTACCTGAATCTCTTCTTCATGAAATTTTGGTTCACAAGAATCAGTCAACAATACATAATATAATGAAGGAAAGTATCGTTTAGGGGGTCTACTTATCCCGGTAGATCTTTTGACACCACTTTCAGGTGTTTGAGGTGCTTTTTGTTGTTGTAATATTTTTTGTGGTTGTGGTTGTTGATCATTATTATTTTCAGGCACCTTTACTTTTTCTTTGATCTCATCAAGCACTATGTATTCTATGTTTTCTTTTTCCTATTTATTTTCCTGCATTTGACCCTTATACATAACATTTTCATTGAATATGAAATTTCTTCTCCTAATGATTTTGTGATTTTTAATCATATAAGCGATAACCAAAATCATCAACACCATATCTAATAAAGGTACATTTCTTTGAGCCTCAAGATTTGTTTTATTTTATTTTTTAATGTGGACAAAGACTTCACAACTGAAATTCTTTACAATGAGAAGTTTAACTTTTTACCTATCCATGCATCCACTATAATATCACCATCCAAAGAACTTGCGAGCCTTCTATTTATTAGATAAACAAAAGTATCTAGAACATATGCCCAATATTGTAAAGGCAATCCTGCATGCATTCTCATGCACCTTGCATGCTCCATGATTGTCCTGTTCATCCTTTCTAACACCATTTTCCCATGGTGTTCCTGGAACTGTGTTCTCTTTGCGAATTCCATGCTCTAAACAATACTTATCAAACTCTTTGTTGCAATATTCTCCTCCATTTTCTGATCTAAGACTTCAAATTCTTTCCTGTCTGATTTTCAAACAAAGATCTCGATTTCTTGAAAGTATCAAATACATTAGATTTATTTTGAATACAATAAATCCAAGTTTTCCTACTTGCATCATCAATAAAAGTAACATAATAGCGAGAGCCATCGAGATATGATACCTGAGAAGGTACCCATACATATGTATGCACAAGCTCTAATTATTTTCTTTTATTTTATTTCCCAACTCTAAGAAATCTGACTCTCTTTTGTTTTCCATAAACACAATTCTCACAAAAATCCAAATCAACATGCTTCAAACTAGGCAACAAATTTTTTGAGTGAATAATTTTCATCCACTTCTTACTCATGTGGCCAAGCCTATGATGCCACAATGATGTATCTGCACCTGTGGAGGTTAAATCATTAACAAAATTAGAAATACCATTGCATAAATACAATGTACCAACCTTTTCTTCTTTTGTGATTACCAAGGCTCCTTTAGCAACCTTCTAGGTTTTATCTGTAAAAGTAGTCACACAAACTTCACCACCTAACTGCCCTGTTGAAATTAGATTTTTCTTTCGATCTGGAACATGTCTTACCTTCTTTAATATCCATTAGTTTCCATTCTATTGTTTTATAAAAACCTTACCCATTCCAACAATCTTACAAGGTTTATCATCACCCAGATGAACCTGTCCAAAATATCATTGAACATAATCATGAAAATGTTTCCTATAAGGTGTGGCATGGAATGAGGCCCATGACTCTACCACCCACCCATCAATAATATTTTCTAATGAAAGAATCAAATCATATTGCAACACATCACCTGTCACATTCGCTTCATGATTGTTTTCTTGCTGTGCGTCTCCTTCTTTTCCCTTTCAAGGTTTACAATCTTTCTTCAGGTGTCCTTTCATCCAACATTTCCAGCACACTATCCCCGATTTGGAATTTGATCTACATTTCCTTGACTTATTACGATATCCTTGGCTCTTTCCTCTTTCCATTTTTCTTCCCCTAGTCTTTTCAGTCAAAGCATTACCTGATGTATCACCAGAGCTTTTCTGTCGCATTTCCTCGCTAAGGATGGCACTAATAACATAATCAAACTTTAAAGTACTAGATCTAGAGACATAATTACTAATGACCATAACTAAAACATTCCAAATTTGTGGCAATGAGCACAAAAATAATAGATCCCTAACTTCATCATAAATATTTACCCCTACATAACTTAACTGATGGGTAACCATATTAAATTCATTTCAATGATCAGCAACAGATCCATCTTCTAGCATATTCATATTAAATAAATGCTTCATAAGAAATACCTTGTTTGAGGTCGATGGCTTTTCGTATAATTTTTCCAATGCCATCATTAAGTCCTTTGTTGTCGTTTCCTTTGAAATATTAAATAATATCGATGCCGCTAGACACAACCGTATTATTCCAAGTTCCTTTCTATAGAGAATATCCCATTCTACATCTGTCATACTCGTCAGCTTCTTTATTTTTCCGCTCAATGGTAGGTACAAATCTTTTTGATACAAATAATATTGCATTTGTTGATCAGTAGTTGTCATTGATGTCAACCCAAGCAACACCAGGGGCTACCCTGATATTGCAAGGGAATTTTGACTTGACAACTCATATTATTTTGCATCAAATATCTTCTCGATAGATTCTACTCGTCGAGATGTTTTCGTTGATATATGGGATTTTGTGGCTTAAAACCAGTCATCATGGAATTTTTGCTATAACGTTTTTTCTACGAAGCTTCAAAAGCTAAAATTAAAAGTCATTTGAGCTGAAATCCTGATGAAGCTCGTGACCTAATTTCAGATCTTGGTTCACTATATTTTCGAAGATATGATCTGAGGAAGTTAGGGCTTTTTCAGGCTCCCAAATTCCATGTCAAACAGGTGACGTTGGGAAAATCGTCATAAATTTTTCTATGAGAATTGGATTCAAATTTCGTAAATAGTCACATAAAGAGTACATAATTTAGTTTTTTGAGTAGCATTTTCAAGGCCAAAGGTTGAAACAGTGACACGTGGCACTCCATACAAGTTCGCTCTACTGAACCAGGCTATAATCAGGTCATTGTGGGAGATTGGGCATAACTCTTTCTTGAAGAATCCAATCTTGATCAGACCTGTGGGGTTGCAAAGAGGACTCAGAGGGATACCACAGGGAAAAATTTCCAACCTTGGAGATCCGATATTAGATAGGTACAAAAAATTCAATATTGAGCTCCTAGAAGGCAAGAAAAAGAATGCATTCAAGGATCACTACAGTAAGGACCACACATCAACAGTCAAGGGTAAGTTTCCTACATCAAGGTATGTATGATTAAGTGTTTACATTTTAATTTTGAGTATCATCTCTGACATATGTTTTTTTAGGACAACGTAAGTATATACAGGGTCTCAGTTATATCTCTATGTCTCTATATGTCACAATTAGTTTTGATACCACATTTTAGATGTCCTATTCTTGATATTACACATTTAATGCTAAACCAAGTTTACTAAATATATATGATGTTCTAAGTTCATGTTACTTGTATTGTCATAGTTTATAGAATGGTATTTGTTGTTGTAATTAGAACTTGGTTCATCACAAGTAGGGTTTGTCATCTATTTCTATTGTATATATCTTTAGGTCAGTTTTGGATATAGTCTTGCATAGAGTCTAGGCCTATATCAAGAGTGGGAGTATTTGTCTATTGCTACAAAAAGTCAACAACAAAAGTGACAAGAACATTTCAGGTAGAAGAAGATTCAAGGACAACATCAAGTGAGCATTCAAGAGCTGAAGTATCAAATCAAATGAAGCATTGTAGCATGACATCCTTTAAATACATGACAGCCATCCGTATATTGTGAAGAAGTGTCAAGGTCAAGAGTCATCATTGTAAAGTTGAAAAAGAGTCATTTGTAAAAGTGTCATCATTGGAAGAGTCATTATTGTCAAAGAGTCAATCTACCTAGAGTCAAAAAGGCATTATTGGGAGGTATAGGAGTTTTTGATGGGATGATGTCATGGTTGGGTTGCAGGTTATAGTGTGATTGGGTGTTCGATAAACATTGTAAATAATATTGTATCGTGGATCATTGTCCGTGGTACGGGAATCCAAACTCGTGTCTCATTTTAGTCATTATAGGGTGGCAGAGACGTGTTAGGCTGGTGCATGAAGTCGCCTATGGGTTGGAGCTTATGAACACTTCAGGGTGGTAGGTTGGTCTAAGATATTGGAGCATCCATTCAGTTGACTACTGAAGAAACTAGGGCATTGGGGCATCCTTCCAGTGGGAGTTGGAGAAGAATTATTTTCTAGAATTATAGGAATTTGTTGCTTTCATTTCAGTTGGGGCTGAAGATTAAAGAATTTATTAGAAAAGCGTTTGATAGCTTTTTACCTGGAGGGGGTTTTCCACCTAAAATTTTTGTGCCTGCTGTGTTCTTTTATTTATTTTTATTACTGAATAAAAATTAATAATAATTGAGGATTAACTAATGCTCTGAAAAGATTTAAAAGTGCTAATTGATAAGGAATATTGAATCACCCCCCACTCTCAGTATTTCCAATAGCATCTACATCTTCCATAGCTAGTATTTTTGGTCGTTAAATTTCTTGACCCTAAACCTACCATCTTCCACCATTTCTCCCACTCAAACCAAGAACCCTTCTCTTGTGTGATTTTATCAGCCAAATAAACCTTCAGCTGTGATACCAGTTGTTAGAAAATTATATATTATAGAGCAATGGAACAAATAAAATATTACAGAAACACAAACACATAAAACAAGAGAGACACATATATACGTGGTTCGCCCAATTTGGGCTACGTCCACGGAGAAACAACTATTCATTCGTTTATATTATCTAGGAAAATGAAGAGATACAACCTACAATAGATCCGTTATAATTTCCTCTTCGCTCTCACACAGTCTCCTATCTCCTTCTCGCTCAGAATAATAATACAAAACCACAATATAATTCCCTCATATAAATTGAGGGTTTCCTTCTATAGAAAAAAATCCTAAATTAACATAATTTCTACTGTCAGATCATTTGACTAATGAATGACTCTGATTGACTACAAAATTACAATATTTTACAAGGCAATTTTTCATCTATGTTTAGCTTTGGGGGGGCGATTGTTGGGTTGTGTTATATTCTTTCCACGACTAACCCACGTAGTGAATTGGGGGGTTAGAGGGGGCCAAGTAGCCCCCCTCTACGGGGTCCGGGGCAACGCCCTGGGAAATTTCTTTTTGGACCCTATATTAGGTTGGGCGAACCTACCTATGGTTTTCGGTCCATGGTTTTGGACGCGATGGTTTTTCGGTCCATGGTATTGGATGCTTCGGCATGTATAAATATGTATTGTAACATTGAAAGGAACATAATGAAAAATCAAGCCGGTAGTCCCGGTTTTGGGATCCAGGGGAAAATCTCTGTGTATATGTGTTTTATGTGTTATGCTCTCACATTGTTTATTTTTCTGTGATTTAGAATTCATATGCAGGTAATTTCTGTTTGGGGTTAAAACCTACATTTGGTATCAGAGTTGTTTTGGCTTCAAGGGGATGCCTTTGTTGCTGAGGGGTTTCGCTCGGGCCTGTGGTAGACCCTGTTCAGTGGGAGATCTGTGAGATCGATTCTGGTGGTGAAAGAAGATGGTGAGCAGCAGAAAGATAGAGATCAAGAAGTTCAATGGTCAGAGTTTTGAGTTGTGGAAACTCAAGATGGAGGATCTGTTGGTGGATAAAGATCAGTGGATCGCGGTAGATCCAGGTACTAAACCAACAGGAGTGACTGATGAAGAATGGAAGAAGTTGGATTGGAAGGCAACGAGCACAATACGATTGTGTGTCTCAAATTCAGTATTGCTGAATGTATCAGGGGAAGCTACAACGAAGGCTTTGTGGGACAAGTTAGGGACTTTGTACCAATCTAAGTCTCTGGTGAATAAACTGTTCATATGGAAAAAGCTGTATAACCTGAGGATGAAAGATGGAGACTCGGTGACAGAGCATCTGAACGCATTTAATATTGTGGTAAGTCAGTTAGCGTCTGTTGATATTAAAATTTCATATGAAGATAAGTGCATCAGTTTGTTGTGTTCTCTACCAGATTCGTGGGATAGTCCAGTTATTGCAATAGGTAGCAATGAAACTGCTTTGCAGTTTGATGAAATAGTCTCAGCCTTGCTGACGAAGGAGATGAGACGGAAAAATATGGAGAGCTGGGATGGTGATTCCTTGTTTGTATGAGGATGGTCCCAGAATAGAAACAAAAATAAGTCATCGAGTGGGAGATCTAAATCTAGAGGGAGATCTAAATCTCCAGGAAAACATATAAAGGTGGTGTGCTGGAAATGCGGAAAGGAAGGGCACTTCAAAAGGGACTATAAATCTAAAGCTCCTGATAAAGGAAAGGGATCTGATGATGCTCCTTCTGCAGAGGCGAAAACCACCTCAGATGAAGGTGGGGATGTGTACTTGGCTTCTTCAAGTACACATGTAGATCATGAGGCATGGTTGATTGACTCAGGTGCATCCTTTCACTTCACTCCCCATAGAGAGTAGTTCTATGAGTATGAGAAATACGATGGTGGTGATGTCTTCTTAGGAGATGATAGGAAGGCTAGAATCATTGGTCATGGAAAAGTAAAGTTGAAGTTGCAAGGTGGAAGGGTTAGAACACTTCTGGGTGTTCTACATATTCCTGCATTGGCCAGAAATTTGATTTCTGTAAGCAAGTTGGATGATGCAGGTGTAAAAATAGTGTTCGAGAAGGATACCTGCAAGATGGTTCAGGGAGCATTGGTATTGATGCGGGGAGTTCGGACTAGAACTCTGTACAAGCTGCAAGGTAGCAATGTTGTTGATGGGTGCAACAGTTCTGTGGTTCCTGAAAGTGGAGTTGAAAATCTAGTGGTCTCTGGAGAAAAGACCATGCTGTGACATCAAAGGCTTGGACATATTAGAGAGAAGGGCCTTTGAATACTTCATGGTAAAGGTATGGTAGAAGGTATGAGTAATAGCTCTCTGGATTTCGATTTCTATGAAAATTGTGTATATGGGAAGCAGAATCGGGTGAGTTTCCCCTTTGGTGCTAAGAGGGTGAAACAAATATTAGATCTTGTGCACAATGATGTGTTTGGACCTGTGAAGGTTCCATCACTGGGTAAGTCTGTGTACTATGTATCATTTATAGATGACTTCTCAAGGAATACATGGATATATTTCCTTAAGAAGAAATCTGAAGTCTTTGACAGGTTTAAAGAACTTAAGGCTTTGGTGGAAAATCAAACAGAGAAGAAGATAAAGGTGTTGAGGACAGATAATGGTGGAGAGTTTTGTAGCAAGGAATTTGAAGAATTCTGTAAGAAGTGTGGTATAGCATGGCAGAAGACTACTCCATATACACCTCAGCAAAATGGAGTCGTAGAAAGAATGAACAAGACTTTGATGGAAAGGGCAAGAAGCATGCTCAGTGGTGCCGGGTTAGGACAAGAATTCTGGGCAGAGGCGGTGGATACTGCATGTTACTTGGTCAACAAGTCACCTTCATCAGCATTGGAGGATAAGACTCCACAAGAAGTATGGACTGGTAAGAAACCCTCTCTTTCACATCTGAGGGTATTTGGATGTGATGCATATGTACATGTTCCAAAGGAGAAAGGAACCAAGTTGGATAGTAAATCTAAAAAGTGCATCTTTATTGGGTATAAGGATGGTTTAAAGGGTTATAAGCTTTGGAACCCAGTCACATGGAAGGTTGTGTACAGTCTAGATGTGGTGTTCAGAGAGGTAAAATATGTTATTAAACATGAAGTCCAACCAAAGGAACCTGAGAAGATAGAGTTTGAGATAAAGGAGGAAGAATCAGACTCTGCAGTAGAGGAGGAATCAAAAGATGAAGAGCCACAAACTCCGGCTATGAGAAGATCAGTTTGAGAAAGAAGGCAGCCAGAAAGGTATAGTTCTTCTGCTTTCTATTCAAATTTTGCTTTGTCTATTACTGATGAAGATCCTAGAACTGTGAAGGAAGCAGTAGATTCAGAGGATGGAAAACTCTGGAAAGAGGCCATGGTTGATGAAATGGCATCTTTGCACAAAAATGAGGCTTGGGATCTAGTGGAGTTGCGGGCTGGAAAGAAACCCATTGGCAGCAAATGGGTGTTCAAAAAGAAGACAAATGCAGAAGGGAAGGTGGAGAAATACAAAGCTCAGTTGGTAGCAAAAGGTTATTCCCAGGTGCCGGGAATTGATTTTGGTGATATTTTTTCTCCTGTTGCCAAGGTAACTTCTATTAGGTTACTTTTATCTGTTGCTGCTTCTTTTGATTTTGAGGTAGAACAAATGGATGTGAAGACAACATTTCTTCATGGGGATTTGGAAGAGGAAATCTACATGAAGCAACCTGAAGGCTTTGCGGTGAAGGCTAAGAAAGAACTGGTATGCAAGTTAAAGAAGTCTCTGTATGGGTTAAAACAGTCACCAAGGATGTGGTATCAGAAATTTGATACATTTATACGGGGACTTGGCTTCAACAGAAGCAAAGTAGATCACTATGTGTATTTTAAATTAATTGGTGACTGTGTTATTTATCTGGTCTTGTATGTGGATGATATGTTGCTAGTTGGAAATGACAAAGAAATTATCCAGGATTTCAAGACCCAATTGTCCTTCAAATTCGACATGAAAGATCTTGGTGCTGCTAACTATATTTTGGGCATGGAAACTAAAAGAGATCGGGCAAAGAGGAAGCTCTGGTTAAACCAGAGGAAGTATGTCGAGACAATATTTCAGAGGTTTAATATGCAGGATAGTAAACCAGTGAAGGTTCCTATTCCTGTAGGTGTGAGGTTATCTGCTGAACAGTGTCCCAAGACACAAGAAGAGGAAGAGTACATGTCCCGTGTTCCATATGCGAGTGCAGTCGGTAGCCTGATGTATGCAATGGTCTGTACTAGACCAGACATTGCACATGCAGTGGGAGTATTGAGCAGGTTTATGTCAAAACCAGCGAAGGAGCACTAGACAGCAGTGAAGCGGATTTTCACGTATTTGCGTGGCACTAGTGATTATGGTTTGTGCTACCAAGGAAGACCAGGATTGGACAGAGTGTTGGATATTCATGGCTTTGTTGATGCAGACTGGGTTGGAGATCTGGATCAAAGAAGATCTACAAGTGGGTATATGTTTAACCTATTTGGAGGTGCAGTCAGTTGGATGAGTAAGAAACAATCTGTAGTGGCACTATCAACTACAGAGGCAGAATACATGGCAGCCACTCATGCAAGCAAGGAAGCAATTTGGTTGCAGAGATTGTGTTCAAGTATGGGGTTAGTACAAGGAGCTATAAGAATAAACTGTGACAGCCAAAGTGCAATTTTCTTGGCAAAGAACCCTGCTTATCATTCAAAGACAAAGCACATTGATGTTCAGTATCACTTTGTGAGGGATATGATAGAAGACAAAAAGGTGTTGCTGGTAAAGGTGGATACTTTGAAGAATACTGTAGATGCATTGACAAAATCTGTGAGCTCTGAGAAGTTCTCTTGGTGTAGAGAAACAATGGGCATTTCAGGGCTGGAAAAATGACTAAGCTCTCCTGTGGCCCCGTGTGGAAAGAAAACAACAAGTGGAGATTGTTGGGTTGTGTTATATTCTTTCCATGACTAACCCACATAGTGAACCAGGGGGTTAGAGGGGGGGCAGATCCCCCCCTTCGTTGCGCCGATTACGCAGCGAGGGGGTCACAGGGGGGGTGGAAGCCCCCCCTATTTAGGGGATTTGAGGAGCGCGGGTAGCCCCCCTCTACGGGGTCCGGGGCAGCGCCCTGGGAAATTTCTTTTTGGACCCTATATTAGGTTGGGCGAACCTACCTATGGTTTTCGGTCCATGGTTTTGGACGCGATGGTTTTTCGGTCCATGGTATTGGATGCTTCAGCATGTATAAATATGTATTGTAACATTGAAAGTAACATAATGAAAAATCAAGCTGGTAGTCCCGGTTTTGGGATCCAGGGGAAAATATCTGTGTATATGTGTTTTATGTGTTATGCTCTCGCATTGTTTATTTTTCTATGATTTAGAATTCGTATGTAGGTAATTTTTGTACGGGGTTAAAACCTACAGCGATGACGATTAAACAGGCAGTGTTGTTGCCCTGTTAGGATCTGGGGTCCAATGCAACGATACCTCTGAGAAAAGAAGATAATCAATCTCCACACCCAACAACAAGGTGTAAAATTATTTTTCCAACTTTCTTGACAAACAAAGTTGCATCATCAAGATCATAATGTTTGAATTTGAGTTTCAGAATATGTTAAGTCAATTTCTTGTACCAATCTCACAGTGCTTGTTTGAGGCCATACAATGATTTGACAAGCTTTCATATTTTTTGTTCCTGACCCTTCACAAAAAATCCTTCTAAGTTGGGACATAAAAAATTCTTTTTTAGATCTTCATTTAAGAAAGTAGTTTTTACATCCATTTGATGTACTTTCCAACTATTTTGAGATTCCAAGGAAAATAGTGTTCGCATGGCAGCCCATTTTTCGGTTGGGGAAAAGGTTTCCTCATAATCGACCCCTTCCTTTTGTGCAAAAATTGTTTCCATGAGCCTAGCTTTATGCTTTTCAAGTGAGCCATCTACTTTATACTTGTTCTTGAAGATCCACTTGTAGCCAATTTGTTTGGTTCCCAATGTAGGATCAACTAGCTTCCCCATGTCATTCTTTATCAAAGCATCATATTGTTTCTACATCACTTCTTTCCATTCATCATGAGAAACAATTTATTTGAAGGAAGTTGGTTCAAAATATGTAGACAGATTTAAGTCAAAATCATAAGAAATGTCAATATCAACAAGTGAATCAAGATCATCTACATCACCTACATTTTCTCTAGTTGAGCTTCTTATTCATGTCTTTCTAACCTCATCAGTATGAAACATTTCAAGTGTCTTTGTGAGTCATTTTGGAGGACCTTTCTGAGATGGCCCAGGCTGCTCAGATGACTGAGATGGGGTTGAATCATGATTTATCCTGTCAAGTATCTTAATAACATCACTCAAAGTGTCTTCTTGATTAGTGGTTGGAGCTTCATGAGGGGGAGAGTGTTTCAGAAGGAGATTCCACAGATTGATCCAATATAGAGACCCCCCTTCAATATGTGGAGTCGCATTATCAAACTCTAGAAAATATTTTTCATGTATGAATCTATCCAAGCGATCAAGTTGCCGCTCAACAACATTGCCAGTCTTCAAAGATTCAAGAAATATCACATATCTAAATATTATAAACTTCGTATTTACTTCATCATAGAGACAATATGTTTTGGAGGTATATGAGTACCCTAAGAAGATACATTTTCAACTCCTTGCACCGAGTTTGTTTCTTTGTTCCTTAAGTATCAAGGCATAAATCGTGGAACCTAAAACCATGAGATGCCTCATTGAAGGAATGTGGCCATACCACATTTCATAGGGAGTCTTGCTTTTGATAGCATGAGATGGATATCTATTATTTATATAAATAGCACATAGAACTGCATCAACCCAAAAAATCAACTTAACATTCTTGAAAAACATCATCGAACGTACCATATTTAAGATTGTCATGTTCATTCTTTCAGGTATTCCATTCTGTTGGGGATTATAAGGCATGGTTGTTTGATATTTGATCCCATGTTGGCGAAGATAGTTTTCAAATTCATTTGAAGTATATTCTTTTCCATTATCAGTAAGAATACAGCCAATATGAGATTGCACATCAATTTCTGTTCGTTCATGAAAATTCTTGAATGTTTCAAAAGCTTCAGATTTATTATTCAATAAACATACCCAACACATTCTAGTATAGTCATTAATAAATTCCATCATATATTTATTACCATGCAGAAGGAAAAATCATTAGGATACATAAATCAAAATGAATGAGTTCAAGTTTTCTATGTGTTATGGAATGAGAATAATGAAATGATTGTTTTTTGTGCTTTCCTAAGATATAAGCATCACATTTCTTAAGTTTCCTAGGAATAGTTGGTGAACCAGTAACACCTCTTTAATTCAACAAATGAAGGTTTTTATAGTAAAAATGTCCAAATATAGCATGCCATAAAAGAATTAATGGAAGTGTTCCTTCATCATAGTGAGAACTGTATGAAATGTTTTGTGCACGAGCAAAGGTTCCTCGCAATTTTAAGAGTTTTTCTTCTTTTATCCCAGTCATGATAAGTGAGTGATCTCATGCTTTTCTAAACTCAAATTTTCCATCAATTATGTGAATGGTGTGTCCTTGCTAGATGATGTGGACCAAAGACAACAATTTTCTCCTCAACTCTAGGAAGTAGAGTACATCGTGTTGAATAAAGTCTAGAAGGCGAAGTAGCTTGACCTTAATGGTGCTAAGCCCTGATGGCTTGATTTTTGACTTATTTGCAAAGTAGACTACTCCATCAACATTGTCAGTGAATTCTTCGAAGAAATATCTTATAAAATGCATGTGGAAAGTTGCTTCTGAATCAAGAAAGCAATCATATCTCCATGAAGCAATTGAAGCAATGAATAAGTCTTTAGTTACTCCAATGTTGCAATGTGCCACAACATAATGAGCAGATTCAAGTGCTTTTCCTTTCCCTTTACCTGATGATTTTCCTTTCTCTTTATCCCTTTCCTATCTAGCCATATCCCATGAGATTTTACATGTAGAAGCATCATGACCATTTCTATTACATCATATTCAATGAAGATCAGACCTTTTTCCTTGGAAATGTCTACCCCCACTACCTCTAAAATTCTTCTTTCCACATCCTCTTCTGCTACCTCTTCCTTTAGAAGAATATTGTGCAAGATTCTTCTCTTTCTATGTAAGGTACTGTTGAATCCTCAAAAATCTTTGCTTCCAACATGGGGGGAAACCACCTGGTCAGGACCTTGGTTGGCAGCTCCTTTTCCGTTTGGTGTAGTGGCTTTGACTGGGGATAATGGGACCAGTCAGGGAAAATTTTAAGAACCCCCCCTAAATTTATAAATATAATAAATGGGCGAATCTCCATGGTATATAGGAAAAATAGAAGGCGATTTTATCAATAATATAATATGTATATATAATTTTTTGGCGAATCTCTCACCAGGCATGGCGAATATTTTACTCAATTATAAAATCTTGTAAGATCTTGGCGAGTCTTTCACTAAATAATAAAACTTTGTAAAGTCCTAGTGAATGTTAGCATAGGCTACATGCTGGTTTAATTCCCCCATTTAAATAGGCTACATTCCAGGTGAATACCATGGGTCAATACCATGTGCCATTTTGGTGAATACCATGGGTCAATACCATGTGCCATTTTTATTTTTATTAATTCTAATATTAGGGTTAATAATGTTTTTTTGCATGGTATTAATAACAATCTAGTCCATGGTATTTGTCCCATAGTATTTTGGCCATAAGTTTCACCTAAATATAACCCATTTTTTGAGTGTTCGTAAATATAAGGTGACTTATGGAGTAAATATAAAAAATGTTTTATTTGTTTACCATACCTCTCGTTGATTTATATTTTTATTAATTTACCATACCTCTTTTACAAATATGGTATTTGGCCCATAGGATTCACTTAAACAAAACCTCTTTCTTGAGCCTTCATAAATAGAACGAGGGTTATGGACTAAATATAAAAAGAGGTTTTATTTATTTACGATACGTCTAGTTTATTTATATTTTTAGTTATTTACCATACCTTTTGAGTAAGTATAAAAAGACGTTTTATTTATTTACCATACCTCCACTTTACTTATATTTTTATTTGTTTACACTCTTACATGTATATAAGGTGACTTATGGAGTAAATATAAAAAATGTTTTATTTATTTACCATACCTCTCATTTATTTATATTTTTATTAATTTACCATACCTCTTTTATAAATATGGTATTTGGCCCATAGGATTCACTTAAATAAAACCTATTCTTGAAAATGGGCGAATGAATTCACTTAAATAAAACCTATTCTTGAAAATGGGCGAATGGAAGGTTGTAAGTCCTAATTTCAAGGGCTAAATTTACCTTTTTTACCCTCTCCCTTAAAATAAGGTGGGCTATTTGAGGTGATTTGTAAAAATGTACTATGATACAAAATATTCGCCCACTAAAAATTTAAAACCCCTTAATTTCGCCAAAGGGCGAACATTCGCCCCTAAAATTATCCTTGGGACCAGTTTCCAAATATAAACTATGATAGTGCTAATGGGGTGATATATGATAGTTCGGAGGAATGTTTAAGCTAAAAGTAATCTAATATAAACTAATAATCACATGAATATATCCTAATTTAAACACTATCTAGCGATGAATATACCCAGGAATAAAATTGAAACATGTGATCTACAATAATGTCCTAAAGCAATTGGTAATAAATATCATTCAACTGCAATAAGAAGTGAAATCGTTTTAACAATAATCGTCATGGATAAATAGTTAGCCAAAACGATTGTGAAAGATATATCGCATAAGAAATTATTCACATATTCAGCATAAAATTTAGGCCATCACCATACAGAAGTACAATAATGCTAACCAAGCTTTAAAATTGCATACATCAACAATTTGAAGAAAAAGTTATTGCTTAATACATAAATAAAACAAAATCACAAGATAAAAGTACCATTTGTAATAAGTTCTTCTCATGTGTTTCAGCAATATCAACCTACTTCCAATCAATCCAACACCATATAAGAGTACAGAAGTGCAATTTTAGTAGAATAAGTGAGATAAAATGAAAATAAATCTTGTTCAATTCATTTCACCAGAACTTCCTCAAAGGGACAGAAGTGCATGTTTTGAAGATTATTTTTGATAAAATTTCTAGACCCATCTCTAAATGCATGAGAGGGGCTTAAATACTAAATTATAAATCCTAAGAATATATTATTACAAAAATAGTTGAGGAGGTTTAAACGACCTTCCTCAAATTATGCAAAACAAACTAAAATAGAAATAACACATGGTGACTAACTCCTTTGTGTTTGATCTTTGAGATCGCAGATGTCCGTCATTAGTTTGAGCTGTGTCAGTCGACTGATTCTAGATTTCAACTACCCATTGAACATGTCATCTGTCAGTACTGGCACCATTTTTTGCGTGGAAGAGGTTAGGCATTGCAGGGTCATCCACCAACTGTAATGTTTAACTAAAGATTGCCAGTATGCTTCCCAGTTTAACCTGGTCATTTGCCTAATTGCTTCCTCTTTTTCCCTTGTTGCCTGCCTCCACTGTTGTTTGAGCTGTTTGACGTTCGGAAGAAAACCTGGTACAGACTCTGTCACTAGGTTCACGTTGTGTAAATTTTCATTGATTTTTTCAATAACACTGTTTGATGCTGCTGCTACGACTGTTGTTGCATTTTCTGCTTGTCTAAGTCGAGAATACCAATCTACAAATAGAATTTATTCATGTGACTCCTCCAGTATAGGTAAATCGGCCTTCCTCCCATCCTCTAAATTCTTCTAGGTGATGAAGTCAAAAACTGTTTTTGAGACTTCATCATATTCGAGTCTCATGTCAACGACTTGACTCGTTAACTTGTCACTAGTCTCGCAATAAGGACTCAACTGCAAGACCTTTTGGAATAGAATTTCTTTTTGGTGTATTAGATGGGAGTTAAGGCTAAGTGCTTCAATTATAAATTGATCAATATTCAATCTGTCCTTATACTTATTTGTTATTTCTTGTATCTGCGCTTCCTTTTCTGCTAAGCTGGCTTGATGTTTTATTTGCATCTACTCGAATTCTTGCTAGAGCTTGGCTATTTGCAATTCCGCTTGTTGGTTAGATTTTTCTTGCTCTAACTATTGTTCCAACAACATAGTTTTTTCCTTTTCTCTGAGCAACATTTGTACCTCTGTTGCTTTATCAATAGTTGTTGTAGCATAAGCTCCTACAAATTGCGACAGTCTAGTAAGGTTCTCAGATGGGTTGATGGGTGAATCTTTCCAGAAAATATCCATTGGTTCATTATCAGGAGTAGTAGCAACTGTAGCATCCAACTTCCTCTTCTTTCTTTGCCTTTTGACAACAACTTTGTGGGTTGGGCTATAGAACACATCTAAAGGATGAATCTTCTCAATTCTCAAAACAATTTCAGAGGTAGGAGTGGTAAAGAATCAAGCAACCAAATGAATGTTACACCTAGTCAAACATAATAGATTGCTTGAACTCTAGCTAGAGGCAGACAGGCAGTCAGCATTATGGTTGAAAGGGTGAGTGCAAAAGGTAATAATAGTCTATAGGAGGTTACATCTTTCCACGAAATCTTCTTATACTTAGCACCCTCTTGATAGATGATGGATGGGAAGTGAATGATGGTTGAAAATCACGTAATGTAATGATCCCATGATTAGCCGTATGAATGAGAGGGAACATTGTATGATGCACCGAACACCAATTGATGCTTTGAAATGGAGCCTAAAAAGACTAGCTCTTTCCAAGTGATGACTCTGACTTTCATACCTGACTTTCATAGATGCCCTGCTGGTCCTGATTCACTGGTCCTGATTCATTGATAGATTGGAATGTGTCTTAATGAATTGGGTGGGGGGGCTATGGTCGAGCCTGCTTACGCATCCTCTCCCTTGGGGTCGAGTACCTAAAGGTTCAATTTACTTATTGGGTGGGGGGGCTATGGTCGAGCCTGCTTACGCATCCTCTCCCTTGGGGTCGAGTACCTAAAGGTTCAATTTACTTATTGGGTGGGGGGGCTATGGTCGAGCCTGCTTACGCATCAGGAGTGTGCTATACCTCTTGAGTACTTACATTTTTCTTTACTGTAATTTCTTGAGTTGCTTTGTATTGTGGAGTATATGGTTCAAGTGCTTGTCCCTCCGTATGGATATTTCTATTAAAATGCTCCCATTCTTTCTCTAAATCAAGCATCGTGGTTTTTTTTTACTAGGTGGAGGTGGAGTGAATTTCAACCTATTTTTTAGCTTAGGTTTGCTCAGCTACCTTTTCTGTATATTTGGCACTATCCTTTTCTGATTCCTTACTTTTACTTCCCCCATTTTGTGACTGTGGATCTAAGTTCTTTGACTCCCAGGTAGACTTATCTTGGGACCCTTCCTCGGAATCATCTTTATAATTTTCTTTGGAGCTCTCTTCTAGGCTTACGCTGGGAGTTGGATCCCTTACTGGCTCAATCTATAATTGGTCCAATGGAACCTTTAACAATATCCTTTCTCTGTATTCATGAAAGGCTTCAATATCTTCTGGGTCGAAAAGTAATGATGCCATGTGCTTCACATTTGTGAATGTTTCTTTCTGTAGGAAGATGTCATCAAATGCATCTTCCTAATGACTGAATACCTTCACTTTCACCACGGTAGTGAAGTCTTTGGCAGTGCCATTTGGGTCATACTACCTTCTTGGGAATTTAGGTAATTTTAGAGATTTCATGATCTCCGCTTCTTTGAATGCATGCCCAAGATCATGCAGTGAAAATGCTCCACACTGCAACAGAAATGTAGGCCAAATGGCCTTTTTTGCTTCCTTTAATCCTTTTCTCAGCCCACCCTCACTTGTTGTCTAGTAGGCTATCTCTCTAGCCATCAATTTGTTGGGGACGTAGTATGGGAGGACATGCGGTGAGGCAATGCTCCCAAATAATCTGATATATGTGAATGTTTCCTCCCCAAACAATCTAGCCACTGGGAGGATATCTACTTTGGCTTCCTTAGAGAACTTAGGGCCAATTTGGTTATAAACATGTTTATGGATAGGCAGCATGACTCCATGACAAATTTTGTAAAAATGGGGGTGAAATTGAGACTCCCACATGTCCTTATGATATATATGAATGGGAAGTGGATCCTTCATAGTCCACTTCCATCCCATGATAGGAAATGTTGAACCAAAATAGATTGCATCCATCACATAGGCACTCATAAAAAATGGAGGGTAAACCATCAAAGAGATACTCCGTTTTCTCCTATAATCCATTATCGCCTTTGTTAAATTATCAGACAAAATTTGGGCCCAATTCATTACGGTTGTGTTTATGACTGCATCTATTAATGACAGCCATTCTGAGGAAAATTTAGTGTTATCTGGCTTGCTAAACATCCTACATAGCATGGCTGCTGCAAAACTATGAGGGGGAGAAATAGATGCAAGAGAGTACATACCCGATTTGTCCTTTTTGATCTTGCCCTTGCTTTTTGACCAGGTCCTCATGACATCTGCTGGGTCCTCATTCTCTTTGGAAAAATTCTCAAGGAACTATTTGTTGTAGATCATTTGTGGCTCCGGTAGGTGGTACATAAGCTGTAGGTTGTTTGGTGAAAAAGATCCCATAACCTCTTGGCTACTATTCTTAAATTCTCTATTTGAGATATAGGTCTAATCAATAATCCACTTGACCATATCTATATAAGGGATTATATTTGGGTGCGCGGCTATGCAATGCAGAAATGAGCATGTCGTCTCAAAAATGGAGGCATCTGAGGAAACACAATCGTCAGTTGTGACCTTTGCTTCCAGAGGTCTTGGTTCCTCTTCTTCTAATAAATCATACATGGTTTCTCACGTAGAAGTTTATCCTTCTCTGTTGCATGTAGTATTTGTGAATAAAGGAGTCATTTTTTATTTCTTAGACAAAACTACCTTGCCCTTAGTTGTCATTATTCTCAAAGACTCCTTTTGTGGATTTTTCCTAAAGATGGAGAAAAACATGAGCTATTGGATATACAGAGATAAGAATGAACATAAGATGGAATAATATAGATAACTTGAAAGGTGATAAGAAAGGATTTTTACTAGAACACAAGTGAGAAGATATTGTATCACATTGAACGACTTTTCACACATAGATGCCATTAAATTTTATTAAATGCCCACTAATGGTTCGTTATCTCTTATATTTATTGCTCATTAATGTCTGCATCATAAGTCGAGAAGGAAGCTTCTTAGCATGGCAATCCTTTAAATTGCGAAAATGTTGATTTTGCGATTGTGATGCAATATCGCATTATCGCATTATGTTTATACGCTTTCCTTATATTTTCTTTAGTTTTTGCAAGATGCAAAATGTGGGCTACTTACTATTGTTTCCAAAACATAGCTTATTTGTCAGGTTTTTTTGTAAATCCCCTTTTATTAAGTAGCGGACCTAAAGACTCGTTTGTAAAGTATCTCGGGAGTGGGTCCGGGTCTCAATCGCATTTCGCAATCTCGACGGATGGTAAGTTTGCGTTGTTCTTTTAAATGTCTGAAATGTGATGCGATAAGGGAAATGTTGTCATCGTAATTTCGCATCTCGCACGTTTTAAGGTAACTCTTTAAGGTGCGTCTTCTATAAATAGCGATATGCGATGCAGACCTTAGTTTTAATAAGAAATTCCTTAGGACTTAGTTTATATAAGAAACGTAATAGTTTCAAAGTGTTTAGTGTGGAGTCCTCCTTTGATCGCTTTTCACTAGTTTTGGTGGATTAGCAAGGCTTTCAATCACGCTTGATTGTGTGATATGCAGGAAAGGCAGACATTTACTAGTTTTTTGAAAAAGTGTTTGATTGATATCTTGTCTTATTCCAAAATTTAATAAGGAAAATGCCTAAATGCTAAACTTATTTTTGGAAGGATTTTTTAAAGGGTCCCCATTTATTAATGTAATATTGACTACTACTATTAACAAATGGGGGGTTGTTGAATGGCAAAACAGGTACATAACTTCTTCAAAATACTAAAGATTTGTCTTCTTCCCAAAGTCATTTTCTCTTTTAGGAAACTTCTTCTCAAGGGATTCAAAGGAAATCTCCTTAAGTTTTACATTTTCTTGCAATGACTCAAGATAATGTGAATAAGTGGGATATAATTCCTTGACATAAGTTGTGAGAGGGACATCTTTTTAACTCCAGTAGATCCAATATCATGCATTATGTCTCTTATTTCTAATGCTAAGGCAAGAGGGTCATCATTTTTCAACTCAAGATTGAACAACTTGATCATCAATTGAACAACTTCAAGCTCAGAGTGTGAGTCATATAATTCCTTCAACTTCTTTAAAGCTTCAAAAGCATTTAAAAATGGTGAAATATGAAGACTCGCTTCTTCATTTATTGATGCTGCAATCAGGGCATAGGCCTTGTTGTTATATTTTTCCCAAATGGAAATCTCCTTGTCTGAAATGGGATTTTCAGGTGCATTATCTCCTTCTCCTTCACAAAATCCTTTCCAAATTTCATTGAAAATGAGTTTTTTTTATTTTTTTTTTATCTTCCTACATCACTCATGGTAGTTCTCTTTTCCAGTGAGAACTACTCACCCTATGGATATGAGTGAACGCATCATCAAAAAACTATCTTCTTTCGATTTCCAAAATATTTATAGCCTTAATTTCTACCTTTTATATGTCAACCATCAAACCAATATGAAAACTAATAAGAAAGTAAATGTGCATATGAATCAAAGGTATATACATTAAACTCCATAATCATATGATATGTTCCATATAAATATATTAAGAATATTATAAATGGCTCATCAATATAATATTATTCCCAATGTCACTCATATGGAGAGAACCACTGAATTTTATATGCCACATTCACTTTTATTATTCCCATTCCAAATAATATATTATCACTCCATATAAGATATTATTAATCCATTCTAATCATATGCACTTTATGAATAAGAATAACCACATACCATAATACACCATTATTTTATAACACACCACTGAGGGCATGACATATCAAATTACACAGTGTTAAAAAAAACAATTCATCACAACAAGGAATCACGACCATTGCAGCATCAACGAATATAATAAAACTCAATCCCAAGGCACATGTAGATTCTTGATCTTTAACAAAAATGAACTTTAATCAATAGAATTCCCTTAACACACTAAGGGATATCAACCAACATACATACCATACACCACACAACCATAAATACATTGCAGGAATGCAGACACCATTGAAAGGATCATTCCATTCACAGTCATTCAATGTAGGTGGACCAGCTAACAAATTTAAGAACCAATGTACTTCAATGGATGACGCAAAGATATTTTAGCATTTAATTAACACAACACCAGGAATTAATCAATCAAGTAGCCACACGAAATGCACCAGAAGTTTGGACCATTCAAAGCTTCAACATAATTCATGACATTCAAGGTCCAATTCCAATGCACAAGAGGAGACTAAAACCTATTGTCAAATGAAAAGAAAAATCCAAAGAATAATGACAGGAGTAGAGGTCAATAGAAAGGAATAAAATACATATTATTTGTTAAAGGAGAGAGGTGTAATGGGTGCAAAGAACTAAATTTGGGACCTTTTCTTTGATACCATGTTAGACGAGGAGAATAACTCTACAAAAGAATTGCATTTTTGCATTAAGAGAAATCATGGACATATACAAGGAGAGGGAGACTATTGGGATTCATCTACCAATGTATCTTCATCTTCACACATCCTTTATTTTCTATTTACAATATTCACTTGATTTTTCCCAATCCCAAAGATTAGGTGTCAACAAACACTTCCCCTATCATGAAACTTGAAGTGTCGAGTTCTTCTTCCTTTTTGGTAATTTCGATAGTGGTGAGGCTACATCATAGTCATGTCCAAGAATAACACCTGAATAGGGCGGCGAATTGAATCATTGACTTAACATCTAGGATTTCCTTAACAACATACTCGATCATCATCTATCCAAGATTTTGTTGACATATGAAGTGTCACATTTGATTACAAAATGTTTTGAAAATTTTGGAGTTGCTAGTATAGGTGTAGTGGACATAATTTCCTTTAAGGTTTTGAAACACCTTTCTACCTTTTCATCACATTGGAATGAGTTATTCTTTAAAAAAAAATTTAGGGGTGTTATTATATGAGCATAACTTCGAATAACCTTTGACAGTATCACGTTAACCTTAAAAATCCTCTTAATTTAGAAATATTAGTTGGCTTGGGCCACTTTGTGATTTCTTTAATCTTGTTTGGATCTAACTTCAATACTTCCTATGATATTACATGCCTTATATACTCCATGTCTTCCTTTCCGAAGGTACACTTTGACATCTTTGCATAGAATGTTTTTTTTCTAGAAGAGAGAGAACTTGTTCCAAGTGATTCAGATGCTCATCCCATGTGTTACTATATATAAGAATCTCGTTAAAGAAGACTAGAAAATATTTCCTTAGGTAGGGTCGATATACTTCCTTCATGGTTTCGTGGAAGGTGGTGTTGGAAAATGTAACTAATTTCAGTCTTCATAATTGCCAATATACTCAAATCGTTATGTATATCTTATATTACAAGAAAAAGAAGAAAGGAAAATATTATTATTGAGCATGGGTTTCATGCTCCATTTTGATGGTCATCTAGGTCAGGCATATTCTTCATTCTTCTAGGGTTTTTCATGTCAAAAGAATATTTTTCTTGATTCAAGAGAGTCCTTGTCAATTTTATAAGATCCTATTGGGAAATTTGTAGTGTGTGGAAGATAATGATTTTGAGTCTAGAAAGTTCTATGTGCCTCCAAGCACAAGTCAGCCTTGGTAGTGAGAAGTTGGCCTAAAAGAGGGTATTCAAACCCCACACATGTGTATAAATAGAAGAAACATCAACATCATTTAACACCAATTCAATCTCTCTAAAGAAGAAGTTCGATTTAAAGCTAGGAAGAAGGAGAAAGTAAGAGAAAAATTCTTGGAAGCAAGGAGAAATTAAGAAGAAGCAAGAAAATATGTTTTTGGGCCATTTCCTCTCACACGTGCGAAAAGGCTATGGTTTTTGTAGCTACTAGAGAGTCGAAGTTGTAGGTCAAATTTGGGGGCCAAATTAGTTGAATCTGGAAGTTTGTTGGAGCATAATTGATCCTTGTTGATTTGGTTTATCTCTGACCTAATTGGAAGGGATTTTTGGAGGGTTCACTTGGTGCTTGGAGGAGAACTTGTTACAGGGTTTTGGGTCTTGGTTTTCTCATTTGAAGAAAATTATATAAGAAGAATATATTTTATGGGTTTTCCCCTTGGAGGGGATTTCCCTTGGCTTGGAGCCTAATTTTTGTGTCCATTGTATTTACTATTTATATTCTTGATAATTGTTTGATGAAAAGATCTAATAAATAAGTATAAGAAGATAAATAAATCTCACAAGAAATTTTTAAGGTTAAGGGGAATTTGGATTAATAGTGGACTTATTGCATTCTCTAACATGGTATCAAAGCTAAAGTGAACAAGAGAATGAAGTTGGAAGATCATCTTAAAGGGTTTTTCAAGGAGAATCATTTATAGAAGGACACAAGGAACGAAGAAGAAAACCTATTGACCTAGAAGGAATATTACTACATCAAATCTTTCGTTGAATAATAGATCTTTTACTAAAGGAAGAAAGGAAAATTATTTGTTGAATATTCTCTAGTGCATCATCTTGAAGAAGAGGAATCAACAAGGAATCTTGGTATTGTCGTTCACTCTTTGAAGTTGTTCAAAGGCTTCCTAGAAGTCATCATTCTAGGGGATCCCTTGAAGTCTCCTTATAAGTCTTGAAAATATCAAGATAGTTGGAGTCATCATTAAGAAGGAGGACTCTTGGTTAACAAAGTAGGAATTATATTGTCTTCTATGTCTCAATCTCAAATCATATGGCTACATTTTTCAAAGAAAGCAAAAATCTTGTTGGATCAGCAAACTTCCTAGCATGGAAGAAGAAGATTGACTTGGAACTTACAAAAAATGAAGTCATAGAGTATGTCCTTGGATAATTAGTTGTACCCGACAAACAAGAGAATCAAGAGATAGCAAAGTATAAGAAGGGAGAAGGGCACAAAGGATCATTGTTGAATCCATTAAAGATAATCGTATTCCCTTTATTTTTGATCTAAAGACATACAAGGACATGTATGATAAGCTAGTAAGGTTGTACTCTATAAGTACATCATGTCAAAATATTTCCTTGAGGAATAAACTATATATAATAAGGAAATCAAAGGATGAAGACATGGCCACCTATCTAATGAAGATCTCACAAATAAGAGACAAGTTCCAAGGGCTTGGGGAGATTATTTCCTACTCTAAGATAACAATGTGTATTAAATGTTTTTCCACCTAACTGGAGTGGTTTTGAAACTATCATATACTGAAATAAAGATACCACACCTCTTGATGAATTTTTTGAATGGTGTTGTCATTGATTCCAATGGTTGTTAATGAACACTCTTAATATTGTCTTCAAAATAATTACATCAAGTTCTTAGCTCCAACTGAAGGAGGCTCCATCCCCTTGATTTATAGGCTCCAACCTGTAGGACACTCCAATTCCTTGTTTACCAAATGCAATTGACAGGACCCCCCAACACCCTAGTTTATAGGCTCTAACTTGGAGGTACTCGAACGCCTTGTGTACCCTCTAAAGCTGGATGGATGCTCTAATTCCCTATGTAGGCTCCAGCATACCCTAGCACTACCCTGCCACCTTGAAGTGTTCTTAGGTTCCAACCTAAAGGAGCCCGATGAGCACCAATATTGCAACAAGGATGCTACAACTCCTAGGGCTACCAACTTTACTTCATCAACCCGAGGTTCATACAAACTTGGAGGTGATAGTGTTGTATACACAAATAGATGTAATGGGTCCACTCTTTTTCATTGCTGAGTTGGGGTGATAGAACACTAGGGTTTCTCAAACCAGCCTTCTATCGATTAGAAGAAGTCTAATTACCAATTGAGAGAGGATAGTTTTACCCTAATTGAGATAATTGCAATGCTACTTACTGCAGTAATGAAAGACTGAAATAAATGCCTACAAAACACATAACTCATCTAGCTATTTGTTAATATACCTTTCTTACAAAAGAACTCTAACTTAACACATGTGAATTCTTAACTAGCCTAAGAATGAAGTCTAATCTAAACAAGCACTTAACTATTGTGTGCATGAATGAATATAAAGACTTTTTTCCTTTTTATCTTTTTGTAAAAATGTAAATGCTAATCCTTCTTGGTTTCATGGAAGGTGAGATAGGTGTGGAGGTAGATGAGTGCAATGGTTCAGATGGATTGTGAGGTAAGCAGGGGTCTAATCCTAGCTTTAGTGATTCTTTTTTCACAATTTGGGCTCAAAACAGGCCACTAAAGGTTTTCCTACAGGGTGTCCTAGTTCACCTATAGGATCCCTTGTTTTCCTACAAGAACAGGCCAAAAGCATAGGGAGTAGTTTTAAAGGTGGTATGGAGCTTGGAGAAGGTGAGTAAGGAGGAAATAAGGCAATGGAGTGGTAGGCACTCACTCAAAACTCAAAAAAATATTTACGATGGTTGGATTTTCTCAATAAGCATGGAAAGTTTTCCTTGTAAAACGATAACTCAAATTAAGAACTTACTGGATTTTGGTGGTCATGGGTGGATATGGGTTAGCTGAGGCTGATGATATAAGGTCTTCCTGCAATGTAGAAACTCCTACAACATATACATCATTGTTTACATTTATCCATAAATTCATCTCAAAACAAGAAGGGTTTACTAAAATAGAAGAAAACATAATTTTCATCATTTATTTGCCAAGTTTATGCATGGGAATGCTTGAAACCATTATGAAAGAAACATGAATTTTAATGCAAGACCTAAGATATCATAAATTTCAATTGCAACCTATCTTCTAAAATTGAAAGATGATGACCTAATTAGCAGAAAAACCCTAAATTTCATAAGAAACCAGAATTCTATCTTTTTTGGGCTGAATGGGAATTATTCCTCAAGCCATGGTCCTTGGAAGGGAGGAATGAGGTAAGATCCACCTGTTATCATTCTTTTTTGAATATTTTCTTATCTCTATAATTCTACTATTAGAGCTATTCACAAATGGAAGCAAACTAATCAAATCTACCAATACTTGCAAATTAACAACACCAAAATCAGTTTAACAACTAACTATGAGATAACCTAAGCATACATGTATAGTAAGAGGAACCTTTGGTACTAGGGCTGGGCCCTAACCCAAGAGCTTCATCCCTCTGAGTCAACTTAGTGTTGGATCAAGGGAATGTTGATCATTTTCATTAACACATAAAAGTGTTTGGTCACAATCCTTCAACTCGAAAACTTCTTAGCTATCTTGCACAAAGAATCTGAATATTAATGAGACTCTAGGCCTCTTTATTTATACGATTGAAGTTTCCAACGACTTCCTTAAATCTAGGGAGGCTTGGCTCCCAATCTTGATATTAACTGGTTCTTAACTGTCACTGGCTTGGCTGCCAATGATCCTCGTGACTTGGCTGCTTGCAAATCCGAGTTGGTGTGATTTGATTGAGGGATATTTGAGTGAGTGAGGAGTTAAGGAGGGAGATCATATCTCCTATAATCTCTTCTGCTTGTCTCATTCGAGTTCCTGCACCCTAATTAGCCACAATTTGCTCCCAAAACTTGCAATCAATGCACATTATACCACAAGACAAGAAATCTTACTTTTACTCATCTCATTAACCAAAATATAATTAAAACATGTAAAGAATTATAAGAAGAGTTGATTTTAGTAAGATGGAGGTGCGTTAAGTTCCATATATTTTACCCATTGATGAGCCTCATCAGATCCTCCACTCTCTTTCCTTGCACCACCCTGCCACCCCGATTAGCCAGCAAGCCATGTTTCACAATTTTCAGATTGGATCCACCTATTCTTGATATCAGTATTATAATAAATTAATCTATTGATTAATTTTTCCTCTGCTCAATATCCACATCAAACCCTAGATGTCAATGCCAATGTTGTTCTTCAACTTATGTATTTGAAACTCAACTACGCTTGTCTTATATATGTATCTATTAATAACCCTAGAAGTAGTATGTCCAATCCACTAACACAATGATTTGTGTTGCATCTACTCTAGCATCACAATATTGTAATATTTCAATTACTGTCATAGTTTAATTGTTCCCACGAGCACAAACCTAGATGCCACCAATCCGACCTATGTCCAACTGTAAGATGTGTCCTTGACGATCTTGGGATCATAGGATTCTGAAACAATATGTTGCAACAAAACCTTAACTTCTCATACCAATGTCATTAACTACTGCAAATGCTTCTGATCTCAATGCTTTTCTTGGTTCTTGATTTGGATCAATAATGATTTCAAAAATCATTTTAAAACATATAGTAAACTAAGAATTCTAAAGATCTCCGAGTGTCTTCCTATTCCAATCTTGATCTAAAATAACTATATATGTCCATAAACTAAATAGCCAAATTAAATACTCTACAATTTATATATTTCCTTGCTCCCTCCAAATATAACATCAATCACCAATATTTACAAATTGTGCAACAAAATTTCAACCAAATAAAATAAATAAACATGGGACCCAAAATCTTCACTTACCATATTACATATTCATGGTACTCATATGATATATCTCACGAAAAAAAGTTTCACAAGGCTTCATGGAATAAAAATATATCGAGTCACCAGGAGAAGCTAATTCCTCAACGCACCTGCGGGAGAATATATGTGTCAATATAAAGCCATAATTGACCCTGTGCAGGAGCCACATTAACCCTCAAGCTCAGACTTGTCTACCATACAATACATAGCTAGGAGTTACCCAGACAAAGTTTATGTCGTTACTTGCTCCACTTATTTAATTCAATGCACTTGACAATTTTAAACATTCATGTCTTCTCAGTGTATTTAACCACAACACTGGATTAGTTCGACTTGTTCAGAACTTAGAACTAGAACAATCTTTGCCTTGAGCCTTGAGTGATATCAACTTGGTGAATAAGAGTAATGTAGGATAATAGAATAAGAATTGTACAGGATGTCTCGAATCACACTTGAGGTCACAATTGAAGAAATCCAATTTAATAGCTAAATTTGTAATAATTGGACTGTGGCTCCTTAAAAATTCATTGCCCAAAGATCACAGGTGCACAAAAATACTCAACGCTTGTGCAAGATGAGGAGTGAATAAACCACTTAAATATATATGCGTTAGAATGCATGGAATTTGTGTCTGAAATAGAGGAATAATGGTGTCTCAAACCTTGAACACCACAATTTATTGAAGACTATCATAGGTATGTTACTGCTTCAATTCTTTTCCATAGGGGTCATTCTTCAAGAGACATAGGCCACAGGTGTTCCCAAGCTAATATGAACTTCAATTAAATAGAATTCTTTAGAAAGAAAGAATGATCGAGATACACTTACTACTTTAGGGCTAAGTATTGTGTATCTTTCACAAATCCGCAAGGAAATCTACTTTAAACAATTCTAAGCACCTTGGCTTTGGATGCCAAGGCTACCCTATCCACATATCTTAATCATCACAAGAGAAATCCATTTTGTTCACATGCCCTTGCCCTAACAATGGGCCAAAATGTTTCAAGAATAAGCCTTGCATTAGTGAGCATTGAGGATTGATGAATAGGCCTTCTAATTACTTGGAAATCTTCTCTTCAAGACTGTAGTTAGGTCTACAAATATATGTGCCACAAACTATGCTCCTTATTGACAAATAGTATTGTACCAAGACAACAAAATATACACTCCTTTGTTGGTATTTAAATAACAGAGAACTTGATGTATGACTTTAGAACATGATGCCCTAATCAAAGTTTGTAAGTTGCTCCTTCAATATGTTGCAAAGATGATCCCGACAAGCCAATACTTACAACCCTTCATAGATCTAAAGGAGGGATGCATATTCATTGAAACTCTCAAACCAAGACAAAAAATTCAAGCCTCTCATTTGACGACTCAATGCTCATTAGAGAAATTTTGAGGTAAAAAATGGGCCTCAAAACAAAAATGTACAACAAAAATCATTTTTTTAAGAACCAATAGGATTCAATATGATTATGTCAATGGTGGGGGATGATTCACCTTTTTGGAGCAAAACGATAAAAAGATTAAAAGATGAAGAAAATAAAAAATAGATAAAATAAAACTATTTTTTAACTCATATTTTCAACTTATCTCCCTATGATTTTACTTAAATTTTGAGCGGGAGGACTCGTTGGATACAAAATTTAATTTTACATTCGAGTACCCATGTTGCATACTTTTTATGGACTCTAATACAAAAAAAATGTGAAATACATGAAAAAATGTGATTGCAATCACACTTTTCCATGTATTTCATATTTTTCATGTAGTAAGGTCAATCAAAAGTATGCAGCATGGGTACGGCTTGGATAAAAAAATAAATTATGCATCCAACAAGTGTTCTTGCTCAAAATTGAAGAAAATCATAGGGAGATAAGTTGAAAATACAAGTTGAAAAAGTAGTTTTTTTTCTTTTTCCCCTCCAAAACTTGATGAAGTAATATAAACTTATTTTATTATTTCCACTGTGTTTTTATAATATTCCTTAGGAGGCCCATTTTAGACCTCAAATTTTCTCTAATGCCACAAGGTTGAAATGAATTCAGACCTTGATCACATTATAAAGTTTGTTTTCGTTCATTACTTTTTCAGTGCTAATGGATGTCTTTATATAGTTCTTTTATGGATAGAAGAGGGCCTTCAAAAGATAGTCGTTGGAGGGAGAACCACCATTTAAGTATTTTAATTTTAATATCTTAGAGAACGAGCAATGGGTCTGGTTTCCCTTGTAGATATTTAACAAAGTTCATTACCCTAGGTAAATTCAAAGTATGACTTGAAGTCCTCTTATGAAGTAATTTAGCCACACTCTCGATGAAAAAATCCTTCTTGTTTAAATTAAATAATGATCTGGCCTATGGTAAGGTGTCATGTCACCATGCTTGGGGTTTTAACCTGTTAGGGTCCTATAAGTTATAGGATATCAAGGTAATTGAGTATTGTATCTCAAGAGTCTTATTTTGTAAATACTTGTCAATCTGCCAATGATTTCCAAATAAAATAAAAAAGATAATAAAAAATGAAAAGAAGGTATAAATAAGAAAATAGAAAAAATAAGAATATTGAAAAAGAAGAAAAGATTGAAGCCCCACCAAAAGAAAGAAGAAGAAAAAAAAGGAATAATACTAAAAGTGTTGCAAGTTTAAGTTCCACTACTGATAGTTAGTTTTCTTGATTATTAAATAAAGGTTGTGTGCAGCTTGTTCAAATTTCCACAATCACTCGCTATTAGTTTAATCATACAATGTAATCATGATTAAACTCTCGATTTCTGTAAATTAGGTTAGAGAATAAAGATTTGCCCAACAGTTTAATCTAGGTAAATCAGTAGTTAGGTAGAAAATGACATTGATTCAATTGTTTAATCTGGATCAATTGGAGAAATAAGGGATAGGCTAGATAGTTTTTCATTCTGTAATAAAAAAAAAAAGTGGGTTTTCTAGTCTAAGTGCACCCTAGAGAAAAAATAAAATGTTAGTTTAGTTATGGGTAGGTAAACTAGTTGGTTTTGTAAATATTTTCCTATGCTATTTTTATCCTAATGTTTTAAGGATATGGTGAAAAGGGCCAAATATGCGCCATGGGATAAAGAACTTTCATATATTTCATTATTTATCCTTATCCTAAGTTCAAAAAACAAAAGTGAAAAGCGCAGGGTGACAAAGCTCCTTTGTCATTTTCGATTAAAGGATGACGTTATTGAAGAATCGGGACCCACTCCCACTCCTCATCCACCTTCAGGCCCCCCTCTCCATCTTTCCTTTACCACGGGGGGAGTGTCCGAAAATTTGTTTCTCCTGTTGGGCTCCATCCCCTACGTGTCACCCTCTCATGATTTCTCACCCCCCCGGCTATTCCCGCTTACCGCTTCCTACCCCCTCCAAAACCATTGTCCCCTCACCCGCTTTACCACGCCCCAACACAAATTCCTCCACCATTATCCTCTCACCACGTTGCATAGTCGTTGGCAAATTGAATGCTCCCCTGGCAAAAAACCATTTGACATTAATTTCATTTTCCCGTGTAACCATTCGAAAACTAATGGTCCCGCACTATTTTCAACAGAACATTCCCAGTGCTTAAAATCATCTGAACCCATCACTCTCCTTTCTTTACTGCTCATCCTATCACTCTCCTTCTTTTCGCTGTTTATTTTATGTTATTAACAACTTCTGTCTAGCAACTATTCTCAGAACATTTCCACAACCGGACCAATGCAGAAACTGACAGTTCCCTGTTTCTTTCACTCGACAGTTTTTTATCCAAATTGTTTCTTGGTAAGCTCCTCTAATTAATTCCTTCTTGTCTTTCGCTCAATTCTCTGGTCTCTCACTAATACAGTCATGCCTCTGAAGACTAAAGCCCAAGACAAACATGTTAATCCTTTTATTCCCCCTTCTGGAGTCTTAGATCATATCCCTCTAGCCAACAGGGATTACAGGATTAATGAAACATAATGTGACTATCATTTTATTGAATTATATTGCTGGTTAGAAGACAAACATGCAGATAAAACTAATGAAATTGGGCTCTAGGAGTCCAATCTTCCCCATTACATTTTCCCCCTAACATTCCAAGCCCCTGAGTTTACTAGAAGGTGTCCTCCTTAGCCAAGGATAGTAGGATCAAGTATTTGGAAGACTTGGTGGTTAAGATAGGATATGATCCCAAATATGTCAATGTTGTTGAGGAGATTATTAAAAAGGATAATTTGGAAATTGCGTCCTTGAGAAAGCAGCTCATGCTACTAGCTACAAAGGATCCATTTGACCAAGGACATTGAAGAAAGTGAAGCACGGAAGGAAGACATGATGAAGTTGAGTATATAGGAGAATATATAGATTAGACAAATGGAGGCAGAGATGGAGAAAATGATAAAGGAGAAATAAGAGAGAAGTGTTGAACAGGTAACAAAGACACTATAGAACATGTCACTCCAGTCAAAGGAGATTGAGACTTTCCAGGGCCAACTCAAATATTTAGAAGTACAAAAGGCCAAAGTTGAATCTTCTCGGGTTACTGAAATGCAGAAATCACATAGATTATTGGAGAAGTTGCAGAAGGTGGGAAGGGACACTTCAATTGGTCAGACCTTGGCCCAAGCTAAGGAAACCATTTGTATGAATATATTAGACTTTATGAATGAGATTTTTTCCTTCTATCAAAATCATCATTGAGAAGAAGGAGTTGATAGAAAAGGCTACATAAACTATTGTGCAGGGAAGAGAGAAGCTGGGAGAAATGCCCACATAAGCCTCTAACATAATCAGGTTCCTGAATTCTAAGTCCAAGTATGAGATTAAAGAAGTAGGGATCAATGACAGAACTGCCACCATTTTGGAAGTCAAGAAAGTCTCGACAAAGAGAACCTTATTGATTAGTTAGAATAAAGATGTGGAACATTGGAGCTACAAGTAAACAGGTTCACTAATGGGATTGAACCAATCATCCAGAAAGGGTTGCCCAACATTTATCTGATAAATGAAAAATTAATCACTTAGGAAGACTATGTCCTAAACATGAAAGAAATGGCTAGAAGTAACATCAAGTTGAGTGGGATTAAGGGCAGTATGACAGCAAAGGCATTTTTTGAAACCATGTCAAATTACCTTTATATACAAAATGAGGTAAAACACATTTTTGTTGTGAAGCCGACTTTTGCCAAATACACAGATGTAGATGAAATTTACCATAGGGTAACAAAATTGACCATATTAGATGAAAAGACAAGGGAAGAACTGGTCAATTTATTGGATTGAAGGGTAATTCGGAAACAGTAAAACAATTTTTAGCGCAACATCCAGCATGACAATCAGTTCATCTACACAACACAATTTCGGGTTAACTAAGCAACCGAAACCATCAAAATAGGTCCACCTTTCTTTTCAGCTGTCTACGTGGCCTATTCTTCTGCGAGGATTAGATCATATTGTTTTTAATTAGACTAATAATACATTGTCAGTTTGACAACAATTTTGTAAATGATTTTTGTAATTATCAGTATATATACTTCACCCTTTGAAGTATTAAGGGTTGATTTATGAATGTAATTCCTTTTTCATATTGTATTTTTCAAAGTACTGGAGCATCAATAATACAAGGACTTTTCACAGGATTCATGTGGTGTACCAAATAGTTATGTGTCTCTTCTGTTTATGTGTTTAGCATTGTATTTATTTCTCTGTTATTCTAAATATCCGAGTCATTCGACAAAAATTGTGATAAATAGGATTTGTTACTCAAAGCACCCTATTTTGGCTGTTGGTAATTTTAATGTTTTCCACTGAAGTCAAATCAAGGAATTCTTAACTGCTCCTTGATCTCTACTGAACCTTATACTTCTGCGATTTCACCATCCATTTAATTTCTGAAAAGATCCATATAGTGCAACCTAGACTGCCCTATGAGAACTCCTCTAAAAATTGATGCAAAATCCAGTTTCATTTATAGACTCCATATCTCAATGTAATTATAACACTCAAATCAACCAAACCAATCAAATTAAAAAAATTAGTACAGTCATAACTAGCCTAAAATCTACATAAATACAAAGCTGAATTTTATAGAGAGAACCCTCTCTGAAGCTGGCAGGGCTAGATCCCAACTTCCAAAGCGGTTTTGATGTTATCCTATGTGTGTACTCCCTCGACCTCAAAAATAAAGAATGACAACATAGTAGTGACTATACTGGGGAGCGAATACTTTTAAATTTGAAAAATCATTATTCCTTGGTATTTAATCAGTATTAAAACTAAACAAAAATTGTTATTATCATCATGAAATATCTGATCTGAGGTTTTTATCTTGTATATATTTGAGTGTATTTTTAGTTTTTATTTTATTATTTGTGTGATGAATTTTTAGTAGACCTGGCTCCCTAAAGAATCTTCAATAGAGCTCACCTTGATCCCAACCGTGTTGAATTTGTAGATAATCTAGAGAAACTGGTGAGAAAGAAAAGCTTCACAGAGAGTCCAGGTAGTAATAGTCCATTATCTAGATTCAATTCTCTTCCTAAGAATAGTCCTTTGTCAAGGTCTATCTCTCTTCCAGAGTAATTTGATACTATTCAAGATATAGACTTTGATTTTCCTTTCTAGCATAGTTTGTTTAAATTAAAATCTGAGACTTTTGTAGATCAGATTGTCATTGACAAAACCATACTGCAACCATATATCCCCTAAAACCATCCTTTTCAAATAGATCTTGATCTTGAATCCTTACAAAAATTTGATGAATTATAGGATCTGGTTTCGGTTTTGAACCAAGCCATTGATGAAACTTATATTCAACAATCTGTTGAATTTTCAACTTTAACAGTTACAGCAGCCTCTTTGTCCAGCCAATATTCCTAGTCTGTTAATGTACAACCCCCTAATCCTACTCATTCCATAGTCTCAACTTCCTCACCTGTGATGTCTCAGATTGTTATTTCTACTATCCCTGTAGTTATCACAACTACACCCACCACAGGACCAACTTCTAGTCAATCTTCTAGACCAGCTGTCGTAGGTAGGTATGCACCTTTGGTGTTACCAGGCCAGCTAAATGCTATGCCTGGAGATTATCAATCTAAAATTCTAATTTTTTATAACACTGGTTCTCATACTGCTTAGCAGCATGTGGATAAGATGAATGATGTGTTTGGCCTTCAAGAATTAGATGAAGCTGATGTAAAAATGAGATTGTTTTCTCAAAGTTTAGGAGGTGATTTCAAGAAATGGTTTAGGAGTTTACCTACAGGAAGTATAGCCAACCTTGAGGCTTTCCATCGAACTTTCTTAGCTAGATGGGAGGTCAATAAAGATCCACTTCAACACCTAAATGAATATAAAATACTAAAAAGAAAACCAAATGAAAATGTGGAAGAATACTATTGAAACTCAGAATTACCTTCCCCTTTACATTTGTTCTCACATTTTTCTCTTAATTTCTCACAAAACTACAAATCCAATCAATGATAAATGCTAGATTTTGTCTTAGGAAAGCATTAAAATGGTCACCATATTATATTTTCATGTCCTTGCTATTTTAATATATTTTTTCAAATTAGCTACAAAATGTAGCCTATTCTGCAGCTAACTGTGGGTTCCATAGCTACTCTCATGGTTTGGCAGGTTACAGGTGTCAAATGAAGAATTGGGCCACATGGGCATCTCCAGAATCATCTCTACATGGATTCTATCCTACTCACTCGATCCAGATCGACAGAAAAGAATGCCTAAAGTCTTGGTCAAAGATGGAGTCAAACACGTTATCTAGTAGCAATAGGACTCTTGATATTTCGTAGTTGATCAGGAGTCTAATAGTTCTGTTGAAGAGTTAATGTGGAGTAAGCCACTTGTAGCTGATTAGGAGTTGAGGAGTTAATGCATATCAGGCCACCTGTAGCTGTTCAGAAGTCTAACAGTCTCATTACAATTCGAACTAAGCCATTTGTAGCATGTCTTTCTATAAACAATCATGATAGATTCAGATTAAGCCACCTGTAACAAGATTTTCTCTTAAATAGTTATGTTGTTTTTCTATAAATATCAGTTAAATGAGACCGAGAAGTAGTTAGAAGTTAAGGAAGGATTACAGGCTTTTTGTTACAAAACTTTGTTCAAACTTCGTTTTGTTGATAATACAAACTCTGTTTTGTCAATGGTGGTTTAAAAGTGCATCTTTAGTTAGCTGTTATCTAGCCACATCAGTTGTAGAGGGCCCCTGCACTGAAGGAGGTTTTTCACTTATTGTTTTCATTTTAATTTCTACTACTCTATTTTTTTTTTCAAGTCCATTTTCTTTAGCTTTGTTTCATTTCAGTTTGTAACCAAAAGTGTGAGGGTAAAAATCACAACTGTGCAAGTCTTATTCTTTTGAGATATTATATGAGAAATGAATGAATGAACAATGAAGACATGAGAATACATAGTTGTTTAGTTTCTTACTATTTTTGATTACTCATTTTAGCATAGAATTGTCAATTAGCTGTATTAATAGATGTTCTCAAAGCCATTTCAAAATGATGACAATTCTAACTTAATTAGTTGAATATCTAATGCATGCAGTGATTGAGTTTACTCAGCATATTGTTAGTTTTACAAATTGTCGTCTTTTCTTTTCTATTTTCAGGTCATTACTTAGTTGCATCACTTGACATTCCAAAAGATCATTTCAAGGAGATTGATTCTATCATGTTCCAAAATTGAATGGTTGAATGGCTAATGAATGCAATTATTGAATTACCCTCTGCATCAGTATTACTTTTGGTTTTAAGAATTAGATCCATGGATTAGAACTAATTGGTAGATTAGGAATAAATGGTAGATTAAGACTAAATGATAGATAAGCTAGATGCTCTATTTCTCTTATTAGGTCCTAACTGGTTAAAAATTATTCTTAGTCCATTTTAGGAGTTTAGACTAACTTAGGAACCTATCCTTTCTTTAAAAACTCATTAGATCCATGTAAATCTCTCATAGATTGTATATTCTTAGACATCAAAGAACAGAAACCCCCCAAAACAAACATAAAAATACAAAACAACGAAGTAAGAGAAAAGTTAACTAAGCACATATAGTGCATCACACTTCATCAGTCTACAAATCTCGGTTGATAATTCATGCAAGCAATTTAGGACACTAAATTGACTAAACATTTTGGCATCATTGATAGGGAATGTAATTAGGTAACCTTATCTCTTACATTAAAAAAAAATGATATGCATAGAGAAGGAGAGTCTAGGGGTAGATTTATAGCTAGAGGCAGGCGTTCAATTCCTACAACACCACCTACTCCACCAAGACTAAGAAGAGATACAACTCCATCTCAAACTCATACTCCTAGCCATAGACTTCCTGAAGTTATAAGGTCAGAAATTCAATCAAGAGGATCTCCTACTTCATCTACTAAGGCAATCCTAGAGGAGGAAAATCTTGGATCTCCAACAGAAGGAGTAGCCTTTTTCACCTCCATAGGGGAACATATTTTAGTTCAAGAATTAAGAATAAATAGTGAGGAAGAAGAAGTAGAACCTCTCTACCACATACCATTAATAGAGGAACCAGAGGAAGAGCAACTAACCTTGTAGGTTGAATCTTATATTGACTGTGAAGAAACTATAATGATAGAAGAAGGAGATGATGGA
Organism: Pinus tabuliformis; assembly: GCA_031772625.1. Classification (NCBI taxonomy): domain Eukaryota; kingdom Viridiplantae; phylum Streptophyta; class Pinopsida; order Pinales; family Pinaceae; genus Pinus; species Pinus tabuliformis. Next base: position 881,092,118 of record CM062813.1, read on the forward strand.
GAATTCACATTGTTTGGAGGAGGAGGATGTAGAGGAAATAATGGAGAAGGCAAAGGAAATAATGGAGGAGGTAGAGGAAATAGGGAAGTTGATAATTCTTTTGGATTCCCTATAGTTGATGAAGAAACAGATGCCACAATGAAAAATATGTCACCTTCTGTCCTCCCAAACTTTCATGGATTAAAAAGTGAAGACCCTGAAACCTTCTTATTTGAATTTGAAGTATTGTGCAGAACTTATGATTATTTACAAGACTCTCAAAAAGTCAAATTATTCCCCTCAACATTGAAAGGAGTTGGTTTAAAGTGGTTCATTGGGTTGGTCATTCAATCCATTAGAACATGGAATGACATGAAGAAAGTGTTTTTGGACAAATATTTGGATTATTGCATGCCTACAATTACAAGGATGAAGTGTTCAAAATGATGCAAAGAGAGGATGAAAATTTAGAGGATTTAATTGAGAGATTAAATTATAACTTGAAAAGAGAAAAAATGGATAACCTAGATCAAGATACTTTAAAAGCTCTTCTATTAAAAGCCATTAGAGATGAGTGGATAGATATCCTTAACATGATGGGGAAGGGAGATATCTCTCAACTCCCATTAAGTGACATAGGAGAATTATATGTTCATCTCTCAAGAGGAAAATCCAAAGCTGGGAAAGGTCCAAGAGATCCTTCTTTTGTTAGGGTGAATAAATCTGCAACTGGATCAGTGAGTAGGGCAGAAATTGGAAACATGCTTGATGAATTTAAAATAGATATTCTAGGGAGCCTTAGTGAATAGATAGGTACCCTTAAGTTACAAAACAAGCAGAAAACCGAAATTGATGCTCTAGCTATTTTCTGCCCCAAATGCAGAAAGAAGCACACTTTAAGAGAATGCCCTTTAGATGCAAAAGTCATAGAGACTTGTGTGATTTGTTCATAAAATAATGAGCCCAAAATTTGTCCTTCAATCCCTGGTCTTAAGGCTATTTTTCAAGAAGAAACAGTTTCAAATCCAATAGAGTCTCTTTGCTTTGTCTCTAGAAGACCTTGGTAAGGGCAAAAAAATCAGGGTTTTAACAACCAAATGTATATGAAGCCCCCTCCAAATTGGAATTCTTGGCAACAACCTTGGCCTCAATCTCAATCTCAAACTCAACCTTGGGCTCAAGGAATGAAAAATGTTTATGGAATATTCTCTCCATACTATCAATATCCTCCATCATATCTAAACTATCCACCCCAACAAATTCCCCAACAAATCAATAGCCCCAACTTCATAACCAAAACCCTCAACTTTCACTACCATTTCCACAAAGACCAAATCAGTTACCTTCTCAACCATTACCTAACCCCAACAATAAAAATCCTCAGAATACCTACATGGTAGAAGGACAACAATTTCCAACTTACATGATCAGTCCATTAGATCTCAATGATGTCCAATTGAGATATGGTAGGATATTAGAAAAGAAAAAACCTTCTGTGGTTATTCAAGAAAAAGAAAATTCTGAGAAAGATTATCTACAGTAAAATAATTTTTTTGAAGGAACATCTCCTAAAAACCAAAACACTAAAAACAAAGAACAGAAAGAACCAATAAACTCAACTCCTATCATAGAGCAACAACCAGTATCTACTTCTACACCTCCTTTTCCAGAAAGATTACAAGTTGATAGAGGGGTAGAAAAGCATATTATGTTTCCTAATTATGATTTTCTAGATGAATTGAAAAATGTCTATATCAAAATCCCTTTGTTACAAGCCATTAAGGAGATTCCAATTCTAGCTAAAACAATAAAAGGGTTGAGCATGAAGAAACCTGGAAGAAAAACAAAAGAAGTAAAAGAATTCACCTAGAAGGAAAAATAGCAGACATAATGATGGGAAAAATTGCCATACAAAAATATGTAGATCTAGGAAGTCCAGTTTTAAAAACACATATCAATGGAGTGGAAATCCAAAATACACTGATTGAATTAGGAGCAGCAATACACATTATGAGCAAAGAAACCATGGAACAGCTCAAGCTTCCCAATTTTCTTTATACACCTACATTACTACAATTAGCAGATATATATGTAATCAAACCAGATGGTGTGTTAGAAGATATTTCAGTGTCCTTAGACTCTTGGGAGTACCCTGTTGATTTTATGATCCTAACCCCAAAGATCAATCTAGGAGGACATCCACTTATATTAGGAAGACCTTGGCTGGCTACAACTGATGCATTAATTAGCTGTAGATCTGGTGATATGTATATCTTTGATGGTAATTCAACTAAGAAATTCACTTTATATCCTCCAGCAAAAACAATCACAGAGATAGATGACAAAGAATGGATTGATGATGAAAATGATATTCAACCTCTCTTTACTATTTCAACCATTAGTGAAGATAGTCAAATCTTGAATACAATGGAAAATTTTGAATCATCTCCAGAATATGAACATGATCAGTTTCAAGAAAGATCTAATATTGAATATTTGTCATCTAGGCAGATGTCTCTTTATTCTATGGAAGAATTTGGTATCTCTACAGTTGAAATCTTTCCAGGGAAAACATTGAACATAAACAATAACTTGGAAAAATTACAACAGGAAAAGCTAATCAAAACTTTATAACAACATTCTTCTGCATATGCATGGGAATACACTGACATGAAAGGAATTAGTCCTAAGACTTGTATACATCACATCTACATTGAGGAAAATTGTAAACCTATCAGACAACCTCAAAGAAGGATGAATCCAAATCTTAGGGAAATTGTGAAAGAAGAGTTGCAAAAATTGTTGAATGTAAATTTCATCTACCCAATTTCAGATAGTCAGTGGGTTTCCCCTCTAGTGATTGTGCCTAAAAAGAATGGTAAATGGAGGGTATGTATTGATTATCGAGAATTGAATAAAGCTACCCTAAAAGATCATTTTCCTTTGCCCTTTATAGATCAAGTGTTAGATACATTAGCAGGTAAAAAGTACTTCTCATTCTTGGATGGTTTTAGTGGTTACAATCAGATTCAGGTAGCACCTGAAGATCAAGATAAAACCACATTCACCTACCCATGGGGAACTTATGCCTACCAAGTACTCCCTTTTGGATTATGCAATGCACTTGCAACATTTCAAAGAACAGTACCAGGTATTTTTTCTGATCTAATACATGATTGTGTAGGGGTATATATGGATGACTTTATAGTTTATGGGAATAAATTTGAGGAAGCATTAGAAAATTTGGAAAAAGTTCTTAAAAGATGTAAGTAAGCAAACCTTTCATTAAGCCATGAAAAATGTTTTATGATGTTTACAGAAGGGATTGCTTTAGGACATCACATTTCAAGAGATGGAATTAAAGTTGATAAATCTAAAGTTGAAGTCATCTATAAGTTATCAATTCTAAGTTGTCAAAAGGATGTTAGAAGTTTTCTAGGATTCACAGGGTGTTGAAGATTTATAGAAAATTTCACTAAACTAGCATCACCACTCTTCAAATTTCTCACCAAGGATTGTGAATTCAAATGGAATCTTGAATGCCAGTTGGCATTTGAGACCTTGAAAGCAAAAATTTCTAAGGCACCCATCTTAAGAGGTCCAAATTGGAAACTAATTTTCATATTTCAACAGATGCTTCAAATACAACTTTGGGAGTTGTATTAGGAAAAAAAGATTTGATCCCTTATGCCATCTACTACACAAGCAAGAATTTGACTCCCACTGAGTTAAATTACACTGTAACTAAAAAGGAATTCTTAGCTGTTGTTCATGCTATCAACAAGTTCAGACATTATATAACAGGCTATGAAACCTTTGTTCATACAGATCACTCTGCAATTAGATACTTAATGAATAAATTGATTACTAATGGCAGAGTTACAAGATGGTTATTACTCCTACAAGAGTTCAACATCATTGTGTTAGATAGACCCGGAAAGAAAAATACAGTTGTTGATTTCTTGTCTAGAATGCAAAATATCAAAGATAACACTCCAGTTGAAGATAAATTTCCTGATGAATATATTTTTTTAGTAACTACTCAAACTCCTTGGTTTGCAGATATTGCTAATTATTTAGTCACAGGAAAATTACCTTCACATCTGTTTCCTAAGGAGAAAAGAAAAATCATTCAAGCAAGTGCAAATTACTCATGGATTACTAATGAATTGTATAAAACAGGTCCAGATCTCATGATAAAAAGATGTGTTTGAGAAGATGAAATGCCTGAAATTCTTAGGGCATTCCATGATGAACCTTGTGGTGGAAACTTTGCTGACAAAAGGACAGCTTACAAAATCCTTCATTTAGGATATTATTGGCCCTATATCTTCAGAGATGCCAAAGAGTATGTCAAAAGGTGTGGCAACTATCAAAGGGTAGGGAAACCTACTCCTTAAGATGAAATGCCACTACAAACTCAGGTACTCATTGAACCTTTTGAAAAATGGGCCTTGGATTTCAGTTGACCAATTAATCCTCCATCTAAACAAAAGAAGTATATTTTGGTATGCACTGATTATGTCACTAAATGGGTAGAAGCTAAAGCATTACCTTTTGCTAATGAGAAATATGTAGTTAATTTTCTTTTTGGGGACATATTCACTTGTTTTGGTGTTCCAAGAGAAATAGTGACAGATCAAGGATCTCAATTTACATCTAAAATGGTGGAAAGACTTGTAGAAGAATACAAGATAAAACATAGAAAGTCTCCTCCTTACCATCCACAAGAAAACGGTCAAGTTGAATATACCAATAAGGTGATAGAAGGAATTCTCACTAACACTGTACATCTACACAGAAGAGATTGGGAAGAAAGGCTTCTTGAAGCCTTATGGGCCTACAAAACTACATGGAGAAACACAACAGGACATACTCCCTATGAGCTTGTTTATGGGAAGCAACTCCTGTACCCTATAGAGTTTCAAATCAGAACCTTCAAGATGGCAGTCCAATTGGGACTGGATTTATAAAAAGCACAAAAACATAGATTGGAACAACTCAATGAGCTTGATTAAATTAGGCAAGATGTAGTTCAAAGAACTAGTTTAGTCCAATAGAAAAGGGCTAAATGGCATGATAAGTAAATCAAGGAGAAGAATTTTCAAGTAGGAGATTAGGCACTTTTGTTCGATTCAAAATTCAAAGATTTTCAAGAGAAGTTTCAGACTCATTGGCTTGGGCCATATGAGATTGAAGAAGTCTTTAACAATGGAGCAGTGAAAATAAAGACATACATCAGAAAAAGGTACCTCTTCTTGTAAATGGTCATCGGTTAAAGATATATCATAAGCCAATTTCAAGGGAGGATTTTGTCAGAATTTTCCAAGATAACACTGAGATGAAGTTGGTGAAGAAGAATTATTCTTCTCCACTAACTTAGTTTTCCTGTACATATATATAAACATAAAAAAAAAATATAAATAAAATGTATAATCTTGAAAACCAATTTTTCATTGTCTTATACAGGGAATACAAGGTGAAAATTAGAGATTTCTGACATCCTATATTTCTTATTTCTCTTTCTGTAATAAGTAGTGACATAAAGCTACATTCATTTGCAATCCCTAATCTGAAAATTCATTTCATTTAATTTCATCTCACTTCACTTTCATTCCATTTCACTATTATATTCCATGTTCCTTTCATTACACTCCGTTTTCATTTTATTTCACATCCATGTTCCATAGCCATATTTTAAATTTGTCATGTTCTGCAGCTAACTCCATTCCATAGCTAGTTTGATTTTGCAGCCATAACTCCATTCCGTAGCTCTGCTCCATATAAATGTTGATTCCATGGAATTGAAGAATCTTTTTTTTTGAAGACGAATATGCTAAGAAGGGATCTGCAGATCAACATCAAAGAAAAGCAACAAACAAGAAGGTTAAGTTCCAAGAGGTAAAAGTGCAAAAGTTTATTTTAAAATAACAAGGTTAGAACATAGAATATGTATAATGTATCACAAAATCTGACCCTGATAGGTTGCTGATCAAGTAGACTCTGAGTAACTCTTTCAAACCAATCTTTTGGCTGAGGTTTAGCCTTCTCAACCTGAGAGGGCTCTCTCAATAGGTTTAAGTTTTTTTATTAATGATTAGATGGCTAACTCTAGTAGTAAAATCAAACAAAATATATAACTTGGTTGAATCAAGGATTAGCAAACATTCATTGGGCTATGGAGTCAAGGTAGTCTTCAACAAAACATCATGATCAGCAAACATGGAAGTCAAGGCACTTGGAGTTCAGGTTTACAAGTGAAACAGTAACACAGTAAATCAACACAGTTTACAAGCATGTGAAGGAAGTTAGAGCATTTTCCAATGAATTCTAAGTATCACAAGCTCATACCACTACAAATAAGTAATTGAACAAGGCCATAAGAACATCAAACACATAAAACTCCTTGTGAATCTTGAGTAGTCAAACTAATCTCTGTATTAGGTATGAAAACCACAGTTTCTTACAATAACACAGCTTTGCTTTTTCTAATAAAATTACCAACCTTGAGGAATTCAATTCTCAAGCTTTATATAGAGTTTTACATTCTTGGATACCATGATCCACCTTTAGAGGAATTTGAATTCCTAACTTAGACACCTATCTATTCACAAAACAAACTATTTAATTACAATTTGATAGCTAGCTGTCTTTAAGAGTCCTAATCCAAATAGGAGTAAAACTCCTAAAACATGCTGTCAACAACCTTATCTAAGTCTTCAATACATTCTTTAATCATCTTCCAACCATGTCTTCGAGTTTGATGATGTCCATAGTGCTGTTGCAAAACCTGCTGAGTCATGACCTAACTGTCCTGAAAACTAGGAGACAGAGTTCCTCCTTTTCAGGCCCTTAACCCTTTGTGCTTATCTTCAAACAGTGTTTTGTTGGTGTATATGTGGCATGCATTAATAATCTGTTGAAACATCATTCTCCACCTATGCAAAAAGGAAACTCGAGCATATGGTGTAAAGGATGAAACATGACCGTACTACAAAAATACTCTGTTTTTATAGCATAGCCTTCATATTACCTATGAAATATTCCTTGAAGCTTTGCTATCTACACCACTGATATCTGAGAGTTCATACATGATCCCATGTCTACCAGCAACCTCAAAATTTGGAACTAATCCAACCTTACCTCCGGAAAGCATCCATAAGTGCTAAATGATCATCTTCAGTAGTTTTGTAGCGCACTACGAAACTGTTGTGTATGTTCTTTTTTCAACATGACCTTCAAAAATCTGTAGTTTTGGAGTTTTTTTAAAAATTCCAAGAAGACTGATATGATCAACCCAATATCAAAATCATTTACCCTTATAGATGTTCTTCTTCACAGCTGTTCTTCATTAATATGCCAAAATTATTTTGTGTGCCAAAACTGTTTTAATATGTCTCATTCACTGCCTCTTTTTAACACCCTGTTTCATTATTTTTGTAGACCCTTTTCCAAATTGGGTTAGTTGTATTTCCAGATCTTCAATTTGCCTCTTCAATTCTCTGTTTGTAGCTTTGAGCTGAGTATTAATTTTCCTTACAAATCTGGCTTCTTTGATTGCAGGAACAGTCCAGGTGAAGTATTGATTTTCACTGCTAACTACTTCTAGTTTGGACACCTTTTCAGCCTCCCAGAGAGCCTTCATCCTTTTGAAGTTTGTCTTTTCAGTAGCATGCTCTCTTGCTCTCACTCTTAGTTTAGCAATTTCATTGTTGGCAGCTTTTAACCTTTCTTCCATAACTTCATAACTGGCTTTTTCTGTTTGAGTGGCAGGAACTGTGTTTTTGTCTCCTTTAGGTTTTGGAGATGGTAAGTCTATCAACTCTTCTTGAATAGAAAAGGCTTCTTTTGTTCTCTCCAATTCAACATTGGGCTTCTACATCTTATTGGATTGCCTGGTTAAGGGCTTTCTAGGTTTAAAAACAAAAGCTGTAACATCATCCTCAAATTTCAGTTTCTTGGAGGGTTTCACTTTCTTTGACTTCCTTTGATCAAAATTTGTCACATCTGCCTACACCAAAGAAGATTTTGTAATGTCAATGGCCTTTAAGATATCATTTAAATCACCCTTAAAGCTTGAACCTTCTCCCGAGATCACTGTTTTTCCTTAATCCTTTGCAAATTGGATTCTAGTCAATCTCTTTTGAACTGGTTTGCTGGTTGACTGCTCTTGTGTCTTTCCTTTAACTTCAGGTATCTTTTCCTTGGCAGATTTAGGAGTTTCAGGAATTATTTCTGGGGTTTTGACTACTGGAGTTTTTCTTGCTTGCTCTTTCACTTGTTTCCTAGGCTTTAACTTAACATACCTTTTTGCCCTAGACATTGCAGACTTGCTGGTTTCTGCTGATGGAGTTCCTTTAACCCTAGGGCTAGTGTCTTCACCTTGTTTTTCTATTCCAAAGTCACATACAAACAAAAACGAAGACCAATCTTTGTTGACCCTTTTGAGCTCATGTAGAACTATCAATTTAATTAGACCATGATGAAACAGGGAAGTTTCACATCCTTGGGATTTTAACTGTACTTTATCTGCCATCTTAGCTATACTTCGAAATAAGAAATAAGGCAAATCCAGAGAAATCATACCAGTAAAATGTAAAAGGAGTTTAAAATGATATGAATAAACCTTTTGGTATCTGCCTTCATAGGTGAAATAACGCTGAATATTGAAAAGCAAGTTGGTATAGCTGTCCTTGATGTAGTCTTTGGGAACTGCCTTGGTTAGGTCGATTTCTGAAAACTGTGGCTTCAAGAACACCTTACATGGTTCCATGTCGAATCTAAAGTTTTTGAACCATGTCTCTTGCCCCCTAGGAATTTTTGTCACCAATGCTATGACCTCTGGAGAAATTTGCAAATTAAGCATTCCGACCTTTGTACTTAAGCCACTAAAATTGAGTGCAAACTCCTTTGTCACCTGGGTATGCCCTCCCTGCAGTTTCTTACAAAACTTCCAGCATCCTGCTTTCTTGAAGGCTTCTACAACTACTTTGTCTCTGATTAGGACCTTAGTGCTTTCAGGCTCTGTTCTCAAGCAATGACCAAACCTGTGACGTTTCTTCTCCTCTGTCATCTTTTCTTCTGAATTCCTGTGAAAAAACTGGCTTCTTTTGAAACTAAATTAATCAGCCTCACTTGCCAATGGTGGTCAGCCTTGCCTGAATGATGAATGAGGAAAACCGTGGTGAACAATTACCAAAGCTTACTATTCAAAAACAATTTCTGTTTGAGGGTTTGCATGCAAACTAACACGATGAGACTAGCCAACCCTTTCAAATTTGAAAATATCTAACATAATGAACCCTAAATTTGAAATGATGAGTTTGGATGGTAGCATGCATAAGGACTGACTCCTACCTGACACCTAATAATGAAAATCATAACAAAATATTAATGGATTGATGCTTGACAAGACTGTTCTCTGAATCCGCACTTTCATAGCGCTCAGTGAAAGGCGCTGCAAAAAGAGCAAAGTTTTCATAGCACAAAACATAAATTTTACACTATCTATGCTACAAAAACATGGTTTCAGGGCTAATTCCAAAAATTTTCAAAATAGGTTTAAGCTATGGGTTTCTAAAAGAATATAAGACTCATGAAACATGGGATTAGGTTGTTGGACTTTATTTGGACATAAAAATTGAAACCTTTGAGACTCCTAACCTATTACCTGCCCATCAAAACATACGGTGACTTGACACTTATCTAATACCATGACTAAAAAAAATGTAAACCCTTATTTTGGTGATAACATATAATATGGGCATTCATATGCCTCCATGACAAATCATCATTTGTTTTGATTCCTGCCTCTATCGTACTGCATATCCGCCACACCATCTGTCTTCCATCACATAACGGTTCATAATTAAACTCCCTCATTGTTTTTAAAGGTCATGACTCCGATGTGACATATTTGTCCACGTCTCTCCAAAACCCTTACCATCTACTTATTCCATGCAAACCCATAGTTCTTCTTCACCATACTCGCAGTCATTCCATTTCATAAACCGGGAGGGTAATTCTGAAGGTTAAGAAACTTTGTGAAACAGAAGGCATGAAACTCATTGTTAGGTCAGATCTGGTAGGAGAAAAATATATGGAAGGATACCCACAACTCAAGGAAATGCTACAGAAGGTTGGATGGTTCAACTTCATCGAAAAATTTGATGGTTTTCATAAAGAGATCACAAAATATTTTGCTAGATCTTTTGATGGTACAGAGGTAGAAATTGGAGATATTAAGTTTGCAGTAATAGAATCCTTCATAATAGAAGCTACAGAACTTCCAAGACATGGTGAAAGATGGTTCAAAAACAAGGAATTCCATAGTGAATCATGGAAAGTAATCCTCAAGAACCTAGGTATGGATGTCTCTATTTTTAGAAAAGGAATTCCCATTTCAGCTCTTAAAAGTAAATGGAGAACCATGCTTATGATAATATAGAAATTCATCACCTATGAGGGGAGATTCGGGTGCATGTATGTCTACCATATACGTTTATTGATGAATTTCCTAGAAAAGGGAGAAATCAATCTTCCTTTCTTCCTCCTAAATAGTTTAAGAAGGATGGCTTCCAATGTGCAGAAGAAAATAGAATTCATAGACACAACCATGTACTATCATGGGTTGATAAAGACACTAATTGAGTTTCATTTAAAATGCATAAGAGATACCTGGGAGGATTTCCTCATTAAAAATCATTTTGAAGAAGCACCGGAGTCACCCAAAGAAGATAATGTTAGAAAAAGCAGAAGAAATAAGATTGGTATAGTCATTGAAGACAAAATTAGGTCTTCATCATAGAAAGATGATGAAAAAATTAATATCTGAAGAACTGACAGAAATCAGGAAATAAATCATAGCAAGAGGAAAGGCAAGAAAAGAGAAAAATATCACAGAGAAAGAGAATGTAAGTCATCCACAACCTAGAAGAAGCTCTAGACTCCGAGGGTTGGTAAATAAAACACCATCAAAAGGGACAAAGTTCATAAACTTAGAAGAGGAAACCCCAAAAATTTCTCCTATTAACATCTCTTCTGCACACAGTCCTCAAAACTCTCCTAACCATCATTTTGAAGGTAGCCCAAGCAGAGGATCTCCAGGCATAGACCCAGTACAACAACAAATATATGATTATATAGAATCAATGGAGAAGAAAAGTGCCTCAATGAATCCAAAATCCTCTGTCAATCCAGAACCCTCTGTCAATCCACAAGAACCTCTAATTAAATCTCTTAAACAAGAAATCTATGAATTAGAGATATTGAACAGACACATCAAGAAGGAAAATGAAACCTTGAGGGAACAAAGTAAATTGGACAAGGCTATTCATGATAATACCATTCTGCATCTAGGACTGTGGTATAAGAAAAATAGGAAGTTGAAGAGGAAGAATAGAAGTATGAACATAACAGTCATCAACCTCAAATACAGGCTTCTTATGAGGAAACCTAGAATGACAGTCACTTCAAAGAAGAGCAAAAAAATAAAATTGGATGTACTAGCAGAAGTGTTTGCGCAAATGCATTAGAGAAGAAAATTTACATTTTTGGAAAATTGCATGAGGACATGCAATGATTTTGCAGTGGGGGTATGTTGAACCTCAGAATTACCTTCCGCTTGACATTTGCTCTCACCTTTTTCTCTTAATTTCTCACAAAACTACAGATCCAATCAATGATAAATGCTAGATTTTGTCTTAGGAAAGCATTAAAATGGTCACCATATTATATTTTCATGTCCTTGCTATTTTAATAGATTTTTTCAAATTAGCTACAGAACGCAGCCTATTCTGCAGCTAACTGTGGGTTCCATAGCTACTCTCATGGTTTGGCAGGTTACAGGTGTCAAATGAAGAACTGAGCCACATGGGCATCTCCAGAATCATCTCTACATGGATTCTATCCTGCTCACTTGATCCAGATCGATAGAAAAGCATGCCTAAAGTCTTGGTCAAATATAGAGTCAAACACGTTATCTAGTAGCAGTAGGACTCTTGATATTTCGTAGTTGATCAGGAGTCTAACAGTTCTGTTGAACAGTTAATGCGAAGTAATCCACTTGTAGTTGATCGTGAGTTGAGGAGTTAATGCATATCAGGCCACCTGTAGTTATTCAGAAGTCTAACAGTCTCATTACAATTCGAACTAAACCATTTGTAGCATGTCTTTCTATAAATAGTCATGATAGATTCAGATTAAGCCACCTCTAACAAGATTTTCTCTTAAATAGTTATGTTGCTTTTCTATAAATATCGGTTAAATGAGACCGAGAAGCAGTTAGATGTTAAGGAAGTATTACAGGCTTTTTGTTACAAAACTTTGTTCAGACTTCATTTTGTTGATAATACAAACTCAATTTTGTCAATGGTGGTTTAAAAGTGCATCTTTAGTTAGCTGTTATCCAACCACATCAATTACAGAGGGCCCCTGCACTGAAGGAGGTTTTTCACTCATTATTTTCATTTTAATTTCTACTACTCTTTTTCTTTTTGCAAGTCCATTTTCTTTAGCTTTGTTTCATTTCATTTTGTAGCCAAAAGTGTGAGGGTAAAAATGACAACTGTGCAAGTCTTATTCTTCTAAGGTATTATATGGGAAATGATTGAATGAACAATGAAGACATGAGAATACACAATTGTTTAGCTTCTTATTGTTTTTTATTATTCATTTTAGCATAGAACTGTCAATTAGTTGTATTAATATATGTTCTCAAAACCATTTCGAAATGATGACAATTCTAACTTAATTGGTTGAATATCTAATGCATGCAGTGATTGAGTTTACTCAGCATATTGTTAGTTTTACAAATTGTCATCTTTTCTTTTTTGTTTTCAGGTCATTACATAGTTGCATCACTTGACATTCCAAAAGATCATTTCAAGGAGATTGATTCTATCATGTCCCAAAATTGAATGGTTGAATGGCTAATGAATGCAATTATTGAATTACCCTCTGCATCAGTATTACTTTTGATTTTAAGAATTATATCCATGGATTAGAAATAATTGGTAGATTAGGACTAAATGGTGGATTAAGACTAAATGCTAGATAAGCTAGATGCTATGTTTCTCTTATTAGGTCCTAACTGGTTAGAAATGATTCTTAGTCCATTTTAGGAGTTTATACTAGCTTAGGAACCTATCCTTTCTTTAAAAACTCATTAGATCCATGTAAATATCTCATATACTATATATTCTTAGACATCAAAGAACAGAAACCCCCCAAAACAAACATAAAAATACAAAACAGTGAAGTAAGAGAAAAGTTAACTAAGCACATATAGTGCATCACACTTCATCAGTCTACAAACCTCGGTTGATAATTCATGCAAGCAATTTAGGACACTAAATTGGTTAAACAAATACTGTGAGAAGTTTAACACTATTTACAATTCCATTCCACAAGACATCAAGCCATCCCCTGGCCTAGATTTACTTGATTTCCCTGATGATTTTGATGTAGACATGGAATATCAACTTAGAGAGAGACACTCGACAACTTTGGAAGAAATGCAAGCTAATGCTATCAAAGTTGAATCTAACATCTTAGCCAAGAAGGCCAAATTAAAATCTGAGCACGGGGTTACCATAAAATAAGGGCCTTCCACTTCTTCCATTGATCATAAAATTGATAACTTAATGAGGGTAGTGAATTAGATGATGAAAAGAATAAACATAAATGACCAAACTCAAGAGGGAGAACCAAAATGCTCCTCAAAATAGAAACCAAAACTTTAGAAGGAATGTTCCCCAAATCAAACAAAGAGAACAAAAGGGTCCAGACCAGCAGGTTCAGCCTCCTTTTTAGGAAAAATACATTGATTATTAAGGTAATGTCATTGAAGATTTGGAGGATAATCAATTAAACCTCATGAGAATAAATGAGGAGGAAATAGTTTTCCTCACTCAAGAAGAGCAAGAACTTTTTCTCCTAGCTCAAACTGAACTAGATTCTGAAGAGTCACGTGAATAGAAACAAGGGTTTGAAAATTCCATAATGGACGTCCATAGGCATTATAATCTTAGGAGAAAAAGGAATTCAGACCCTCTCAATAGCAAAAACTCAGATAATCCTGCAAAACAACCCTCTGAACTTGAACCTAGGAAAATCACAGACAGTCTTCCTAAGAAAACTGTGGATAATTCTAGTAAGAAGAAAGTGGAAATTCCTACCAAAAAGAAAATTGACAGTGTTTCTAAAACTACTCAAACAGATGCCCCAACCACAAGTCAGCAAAAAGAGCATATGACAAAAGAAATGACATATCAATCTGAACTTCCTAACCTAGTTAAGATTCAAACATAGTTCAATATTGAGAATGAATTAGCTAAATTGAAAATCCCTATTCCTCTCATAGAGTTAATGAACAAGAACATGTATAGACCCCAAGTAATGAAATCTCTACATATAGGGGAAAAAACAGACTCTGTAAATCTAAATGATGACCAGCCTAGACTCTTAAGTTGAAAAATCATTATTCCCTGGTATTTAATCAGTATTTCAACTAGACAAAAATTGTTATTATCATCATGAAATATCTGATTTGAAGTTTTTATCTTGTATATACTTTAGTGTGTTTTTAGTTTTTATTTTATTAGTTGTGTGATCAAATTTTAATAGACCTGGATCCCAAAAGAATATTCACTAGAGCTCACCCTGACCCCAACCCTGTTGAATTTGTAGATAATCCAGAGAAATTGGTGAGAAAGAAAAGCAAAGAGAGTCAAGGTAGTAATAGTCCATTATCTAGATTCAATTCTCTTCCTGAGAATAGTCCTTTATCAAGGTCTAACTCTCTTCCAGAGAAATTTGAAACAATTCAAGATATAGACTTTGATTTGCCTTTCCAACATAGTTTGTTTAAATTAAAATATGAGACTTTTGTAGATTAGACTATCATTGAAAAAACCATACTGCAACAATATATCCCCCGAAACCAACCTTTTCAAATAGATCCTGATCTTGAATCCCTACAACGATTTGATAAATTACATGATCTGGTTTCGGTTTTGAACCAAGCCATTGATGAAACTTATATTCAACAATCTATTGAATTTTCAACTTTAACTGTTGTAGCAGCCTCTTTGTCCAGCTAATATTCCTAGTCTTAAATGATGACCTATGTGTTATTTTAGCTCAAATACCTGCTAAAAGTATATTAATAGACATAGTGGTTTCTGATATTCCCCCTAAGTATGACATGTTGTTGTCACAATCATGGGGAGAAAAATTACAAGGTATCCTAAAGATGGATATGACCTTTGCCACCATACTAGTTTTTGGACATCAAAGAAGATTGTATAGGTAAACTTTGATGAAACTCATGGTGAGTAGTCAAGAGAAACCCCACAATTATCCACTTTACTCTATCCACGGAGATTTGGACTCTTTCATTCTTTACAATGATGGAGACATCAACAGTCAGGAGATCAATGTTGAAACTGAAATTTCTAAAATAGACCCAAACGAACATAAACAATCGAACCATATACTACTCCTAAACCTATTTGGAACATAAGCTTCGATGGCTCTTGTAGCAAAGATGGTTCTGGAGCAGGAACATGGGTAATGAACACAGGAAATAATCATGTTGAGGGTCACTCATACAGGCTTAATTTCCAATGTACCAATAACATAGCAGAGTATGAAGCCCTTATATTAGGATTCTAGTTGTTGAAAAAATTAGGTGCCAAAAGAATCTCCATTCAAGGGGATGTTGAATTAATTATCAAACAAATTAAAGGAGAGTATTTAGCTAAACACCCTAGAATGAGAGCATACAGAAATGTTGTGCTTGATTTTCTAGAAAGTTTTCTTGAATATGACCTTTCTGCAATTCCTAGAAAACAAAATATCATTCCAAACAATCTGGCCTTTTCATCCATCTCCTGTAAAATGCCTTATCCTAATCAAGAATATGTACTGGAAGTCAAACATCGACCAACTGTACCAGATAACATGAGGTATTAGCAGGTGTTTGGAAATGATAAATAGATTGAAAGTTTTCTGCAATCTAAAGATGAATTTCAAGATGATAGTATAGATTTGGAATCTGAATTAGAAAATCAAGAAGTTGTACATTCTAGTTTAGAAAGGTAGTCACAAAATTCAAATGTAAATATACCCATAGATAAAGTTGTAAATAAATTAGAATTGCTCGAAATATACCTAGAAAAAGAAGAATTTGAAACACTCCAGCTAAAAGATAATGTTTTGATTAGAGGTCTAGTTCCATTAGAAGAGTTATTTGATTTCAATGACGTGGCTAAAAATCCTAAGATTGAGCCCACACAAGCAGCAGTAGAATACTGTAACATAGGCAATGAAAAGGACCCCAAAATCATAAAACTATCTAAATCAATCCCAGTTGCTAAAAAACACAGATACATTGCCTTATTCAAGGAGTTTAGTAATGTTTTCTCCTGGAGATATGAAGACCTTAAAATATATGATACAGAGATTATACGGCACAAAATTCCAATTAAAGAAGATCATAAGATTAAAGAAGGTATTCTTCTTGGTTACTCCTCCCGAAGTAAAGGGTATAAATGTTATAATAAAAGACTTGGGGAAATTGTTGAAAGTATTGATGTTGTAGTTGATGAAGCATGCAAAAATCCAAAATAGACAAAAACAGAAGATTATGACAATGAAGAAGATGGGGAGTATTTTCCCACATCAAATCACAATGATATTGAAGAAGAAACCAATGAAGCACCAAAAGAAGAGATAACGGTAGAAGAAAAGACTCCGTCCAGGTATGTTCAGAAAAATCATCTAGAAACTCAAATTTTAGGGGAAAAAGAGGCAGGTGTACAGAAAAGAAGAACTATTACATAAACCTCAAGCTATCTAGCATTACTATCCTCCACCGAACCTCAAAATGTAAATGAAGCATTCAAAGATGAATGTTGGGTCAAGGCCATGAATGAAGAACTTGAGCGAATTGAAAAGAATAATACTTGGGAATTAGTTCCTAGACCTCATGATAAAAATATTATAGGAACTAAATGGATATTCAAAAACAAGTTGAATGAAAATGGAGAAGTCATTAGAAACAAGGCCAGACTTGTTTGTAAAGGGAATGCTCAACAAGAAGGTATATATTTTGAAGAAACTTTTGCATCTATTGCTAGACTTGAAGCCATAGGGATGTTTCTTGCTCTTTCTAGCTTTCAGAAATTCAAAGTATACCAAATGGATGTAAAATATGCTTTCCTTAATGGAGATTTAGAAGAAGAAGATTATAATGAACAACCAGAAGGATTCATTCTTTGAAATGATGCAAAACTTGTATGTAGACTCAAAAAGGCTCTCTATGGTCTGAAATAGGCTCCAAGGGCATGGTATTACCACATTGACAAATATCTACACCAACAAGGTTTTTCAAAAGGTTCAACAGATAGCAATCTATATACAAAGATTGACACTGATAAATTGCTAATTATTGTTGTTTATGTTGATGATATCATTTTTGGTAGCAATGAAGAATCCATGAGTCAGAATTTTGCTTCAGTAATGCAGCAAGAATTTGAAATGTCCTTTCTTGGTGAACTTACCTATTTTCTTGGTCTACAAGTTAAAAAAAATAAAGATGGTATTTTTCTTTCACAAACCAAATATCTCAAACAGATCTTGAAAAGGTATGTCATGGAAGATTCAAAACCTATATGTACCCCAATGGTAACAGGATGAAGTCTTAGCTCAAATGATGAATCAGCAATATTACATCAACCGATTTATAGATCCATGATTTGCAATCTACTTTATCTAACAGGTACCTGACATCACATCATGCATGCAGTAGGAATAGTTGGAAGATTCCAAGAAAATCCAAAGGAATCAAATCTTCAGGCAGTCAAAAGAATTTTCAAATATCTTCAAGGAACACAAAACTTTGGTTTATGGTATGCTATAGATACAGATCTCACTCTTCATGCATATACAAATGCATATTGGGCAGGAAGTGTTGATGAAATAAAAAGCACTAGTGGTGGTGCATTCTACATGGGTTCCAGGTCAGTATCTTGGTTCTGCAAGAAACAAAGTTCAATTGCGTTATCTATAGCTGAAGTAGAATATGTGGCTGCTACATCTTGCTGCACAGAACTACTTTGGATGATGCAAACCTTGCAATAAATTCAGATCACATGTACTCCACCCATCTCCATTCTATGTGATAATACAAGTGTCATCAGTATTTCAAAGAATCCAACCATGCACTCCAAGACCAAGCACATACCCATCAGATACCACTTTCTATGTGAAGAAGTGCTTGAACAAAAGGTCAAATTGGAGTATGTTCCCTCCAAATAATAGGTTGCTGATATATTCACTAAACCACTACCCAGAGAGACATTTGAATGTCTTAGACAAAAGCTGGGAGTAGTTGTTGCATCATCCTACTGTTAAATCTAATTTTTCCAAAGAAAGGTTATTATACGCGGGTTTCATGAAGTATAGTCGCGTACAAATGTGGGTTTGTGTGGTCAAGGAGCGTATATGTGTTTCAGACAAGAAAAACACTAGGGCAGGCTCTGATATGGGTGATCTGACGGATATTGATGATCAATGTCTATATGCTCTGTTCATTAATTTTATCTAACTGAAAAAGATGCCTTGATCATTGACCTGTTACCGATGCACAATTAGCACAGGTTCAGGGGGAGCATTAACCTTCACGTACATTCAGCATTGTTGGCATTATGATTTCCGAGTCTAACTACTGCTTCAGATATTTATACCATTTTTTTCTCAAGTCATGTAAAAGTCTAGGGTGTGATATGTATTGAACGAGTCCTCTTGGACAAATGATGTAATTTGTATCCCCGCTTTACATGGGATGGATGATGTAATATTTCTTGTTTCTGTCATGTATAAACAATTGGTATATCCCCACTTGGTTGGGTGGATGAGTCAAATTTTGTATATCCCCACTTGGTTGGGATATGGATGTATGTATGAGTCATTGGTGATAGGAAGGTCATCCTCACATAGTTGAGTTATAGAGTCATTTATTCTTTTAGAAAATATTTTCTTTGCAGAATCTGCTTGTGCTCAAGAAGAGCATGGAAAGTTTTAGTGCATCTCAGTATGCACAAAAGGGGATCTCAATCAAAGAATTCAACATGGACTCAGGGGGAGCATGACCAGCATAATGTATGTCAAAGGGAGAAATTATCTTGGTCCACCCTTTGCCCTTGATGTCAAAGGGGGAGAGTGACTTGGTGTTGTTGTTGCCATCAAGTACAAAGAGGGAGATTGTTGGTATTATGATGTAGGTGTTGTCCTTGATGGCAACTCACTCAGATGAAATATCACAGTACAACATGTCAACAACAAAGAATTACAGATCAGACTACAAAGAATGAAGAAAGAGAGGTATACGCAGGTTCACCTTGACCAAGTTGCGTATACACGCAGGTTCACTGAACACAAGTAGCGTATACGTACACATGCACTTTCATATAAGGAAAAGCGTGTATATCTTGGAAAACTAAGTTTTTGGTCTGAGGTATTTGGTCCAAGGTATTTTGATCCAAGGTATTTGGTCTGAGGTATTGACCCTAGGTATTTGGTCCAAGGTATTGGTCCTAACTGGTTTTGGTCCATGGTATTGAGAAAGGCCTAAAACTATATAAGGAGGAGAAGATCATTAGGCCAAGAGTGCAAGTATCGAATATTTGATGAAGTGTGAGATCTAGTATGCAGGTTATTGGCTTATGGTTCTGTGCTTGATCTGAACCAAGGATGAACCTTAGCGCTTGATGAGGAATAAGATCTAATGATGGATCGGGATCTTAAGGCTTGAAATGAATTATCATTATGTGGTTTGATCATGTATAGTCTAGATTTGAATACTGACGCATGTGTTATTTTGTAAATATTATGATCTGGGTATAACTGAAGTTAGCTGCAGAATTATGAATTAATATCTGCAGATGTGTACACGGTTTTGATAAAAGCGTGTATACATGTTGGTTCGACACATGGAAGTAGCGTATACCTTATGAAGTATGTTTCAACTGTTTCTGTTTGTTGTTGCAGAGTTTTGGGTTCTGCTTTGGGTTTTGGTGACTGTATTCTTGTGACAATATTTTAAATGATCAAATTGATTGTGATTTGCTACAGTGATGATGGGTTGTCAAAGTGATTGATTGCTTCAGTTGTGGTTGATTCAGAAAGTGATGATTGAGTTTCAGTAATTGGTTGATACAGATGTATTTGATGATTGTATTATGATGTTGTTGATGGATCTAGTCTGAAAATTTATGAAATGTGGTACTTGGAGGAAGAAAGAAGGTCGTAGCCTTCTGTAGGTCGCCGCCTACGTACTAGTAAACATATCGGCTAGTACAAGAGCTAGGGGGTTGTAGCTCCCTTCCAGTAGAAGCTAGAGAACGAGAGAAGGTTGTAACCTTCTATAGGTATAAGCCTGCATACTGGTATGAGTCTGCACCAGTACAAGATTGTAAACATATTTTCTTATTATTAAAAGAAGATGGAGACGACAACAGCAGGTGGTTTTTACCCACATTGGGTTTCCAACTTATATCTTGGTGTTCATGTGTAATGCTTATGTGTGATGCTTTATTCTACTTTTACTACACTGTCTAATAAATCTCTGATATACTGGTTAAAGTTCAATGCATGATAAATTTTCTAAATCAAAAGTTCTATGCATATGCATTGGTTGCTTTAAGTACAGTCGCGTGTACACGCTAGTTCACTTAGCTGAAGTAGTGTATATAAATCTATTTGGGAAATAAAATTATTGATTTGATAATACTGATTCAACCCCTCTCAGTATTAATTCCAACAGTTTCATAGCCATTGGCCAGTTGAATTCTCTCCCGACGAATAATCATTCGACATTAATTTCATTTTCCTGGGTAATCGTTCGAAAACCAACGGTCCCACGCCATTTTCAATGGAACCTTCCCAATGTTTAAAAGCCTCTAAACCCATCAATCTCCTTTCGTTACTTCTCATCCTATTGCTCTCCTTCTTTTCATTGTTTAATTTTTGTTATTAATAGCTTCTATCTAGCGACTGTTCTCAGGACATTTCCATGACCAGACCAACACAGAAACTGATAGTTCCTTGTTTCTTTCACCTGACAGTTCGTTATCCAAATTGTTTCTCTGTAAGATCCTCTGATTAATTCCTTATTGTCTTTCACTCAAGTCTCTGGTCTCTCATTAATATAGTCATGCCTCTAAAGACTAAAACCCAAGACAAACCTGTTAATCCTTTGATTCCCCCTTTTGTAGACTTAGATCATATCCCTTTGGCCCACAGGGATTACAAGATTAATGAAACCCAATGTGACTGTCATTTTCTTGAATTATATTGTTGGTTAGAAGAAAAACATGTAGATAAAACTGATGAAATTGGGCTCTAGGAGTCCAATCTTCCCCATTACACTTCCCCCCTAACATTCCAAGCCCTTGAGTTTACCAGAAGGTGTCCTCCTTAGCCAAGGATAATAGGATCAAGTCTTTGGAAGACTTGGTGGTTAAGATAGGATATCATCCCAAATATGTCAATGTTCATGAGGAGATTATTAAAAAGAAGAATTTGGACATTGCATCCTTGAGAAAGCAGCTCAAGCTGCTAGCCACAGAGGATCCATTGACCAAGGACATTGAATAAAATGAAGCACAGAAGGAAAACATGATGAAGCTGATCATAGAGCAGAATATATAGATTAGACAAATGGAGGCAGAGATGGAGAAAATGATAAAGGAGAAAGAAGAGAGTCAGAGGATGGCCATTGTCCCCCTGGATGCCATACCCATTTCTCAGCTTCCAACAACAGGAACAACTACTGTAGCTACTTCTTCTACTCAGACTGCAAGTGTTGAACAGGTAACAAAGACACTGCAGAACATGTCACTCTAGTCAAAGGAGATTGAGACTTTGCAGGGCCAACTCAAATATTTAGAAGTACAAAAGGCCAAAGCTGAAGCTTCTCGGGTTACTGAAATGCAGAAATCACAGAGATTATTGGAGAAGTTGCAGAAGGTGGAAAGGGACACTTCAATTGGTCAGACCTTGGCCCAAGCCAAGGAAACCATTTGGATGAATATACTAGACTCTATGAATGATATTTTTCCTTCTATCCAAATCATCTTTGAGCAGAAGGAGCAGTTAGAAAAGGCTACATAATGTTGGCATTATGATGCATGTGTTGTACTTGATGGCAACCCTCTCATAGAAGAATATCTCACTTATGTATAACTGGATGAATCTTCAGACGAGATATCAGATGTGACTGATGGAGGACAGCTCAAAGGAATCAGATGATGAATCTTCAGAAGAGATATCAGATGTGACTGATGGAGGACAGCTCAAAGGAGATTGTTGGCATTATGAGATAAGTGTTGTCCTTGATGACAAACCACACTGATAAGAAATCATAGTACAGAAGGACAGCAGCAAGGAATTGATGATCAGACTATAAGAAGAAGAGAAAGTTCATACACGCAGGTTAGTTAAGCCCAAGTCGCGTGTACACGCAGTTTGTCTTCATTAAAAGCGCGTGTATGTGGAAAAGTACCTTTGGTCCATGGCGGTTATTCCTTGGAAGTTGTGCCTATGGTTTTGGACCTTGGCATCTCGGCGGACGTGTTGATCCCTAGTTTTGAAGTTGATGGTATTGGATTTCTATGGTTGTGGCCCTTGGTATTGAACAAGGCATAAGGCTATATAAGGAGAAGGAAATCATTAGGCAAAGTGCATCTGAAATGTCTTGAATATCTGATGAAGCATTAGATCCAGTATGCAGGGTTATGGGTTGATGATGCATTGCTTGATCTGAGCTAAGGAGAGATCTCACCGGTTGATGGAGAACTAGATCTAAGGAGAGATCGGGATCAAATGGTTTGAAATGAACTATCTTTATGATGCTTATTCTAGATCTACATACTGACGCATGTATTGTTCTATAAATGTTATGAGTATGACTGATGTCTGGTACAGCTGCAAGTTATGAGAAATTATTTTTAGATCTGTACGCGGGTTGTCTTTGGCAAAAGCGCGTATACACGCGGGTTTGATTCATCGAAGTAGCGTATACATTGTAAAGCTTGATATTTGAAGTTGCAGATGGATCTGATGGTTATTACAGAGTTCTGTGTCTGCTCTGTGTTCTGGTGACTGTTGTTAACAGGGTTTCAGTGATTCAGAGTTTGATGATTGTTTTGAGCTTCAATGATAGTTATGGGTCCAGTATGAAAATTGGATGAAAAGTGGCCTTGCAGATTATGTGTTGTGCTTCAGTGTATCCAGTCTGAAAATTGATGAAACGTGGTACCTGGAGGAGAGAAGATTGTAGGCAAGCACCTACGTACTAGTATCTAAGCTAGTACAAAAGCTAAAGGAGATCTTTGGAGCATTGTAGCAGGTAGCAGCCTGCGTACTAGTAAATGGATCGGCTAGTACAAGAGCAAAGGGGGTTGTAGCTCCCGTACTGGTATAAGACTGCACCAGTACAAATATTGTAAAAGGATTTTCTTATTAAGAAGAAGATTGAGATGACTTGCAGCAGGTGGTTTTCACCCACATTGGGTTTCCACCTTATATCTTTGTGTTCATGTGTGTGGCTCTTGTGTGATGTTCTGTTCTATTATTCTGCACCTGTTTACTGTTAATATGCTTAATAATGATCTGATGCATTTACTAAAGATTAAGCTAACTGAATTATAAGATCTCTGGATATACGCGAGTTTCATTAGACACAGTAGCGTGTACACGCGGGTTCACTTAATTGAAGTAGCGTATATGTTTCCGAGTATGAAATTGAAAAGTTTGATTGATCTGATAATACTGATTCACCCCCCCTCTCAGTATTATTTCCAACACATAAACTATTTTGCAGGGAAGAGAGAAGTTGGGAGAAATGCCCACAGAAGCCTCTAACATAATCAGGTTCTTGAATTCTAAGTCCAAGTATGAGCTTGAAGAAGTAGGGATCGGTGATAGAACTTCCACCATTTTGGAAGTCAAGAAATTCTTGACAAAGAGGAACCTTATTGATCAGTTGGAATAAAGTTGTGAAACCTTGGAGCTGCAAATAAATAGGTTCACTAATAGGATTGAAGCATTGATCTAGAAAGGACAACCCAACATTTATGTGATAAATGAAAAATTAATCACTCAGGAAGACTATGTCCTGAAGATGAAAGAAATAGCTAGAAGCAGCATCAAGTTCAGTGGGATTAAGGGCAATATGATAGTAAAGGAGTTTTTGGAAACTATGTCAAATTAATTCTATATACAAAATGAGGTAAAACACATTTTTACTGTGAAGCCGTCTTTTTCCAAATACACAGAGGTAGATGAAATTTATCGCAAGGTAACAAAATTGACCATACCAAATGAAAAGAGATGGTAAGAACTAGTTGATTTATTGGATTGAAGGATAATTCGGAAACAGTAAAATAATTTCCAGTGCAGTAGCTAGCGTGACAATCAGTTCAACACAGTTTCGGGTTGACTCAGCAATCAAAACCATCAAGCCACCTATCGTTTTAACTATCTACGTGGCCTATTCTTCTGCTAGGATTAGATCATATTATTTGTAATTAGGCTAATAATACACTGTCAGTTTGACAACGATTTTGTAAAGGATTTTTGTAATTATCAGTATATATACTTCACTATTTGAAGTATTAAGGGTTGATTTTCGAATGTAATTCCTTTTTCATACTGTATTTTTCAAAGTACTAGAGCATCAATAATACAAGGACCTTTCATAGGATTCATGTGGTGTACCAAATGGCGATGTGTCTCTTCTATTTATGTGTTTAACATTGCTTTTCTTTCTCTGTTATTCTAAATATCTTAATTATTCAACATAAATTGTGATAAATATGATTTGTTACTTAGAGAACCCTAT
This sequence comes from Pinus tabuliformis, assembly GCA_031772625.1. Taxonomy (NCBI): domain Eukaryota; kingdom Viridiplantae; phylum Streptophyta; class Pinopsida; order Pinales; family Pinaceae; genus Pinus; species Pinus tabuliformis. The sequence continues at coordinate 881,117,004 of CM062813.1, forward strand.
TTTGGCTGTTGGCAATTTTAGTGTTTTCCACTGAAGTCAAATCAAGGAATTCTTGATTTCTCCTTGATTTCTACTGAACCTTACACTTTTTCTATTTCACCATCCATTTAATTTCTGAAAAGATCCAAATAGTGCAACCTAGCTTTCCTTGTGAGAACTCCTCTAAAAATTGAAGAATAATCTAGTTTAATTTATATACTTCATAGCCCATTAGAATTATAACGCTCAAATCAACCAAACCAATCAAATTAAAACAATCGGTATAGTCATCACTAGCCTAAAATCTACATAAAGACAAAGCTAAATTTTTACATAGAGATCCCTCTCTGAAGCTAGCAGGGCTAGATCCCAACTTCCAAAGCAGTTTTGATGATGTCCTATGTGTTTACTCCCTCAACCTCAAAAATACAAAATGAGAACATAACCCATGAAATGGGGTCTTCCACTTCAAACACAAATATCTCTCAAACTGGGAGGCCTCATGAGACGTGCCACATATCACTAGAATCCACTTGACTAGGAGAATCCATTGGTTAGGATTTATAGGGAAAATTAAATAATTTGTTTGTTCAAAAATTCCAACAATTTTTTGGGTATGTCCATTGACTATGACATCCAAACCCTAGAGCTCGAGTTTCTAGGAATCCTTCTAGTGGACTGTCCAACTAATGTAATCCAAACAAATATTAAGAGTGTTCATTAATAATCGTTGGCATCAATGACAACACCATTGAACAATCTCCCCCTTTGACATTGATGGAAACACACATACTCCATTTGTGAGTGCATCTGCCCTTGACTTCATACCTCAATCTTCTTCTCTTAATTTCTCTCCTTCTTTGACATCAATGGCAAAGGGTGACTCCCCTTGACAATCTACATGATTTTGTGGTCTTGTAACTTGCCTATTCTCCCCTGACAGGATGTCTTCCTTTTTCTTCTAGCAAGATATATGTCAGCTTTGAAATTCTTTCCTTAATGCTTGTTTAAAAAACATGCCTCCCCTATCATGCTATGCTTCATATGGATTTTCATTGTTGATCATGGAACAACTTTTCCATCAATGAGACCTTCTACAAACATGTTATTCATCAAGGTGACTAATCTTCTAACAATGTTGATGACTCCTTTGACTTCTTCTAATGATATATCAATTTTGAAGGAGATGATGATCATTGTGATATTTTATTCCTTGATTTTTCTTCTCCCCTTGATCCTATTATAATTACTTAACACATATGATTAGAATCCTCTTTATGACTTGTCAATCTGAAGCTGCTATTCTACCCATAATATTTCATATCTTTCAACTGTCAACCTATCAATAGATAGATCTTCAAAACTGTGCAACTATTGTTTCATATAATCCCCCTATTCAAAATAGATAGAGTCAAGAAGCTAGATTCTTCAAAATAATGTATCACCCAACTCTCCGGACATATTATCCTGAAGCTTGTCATCATCCAATGTACCTACTAATTCATTATGATCTTTTTCCTTTACAAAACCTGAAAGCATAATTTCTAAGACTTTCTCCTTTGTTTGATCTTCTTCCTTCTTATTTATTCTCCAAACCTTCTTGTACCTGATGTTAGGGTTTTCATTCATGGAAGGTTCCATATTGTACCCGCAATCGCGAGCTACGTGCCCATAGTTATGGCATTTGTAACTGTTATCACCCCAAGAAACTCTCCTAGGTTGTAGCTCAGAGATGCTCGAGAACATTACAAACTCATCATAACGTTGGAAATGGATGAATGGAAGGAGTGATGCTTGTTAAAGCCAGATAACCACTCTTACTTTGCTTGACTCCAGACATGCGTGAACACCCCAAGACTACAAGGCTTTAGACCACAAATTACTCACAGTTTAAGGATTGGGTGAATATGGAGAATACTGACCACACCAGCAGATGCATAGGACCCTGTGATGGCCAACTGCGACTAGTAAAGAGGTCTGCAAATCTAATTCCCTAGTGAATAGACAGTATGACAGCTCTCTGTCACTAAGTGAAAAGAAACCTAAATAACACATTCATTGATACATACAAGACTTTAACATAGAGGTAGGATGACAGCTCCTCTAATGCCAAACATCAAGATTTCAGGAAAACAGCATATCAGGCACATCCTGGAACAGAATAGAAATGGAAAGTGAGCAATTAACAGCAAAAGAAGCTTGTATTAGCTGAAAATGAAGATGAGACGTTGCAAGTATCAAAGCAGTTACAGTCTCCAGAAGTTGAACCTTACATCAAAACAACAACCATCAACCCTGATTACATCAGTTTTTTGGGTATGTATAGAGTTTCATTACAAATACATTCTGCTATTCTAGGCGTGGAAGGGTCATAATTGACCACCAACCGCTTTAACTGTCTGATAGAGTTTTTGATGTAATCTGCCTACTTTAATGAACAAAATTGATCTTCTTGGATGCTCTGTTGTACTTCTCGACTGTTGGTCACTTTAATTTCTTATTGATTTAAACAACAAAGTGCTACATAAATTGTCAACCCAGGGAAGTCTTGTTATTTCAAAGGCAACTGCGTACTATATGTACTCAATCCTAAAAGCAACAAAAGTTGTAGTAAAGACTGGTCACACTTTGCCTTAAGCAAACTGAAGCTCCACTCTGAGTTACAGCAAAAACAACCTATTGCAGACAGCTACCAAAGAATGCTTAAAGGAAGTAATCTAAAGAATCAATCTGCATAGGAGAGTGCTGGCTATGCTGTAACAGAGAACAGGACCCTATTCCCAGAGCGGGAATCTTCAGCACCTGTTCCTGATTATCAAGCTGCCACCTTACTTTGTAAACTTAATTGCAACACACATGAATTAACTGTTGGTAAAATAAATGCTGCAACAATCAATTGAAAAGAAAACAGAGTTTCAGCAAAAGGATATTCAGTAAACAGTTCTGTTAACAAAGCATGAACGAAAGACACACTCAACACACTGCAGAAATGAAATGTGTGAATCTTGTGATGAAGATGGGCCCTGTCCTTCTCACAAGATTCCCCAGGGAACAAGAACTAGAAAGAGATGTTCAGAACAAGAATTTTATTCATCCAGCAATGTGTCATATTACAAAAAGGATTCTAGTCCCGTTCCTTCAACTGAGCCTTCCTCGCAGTCTGTTCCTCCCCCTCTAATGTAGATGTCTCCTCTTTATAAAGAGGAGACATCTATTACAAAAGATTTACATTATAAATTCTATTTTACCCCATTATACAAAAATAGGGAAATCAGTTTCCCGTCAACAAAATGTTGTTACAGTAATACTGTCTTTAGATTATAGGCGTTACATCCAGTGTAATAGCTTCCTCGGTGATTAGTCTGGTTCCTCTGTTGCTGTCAAATTTAGAATGCAAATCGCAACTGTTTCATCTTTGAGATTTGTGTGCCGTTCTTACTGTTTCAGCAACTGCAAAAATAGTCTAGCAAACTCCAGGCAGTTTCAGCAACGTGGACTGCACATCATTCTTTAACTGTTCAACAACTTAACAATTTAAAGATCAACTATGAAGATATCGTGATTATATGCTAAATAATTAAACATATAGTTATTAGAAGAATCATTGCATACCTTTGGGATAATTGGGTTAAAACACTAACAAGGACTTTTAAATATAGGTTGAAAAGGATGATATCATGGCAAAATATATGGTCAAAAAGGGACAATATGAGGTCCTAACATCCCCCCCAACTGAAGCAGTTTCATGTCCCCATGCAACATTTACTCTGAGTCTGAGTCGGAGTACTGGGATGTACAGTGAAAATTACTTATACAGTAAGTATAGAAGGTGCTATAGACCAAATCTCTGAATCCCTGGACACTCTGTAATTTCTGCCATGCTGCAAGCTCCTCCTTTTTGGACACCTTGAAGTAGGCCTTATATTGTTGTACTAGCAACCAGAGAAGCGGGAAATGAAAATGATAACCCAACCATTTTTCGCCACACTGTTGAACACATTTAACGTAATTAGGTATTCATGAAATTGCTGCCTGAAGATTAAGAGGGTTAAAGGGATGGTATTCCCTTCTCTCCTTAGGGCAATGTTCCCAGAATAGATTGTTTGCCTATATGGCAAGAGGTCCTTTATTTTTGACATACTGTTGACACTCCTTTAACACTGCTGCCTGTAATTCTCTGATATGCTCAGTCATTCCTGGTTCTCCTATAACCCGATGATGTTCAACAACGAAAACAGAAGCATTTTGTGGTTCAGCTCGAATCCACAGAAGGTGATTTTCTTTGTTACGTCTTGCTGAAAGGAAAGCTTTTTGCCACGTGAGCTGATTGGCCATGAAAGAGACAAAGGCTCTAATCTGAATGTCACCAGCCACAGGAATCAAATTAAGCTTTCTATCCTCCGGCATGGCTTCATTATGGAGATAGAGTTCACATAATAGATTCTGTTCACTGACTGATGCTTCTGCAAAGGTTTCAATAAACTGCTGGGGTGTAGACACCTCATGAGGTCGTCCATCTCTGACTGCTTTTACTTGGAAGAATGCTAGGCGTTCTGCTAGAAACACAGAATAGTTAAAGGATGGTTTCCTGGTGGCCAGAAGTCTTTGAACTAACTCAAAGATAAGAGACAGTCTAGTTTTCAACTCCTTATTTTCCTTATGCTGTGCACGGGACTGTTCCAGGACTTCCCAATTTCTATATACATGATTCTGCCATAATGATTTATGTTCCTGTAATGCCTTTTCTTGTGACAGGGCATACTCTTTCTTCCATATATCCCTGAGTTCTTGAATGCTTGAGGTTTGAGTGAAGACAGTCTTTGCACACTGAGGTTCAGTCTGGGTAAACACCGTCTTTGCAGACTTTGGTGCAGGATTTTCAACTTTAACGACCAGGGTAGGCTGAGATACTTGCGGTTTCACTTCTTCTTCAGAAATCTTTGAAGGCCCTGCTGGTTCTTGTGTAACAGCAGGGCGTTCCTTTTTAACTATAACAGGAGTAAATGCAGGAGTGGATCCAGGCAGTGGGACTTCGATTATCTTATAACCAGCTCGATGATAGAGATCACCACATTGGCTGCACATGTATTCATTATATCGATCCTTTTCTGCACTTTTCTCAGCTGCAGATGCTACCTGAGCTAAAGTATACAGATTAAGTTCTCTTTCATAGGCTTCCCTTGCCATCATTAACTCCTACTTATAAACCTCAATCTCAGATTTCAGAAACTCATTTTCTTGTTGAAGGGAAGCTAACGTGACAGGGCCTTCTGTAGCAGTTGCAGTCTCTGTAGCTGGTTCAAGTGGATGGGAGGATCATTGTTTGGTGGCAGCTTCATTATTTGCATCCTCAGCAGGTGGTTCTTGTGTGACAACTGTTGGGTCATCAACTAGTTCTGTAATAGCTATATCTTCCTGAGCATGCGAATTTTGCATATCAGCCGACTGAGTGGCTGGTTCTTCTGTAACAGCTACAGTTCATGCAATACCCTGGTTATCTATAATTTGCTCATCAGCAGGTGGTTCTTGTGTATCAACTGCTGAGTTAGTAGCAGCTACATCTTGGTCTGTTTTCTGGTCATGGTCATCAGCAGGTGGTTCTTGTGTGACACTTGCTGAGTCAGTAGCTGGTTCTTGTGGGACAGCTACATGTTGGTTACCTATTTCCTGTTTATCAGCAGGTGGTTCTTGTGTAACACCTGCTGAGTCAGTAGCTGCTACATCCTGATCTGTTTCCTGATCATGATCATCAGCAGGTGGTTCTTGTGTAGCACCTACTGGACTAGTAGCTGGTTCTTGTGGGGCAGCTACCTCTAGGTCGTCTATCTTTTGTTCCTCAGTAGGTGGTTCTTGTGTAACACCTATTGAGTCAGTAGCTGGTTCTTGTGGGGCAGCTACCTCTAGGTCATCTATCTTTTGTTCCTCAGCAGGTGGTTCTTGTGTAACACCTGTTGAGTCAGTAGCTAGTTCTTGTGGGACAGCTACATGCTGTACATCGTCTTGGGTGTCTACTTTTGATAAATCAGCAGCTGGTTCTTGTGGAGCAGCTGCGTCTTCTGAAAGGAATGATGTCACAAAATCCTGAACATTTTGCATTTCGGTACCCGAGGGTGAGGAAGGTAAGGATTCAGGGTCTGGTGGGGTATGGGGTTTTAGGATAATAGGTGGGGAATTTGGGGTGGTGGTCTCAGTTGCTACTTCAGAAGACGTCCTCCTTCGTCTTCGAGGTAAGGAGGCAGGAAGAACAGTGGTTTTTCTCTTATGAACATTTTTCCTTAGGGTAGGAGGGTCATCAGTAGTAGCAGCTTCTTTAATTGAGGCTCTTGTTCGTCTTTTTAGTGAGGGTGCAGCCTTTTCTTGTCTTTTCCTTTTTAGCTTGGCAATGGGGATATTTTCATCTGAATCATCACTGGGGATATGGACCGTGGGAGTGGATGATTCAGGTAAGTTAAGGGATGGAGTAGATACGGAGGAGGGGTCAATTGGATTGACTGTTGCGGGTGGTGGAATTTCTGAGGAATCAAAGATGCTCCCTGGTTGTTGAACAGAAGGATTTTCAATTTGCTGCGAGATTCCAGGGGTCTGTTGAGGATTTTCAGCGTCTAATTGGGGAGTTTCGGCTGCTGCTTGAGAAATTTCGGCAGTTTCTTGAGGATTTTCGGCTGCTGGTTGAGGAATTTCAGCAGCTTCTTGCAGGTTTTTAGCTGCTGGTTGAGGAACTTCAACAGCTTCCTGGGGATTTTCAGCTGCTGGTTGAGGAACTTCAACAGCTTCCTGGGGTGGGTTGTTAAGGGGAGGAGGATTCTGCAAGGCAAAGCCCCTCTGGATTAGAAGCTGAACCAAGTGATGGTGAGTAAGGGAGAGGAGTGGGTACTTTGCATTCATGGAATAATGTGACATATTCTTTAGACACCCAAGCAGATAGTATGGCATATTTAATAAACGACCATGTCTTAAATGATTCAACAACACAAAGTCATGCTGGTACACTACCTGGTAACTTCCTTCGTAGGTGAAGTAGTGCTTGAAAAACTCTGCAACCTTTGGCCATGGAGGTGGTAATGAATGAAGTGCAACACCCCTGCCTTTAGGTTTGACCCGCTCTCCAGGTAGAAGAAAATCTTGTTGTGTGTTCAGAATGATGTGTTTACGATTGAACCAACGAATTCCATCGGCTGGTAATCCTAAAACCTGCGCTATATCCTCCTTTGCTACTAGAATTCGCACTCCCTGAACAATAGAGTAACCTTCCTTTAAATTATGTACGAATTCCAGGACTTGCTGAGAATCAAATCCCTGGACCCTTTGGAAATAGTCCACCCAACTTGCTTGCAGAAAAATTTGATATGCTTATGGGTGTAACTCCAATAGAGCCGTTGAACTAGGTTCATTTCGAATAGTGTTACCTCCCATAGTTACAGGTTCAGTAAAATGCACAATACAGAGCCGAGCTACTGCAACCGAGACAGAGTAAGATATTGCAAATGAGGTTATGACATAATAAGACAGAGATGGGGTGACGAGACATGGTCGTAGTAAAAAACGACGGTGATTGGCATATCGGGTAATGATTGCAAGATTTTGATATTCCCCCCAACTGCGGCTAAAATGATAAGTTTGAATGTACGGCGATTTCGGCGATCATATCAGAATCTTCTCATTAACTATAGTTTAATATTTACACATAAACACGCATACCTCACGTTTTACCTTCGATTGTTGTGCTGAAAGTATAATCTCGTCGTTAATAGATCACCAATGGTTATGAAAAGGGGTTGTAAGATATGAGGGTATTTATATGAAAGGCTTTCTCTATTCACAGGAGGTAATAGTGAAGGAACACAATTATCAGGATGAATGGCTGATTCTCTCAATGAAAAGTGATATGTATTGGTCGTTTTTGAGAGGAATTGATGCCTCAATTACGGAAAAATGGGAAAATTGATGCTTTTTAGGAAAGATGGAAAAGGTTGGTGTTTCAGCAATGGAGAAATCGGTGTCTCAACAATGGAGAAAATGGGGAAAAGTTGGTGTTTCAGCAACGGGGAAAATGGGCAAAAATTGGTGTTTCAGCAATAGAGAAATCGGTGTTTCAACAACAGGAAAAAGAGATGTTGCTGTTAAAGAAAAATAGGAAAATGTTGCTGAAGGGTAGTATGAGGGGATGGATTATGAATTGAAGTGGAATGGCAATGTTTCCCAAACTGAAACCTGATCCTACTTGCAATGCAATTGTTCTTTTAGCCAGCCTCCGAATCTAAGACCTGCAAAATAATAAATTGTAACATGGCAACCCTTGACAGGGATTATTAGTTAAGAAATCTAATCTAATAAAAATATATAATATAAAAATTAGGTGCAATGAGGGGTAGCAGACTCCCCAAAAAGATATAATGTGAATCTGCCATACAAGTGGTTTTAAAATCCTCTTTAGAAATAGGTTGCTGGTACAAACGGAGCCGATACCCATTCACTAACAATGGTGTTCTGGAATCATCAATTGTTAGGAGCCTTACTGTACCATTTGGAAAAACAATATCTATCTCATAAGGTCCCAGCCACCTTGTTCGCAATTTTCCTTGAAAATTCTCAAACCGTGAATCATACAATAGAGCCCAATTACCTTTTTGGAACTGCTTGTGCTTAATAGTTTTATCATGCCACCTGGTTCTTTGTTGTTGAATCATAGTTTTTTGGTGGATGGCATCTAACCTTTTTTCATCCAGTTCCTGCAGCTGCTGCAACCTAGCTGTCTGTGCATCAGTCAAATCAAGGTTAACAGCTAAAGGAGTTCTTAAGGTTTTAATTTCAAATTCCACAGGAAAAACAACACTTTTACCATAAACCAATTCATTGGGTGAAAAACCTGTAGTGTTTCTCCAGGTAGTTCTGTGAGCCCATAATGCCTCAGGCAGTCTTTGAGACCAATCCTTCCTATTCTCCTTCACTGTTTTTGTTAAAATGGCTTCTATGACTTTATTTGTACTTTCCACCTTACCATTAGCTGGGGGGTGGTAAGGTGTAGTCATTTTATGATTAATATGATATTTTTGAAGCGTAGCTTTAAAACCCTGAGAATTGAAAGGAGGTCCTCCATCCGTGACTAGTTCTCTAGGCACTCCAAACCTAATGAAGATTTCTTCAAATAAAAAGGTTAAAACAAATTCTTCATTAGCTCTAATAAGTGCCTTAGCTTCCACCCATTTAGTCATATAATCTGTACAAACCAATTTATAAACTCTTTGGTTGGATGGAGGATTGTTGGGCCCTACAAAATCTAGAGCCCATCTTTCAAAGGGTTCAAGTATTACCTGGGGGTTCAGTGGCATTTCATCTCTATGATTGGGTTGGCCCATTCTCTGACAACTGTCACAGGCCTTGACATATTTCTTTGCATCCTTGAAAAGTGAGGGCCAATAATAGCCCATCCTGAGAATTTTATGTGTTGTTCTCGTATCAGCAAAATCCCTCCACAAGGGCCATCATGACAAGCCTTCAATATATCATAAACCTCATCTTCTCTAATGCATCTTTGGATTTCCTGATCAAGTCCTATATGAAAAAGACCCCACTTATCCAGCTATACCGAGCACTTTATTGAATGATCTTTCTTTTCTCCCGGTGTGATAGGTGTGATGGTAACTTCCCTGCAACCAGATAATTGGCAATGTCTGCATACCACGGTGAGTGAGTAGATACTGCAAATAAGTACTCATTAGGAAAATAATCATCTACTGGAGTATTATCATCAGTTTTTATCTGAGAAAGGAAATCAGCAACTACATTTTCTTTACCTGGTCGATCTACAATTGTAATATCAAATTCTTGTAGTAGCAATAACCACCTGGTAACTCAAGCATTTGTGACAGATTTTTTCATTAAATACTTGATAGCCGAGTGGTCAGTATGAACAAAAGTAGGATAACCAGTAATGTAATGTCGAAATTTATTAATAGCATAAATGACTGCTAAGTATTCTTTCTCAGTAACTATATAATTAAGCTCAGCAGGTGTCATATTCTTACTAATGAAATAGATAGCATAAGGAAGATTATTCTCTTCTTGTCCCAAGATAGCTCCAATTGCAGTGTCCGAAGCATCAGAGGATATATGAAAGGGAAGTGCCCAATCAGGTCCCCTCAGAATAGGAGTTGTAGACAACTGATGCTTAAGTTCATCAAATGCTTTCTGACAGGCATCAATCCACTTAAATTCAGCATTTTTCATAAGTAACACAAAAAAAGGAGAAGCTATTTTAGAAAAAAATTGATAAATCTTCTGTAATATCCAGCATGTCCTAAAAAACTTCTTACATCAGTTTGTGTTTTAGGAATAGGAAGGGTCTGAATTACCTGTACTTTGGATGGATCTACTTGAATCCCAAGGAATGAAATGAAGTGTCCCAGTACAATTCCTTCATTCATCATCATATGACATTTTTTAGTACTCAAGGAAAGATTAGCTTGTATGCATCATTTAAGTACTTTCTCAAGGTTTTGTAATGCATCTTCAAAAGTCACACCATAAGGAGTAAAGTCATCCATAAATATTTCCATAGAGTCATTAAGCATATTAGAAAAGATTCCTATCACTGCTCTTTGAAATGTTGCTGGAGCATTACATAGTCCAAATGGGAGAACTCTATAAGCAAAAGTTCCCCAAGGACTAGTAAAAGTGGTCTTGTCTTTGTCTTGGGATGCAATTCTAATTTGATTATATCCGCTAAAACCATCTAAAAAGGAAAAGAAATTCTTTCCTGACAAACTGTCCAGTACCTGATCAATAAATGGCAAGGGGAAATGATCTTTTTGAGTGGCTTTGTTTAAATCTCTATAATCTACACACACTCCCCATTTCCCATTTTTCTTAGGTACTATCACCAATGGAGAAACCCATTCACTGTCAGAAATGGGGTATATAAACCCTGCATCGAGCAACTTTTGAAGTTCTTCCTTAACAATTTCCCTCAAATTGGGATTCATTTGCCGCTGGGGTTGACAGACTGGTCGGGCCCCCTCCTTAATATAGATACGATGAGTACATAATTCAGGAGAGAATCCCTTCATGTTTGTGTAGTCCCATGCGAATGCCTCCTTGTTTTCATGGAGCAACTTCATTAGCTATTGTGTTTCAGCATCTGATAAATTGGGGTTTATGTTCAATGTTTTGCTAGGTTCAATTTCTACTGTTATGCTTTTAGAGGAAATAGCAGTTGATGTTTAAGGTAAATTTTCAAATTTAAACTTTTCTTGTGTTTCAGGATCCAGAATTGCAGTTAACTGATTATGTGTTTCAAAAGTAACTAAGGAAGGTTCAGAAATAAAATTACTAATTACTTCATCTTCTGTGGTGTCTTTAAGAGTTAAGGCTTGTCCAATGGTCAAAATGGGTTGAGTATCATTATCCTCATAGTCTAACCATACAGAATCATCATTGTTAATCATAGGTGTAGCATGAGGGTAAAGAGTAAGCTGCTTAGTTTCACACCCATTAGAAATTGTCATTGAACCTGATCTACAGCTGATAAAGGCATCTGCTGTAGCCAGCCAAGGTATCCCCAAAATCAGAGGATGCCCCCCAACTTTTCTTTAGTCTGTAATACAACAAAGTCAGCTGGGTAATTCCAGGATTCAACTGAAATGATCAGGTCTTCAATAACCCTCTCTGGTTTGATTGTGGAACGATTAGCTAATTCCAGGATAGTTGGTGTTTCTCTAATTACATTTTTCAACTGTAACAGCTGTGCAGTTTCAAGGGTCATAATATTTATAGCAGCACCTAGGTCTACCAGAACTCGAGAAACAATAGCTTTTTCGACCTGTACTGTGACCGTAGGGTGACCAGGATAACCATATTTTACAGGAGGAACTTTTCCTGACATTGAAGCAGCTAGATCACCCATCACATGAACTGTAAGGGGATCTTTAGCCTTCCTACTAGGTTTCTTGATGCAGATGTCTCTGACGGTTCTGGCATAGATTGGTACATCTCTGGGTGCTTGTAAAAGTGGAATTTTAATGTAAAGATTCTGCAATTCCCCTAAAAGATTAAAAACAAGTGGCTTAGGTGTATTAGCAAGAGCTAGATGTTTAGGGAATGGTGGCTCTATTGTTTCAGCAGTTTTATTAGAGGATGGCTTGATTGTTTCAGCACCTTTATTAGGTAGATTATTCTTTTCTGTTTCTTCTTTATTAGAGTCGGAAGAGGTAATATCATCTATAATCGGCTCAACTACTCTCCCATATCGTAAATGAATATCATTACATTGCACAGGAGATAGGTTTTGAATGTCGATGACTTGCACAGCTTTATTATTATTAGGGTTAGGGTTCAATTGTACAGGCAACTGGGGTTTCATTGTCTGATTATTCGGTGGAGTACCTGACGGGAGAGAAAGTTTTTGCTGGAACTGAGGAAATTGGCTTGGGAACGGAGTTTGTTGAGCTCTCTAGTTTGGGTTCCATTGATTAAAATAAGATTGTTGTAAAAGCCAAGGAGTCCACATTGCAGGGTCTACAAAGGGAGGGTTTGTTTGCTGCATGGGTGGGAAATTCATTTGATTAAAGGGTGGGTATTTCATTTGGTTAAAGGGTAGGTAATTTGCTTGATTAAAAGAAGGATAATTATTCCAACGATTAAATGGCATACTAGAGTTCGTACCTTGTCCTCGTGGTTGCCATTGCCTCCTTTGTGTCAGCAGATAAACTGCTTCAGCTTCCTCCTCAGTTGGTTGCAATGCTGCTTTTATCCCTGGTAAAGAGAGGCACTGTTGAGTTTCATGGTCCTTCTCACAAATGGTGCAGATTGGTACCTTATCCAATGGGCATTCCCTTAGCGGATGCTTTTCTCTGCATTTAGGACAGAAGATGGCCAAAGCGGCTTCTGCCTCCGCTTGTTTCTTCTTAACCTGCAAGGTATCAATCTGTGAAGCAAAAGAACTTAACATTTCAGTTTTAAATTCCTCAAGTAGATTACCTATTTCAGCTCTTGTTGCTCCCCCACTGGCTGATTTCTGGACCCTTGAATAAGTATTATCCCTGCTTTTTGATTTATTTACAGCTCCTCGTGAACATCTCTTGCAGAGGTTAACGATTTCATCATACGAGTCTTTAGACATATCCCCTTTACCCAGCATATTTAACATATCTAAACAACCATCCCTCACCACTTTCAATAATATTGTTTTGAAAATATCTTTACTTACATCAGGGTGCTCGGATCTCTGCAGATTATACTGAAGTCTTTCCACAAAGTCTTCCAGATTTTCATCCTCCTTCTGAATCATCTTGAATAATTCCTCCCTTTTTTCTCTCGTCCGGCAATAATCTTAGTATTTGTCCAGAAACTTCTCCTTCATCTGATCCAATGTTGTAATCACATGACCTCCCAAGCTCATAAACCATCTCAATGCATTTCCTTTTAATGTTGCTGAAAACAACTTCAATTTTTGAGCATTATTAACATAATCATAACTTGTACACAATATATCAAATTCGAAAAGAAACTCATCAGGGTCTTCAGAGGATAAACCATGGAAGTTTGGTAACGCTAAAAATGGGATATTCTTCATAGGAGTTGTCCCTCTGGGAAGATCCTCAATAGGGAATTCCAAGGTGGAGAGGGAATTCTCTCCTCTTCCTTCTCCTCTACGTCCCCCACCAAAGAGTCCTTCATTATTTCCATCCATTGGTTGTTTTCCTGATGCACTTGCCCAGTCTTTAGTGTTTTCTATTGGACTCTCAATGTCCTGAACTGGTTCTTCAACTTCAATATCTTCTATTGGTTCTTCGATTTCAATATCTTCTATTGGTTCTTCAATCTCCTCCACTGGTTCCTCGGTATGTTCTGCTATTTCTACAACCCTTTCAGGTCCCACTACTTCCTCTGTTTCGTAATCCGTTTGGAGAGAATGCTGAGTCTGTGGCCTCCAAGAGCTTAGCCTCTGAGAAGTCTCAACTTTTGAAATAATCTCATCAATGAAGGTTCTTCTACCTCCCCTTCCTTTGCCCTTGCCACCTGTAGGATTAGTTTTCTTGCGTCCTCTCATGCATCCTGCATATCTAAAAGAAAATCATCAGTTCTTTTAAAATCTATGATTTCCTTCCGTGGCAATGGTGCCAAAATGTTGGTCACTTTAATTGCTTATTGATTTAAACAACGAAGTGCTACATAAATTGTCAACCCAGGGAAGTCTTGTTATTTCAAAGGAAACTGTGTACTATATGTACTCAATCCTAAAAGCAACAAAAGTTGTAGTAAAGACTGTTCACACTTTGCCTTAAGAAAACTGAAGCTCCACTTTGAGTTACAACAAAAGCAACCCATTGCAGACAGCTACCAAAGAATTCTTAAAGGAAGTAATCTAAAGAATCAATCTGCACAGGAGAGTGTTGGCTATGCTGTAACAGAGAACAGGACCCTATTCCCGGAGCGAGAATCTTCAGCACCTGTTCCTGATTATCAAGCTTCCACCTTACTCTGTAAACTTAATTTCAACACACATGAATTAGCGGTTGGTAAAATAAATGCCGCAACAATCAATTGAAAAGAAAACAGAGTTTCAACAAAAGGATATTTAGTAAACAGTTCTGTTAACAAAGCATGAACAAAAGACACACTCAACACACTGTGGAAATGAAATGGGTGAATCTTGTGATGAATATGGGCCCTGTCTTTCTCACAAGATTCCCCAGGGAACAAGAACTAGAAAGAGATGTTCAGAACAAGAATTTTATTCATCCATAAATGTGTCATATTACAAAAAGGATTCTAGTCCCGTTCCTTCAACTGAGCCTTCCTCGCAGTCTATTCCTCCCCCTCTAACGTAGATGTCTCCTCTTTATAAAGAGGAGACATCTATTACAAAAGATTTACATTATAAATTCTATTTTACCCCATTATACAAGAATAGGGAAATCAGTTTCCCGTCAACAAAATGCTATTACAGTAATACTGTCTTTAGATTATAGGCGTTACATCCAGTGTAACAGCTTGCTCGGTGATCAGTCTGGTTCCTCTGTTGCTGTCAAATTTAGAATGCAAATCGCAACTGTTTCAGCTTCAAGATTTGCATGCCATTATTACTGTTTCAACAACTGTAAAAATAGTCTTGCAAACTCCAGGCAATTTCAGCAACACGGACTGCACATCATTCTTTAATTGTTCAACAACTTAATAATTTAAAGATTAACTATGAAGATATCATGATTATATGCTAAATAATTAAACATATAGTGATGAGAGGAATCATTGCATACCTTTGGGATAATTGGGTTTGTTATAGACATTTTTGTGCCTTACAGCACGAAGCATGAAATGTCAATAATCTAAGGGATCCAAAGTCCCTAAACATGTTGTTCCTACCCCTAGAGGAACAAGGTCAGCAAACCACAGCACTAAATATCAGTTCTCCACCTGAAAACACTCAAAAACAAGCTAATTCTGGATCATGTCAACTGCTCCACTGAGCATCTGCGCTGAATGTCAACTGCTCCACTGTGTACCTGCGCTGAATGTCAACTGCAAAGAAGGCTACCTGCGCTGGGCGAGTTTGGCCAAGTGGCACAGTCATTCCTCAAGGTGTCAATGCCCAGGAAGCTTCCAAAATGACACTTGGATCAGGGAATTCGCCTTGTGATGAGTAAGAGGATCTAGATCTCCAAGTGGAAGCAAGAACCTCCAAGTGGACTCAAGAACTGAAGAATAATTGAAGTGGGAGAGGACACTAGTCAGCTCCATGCCAAGCTCAAGCTGACTCATCCTTTCTCCAAAACTCCTATATATAGAGCTCTCTCATGAGGTCTAAGGAGGCTGGAATCTTGTGAATGTAAGGAAGTGCTGTTGGTTTGAGTATAGAACTATTGGGTGATTTGCTTGAAGGAGGTGAAGAGGAGATTTCTTTCTGCTGGGAGGTGATGCTGGATTGGGCCTTTTATGGTTGTATCACTTCCTGAACTTTACTTCTTCCATTAATAAAGCATTTGAGGTTCTTCTATATGCATGTATCTCAATGGTGTATTGTTATGCTTGTATATTTGATTTATTCTAATCCTTGAATCAATTATGAATGTATGCTTCTTGTAGTTTCCCTCTCTTGCCATTTTGCAGGATCTTGGTGTAGTTGGGCCAGTAAAAGAGCAAGGAGCTGGGAGCAAGCAGCAAAGAGAGAAGATTGGATCAATCATTAGCGGAAGACAACGGTTAGTGGATCTCTTTCTCCCCTCTCTTACATCTCATAAAGAAGTAATCCCGAATAGCTTTGCTTTGATTGTTGCTGAGGTACTATCACCCTTAGAGTGGGATAAGGTCATTCCGTATTGGATACTTTTCCCAAAAACAAATTGGCGACTCCTTTGGGGATCGTATCTTGTTGGTTGTTTTTGTTTTTTGCTATTCATTTCATAAACACAGGGAGTACCGAATCGAACTGCATTTGGATCTTTCAAATGCAAAGTAGAGGGCAGCTACTCTAGCTCAGTTTCTGGGCATGTTTATGATTTGAAGAGCTGATCCACAAGGACTCTGAATAGCTCTTAGTGATAGCTTTTCATCCTCCTTTTCATCCCTTAGTGTGTAC
The DNA here is from genome assembly GCA_031772625.1 of Pinus tabuliformis. Taxonomy (NCBI): domain Eukaryota; kingdom Viridiplantae; phylum Streptophyta; class Pinopsida; order Pinales; family Pinaceae; genus Pinus; species Pinus tabuliformis. The sequence goes on from CM062813.1 coordinate 881,133,559, forward strand.
TTGACTGATAGCTTCTGATTTGGCCAAAAACTGTGAATTTTTGAGCAATCTGTGACCCGGAAACTGAGAAAAACGAAAGTTTGTCTCTTCAGTGCAGGCACTGTGAAGGCAGTCTGCATTTCAGCGTAGTTCTCGAAGGGGCTACCTGCGCTAAAGGTCAAACTGCCAGTGTACTACCTGCCCTGAACCAGTTTTGCCTAGTGCTACTGGGGTTCCCTCCTGTTTATTGCCCTGTTTTCACCCTTGTTTTTGCAGCCTGTTACCAGTCAATGTACCTATCTGAAACCAACTTTCCTTGCCACTATTCCGCCTCGGTTGTATAAAGAAACTGTATTTGTTCTTTGTGTATTTCTTATATCATTTGCAGTTTCCCATAACGAAAGTGAACTAGTCTTGCTGTGGCCTCTTAGATCTAGACCTGTGATAAAGTGTCGTTTTGATCTGAAGAGTTAGTTTGTTTGCTGTTCATAGCTGATTGAGCTTTTGCTTTCGTCATATGGTTTGAAGTTATATATTTCTAGTGTCGAAACAAGTAAATCTTAAGGTGTCTTTTGATTTTGGACAAGCTTGTTTGTTTTCACTTGAAATTGAATTCGAATTTATACAACAGCTTTCTTTTTGTATTGCACCAACATTAAGAAAGAGAAAAGAAATACCTGCATTGTGCATGTGCATTTTGACAGCTTGCATGTTGATTTAGGAAAAAGTGCATTAGTGTGTGCTCTATGATCTGTGTGAAAAGATGATGTCTTTCTTTTCCCTCAGTAGTTAAGATTTTCAAAGTTGAAAGTTTGAAAAGCTTGCTTATCATCTTAGACTGCATTTAGGAGTGTTACTATACATCTCGTGGTGATCCATAAAGGCAAACTTCTAAACAAGATCAACCTTAAAATAAATTGAATTTACATAACAACGCATTGAAACATAATGCAAACTCATAGAGGTCTAAGCTAGAGACGTGTTCCGGCGTCGTTAAACGTGATATCTTAGCGTTGAGTGGTTGGGTGATTCCTCCACGGTGAAGCGATAAGTATCAATACGGACTTGTGCTCCCACGTACCATCACGTATATATTGGGAGACCCCTATAGGAATAAAGCCTTTATCCATAGGAAACCGTGTCGGCCGTCCTACTGATCGCAATGCAGTGAACACAGCATTCACGAAGATCGACCACTCGTACCGTAAAACGTATTCTGTGGTTTTGCGAAAAGTTTGGCACACCCTCTGCCTAGAACTCCAGAGCAGTTTCTTTTGGCCTTTTTCAAACTCTATAACTGAAAAAGTCCATCCGAGCATTTGTCACTTCGGGCTCGTTAAAACATCGAAGGAGACTAGAGTCATCTTTAGCTTTTTCTCGACTCTTAAAAAGTGAAAAAGCAAGTTGTGTCTAAAGCGTCGTTATAAAAATTATTTTAAGCAGAACATAATCACCTCCTATTCCTGCGTTGATCTTTAGGTGGAGAACATGGAACGCCCCAACCAAGGAATTCCACATGATGGAAATCCTAGTCCTTTCTCCTCTTGGGGAGAAGTTGGTGCGTCCCACATGGCCACATTGTCGCTTCCAGGACTGACAATTGGCCTGCCAATTTGGCTATTCTCAACCAATGTAGTTCAGAACACCATGGTTCCTGAACAGTCGAGTCAACAGTTAGATCAGTCTAGAGCTGCCCACCAGCCTTCTACTTCCTATAAATCTTCCTCCAATCCTTCATCTTCGCAAGGTAGAGCCGGCAAAAGCCAAGCTCCCATGGAGAAGAAGGAGAAGAAGAAGAAAGAGAAGAAGAAGAAGGAGCCTGAGGCGACTGGGGGCAAGCAAAAGACATCTAACAAAAATCCACACACAGCACAAACAGGGCCTAAATCACCATGTGTCATATGTAAAGGAGACCACTTCCATAGAGATTGTCCCTGTATTCCCCGGATACTAAGGGACTGGTCCCCTCGTTTGCACAAGTCGGGAGCATCAACCTCTGATAGCCATGTTGAATGCCTACCATCAACCAGCAAAAGTGAAGGTTCAAGACAAAGAGGGGGATCAAGATCCCCCTGCAGACTGTGTGAAGGCGATCACGCCATCCACCGTTGTCCCTTCTTAGACGAAGCGAAGAGAGTTTTGGAAGATCGACCGGTTTCACCGTTAAAACTTCCTCCTGGATACAAAAAACTCATGCCAAGTCCTTCGTTGGTTGAAAATACAGCTGGCCCGCTCAAGTGGTCAGCTGAAGTGTCAGTCATTGAAAATGAACCTACTGAATCCAGACCGGACGAAAGTCCAAAGGTCGAAACGGCAGTTGACCCGGTTCCGCCTTCAGAGGTTTCATCTTCAAATGACACCGTCAATGAAGATTCATCTTCAAATGATACCCTCACTGAAGAGAATAACGATGACACCATCCAGATTCTTTTCATCAACACCGACTCTGATGAGCATCAAGGCAATGCGCCCATTCCTTTATCGCAGGAAGGAACATCGTCAGGGTCATATCCGGCCGTGTATTCGGTCCCACCACCAAGCAACCTGGTTGTATCCTTTGATTGGAACCAACTAGCCAGACCCCGGTTGCCAGCCAGGATACCATTCAGAATCATAGTCCAAATTTATAGAATGGTAATGGCCGGCACTATCATTGATGAAGGGGCATCTGTGAGTATCCTTTCCTCTATTGCTTGGAAAGCACTGGGTTCCCCGGAGCTTTTGCCTGAGATAAGAAATCTCTCGGGTTTTGATAAAGGAACCAGTCGACCATTAGGGATCCTCCCCAATGTGCCTGTTACATTGAAAGGGAAGACCGTTCAAATGAACGTGATGGTCGTTCAAGGACCCTTGGATTATAACCTACTCCTTGGACGAGACTATATATATTGCATGGGAGCTATAGTCTCCTCACTCTTTAGAGTAATGTGTTTTCCACACGAAGGAAGAATGGTCAAGCTCGTAGACCAACTTTCATTTCCGGGATCACGCATCGCAAATAGTCACATACCAACCCTCAATGATCTATTCACCCAAGAAATGTCTCCACCCCCAGTCCTCCTTCCCGATGAGTGCGAGTGATTCGGAAAGATGGGACTGGAACCCAGGGGGCATGCATCCTGGTCTGCTTTGGGCAGAGGAAACCTTGGGTATAAGGTAGAATTTCTGCTAAAGAATATGACTAATCCGTACCCCGTCCGTGGAAGGAAGAGGGGTTGTTCTAGAACAGGATTCTTTTGTCAAGGTTACTTGTTTGACAAAGGTCATTCACCATTATCTACTCTGGTAGACAGTGCCGAGGAAATGTTTTCGTTTGATGGTGTTAACAAAACAATCTTTGGGTAACCAGAAAGAGGCAAGCCTCACCCTTTAAAACAAATGTTTTATCGGATAAGTAGGGGCAGCCTTGAAATTATACTTTATACCTGGGGGCATGCAAACCTTTTAGAGTGCAAGCTAAGAGCGGTTATTTATCTGTTTTTGGGATTAGCCGTTTCCGAACTTGCATAAATAAAGGAGGAGAGGGAGCATAGCTTATGTGAGGTGCGAGCTCTATAAAAAATGGAATCTTGCAGGAGACATTTCTTATCTTATGACTGGGATATCGAGCAGTTTTACCGCGGAATTTATGCTCGTTAAAAAATAGAAAAGCGAAATCCGAGCAGTTTTAGTACATAGTTCATGCTCGTTAAAAAATAAACATAATGTTGAGCATTCAAGCTCATTAAAAAATGAACATACCCCGGTAAATAACCATTGTGATCGTAAATTTATTAGCCATAAAAAGCCTTGGTCGTGTTTGCACCTGCCACCTCCATTCCATTTGGCCAATCGTTCACCTCCATATGATTGTTTACCTATTTTGAGGAACAGCTGCGAAGAGTGATTTCACTTAGCCATCCTTGTGACACTGCCGTGATTGGAAAATTCCAACCTGTACCTGGAATCTGCTGCTATCCCTGTTTATCACTCGTTCCTCAAAAGACGAGTCTTCTTTGAGCTCTTTTCATCTGACTCGTAAAATATGAAAAGTTTGCCGAGTTTTGGCCTTCCAGCTCATTAAAAGGACCAGAAGAGCTATCCCTCCCGTAGATTTTAATCTTTTTGGACCCGAGGGATTATTGCACAAAAAGGTCGAGCGCTTGTTTTATTCGGCTCGTTAAAGTTATCGAAAATTCATCCCTTCTGTATTGTTTTATACATTTTCGGACTTAAGGGATTAGATGACGAAAAAGGAATTTTGGAGTTAACTTTCTGTACCTTTTCAGACTCTCTAAAAATGAAAAGGACCGAGTTTTCCTTGTCGTTAGACTCGTTAAAATGATTAAATAGCGACAAACTTGTCTTTAGACGAGAACGAGTTTCCTTATCGCTAGGCTCGTTAAAACATAGCGATGGGCTTGCCCGAAGGGCAGGTTATAGAACAAGCATATGTTATCCTCCTCAAGCTTGACAAAAATAAAGAGGTACTGGTCAGAAATGACTGGGGAAAAATTGGGAGAACCTCAAAGCTTTAATGGTAGCAAGTCGCTCTTGAACATGACACTTTTCCTCCGTATCACATCGGGTTGGGTTGTTTCATTCACCGGTCTCATCACCATGGTCCTTGCCAAACCATCCACATTTGGGGTAATGCTACCGATCCATCGCATCAGTGTCGTTATATGTTCAAGAGATGTTGTTCAGAAAGAGTCAACCATGTCCCGTCCACTGCCATACATTATCCTTCATCCACCCATGATCGCCACCCTGAATCATATTTCACAGATTGTTTTCACCTCCACTAAAATCATTAGCTCCGTTCCGTGTCACTGATGTGGGATTCATTAAGGCCCTCCTTTGACGGATCGCTTCTTGTCGACTTCAGCTCATTATCCAAGAAGTTGATCTAGGAACACCCCCCTCAGTACTTTGAAGCTTGCATGCCTCAATGGCAAGTTTCTCACTTCCGGCGACAGGTATACATCAATGACCTTCGACCAGAAGATTTTGCGTGGTGTTCGACGCCAAGTCCTTTATTCACACCACGTGAATTGTACTGCAGTACCTTGAGGTTCATTATCATTATCGGTGATTCCTCTCGCGCTTGTTAACGGTTTACATTATTGACCGGTAATCAAGCGATGTCTTTCCATGTTCGACTTCAACGCAATTCTCACATGGATCGACTTGTACTTAGAGTAAAGATCGAACGAGTTTGAAGACCCCGGATCTAGTTTCATCCATCCGGGCTGCGATATATATTCAGGAAAAATAAAGACATTTGATATGTACATCATTGCAGCAGATGATCATCCTACTCAAAGGATGATAATTTCAGCAGAGAATTATCAGTCTATCATCAGACGATCATCTGTTATATGTACCAAAATGAATTTATAAAGCTGAGCATGGGAATGCCCGCCTCAGCTAGATCATGAAAGCAGAATGAAAAATAATGTATTGTATTGTATTTTATTACAGGTCACCTCTCAGCGATTGAATGAACTTCGGATCCTCCTGATAAAGCATTTCACCCGATAAACGACCTCATACTTTAGGGGGCAACTGTTATAGACATTTTTGTGCCTTACAGCATGAAGCATGAAATGTCAATAATCTAAGGGATCCAAAGTCCCTAAACATGTTGTTCCTACCCCTAGAGGAACAAGGTCAGCAAACCACAGCACTAAATATCAGTTCTCCACCTGAAAACACTCAAAAACAAGCTAATTCTGGATCATGTCAACTGCTCCACTGAGCATCTGCGCTGAATGTCAACTGCTCCACTGTGTACCTGTGCTGAATGTCAACTGCAAAGAAGGCTACCTGCGCTGGGCGAGTTTGGCCAAGTGGCACAGTCATTCCTCAAGGTGTCAATGCCCAGGAAGCTTCCAAAATGACACTTGGATCAGGGAATTCGCCTTGTGATGAGTAAGAGGATCTAGATCTCCAAGTGGAAGCAAGAACCTCCAAGTGGACTCAAGAACTGAAGAATAACTGAAGTGGTAGAGGACACTAGTCAGCTCCATGCCAAGCTCAAGCTGACTCATCCTTTCTCCAAAACTCCTATATATAGAGCTCTCTCATGAGGTCTAAGGAGGCTGGAATCTTGTGAATGTAAGGAAGTGCTGTTGGTTTGAGTATAGAACTATTGGGTGATTTGCTTGAAGGAGGTGAAGAGGAGATTTCTTTCTACTAGGAGGTGATGCTGGATTGGGCCTTTTATGGTTGTATCACTTCCTGAACTTTACTTCTTCCATTAATAAAGCATTTGAGGTTCTTCTATATGCATGTATCTCAATGGTGTATTGTTATGCTTGTATATTTGATTTATTCTAATCCTTGAATCAATTATGAATGTATGCTTCTTGTAGTTTCCCTCTCTTGCCATTTTGCAGGATCTTGGTGTAGCTGGGCCAGTAAAAGAGCAAGGAGCTGGGAGCAAGCAGCAAAGAGAGAAGATTGGATCAATCATTAGCGGAAGACAACGGTTAGTGGATCTCTTTCTCCCCTCTCTTACATCTCATAAAGAAGTAATCCCGAATAGCTTTGCTTTCATTGTTGCTGAGTTACTATCACCCTTAGAGTGGGATAGGGTCATTCCGTATTGGATACTTTTCCCAACAATAGGGTTAAAACACTAACAAGGACTTTTAAATATAGGTTGAAAAGGATGATATCATGGCAAAATATATGTTCAAAAAGGTACAATATGAGGTCCTAACATCGAGCAAGTGGAGTGTCGTAGAGGATAAAATTACATGACGGTTAAATGCGTTCACTGGCTCGGACTCTGTCCTTTTTCCTCTTGGCCATACTATTTTTTGAATGCAGTTGTTGAGGATCTATTATGCCGAGTACTGGATGCTGGCCACCTTTGTCCTTCGGGTGCATGGAACAGGTTATGGGTGAGAGGACTGCATGGCAGATGTATGAGTAGGGCGGAGGAAGGACATCGGCTGTTGGATCGAAACGATGGATGGCGGAGATCGCTCAGTGGGAGGTATCGGGAGGAAAGCAACCGAGAGCCGTTGGATCTTGGGCGGGCATATCCAACGGTGATCGAGCAGAGGAGATGTGCAGAGTTTAATGGGCGGGATAAGCGGTTTAGGCAGTGGGTGGTATTGATCGCACCGCTTTGGAGGGTTGGGCGGTAATCGTACGTAGGGGAGTGATCCCATTCATCGCACAATGCGTGGCAGACGGAGCGTGATAGAAACCGCTTTAATCGCGAGTTATCGCACGGGCGGTTTGCGGGCGCGGGAGGAGCGAACACCGTCGGATCACATAGTAGATGATTCGGATGGTGGGGGTTTAACTGCACATGTTTTTGTTAGATGTGACGGGGACAGGGCTTGTGCAAGCGCGTGGTCATGTGATCACGATGTTATGGGTTTAAACTTTGCGCCCGGGGGCTTGAGGGAATATGAGTTTATACAGGGTTTTGGAGGAAAACGGAGATAGCGGGGGTTATGAAAGTGTAAGGAGAATGAAGGAGAAGAAGGAAACAGACTGCTGCGAGCCCCTTTTGAGCATAAACACACGGCCAAGCTGGTATTTGGTACTCCAAATGCTGAAGTATGTAGCAGAGCTAACAATAACATTCAATTTTGGGCTTGAATAATTGGACAAATGAAATATACTTTCTCCTATCAAAGTCATCGTGAATCCTATCTTGCATTCATGCAACCTTACTTCTATGGTTTTGATAATGCCCTTGATAATTGTACTTGTCATAAGCTTGACAATCCCTAGACATATGGCCAAAGTTAGTGCACGAAAAGAAATTACCATCAAACAAATTAGCTTAGCTATATGAGTTATATTTTCTAGATGATATTCAGTATTCATTCTTCCTTGGAGGTGGTAAAGTCCTTTGTTGATCCTTGTTCTTGATTGCTTCAACATTATTTATTAGAGTCGCAACATTTTTAACTTTCTTTTTTCCTTTATTTTGATTTTTCCTCTAAGGGATCCTGCTGTCAGTCTTCTTATCAATCTTGCTTTGCAGAGACTTGGAGCTTGTAACTTCGTTGCATGGGGCTTTACCTACTTTTTTTACTTTCATCTTGAACTAAGCCAATTCTTGATCTTTCTTTTCAATATCCTGTAAGTGTTCCTCTTGTTGTTCCTTGAGCTTGTTGATTTCAGTAAGAGTCGCATCAAGCTCCCGTTGCTTTTAAGCAATGTCTTCTTGAAATATTCCTTTCAAGACTCTTCTTCTACTTGTAGCTTTAGAAGAGTGGCCTTTTCTTCTTCTCTATTAAGAAATTATATTTGTTCCTTATACCTTTCATTTTCCTTTCTAAGTGTGCTAATTTATGCTAAAGATACATCTAGTTCCTTTTGTTTTTTATCAACTTTAGATACATACATTTTACCAGATTCCTTTAGTTGTCTTACCGTGTATTTCTCTTTTCTTTCTTATTCCTGCACTTAGAGTTTTAAAAGATAAGCTTCTTTGATTGTGTGATTTTCCTTTTCTATTTTCTTCCATTCTTTGTTACTTTCTTCAAGTTCTCTTCTAAGTGATTCTTCAACTTTTTTTGCTTCTTCCAGCTTCACTTTAAGGTTGATGATTATCTCCTTTGACTCTCCATTCTTCTTATTGAGGCTTTTGGAATGTTATTTTGATATCTTCAGTTCGGCTTCTAGAAGTTTGAAATTTTCTTTTCAACCTTAATCTCCTTTCTAACCTTGACAATTTCATTTTGAAATTCGATCTCGCCCATCCCTTCTTCTTCTTCTTCTTGAGGAGCTTCCTTCCTGTTATCCCTAGTCATGAATAACAAAATTCTTGTGTCATTTTCTTTTTTAGCAGTAATAAAATATGAAATTATTTCAATACCTGGAACTTCCTTTGAACGCTTGGTAGATTTCTTCTTTAATTTTTGCATCTCTATATTCTAATATATTCCTTTCAGATGTTAAGATGCTACTGAAGGAACTTTCTCTAATCCTAATTGTCAAAAATATTGATGTAATCCAAACAAATATTAAGAGTGTTCATTAACAATCATTGGCATCAATTATAACACCATTCAACAATCTCCCCCTTTGTTACTTGTGGCAACATGCATACTCCTTCTGTGAGTAAAACTCCCCCTAACTTCATGCCCCAATCTCCTTCTCCTGATTTCTTTCCCCCTTTGACATCAAGGGAAAAAGGTGACTCCCCTTGACAATCTACCTGATTTTGTGGTCTTGTAACCTTCTTATGCTCCACTTGACAAAATGCCTTTCTTTATCTTCTTGCAAGATACCTATCAACGGCTCCACTTGACAAAATGCCCTTCTTTATCTTCTTGCAAGATACCTATCAACATCGAAATGATTTGCTTAATGCTTGCTGCAACAAAATGTCCCCCACTGTCATGTTATGCTTCATACAGATTGCCACTGTTGATCATGGATCAAATTTTCCATTGCTAAGACCGTTTGAAACTCTTCTATGCAAACATGTTATGCCTCAAGTTGACTAATATTCTCACAATGTTAATGACTCCGTTGACTTCTTCTAATGATCTGTCAATTTTGAAGAAGATGATGATCATTGTGGACCTGCATTCCTTACCTGTTCTTATCCCCCTGAGTTTGCTATAATATCATGACTTGACACATCTGATTGGAATCCTCTCCATGACTTGTCAATCTGAAGTTGAAATTCTGCCCATAATACTACATATCTGTCAATTGTCAACTTGTCAATAGATAGATCTTAAAAATGTGCAACTATTGTTGCATAGACTACACCTCTTCCAAATTTGGAGGGGGCATGGAAATATATAAATTGTAGAGTATTTAATTTGTATTTTTAGTTTATGGTCATATATAGTTATTTTGGATCAATATTGGAATTGGAAGACACTGATAAATTTTTAGAAAAGAGGGAATCTATGCAACAATAGTTGCACATTTTTGAAGATCTATTTATTAATAGGCTGATAGTTGAAAGATATGCGGTATTATGGGAATAATTGCAGCTTCAGATTGACAATTCATGGAGATGATTTCAATCAGACGTGTCAAGTCATGAGATTATAATAGGATCAGGGGTAAAAAAAAGTCAAGGAATACAGGCCCACAATGATCATCATCTCCTTCAAAATTAACAGATCATTAGAAGAAGTCAAAGGAGTCATCAACATTGTGAGCATATTAGTCAACTTAAGGAATAACAAGTTTGCAGAGAAGAATTGTAGAAGGTCTCAACAATGGAAAAGTTGATCCATGATCAACAGTGGAAATTCTTATGAAGCATAGCATGATAGGGGAGACAAGTTGTTGCAACAAACATTGAGGAAAGAAACGTAATAGGGTATGAGATTATTTCAATACTTGAAACTTCCTTTATATGATTGGTGACTTGCTTCTTTGATTTTCCCATCTTTGTATTATGAGATCTTCCTTTCAGCTATTAATATGTTACCGAAGGAACGTGCTTTGATCCCAATTGCTGGAAATACTCATGTAATCCATACAAATATTAAGAGTGTTTATGAGATTCTAACAAGCTCAGTGGGAGAAGAATAATCAAGGAATATAGGTTCATAGTGATCATCATCTCCTTCAAAATTGAAAAAACATTAAAAGAAGTCAAAGGAGTCATCAACATTGTGATTATATTAGTCAACTTGAGTAAAAGAAGTTTTGTAGAGTAAAATTGTAGAAGGTCTTAGTGATGGAAAATTTGATCCATGATCAACAGTGGAAATCTGTATGAAGCATAGCATGATAGGGGGAGACATGTTGTAGCAGCAAGCATTGAGGAAAGCAAGGTAATATGATCTAAAAATATTTCAATGCCTAGAACTTTATTTGAATGCTTGGTGGCTTGCTTCTTTGATTTTCCCATCTTTGATTTCCTTCAAGTTATTAAGTTGTTAGAGAAGGAACTTTCTCTAATCCTAATTGTCGGAAATACTGATGTAATCTAGACAAATATTAAGAGCGTTCATTAACAACCATTGGCATCAATGACAACACCATTCAACAATCTCCCCCTTTTTCATTGATGGAAACACACCTACTCCTGCGAGCACAACTCCCCTTGACTTCATTTATTGATCTTCTTCTCATAATTTCTCCCCCCCTTTGAAATCAATGGAAAAGGGTAAATCCCCTTGATAATCTACCTGGTTTTTTGGTCTTGTGCTACCCCTAACAGAATTCCTTCATTTGTCTTCCTGCAAGATACTTGTCAACTTTGAAATGTTTTCTTCATTTCTTGCTATAATAACCTATCTCCTCATGTTGTACTAACGAGTAATGTTGGTTTTCCAATACATAGGTTGAAGAAAAACATTGGCATTGACATCTAGGGTTTGATGTGTAGATTGAGCAGAGGTAGAATTATTGACAGTTTCTTGTAATACAATATTGATATTGAGCACATGTGGATCCAGCTTAAAAATTGTGGAATGTGGTCCACCAACTGATAAGGGTGGTAGGGTGGTGCAAGGCAAGAGAGTGGAGTCTCCTTCATAATGGAGATTGATAACATTTCAAGGTGGCAGGGTGGTGCTAGGGTAGTTTGGATCCTGTATAGGGAATTGGAGTGTCCACTCAGTTGTAGTTGCTACACAAGGTGTTGGAGCATTTTCAGGTTGGAGCTAGAGTTGGGTTTCAAATACATAAGTTGAAGAACAACATTGGCATTGAAATCTAGGGTTTGATGTGAAAATTGATAAAAGGAATAATTAATTTAGAGTTTCTTGTATTAAAATACTGATATCGAGCACTGGTGGATCCAATTTGAAAATTGTGAAATGTGGTTCATCGACTGATTGGGGTGGAAGCGTGGTGCAAGATAGGAGAGTGGAGTCTCCTTCAAGTTGGAGCCTGAGATCACTTTAGGGTGGTAGGGTGGTTCTAGGGTAGGTTGGAGCCTGCACATGGTGTTGGAGCATCCATCGAGTTGTAGTTGGTACATAGGGTGTTGGAACACCTTCAAGTTAGAGCCTGTACACTAGGGTGTTGGGACTTCTTCCTTGTTGTAGTTGGTAAACAATACATTGGAGTGTCCTACAGGTTGGAGATTATAAATCAAGGGGTTGGAGCCTCCTTCAGTTGGAGCTTAAAAATTGATGTAATTATTAAGAAGCATTTGGTGGTTTGTGACCCAGAGGGGTTTTTTGATCCAGGTGGATGTCAGTGGCCACTCACCTATCCCACTTGGACCCCCACAACTATCTCTTTCATTTTTTCAGTTTTCGTAATTGTAGCACAATTTACTATTTTTAGAAGTTTTTCAGGTCCTGAACTTCCAAAGCCGTTTTGTGGCTCTAAACGACGTTTTTTGGGAAATCTTCCCAAAGTTAAAGTTCTCGGATAGATCATTCTAATGAGCTATTGTACACGTCAAATGTAGATCGGGTGCCAAAGTTACGACCTCGGGAAATTGATGTACCAATTTACCCAAAACGGGGCCCAAAGTTTGGTGTTTCATCTTCTAGGGTTAGGTTTTTGTGTGTTTAGGGTTTTCCATTGTTTCTAAACAATAAATAGGCCTTCGAGCCTCATTGTAACACAGTTCAGAGGCATGTAGCTGCCACATCTCTTCTCAGAGATAAGCTACCATTGCCCTAGCTGGTTTATTTCCATTTCTGTTTGTAAGCATATTCTAGTATTTTACATTAATGAAATGAAGTAGTATTTCCGTTGCATCTCTATGTTTATGGTTATCTCTATAATTTGTTGCATTCCTGTTTAAATCCAGATCAGTGGTATCAGAGTGGTCTGCTTTTTTCTCTGTTTTTCTTTGCATGTCTCGAACGAGGTTGGGATATAAGGAGTTAGGGCTTGAACTGGTCGAACCTTTGCAAGACCAGCCTCGCAAATCCCTACGGCCTCCCATGGTGGATGAGAAGAAAGACGAGTGGGCAGGAGATCCTATCAAAATATTGCTCGAAGAAGCCCTCGAGCAACAAAGGAACGCGACGATGGACAACTTTGCACAGATCCTTCAGCGGCTACCCAGAGGCAACGCACCGGTTACTAACAGCTACTCTGGAAATGCCACACCCTTTAAGGTACAAGTTAATTTTGAAATCCTCATCTTTGAGGGTCAAATAGACACAGATGTCGTAGATAAATGGTTAAATCTTCTAGATGGGTATTTTTTTGTTCATGACTTTTCCAGTTGGGAAAATATTATTTTCATTCTTCTCAAAGCAGCCCTCCACGTCAAGGACTGGTGGGAAATCTATTGCGAGAAGAAGGATGAAAGTATGGGCTCACTATTTTTAGCCGCACCCATTTGGAATTCATTCTAGGATGCCATAAAGGATCAGTATTACCTTGTCAAAAGTTATGAGGACAAATACATAAAGTGGACCACGTTGCAACAGGGAAGGGACCAAGATGTGCCGGAGTTCACCAACATTTTTCATACCCTTTGCACACAGTTGGGTATCAAAGATTCTGAGCTGCATCTGGTACTCAAATACTGCGACTACCTACACAGATACATCCAGGAAGAGATGGAGTTCTTGAACATCTCTTCTCTCGTCATGGCATACCGATATGCCGTCAAGATCGAATAGAAGCTTAAATAGAAGAAGCTAGACTTTGGATCTACGAATCCGAAGACTAGAGGACAAAGCCAAGGCGGGGTGACCCAAGACAACCCGTCAAAGCCGCAAGAAAAAAACACCAAAAAGTCAAGGAAGGACACATGAAAGTGGTGTGAGTTCCATAAGAGCCCCACTCACAACACAAGTGAGTGTCGGACCAAGCAGTTGTTGGTGGCCAAGTTGAAGGCTTCCGAATCAAATGCATGTTCCAACCCTGAGTCAAAACTCGACAAGGGGAATGGAAAAAGGAAGCAGATCATTGATGTGGAGCCCAGTGTCACTGTTGCCACAGCCAAGATCTAGAAGAATGAACCCAAAGATGCAGAGGAGGGAGAGCATCTTTTCCACTCACAGATGTGGGTGAAGGGTTCACCACTGCAATTCATTGCTGACAGTGGGAGCCAAAAGAACCTCATTTCAGCAGAGGTCGTGAAGTGGTTGGGCCTATCGACTACATCACACCCGCAGCCATATAGTATCGGGTGGCTTCACCAAGGATGATATCTCCGAGTTCACCAATAGTTCTGCCTTCCCTACAGCATCAAACCCTTCACAGACGAGGTATTGTGTGATGTTTCACCTCTGGATGTTTTTGATGTATTATTAGCCCAGCCATACTTGTGGAGGCGACATGCTATATATGAGTCAAGGCCTCCACTGTTATTATTACTTTGGGTAATTCATTATACAGGATACCAAAGGTAGCCCCACCTACCACCACCTCTTTGATCTCTGCTAAGAAATGCAGCAAGATCGTCTCCCAGACTAGGAAATTCATTTTCTATCTGGTTCGCTCCCAAAGGGGAAGATCGTCACCACATCCATGACCCCCACGAAGGGTTCCTCCACGCAGCAGCAGCAGTAGCAAAGGGATACGGTCAGGAAAGAACACATGAACAACTTATCCTCACCCACAGGGGTAACACACAAGTTTTAGGTGGGCGACAAAGTTTGGTTACATCTGCATAAAGAATGTCTTACCAAAACCCATCAGAAGCTCAGACCACTCCAACATGGTCCTTACACCATTAAAAAGGTTGTGGGAAACAATGCTTTGGAGCACAACATTCCCCCATTCCCTCGCTTGCACCGAGTGTTCAACGTGGATCGCCCTCTACCATGCTTCCCACCATTGCTGGACACATTAGAGATTGCAGAACAGCTCACCAGGGACCATGTTCAGCAGATGGCAGAACTCAATGCAATGGGGATCATTGCTTCCTAAGGGGGAAGGACTGATCTAGATGGATGTCGGTGGCCACTCACCTATCCCACTTGGACCCCCACAACTATCTCTTTCAATTTTTTAGTTTCGGTAATTGTAGCACAATTTAATATTTTTAGCAGTTTTTTGGGTCCTAAACTTTCGGAGCAGTTTTGAGGCCCTAAACGACATTTTTTTGGAAATCTGGGAGAAAAATGGGTCCATGGATTGATGTTTCTCTTCCCAAATTTATAGTTCTTGGATAGATATTTCTAATGAGCTATTGTATGCATCAAATAGAGATCGGGTGCCAAAGTTACGACCTTGGGAAATTGATGTACGAATTTACCCAAAACAGGGTCCACAGTTTGGCATTTCATCTTCTAGGGTTAGGGTTTGGGTGTTTAGGGTTTTCCATTGTTTCTCAACAATAAATAGGACTTCAAGCCTCATTGTAACATAGTTCAGAGGCATGTAGCCACCACATCTCTTCTCAGAGATAAGCTACCATCACCCTAGCTGGTTTATTTCCATTTCTGTTTGTAAGCATATTCCAATATTTTACATTAATGAAAAGAAGTATTATTTCCACTGCATCTCAGTGTTTATGGTTATCTCTGTAATTTGTTGTGTTCCTATTTAAATCCAGATCATTTTTCCACCTAAAAATCTCTTTGACTACTATCTTGATCATTATGCATTGTTGAATGGTCTTCTTTACTCTTCATGTAATATTAATGAATGTTTATATTTATGTGTTGTTAATGGTAATGAATGCTCCATGAAAGAAAAATAACTAATTGTAAGTGAAATACTAATTCAATCCCCTCTCAGTGTTTCCAACAGAATTACGAGCTCAATGTATCTTGGAAGAATCTAGGATCAAGGAAAAATTTGACACCAAATAAAATGAGAAGTATCAAGCATTTATTGCAAGGACCAAGAAGCTAAAGAAAGGAAATTGGAAAATCCAAGAAGAAAGTAGATATGTCCAAGATTCAATGCTTTGGATGCAATGAGTATGGACACTTTAAGAGGTATTTTCCAAACAAGGTGAACCATAAAAGAAATGAAAGAAGTGAAGCTCACGCAACTGAAGAAAAGGGAGAACCCGAGAAAAATCTGAAAGGATAAGATCCCAAGGATCTTTATTATTGAACGAAGCTCCATCTACAACATGTTATTTATGAAATTTGTCTTTATTTTATTAAGTAGAAAGAAGAGTAACATGCATTGCTGCATTATCTAGAAGAAGTCTTGATTTTTGTGAAAGCATGGCATCATAGATAGAAGAATATGATAGTAGAGAAATTAGAATCTACTCAATTAATTTATTTGTGGAAGATTATTTAGGTTAAAATGAATGAGATGATTGGGACCATATTGCATATTATTGTTCATCCGAAACATTTCATAACATCATGTTAGAGGTAGTCATTTTGCAAAGAGGGATCACCAATATATTATAAGAATTGTCACTTTGGAAGGTTCTTGGAAACAGAATTATGACATGATTGGCATATATTCCATCTAGTATGGAAACAGTACCCTTTAAGGATGAAGGAATGCAGATGGTCAAGTTACAGTGTGAAGGGAATAGTAAAAGTATTTCTACTCCTAGGAAAAGAAACCTATCTTTGTCAAGTACAAGGAGAAATCTCATTCAAGGAAGGATGGATAGATTATTATATGGAAGAAATGGTATGCATATTTTAAGAAACTCTTCTCTAGTGAAGGATTCATATCTACAAGAATCTTGCCAAAAAGAATTGGTTATAAAAGCACGCTCAGTAAGCCTTCCATATGGTTACATGATGCTCAAAAGAAGAAATTTCACATGCTTTGGAATGGATAGAGATCAAGACTGTCACACAAAATTTCATGACATCAATATTACAATATTGATCAATGTCAAGTATAGTCTTGGGAAGAAAGAAAGGGGGTGAAAAATGACGAGTCCAAGGAAGATATTGCAAATTGGTAATTAAGTGCGATCCATGGACATCCTGATTAAAAATGAATGCATGGATAAGGATTCTTGAATGATATGGAGATGAATCATGTGAAAGGATGTTGATCTCAAAGAGACGCGAGTAACAAAATACTTTGATAAAAGGAGCCATTGTGATAAGGTAAGTCTAATATTAATATTTTGATATTGGTTATCTGGTTAACATCTTTTTTTCTACTTGGAAAGATATACAGGAATACAAAATTAAAGTTGAGGAAAATTCCATTGTTAGTATTGAACTCAAATCGAAGAACATATGGATTGAGCGAATTCTTTTGGTAACCCTCAAAGGAGTGTTAACTCAATATGTTTAAATCATCTTGGAATTGAAAGGTAGCAATGTAAGAGGATAACATGATGTTCATGTTCCTACATCAACAAAGATCACTTTCATGTTTAAGAGGGAGCTATGACTAGCTTTAATTTTGATAAGGCTCAATATAATTCCTTCATTGATGATGACTAGAGGAAAGTGATATGCAAGATTGACTACCTGAATCTTGTCATGATATTGGAGGAAGAAGATGGCTCTTCAAAATTCGGGAATAAAGAAAACTCAATATGATGAGATACGTGGGAAAGAAGGAGCCATAAATCTATCTCCATGAAGAACTAGTAATTGATACACTTATGGTGACAAGTTTTAGAGCTTGTGGTTATGACTTCCTAATTGAAAGGAAGTGAAAGAATCTCCTCTATGCTTTAGAGGGAGTATGAAGTATCCTTAATATTTTTGAAGGAGCAAGGATCTATTCCCTAAAACAAGTGGGAATAGGGATCTCCTCTCTGGTTGAGAGGGAGTGATGATAAACATCACATTTGTATTCTCTTCTTCATGTGTCATGCACTAGGCCAAGACTAACAACTGTACATCTAAGTGAAACTCATTAAGAGAGATTTGTGGGTGGAAGATTGGATAAGCATTTGTGATTTCCTTGAGGATAGAAAATGAAAGATAGGAAATGGACTGGCACTCTTTCAGGATTGGATGGGTATCCAAGACAAGGGTGGTCTAAAAGGACCGATATTCTTTTGAGGATTTGGAATCCAAGATAAGAATAGTCCTAAAGGGACATACCTAGTGAACATCCAGATGGGGTATGTACCTTGTAGAGGTAGTGTGGTATCTCACATAAATCCTCCCAACATTATTATCTTGTATAAGAAAGAGCTTGTCAAGTTAAGGCCTTACTATGTTGACAATGCTAGTCATTAATGTTGATGCTTAAAGATGGCTTACCAATCCGACTCTTCTTATGGGAACTCTTCAGTTTGAGAATAACTTTGTACCCTGTGTAAAATTATGAATACCTCCTTAGTTAGGAGGGAGTGTTGGAAAATGTAACTAATTTTTGTATTCATAATTGTCAATATACTCAAATAATTATGTATATCTTATGTTACAAGAAAATAAGAAAGAAAAATATTATTTTTGAGCATGTGTTTCATGCTCCATTTTGATGGTCATCTAGGTCAAGCATGTTCTTCATGCTTCTATGGTTTTTCATATCAAAAGAATATTTTTCTTGAGTCAAGAGAGTCCTTGTCAGTTGTATAAGAGCTTATTGGTCAAGTTGTAACATGTAAAAAAATATTGATTTTGAGTCTAGAAATCTCTATGAGCCTCCAAGCACAAGTCGGCCTAAAAGAGGGTATTCGAACCATGACAGATGTGTATAAATAGAAGCAACATTGACATCATTTATCACCAATTCGATCTCTGTGAAGAAGAATTTTGATCTGAAGCTGGGAACAAGGAGAAAGCAAGAGTGAAAGTCTTGGTAGCAAGGATAAATAAAGAAGGAGCACGAAAATGTTTTTTTGGCCCATTTTCTCTCAGAAGTGCAAAAAGCTATGGTTTCTGCAACTACTACAAATCCAAAGTTGCAAGTAAAAGCTGGGGGCCAAAGTTGAAGCTAGAAATTGGTTGAAGCATAATTTATCCTTATTGTTTTGGTTGATCTCTTACCTAATTGGAAGGGATTATTTTGACTTGGTGCTTAGAGGAGGACTTGGTCTAGGGTTTTAGTCTTGGTTTTCTCATTTGAAACAAATTCTATAAGAAGAGAAGAGATTTTTTGGGTTTTCCCATTGGAGGGGTTTTTCCCTGGCTTGGATCCTAATTTTTGTGTCCATTGTCTTTACTATTTATGTTCTTGATAATTTTTTGATGAAAAAATATAATAAAGAAACATAAGAGGGTAAATAAAGCTCACAAGCAATTATTAATGTTAAGAAGAATTTGAATTAATAGTTTCCATGCTGCATTCTCCAATAGGTGGTTAGGAAATTAGTTAACCCTTGTGTGCCTTGTAATGAGGGGTCATGATATTTCATCATGCCCCTTTACATAATTATATTTATTTTATTATTTTATAAATAACACATCCACACCCAATTGCATACTATCAACATACACCTTAACCCTCACAAATGAAAACAAATAAGTAGTATGTATTTCTTGAACACTTTTGGGCTAGTTAACCTATTCTTTCACAAATATTTAGTAATAATTTCAAGCAATATGTAAAATTTTCATTCATAGGGATTCCATAACATAATATATTATTTTTGTCGATTCAACTTTTACATACAATGGTATAACATATCTACATGATTAGATCCAATTAGCTTCAAGTATTCTTTGCTGGCTACATCTAATCAAGGGTATGGTGTTAATTTACTTTATTGGCCCCAACTAGCATGACAATTATAATATTAATCGACATGATTAGATCTGATTGGATTCAATTATTCCTTGTTGGGTACATGCAATCAAGGACACAATTGTAATCCACGTAGCCAGCGCCAATTAGCATAAGTGCTACTTGTAGGCTACATCTAATCAAAAGCATAATGTTAATCTACATAACTAGCCCCAAATAGCTTTAAATCTTCCTTGTTGGATACATCCAATCAAGGAAAATATAACAATATTGTTGGCTCCAACCAATTCAAGGTTCTCCTTGCTAGCCACAACTAATCTAAGGATGATTTGTTAATAGTCATTAATGAATTTCCATTGCAATATGGCCACATCCCAGGAGGACCAAGAAAATTGCAATCATATTGTAAATTTATTGATTAATGTAGCTTTTACATATAATAACACAATAGACCATAAATGATTACCCAAGGAAAAATAAACACTATCTAGAAACTTCCACACATAACCAAATGGTTTTTACAAGAAAATTTTCCTTCCAGACATATGTAACAATTCGTGATTATGATACTTGAGTCAAGGCTATGGTTTGAAAAGCAAAAGGAACTCTAATACTCAACAAAAATTAATTCTCACTAATAAAAAAACTCTGAAAATACCCATCAACCTACTTTCCAATACAAGGAAAATTATCCCTTTCATTACTAACCAACCATGGATGCATGAAGGGAACCACTAAAAATAATGGTAAAGCTAATATAAAATAAGTAAATGGATAATGGCCTCCAAAAACTCGTCCTCTACTTGCTAGATGTCTGCACATTAAGGGCTTAAGAGGATATTTTCATGAATTTAGAATTTACCTAAGTTCATACCTTCTTTATGGCATAAACATGGCCTCAATATTTGACCATAGCACTAAGCTTGCATGTTGGAGAAGATTAACTAGTTCTCCATGAGAAGAATGCATAGTGAAATAATGTTATCAAGTGAAAACCTTCGTCTTTTGTAAAAGGTTGCATGAATTTAATTCCTATGGGATTAGCTTGGTTTATTATGAAAAATTGTGTCCCCTTATTATATGTTCATTTTCCCTACTTCACCTTGTGTAAAGTCATATCCCCTTATTCCCCCTAAAAAGTTGAAGACTTGCAGTCTTTCAATTTTATTAGGAGTCTACATGTACAATTTTGTTATTAAACCTACTTAAGGAAAATTAGACTCATACCCTCGCCACTATATGGATATTCACTAGTGCATTCTTGGCCATGGACTATTGTTGTGATTTCCTTATTTTGCCTCTAAGGAATAAGTCACAAGGAAACTAAAGGGAGTCTTCCCCATAATCATGAATTAGCATCCCTAGTAAACTAAGTCAGTATGAATTAGTGTCTCACCTAGGGGGATTTGAATTAGGCCCATACCAACGTAGAACTCTCCAAGTTCCCAACAACATTGGTCACATCTATTTAAGCTAACCCCTTTGACTACCTTTTCTAGGAATTTTACAACAAAATGCCCAACAACATTAGTGACAATTAGTTGATCTGACCCCTCGAACTACTCTTACTAGGAATTTTACGTAGTCACAGCCATCATTCCACAATATATACCTCATTTTCATAATTATCGTACCCTTGACGCTAAGATTAAATATTCATATGGTTCGTTCCTCATTTTCTTATCCTTCGTCAAGATCAAATGGTTCTAATACAATGTTTAAGAAATTATGGTCATAAGAGGTGAATATTTGCACCATTTCATTGACAATTAAAACCCAATTGGATTACCCAAAAATATTATAGTTGTATAGAGACCATTTGAAATATTAGAATTTTTTTAATTGGGCTTATTTGTCCTCAAGTATTACATATCCCATTTTAACTATCATTTCTTCGACCATTATGTTGAATTTGATCCTCTTCATAATGGTTGAACTAATTAACTTATTCAATCTTTATGAGAGAAATATTTCGATTTTGCCTTGTTTTGGGTTGACTTTTATAATGAAGATGCATTAATTTTCAAATAAATTGTTTTATTTAGTTGATAATATAACATATATTTATTATAATAATTTTCTTATTTTTCTAATGATAATTATTTGTTTGAATCCATGGATAAATATTTAATTCAAATCCGTTAAAAAACTAGAGTTATATATTCAACTGATATTTTTTAATGGATGAAAAGGGTAACCTTTCTACTTTAATATATGACATTAAAATTAAATTCTTATAAATTTACAAATCCCTTAAAAGTAGCTATAAAAAAAACAAAATGTAATATTAAACCTTTGCAATACCAATATAATTCCTACTAAAACTAGGTGAAAGAACACAAGAATGCTGGAAAATATTTGAATGAAAAAATGTAGTGATTAGAAGACACTTGATTTAAAAATAATAATAATACCACTAAGGATTAAAAATCTTATTATATATGATGATGTGGAAGTGCGAATTGTATAAGGGGCTTTGGGTAGGCTTTTCTGCATTTATTTTTGGTATTTTTTACAAATGGTTTTCAATTTTAGATTTTTTGGTGGCGTATGATGATTTAATCATAGTTTTGTAATTTTGGTTAAGGAATCACAATTGTATTCTAATCTAAGGTTAATATACTATGTTTTATGGATGCCACGAGACATATATATTGTATTGTAACATTGTAAAGACATAATATAATGTTTTTTTGTTTTTGTTTTCCTTCATTATTAGTTTCTAACGTAAAACATTTGAGTTAAATGTGTATGTGTGTGCCACTGAATATTTTATTCTTTTATTAAGAATGTAATTGTAGCAATTAACTATATAGGCTTAAAACCAGCACAATCCATGACCAAATAGATAAAATCATTGGTTGAAGATGTTATAAAAAATTTGATGATAAAATCTATAGTGACATCTTCTTATTTCTAATTAGGAATTATCAATGCATTAAACTTTCCTACTTGATGTTCATACTCAACCTTGAATATTTAATAATTAAAGCACTTGAACCCATAATATATTCTATTTTACTTGAGCCTTAACCAATATAATCCTTTCTTCATTCTCACATATGCCCTTTCATATCGTATATGACTAGAGTAAGGATCATTATGTATCTCATGAAACACCATATTATTGAGCTCCAATCAGTTCAAAAATAGATACAATATTTCCATAAAAAAATTCCATGCTTGACCAAGTGGTAGCTTATGTAATTTCTAACACCCTTTTTGTTCCAACCTTCCTTTCTCAACAAATATTTGTGACATATATTTTTGAAGAAAAGTAGGTGTTGTTGGTAAAGGTGGAATATTTGAACAATGTTACAGATTCATTAACAACATTTGTGAGCATTGAGATATTTTGTTGGTGTAGAGAAGCAATGACCATTGTTTATGTGGATTGTTCATGTACTCCCATGACACCATGTATGTAACATATAAGATAATTTTGGGTTTGTGTTATATTCCTCACACAACTAACCCCACATGTGATTCGTATACTTTTGGAATATTTGGAGGGGGCGTCACAAGGGAGGTGGTGTTGAAAATCTATGGCATCAAGAATAGGTGATTTATCTATTATGATAATTGCTTGTGAGTGTCTTTCTAATTATTGATTATGATATTCTCTTCTTGTCTTATTACTTTATTCTTTTCATCAAGAAAAATAGCAACTCATGATCAATACAAAGACAAGAGACACAATGTATAGGCTATCAGCCTCGGCCAAAACCTCTCGATCTTTGAGAGGAAAACCCAAACAAATTCTTCTTATAGAACCTTCAATTGAAGAATACCAAGACCATGACAAATATGATTGACATTAGATCCCTTCCAAGACCAAGTCACAAGCCTCCTCTTTTCCCTTAGATCTACGATGCTCTTCTTCTTCCTCTTCTCATATTCCTTTAGAATTTTAGCCTCTCCCTCACAAAAGAAACCCTAGATCAGATTTGCTTCTTGAATAGTCTCTTCAAGAGGGATACTCTTTTCTCTCTCTTATTCGGCTTCCTTCAGTGAATTTTTTTCACCCAAAAAAGATCACCTTTATGTGACTACAATTTTTTATCTATCTTTGCCAACTTCAGACCTGCAATCTTCACATGTGTGAGGGTAAACTTGCCCAAAAACAGTCCACAATGATGACTCTTTCCTTTGATATCCTTCCTTCTTTCCTCTCTAAATTTAAGGCTCCTTCTAAGATGATTTGTGCACTTGATATTAAAGACTTACTTCACCAAATTGATGATATCCAAATGAGGTTGAGCACTGCTATATAGTAGTTGGTTCATGACATTTATTCATAAGGGTAGGATGACTTCATCTTTCTCGAATCATCCTTTCATTGTAGGTCGACTTGAGTGAGGGCCAGTGACAAGGTCTTGGAGCGTGACTTACAAAACAAAGTTGACCTTTTACAATGTGTAACATGCCTTCAATACATGACAATGACTCTTTAGAATTCTATGACTAGATGACAAAATTCCTAAGAGCTCAATGGGATACTTAAACAAAATATCTTGCTCATGAAATCGATGATGCAAGAATTTCAATAATTTTATTTTTCTTATTTACATATTTTACACAAAAATCACAATTACATGTCATTATGAAGATAGAACCTAGTTACACTTTTCAAAACTCCCTCTCAACTAGGGAAGTATTCATAATGGTACTTGGTCATTCTCAATCTGAAGAATTTCTCATAAGAAGAATCAGATTGGTAACCCATATATATAGCATAATATAAAAATAAAAATAAAAAATTCACATATAAATGCCTTAACTAAAAACTCTATCTCTCCACAAGATCTGAGCTCAATGCTAGTGAGACCAATGATTTATAGACACTCTCATCATTGTCTCTCTTGGAACATACCCCACCCGGGTTCTCAGGGTGTGTTACATTAGGACTATTCCTATCTTGGATTTATAGTCCTCAAAGAATATCGGTCTTCTACAAATAATCTTATCTTGGATGCCCTATCTCATCCTCAAAGAGCATCAGATGTCAGATGTTTACCCAACCCTACATTGTGTCTTCCCAAGTGAGATAATAATGATGTGTCTATCTCTCCCTCTTAATTAGGGAGGGCATATCTGTTCCACTAAAGGAATGTACTCATTCATATGGAAGGAATGTAGCTAAGGCTTAGGAATTTCCAAGTTTCTTCCAAGTAAGAAACTTGTTTCCAGGCTCCCTCTTAATTAGGGACCTACATTAGTTCTTCAGGTGGAGATGAAAAGATAACGAGTTGCTTGAAGAGCTCCTTCCTTCAATGTCATGAATTTATTCTTTGTCACGGAGTCTTCATCTTTTGGAACTTCTTGATAGGGCACAAACCATCTATTGTCGTTTTTTCTAGCATATATAGTAGCAGTGCTTTTGGAGATATAGAAAGCTTCCTAGAGACAACCTCTAGGTTGATTGTAGACCAGTGCCTAGGAAATCTTAGATAGAGGAGTGCATGGAAGATTATCTGTGAGGAGTTTCTGCAGCAGTCTAATTGTCACGTAATTAAAAAATAATAAAGGGGGTTTGGTTCAATAGTCTTTCATCCAGGTAAACTCAAGCCAATACATGGATCCAAATGTGTATGGGGTAAATCGGGGCAACCTCAAAGAGAAATATGTTGTCCTAGTGGCCAACACACAACAACAAGAAGCCTCAATATTGGTGTTATAGTAGAGGTGAAGAGGAGTTCAAGGAATGAAATAGATGCATAGGATTGTAGATAAGACAAAATCCTAAGCGGATATGTTTTGGCAGAAGGATGGAATGTAAAAAAGATGGAATGACAGGAATTGTGGAGCACGAATTAAGGTCGGAAGATCTATTCCTCATGGGTACATTTATCACCAAACAACATAAGTAAATTTGTGCTCATACAGGTACTGTAGGTTAATCGAATAAGACGAGTAAATCTGTAATTACTACAGATATTGTAGGCTATTGAGTAACACAAGTAAATATGTAATATACATAAGTACTATTCACTATTTAGCAACATACATATACCCATGAGAGGATGAGACTGACAACTTCATTACACAATTTCAGAGAAATAAAAACATATATGAAATGAGATTTACAAAAGGGGAAAGCATACTGTGCATTGCTCTGATTGGAATCACCAAAGAGTTTCATTAATCCAATATGAGTCCAACATACCAGTCCATTACATTTAGCAAGATATCGCTCAAGTCCCTCATGAACAGGAAAATAGAACCAAAAGTGGAATCTCATAATTTTGACCTCTGCGGGTGCAAAATTTTGGAACCTTTATTAAGTGTTTCTTCCCCCTATTTATAAGAAGAGGGGGAGATGGAATTAACAATTACAAAATATCCCATCTTGAGCTCCAATTGTTTGATAGACCAATTATCTCGGTGTGCGAAGGCCTACTGCCCAAATTATTACAATCAGGATTTGATTCCCTTCTTGGAAATAAACAAAAATTACAGAATAATGGGAAAAAGGAAAACTAAAAGATGATGGGAGGAAAATATCTCCCAGACGCCCCTATTATGGCCTCTGCTCAGGCCACGTCTCTACCTCAATGATCCGACCAGTCCGCCTGTTGCTTTCACCTTAACTGTTTGGATTCACCACTCACAAGAACCGAGAGCGATCACCCATGATGGCCATAACATGTCCTAATCATGGTTGCCAACTCATCTGTATCCTTAACTTCATGCGAAACACTATCGAAGTAATACATGCCTTGTGAAATAGTTAATACAAGTATATCGAAGCTCAGATATCGGGGGCTTTAAAACTGAATAGGCTTTATAAACTACGAATGTCGATCACCTTTGGCCCCCTACAGTTTAGCCTCTTTTAATGTTTCTACATCATAGGATCGAGGGTTTTGACCTGGGGCTCAGCCATTATATTGGAGGTTTCTTATAAGCGGCTTGCAATTGGGGACTTTTATTGGAATGATGCGATATCAGGTTTTGTCGATTACCGATCGCTGACCACCCTCTGTGTTTAGCCCTTGGTTCTTCAACCCTTTATGTGACCACAGGCTATCCCCCTTATCAGAGCCCCTTTATCGGAAGTTCGCAATTGGGGACTTTTATTAGAGTGATGTGATATCAGGTTTTGTCGATTGTCGATCACTGACCACCCTTGTTGTTTAGCCCTTGGTTCTTTGGCCCTATATGTGACCACGGCCTATCCCCCTTATCAAATCCCCTTTATCAGTTGTTCGCAATAAATGAATTCCTTGTTATGCACAATGCACTGCTATCTCCGATCGTCGATTGTTGATTGATGATTTCATCAGTGCCACGTGTTTCTTCTTGAGTGGTGACACATGTTGCCTAGATATGCCCCCATAGGACCCCTGAAAATGCCAGATCTACATGCCACATTTCCTCCATACTACCACATCATGATGACGTCAGACGCCATGTGGCCCCCTGGAGGAGAGAGAAAAGTCCTGCATGCACTTGGTCTTGCATTGAATTTCTTTGTTAATTGAAATCAGCCCATACCAGTGATTTACACTATCAACTCAAATCCCAGCACTTTTAATACTAACATATCGCAACTCGCGATATCGAAACATTTTAGAGTTATCACCCCGTCGGCGTGCTGATTCGTCGATATGACTGATCGCTAGTCGCCAATCATTGATATTTCTTTGTTGTTGTGACCTGCGATACATCAGAGCTTTGACATGCGATGTTCTGATATTCGATGTGACCCTGATGTGTGATAACCGATATGCCCTGTTGCTGGAACCCCTCATATCCGATATACTATGTGCCATGGACCTCCGACTGTCGATTGCCGATATCAGTGATCGCTGATCGTAATTTTTCTCTAACCTCTCCTGCTTCTACTTTAGAAAAATCTGATTTCGATTTTTGATGTGCTCTCAAAACCTTCGATATGCTCTTCTCCTTCATTTCGAAGGCAATAAAACCCTTGAACTTCAATAGGCCATATCTTCTAATCTAGAAGTCCATTTTCGAACTTCCATATACCATTGGAAATCTCATTACGAGCAATATGCAATGGGGAGGGTCTAATTTATCTTTGAGAGCTTTTGTGGCTTGGAAGATGACTTCAAAATTCACTTCTCTTTGGCCCTTTGGACAACTGAAAACTCATAACACAATGAGTGACAACACCATATATCATTTTCATCCACGAGTCAGTCATGTCATCATTCCTTTCATCAGAAAGTGATCCATCAGTCTACATATGGCCTTGCTTCTTTCCATGTTTATTTATTCATGTTGTCTTCTTCAGAAGGATCTTATATCCTTCTACATGGTCCTCTGGGAAGACATTCACAATTCTTCCCTTGGGAGTCCTACATAAGCCCATCTAGATATTTGTTCAAAAATAAGAAATACAAACTTAAATCAAAATCACCTTTGTGATGGTATTTCATCATGACATCTTCCTATTGGCATCAGCATCCTGCATACATGTTGACACATCTCCTAAATATATATATATATATATATATATATATATATATATATATATATATTCTCAAGGGTATCCATCTTTTCCAGACTTCCATCAGGGTCATCATATATTTCTGGGAGATATCATAGTCAAATCTTTCAGTTCTCAAATGTTGAATGCCTTCTTCCATGGTTGCATAGTGTACAATTTCTTCCTTTCTTTATTTATACATGACACTCCTAAGAACTTCCAATCAGAGTTCTTCCAATCATTGTCAATCACCCCATATTCCATATGAGGACATACTATGTTGATTTCATCTAGTGTGACCCATGCCTTCCTGCATCCTTTCATAGGATTAGATTCCTTTCCTTTGATCATGCTTCTCAAGATAGAGTCGTGATCCATGTTACCCTCAACCATACGACATGAATTTATAGTATTAAATACAAGAATACATTCCTCATTTACCTTTAGGTCATCTAGGCTTATTTCAACAACTTCCTAGATTGAAAAGAGCTTCAACCCCTTAATCTACTTCATCTCTTATGTCAACATAACATCATCCCATGAATTCCACAAGTTAGTTCCGGATGAAACACGTGCTTCCTCTCTAGATTAGTGAACCTTCTGATGAGGATTCCATTAGACAATCTTGAGGATCTTACATATCCCTATCCAACAGATGTTTCCTTTTGACTGATGTATTATGAGACTTGTCCTAGATGACTTCTTCCTTTTTCCATAATTATCAATTGAGCTTTCAATGAGGTTTCCAAGAGTTATATCCTACATAGTTAACTGCCATAGATTTTGTTCCAGACATCCTTCATGTTACCTATGTCATGAGCTCTTACTTCTAATGCTTCTACCATGATGCCATTTTCTAATATGATGCATCCTATCTTATTTACAATGCTTCCTATATAGATAGCTATAATTTACACAACTGAAGAGTACTTTTAGTGAAGGAGATTATCTCAGTCATAGTAGAGATCTCTCACTTCCTCCTTCTTAGGCTTCTTCATCTCAGGTTCTTCCACTTCTTCGGTAATATGGGATTCTTCCTTATTTCTCTTGTTATTGTCCCTTTTAAGTTTAGGAAAATCTCTTCTATAGTGCCCATATTCTTGACATCCATAGCACTGAACCTTAGCCATGTTCTTCTTTTTCTTCTAAGGACCAAATTTACCAAACTTTCCTTTTCTTTTTGTCATAACAACATATGCTTGATTTTTCTCATTTGATCCTACATCAATTTTTGCCTTCATCCTAGTTTCTTCAATCTTGCACAATGACCATGGATTCTGAAAAGAAGTGGATTCTTTCTTCCCATAAATACTTGAAGTGAAGTTGCCCCATTCCTCTGGTAGTGCATTTAATACTACAATGGTCATTTCTCTGTCAGAAATGATTTCACCCAGATATTGAAGTTTATCTCTTATTTCTAAAATCCTCTTGAAATATGAGGCTATTCCTTCTTCCTTTGAAATATTCAATTCGGAGATTTCTTGCCTTAGAGAGATAACTTCTCTTGTAATACTTACGAAAACACCTCTACCAATTTGTCATATATTTATTTTGAAGTATTTAATTTTGATACATATGGTATGAGGGAGTCTTTTATGGATTCTATGAGAATCCTCTGGGCCCTCACTTCCCCTTTCATGTATCTAGCAAGTGATTGAGCATATTCTTTAGGAATTTGAGTTATTTACCCCTTGATGTGTTCCATGACTTCTTTCTCAATGAGGTTTCGATCTGTTCCTTTCTTCCATGCAAGGAAATTTGAAACCCCCACTAATTTGTTGCTTTCCTTGCAAAAAGACATTTTGATAGATTCAGATCAAGTCATAAAAAATACTTACTTGAGTAGATGCTTCTTTCTCGACTTGCTTAATCCTTTAACTTGATAGTGATATAGATAGTAGAAGACTACTCCTCGATATATTCTTTCTACAAGAGTAGTCCTTGATCCCTTTGGTAGAGAGATCACTTTGATGAAGTTCTTCAAATGTTAAAACTTTGCTTTAATGAGAGAGAGCTTGCTTTACAAAACCTTTGGAAGATGATGACAATTTTCTTCGATCTAGCCTTCTTTAGTCTTTTGAAAAAGCTTCCAATCTTAGATGATGGTTGAGTGATGATCTTGAGAATGCTTCTAGGGTTTTGGTATTTCTTTCTGCTTCCTCCTTGATGATGATACCAAGCCTTTTGTTGAAGTAGATTTATTTGATATAGGCTTTTGGTATGATCTAGATCTTGAACTTTTTCTTTCATGATGTAGATATTCAACTCACTTTGATCCCTTTCTTGAAAATCATTCCTTGTGTGTCTCTTTGATTAGATGCCCCTTCTCAACTTTGTCACCATAGCTCTAATACCATGATGACAATCTAAGGCATCAAGATTAGGTGATTTCTCTATTATGATAATTACTTGTGAGTGTCTTTTTAATTCTTTATTATGATCTTCTCTTCCTATGTTATTGTTGTGTTCTTTTCATCAAGACAATTAACAACTCATGAACAATACAAAGATAAGAGACACAATGTATAGGTTGTCATCTAGGGCCAAAAACTCTCCTTTTAAGAGAAAAACCCAAACAAATTCTTCTTATATAACCTTCAATAGACGAATACCAAGACCATGACAAAGACCCTTGACATTAGAAGCCTTCCAAGACCAAACCTCAAGCCTCCTCTTTTACCTTAGATCTGCGTTGCTCTTCTTCTTCCTCTTCTCGACTTCCTTTACAATTTCGGCCTCTCCTTCACAACAGAAACCCTAGATCAGATTTTCTTCTTGAATAATATATGCAAGAGGGGTCCTTTTCTCTCTATTACTCAACTTCCTTCATCGATTTTTTTTCACCCAAACAAGATCACCTTTATGTGACTGCAATCTTCAATCTATCTTTGCCAACTTCAGACCTGCAATATTCAGATGTGTGAGGGTAAACTAGCCCAAAAATAGTCCACAATGATGATTCTTTCCTTTACTATCCAACCTTCTTTCCTCACTAAATTTAAGGCTCCTTCTAAGATGATTTGTGCACTTGATATTAGAGACTTGCTTCACCAAATTCATGATCTCCAAATGAGGCCGAGCACTGATATATATAGTGGTTGGTTCATAACAGTTATGCCAACATGATCACAATGGTAAGCCAACTTCATCTTTCTTGAATCATCCTTTAATTGTAGACCGACTTGAGTGACAGCTAGTGACAAGGTCTTGGAGGGTGACTTACAAAACTTGACCTTTTACAATCTGTAACATGCCTTCAATACATGATAATGACTCTTTAGAATTTTAAGATTAGATGACAAAATCCCTAAGAGCTCACAATGGGAGCCTTAACTAAAATAAAATCTCTTGCTCATGAAACCCATCATGCAGGCATTTCAATAATTTTATTTTTCTCCTTTATATCTCTTACATAAAAATCACAATTACATGTCATTATGAAGATCGAACCTAGTTACACTTTTCAACCGATGGAAGTGTTGCTTGTATAGGGGTTTTTGGACAAGTTTTTCTACATTTATTTTTGGTATTTTTCTACAAATGGTTTTCACTTCTAGATTTTTTGAGGTGCATGGTGATTCAATCATGATTTTGTTATTTTTGTTAAGGAATTATAATTGTTCTAATCTAAGGTCAATGTACTAGGGTTTATGGATGTCACGAGACATACATATTATATTGTAACATTTCAAAGACATAAAATACTGAAAAATATTTTTGTTTTCCTTGTTTTTTGGTTTCCAAGGTAAAATATTCGAGTTAAATTTGTATGTGTGTGCCACTACATATGTTTTGTTTTTTTAAGAATGTGATTGTAGCAATTAAATGTATAGGGTTAAAACTAACACAACCCATAACCAAATAGATATAATCATTGGTTGAATATGTTCTCAAAATTTTGATCATAAAATCCATAGTGACATCTTCTCATTTCAAATTTAGAATTATGAACGCATTAAACTTCCTTGCTTAATGTTCATATTCAACCTTGATTATTGAACAATAAAAACAATTAAACACATAATCTGTTATATTTTCCTCGAGTCTTAACCAATAGAATCTTTTCTTCATTCTCACATATTCCCTTTCATAACATATATGACTAGAGTAAGGCGCATTATGTATCTCGTGAAACATCATATTATCGATACCCAATCAGTTCAAAATATAAACACTATTTCTAAAACAAAATTCCATGCTTGACCAAGTGGTAGCTTATGTACTTTCTAACACCATTTTTGTTTCAACCTTCCTTTCTCACCAAATATTTTCAAACCTCAACACCCTCAAATTAATTTGGTTCTATGGAATTACAACCACATGTTTTCTTCTACTTGCACATTTACCACCCAATTTTCCTTTCCTTTAATATGTCGAATCTCATAATCATGTATGCTAAGGGAATCCACTCAAAACCACTCTATAAAATTCAATTAAAGTTGAGTTTTTAAATACCTCAAACTCTTGTGATAAAAATGTAACTTGAAATGATGTCCTATTACATAATGGTGTGTTGATCACTTTCCCAAGAAGGGAATAAAAAACAAGGATAATCTCTATGGGGAACAAAGAACAACGTAACCCTTTTGTATAAATGTGTTATCCATTTGTAAATATGATATTTATGTACTTGTGTTTGTGTTTATTTAATGAGGTGAAAATATACTAAATGATAACTTTCCACATAATTGACCTCTCCGGAATACTAATGTTTAAATTTCACTAAATAATATTTTATCCACTCATAACTACCCAATGGGAATGGACTAGGTAGGGTAAAATTCTTGTATTATGTAAAATGATTTTTTTTACATAAATTGGATTGTTCAAAGGCAATAAACTTTTCTCCTCTGTATAATTCAAGAAAATGAAAACAACTCTTGCAAAAATAAAGAACGAGACAAGTCTAGCAAAGAACATTGAAGGAATATTGTGTTATTACTCAAAGGGGCTTGAACATAGTAATTATCCAAGGATATATTTTAAATAATAAAATCCCTTATAATGATAATTTAAAATGTAATAAATAATATGGCTTGCAAACCTCTACAAAATTCCTATGATAATGTTTAAATAGAAAGGGAATGCATTTTATTTCAAGACATAGGATTGACGTCACGTAGGTTTGTAATAATATAAAATTGTTAATGATTATATTTAACTCAAATTTCCTTGTAACAAAATGAAAACTACATGAAATATTTATAATAACCAATTTACAAGAAACAAATAACAATGAAGTAATAACAAGGGTGGTGTGTTCTTTCACACCTAGGATTGGATTGCACCCATGAATGTGCATTAATACATATTCATGAAAACAATACTCAAATAAGTAACCCGTCTTGATTGAAAACAATACTCAAATAAGTAACCCGTCTTGATTGAATATATGATGATTAATAAATAGAGGGGTAAGACTTTTAATTATACAAAATAAAGGCTAAACTCATAACTTGTGGCCCAACTCTCTATATACGTTAATTATGAAATTAGTTAACTATGTAATCATAAGTACACTATTTATCTTTGTGGTTATTTATTGAACATAAGTGGCTTCACACAATTCCATTAACTTGTATAAAAAATAGTTCATAAATAGATATTTTATTTATTCCATAATATTGGACTCCCATCACAAGGGACTACTTTTGAAGTAATAAAAGGTTAAGTTTTGCATGTTTGAAAACTCTTAAGCCAATTCCATTCTTTAATCATTTTTTTTGGTTAGAATATTGAATCACTTCTTTAATCATTTTTTTGGTTAGAATATTGAATCACTGTTACAGGGTGAATTAGTAATTAGTGAGAGTTTTAAGTTTTAAATCGAATTATTACTTTTCTTTTTACATAGTAATTATTCATGTGAGAAATCACATCAAAGTACCTAAATAATAATGTAAATCATTCAAATGAATGCACACACCATCAATATGGACATCATACACATATGGACACTAGGATTTAATGTGGAAACCCAAATGGGAAAACCACCAAATATGTTTTATTGTTGTTTATGAGAAAACACTCACAGGAGGCCCCTACCTCCTTTAAAAATAACAAGCCACTACTTGGCAAGAGGAACCGACCTCTTATAGATGCAGGTCACAACTTGATTCAACCAACTGTCTTACTTTTCATACAATTTTCAAACTAAGAAACAAAGGCCTACTTCTATTACATAAAAATATAAAGATCTTGATCTTCTGTCACACACAACTCCTTCCTCTCTGCTTTGCAAATACTATCTACACTGCACACTTCATTGCTCCATTATCTCTGCTATGGACCCTTAATTATTTTGTACAATTATCAAATCTCAACCACCATTCTCCTTACACACACACAACGTCTCTTATTGCAATTCACACTCTCACACACAACATACAATAATGCTCCCCATTTGGTTCAGGGTTTACTAACATTTTTTTTCAACATCAACATAATAAACAATGTAATGTGCTAACTCATTAACTAGTGCATTCAACCTACAATGGGCTCAATTTACTCAACCAACTGACATTGGTATGGTCTCCATTGCAAATTCATAAGGATCTACAAGTCTGATTGCATGCTATTAGGTATTTAATTACTTAGTGGTTGTAGCTGTAATAAATTTGAGAACGGACTCTGTAGGTTTTTCCTTGACTAGAATTAATTCTCAGACCTCCTACACAATCAGAGTGCTCCACCATTAATTTTTTCTTGTATAGCCATCCTTGCTCTCCAACACTCAATATGTACATTGGTATGGGATTCAAAGCTCTTGGTCTAATCTCCATTAATAATAGTAATTTTTGCATTATCACCATGTAGATCAAGCAACTACAAACCTGTCTATTGCCTCTATAACCTAACTGTAGAGGCCCGCTCCAAAAATGGCATAGGTGTCAATTATAGCGCATAGACCAAACTAGTTTCTGACCCATTTAGGCTTCATTAAAAGCAAATGTGGTGCGATGCCTCACATAGCACACTTTCAAAATATAGCATTAACAACTTTCAACCCATTCTTATCACAAGAGCTAAGCTTGTGGCTCTAATATTTTGCTCATAATCCTAAAGGCCCTTGGTCACAAAACACACGAAAACTCCACAAAATCGATACCTAGGTGCGCCTTTTGATAATTGATAGAACAATTAAATGTCAGCAATATCTTTGTCTCTCAGATTTGTTAGCCCAACCCTTGTGCACCATAATGAAAGCCTCCTGGGGAATGACTTCTAGGATTGTGTGTCATGTGGGATTGTTCTCCACACACACTAACCAATAGGGAAATTGCAAGGGTGATGTGCATATCCACTTGTTCTTATTGTCATGTCTCAGTGCTTTATTAGCCTAGGCTTTAACTTAAGCATCATCTTATGAGGCTTCCAGGGAAGAACTCCCAGGATGAGTTATCAGTGGAGCACTCTCACTCCCACTATACACCAATCACCTCTTTGTCTCTTGTTGTGTCACCAACTCCACATCCTCCCTGACCATTGTCATCATGATTATCACCTTTGCACGCAACTTAAGTTCTTCTAGGATAGGATTTCCAAGATGAGTTGTCAGGTGGGCTCCCCTCACTCCTGATGCACCTTGCTCTGATTGGTTCCTTTTTCCATTTTTTCTCTAGCACAACCTGAATACTCATTATCAAGGTTGATCTCCTCGGATTGTGTGTCCCATGTAGGACCCTATGTTGTACATCACAATCTTAAATACGGTCAATTATGCTCTACCATCTATACTCAAGCAGTACATGTATGATGATCATGTTGTGGGGTCCATTCCAAAGTCACTAAGTTTGACTCTTAGGTTTATTCAACTTTGACTGATCATAAATCTTGATCTAGAAGGCCTTTTCCAAACTTTGGCATATTGCTGGAAATATCTTTTTGAGCACTGTCCAACTATGCCAATTTCAAGAGCATCTGAGCTAATCTCCTAAGGAAAAAAAATCCTTCAAGTCTTGGGGCTCCCAACCACCATAGTTATAATATTTTATAGCTTCTTTAACTTAGCTTCTACTATGATGGTTCTCTACTAAACACTGCAACAACCATAGGACTCCCACTGAAATTGACACACCATTCATCTACCATCCCCGACCATTTGAAATCAATTCCAACATTATGCTCAACATTTTTATATCTAGACTTGTTCTCAAAAAATGTGTGCAAAAAACTAGGTGGCTAAATTTTCTACCCTTGAAGGCATCTTTCTTGAAAAAGTAAAATAATTGACAATCATTTATTCAAATTTATCATTTTGTCTTACTCCCGTCTCTATCTCCCAATGAATAAATTAGAGATTCCATGGGTGAGGAGTCAACTAAATAATGTAGTCACATTTTCTAAAGGCTTATCAACGTAAAAAACTTGTGTTTTATCATTTAGCATGGTTTTGGTGGTAACATGGTTTAATATTCTACCGTTGTGTTTGACTGAAATGATTGCTTATCTTTTATTATTACAAATAGTAGACAAAAAAAGGGGAATTCGTGTATAGCATGAGTGGAGGGAATGCCCACAAGATATTGTATAGAAATCTAGATCCATTCTCATTAAATAAATAAATAAGACTACTATTTTTCATATAGCAGTAAAAAAGAAGACAAAATCTACTTGTCTCTTGTGTGAATGATCTTGTCTCCAATTTATGTATATTTTAATACTTAATGTGGTGTTGTAATGCTCCATTTGAATTGGGAAACTAATTGTATTTTCATTACTTATTATATATGTAACATTGTTAAACATTGACCCTATAAATTATGGACATGTGAACCTACATATATGTACCTACTATGAATGATTCTTTTTATCACGTTCATGATAGATGTTATGTGATTTAGTTCTAGCGTGCAAGTTTTAATTGAAGGATATTGGTACATGGATATCATGTTTAATCATATGTTTTAAATGCAGCGACATGTCAAACACATGCTAATGGTATATGATTATGCATGAGCTTATGTTGTAAATTAACCTAAACATTGAATGGGCTATGTGATGTTGAGAGGAATGTGATATTAAGTGGTCAATGTTGTTGACATCAAATGAGAAATGGTATAACATGAATAATATTTATTATATTGGTTCAAATATATTTCTATGATATTTTAGGAAAGTGTAGGTTTCAAGTCAGATGACTTCCTCAAATTAGATATTCAATGAAAAAGCCCCCACAAATACATCCCCATAGTATGGTTTATGATAGTATGTTGATCTTAGTTCTATCGTGAGGGGTGGGGGGATTTCTAGTTGTTTATCTTCTAAACCTTGAAATCATGGGAGGCCTATGTTAAGTATGCTCCCTTAGATGTGCGATAGAGATTTCTAGTTTCCTATTTGGGAACCTTATTTAGGGCAGTTGACAACTTTTGTTTTGGGTTCTATTTATAGTTTTGGCCAATATCGTTGGTACTCTAGTATGGTCTAGCATAGAAAGGACAAGATCTAGAAGATGTAATTAGATTATGGAGGTAGGGTGTTCAAATATGTTAATAGTGTCATTGGGTTTTAATCATGTGAGAATATTTCTAGACTTATTCCATGTGTGAATTTTTCTTAGGGCTATATTTTTCTTTGCTTTGATAATTGCATTTCATTATTTCCATATTTAAATTCACCCCATAACATCATATCATTATTAAGATTTACATAATTATTCAACAATATATGAAATTATGTAGAAATAAAAATAGCATCACCATCATAAATGCAGCGGAACATAAAGGAACAATAGAAGAAAAACGTTCACAGATAAATACAATAGGATTGGTCGAAGACTAGGGCAAAACCCACTATGGGGAAAACCCTTTCAAATTCTTCTTCTTGTTAGATTATCATTGAATGATTCAACAAAAGAAAGTAAAATGATCCATATCTTCATGTATACAACTATCCAGCAAAAATCAACTAAACAAAATCCATGAAATGAATCCAACCTTTCTCATACTCAAAACCCTGATTGAGAATCCTATAATGAACTGTCACTATCTGGGGTCAACTGTCGAACATCGTGGTAAATGAGAAAAAATTTCAAACAATTGAAATTTAAAATTTTAGATCCCAATCGCATGGAGGAGGAGTCATGCATACAACTAAGATGTTCTAGTCACTCCCTTAATCCTATAAGCCAACAACTGTGATAGAACCCTAGTTTCCAGTCACATGGAGGAAGATTTGTGTGTGCGACTAAAAGGATTCAATCACATAGATGAGACTGCTAATGAGCAACTGCAGTTGAGATCTCTTTGTGTCATGCCTACAACTGAGGCCCAAACCCATAAAATAGAAATGTGAGCTTCAAACCCTGCAATTTCTCCTTTGTGTGAACCAATTCTCTGAGGACGTGCCTTAGATTTTTGTGATCCAAAACAAAGAAGAGAATAGATGAAGGTCGCATGATGATGTCCAATTGAGGTAGAGGTCACTTGGATTTATAGCCTTCTAAGGGTTTCCAATTTGCTTTAGGGTTGACTTCATCAAATATGCACATGTGGGCCTATAATTCAACAATACACTTTTCCTTGTCAAAATGTGATGATCTTTAGGTCGATTTTGGTCCTCTTGAAAGGAGGAATTCAATGAAATCATCATCTCCATCAAATGAGTTGTATAAAGTGGAATTTAGACCTAGTTACCAATTTTAACACTTCTTCTCAACTAGGGAGAATTTCACCTACATCATGTCATGTGTATCCTATCATCAAATCATATCCAATATTAAGTATCTCATCATCATGTATCATCATTATTCATCTCGATTCATATCTTGCTTATTCTTTCTTATCTCTTGATTTTCCATGATCATATTCCAAACATTCTTGAATCTAAAAGAAGATGAATTTGGCATTGGAGGGTAGCCTAAGCTACCACCCTCTATTCATCAGGGAGTCACTGCTACCACTTCAAATCACTGCCAGCGGGGAGCCTAACGCTACCACATAGGAAACATCAGCAGAGAGCCAAATCTATGACCCGCATCAACATCGGAGAGCCTAGCTCAATCCAGAACAACATCGAGGAGCTTAATATCAACTCAGAGTATCATGAGGGAGCTAAAAATCTACAACCCTATATCGAATAATAGGTGATTTAGGGGAGCACATCTCAACCCATCCTATTGCATGTCAATCTTCCCATCAATGACCCTCTAGAATCATGTGGTAGAAAACCTACATCATATTCTGAGATTGGGCTAGAAACCCAACTTACTAAAAGGTAAGGATCACATGCCCCAAGCCTCCTCAACCCATTGACCGGACGGGGAGGGACAATCCCAACATGCCCAACTTGTGGGTATGATGTCAACTGGGGTATACTCTACAAATAACAATATAGGGGAGAAAAATATCCAATCATGTGGGTAAAAGATAGGGGATCAACATCTATGACCCTATTGTCTAGATATCCATCAACCCCAATAGCCCTCCATCTCAATTCCATACCCTAGGAGCTCAAACAGGGGGGAAGAACTGGCTCAGAGTCCTTGATCAATGGTGCTCTCTATAAATCAACAATCATATAATCATGATCATATTTGGTAATCGTCATGTCTCAATGGAAGTTGTCTCCTACTCATGCAAATCATTAAATCAAATATCATATTTGAGAAAAAAATCTATCTATTACAAAAAGGTACCATAGTCATCCTCCCTTTCACGGAGGTGCCAACCACAAGCCTAAGCTTGTCTCATACATCGGAACTATCTAAATATATGAAGGTATCTCAGTCCCAACTATATATTGGATTCTCTTCCAATCGGATCCACTCATTATTATCGCAATGTATCCCTATCATATTCAAAACTTTCCCAAACAACTTTCTAAGGATATTTTTCATCTTGCCTCATAGCTGGTCATGCCAGCAACATCATACTCAACCTCAGTCATGCTTAAAGTTACATAATTCTCATCCAAAACATCATGGAAGATATCATACTAAGGAAACACACAAATGTGCTTATCTCATCAACAGTTATCCCAAACAACATTAGTACATCCATGTAGTCACATATCATAGGAAGATTGTCTCAGACCAAAAAATAGATCATCTCATGAAAACATCTTAAAGGGTTCTTGATGACAACTCAATGTATATTTACCGGCTCAATCATGAATTTACTCAGGTTCTATGCACAACATATATACAGATGGGTGTTGAAACAAAACATCAATGCTTCAATCAACTATTGGTTTCCAAGTCAAGTTCAATAATATTTCTTCACAACTTCTTGAAATTAAATCGGAGTGTCCAAGGATTTTAATTTCCACTTTCCAATAGATTCACGATATAAATTTTCTTTTCCAGACTTTAGAAATCGATTCATCATGCCATGATTCATTATTTCAAGATTCAGAAGCCAACTCCCTCTTACTTTGATCATCAAAGGCTCATTACCTGTCAAGAATAGATCATTAGTATATAAAACCCAAAATCAAAGTCATACCTTGGACCCCTTTTGAAATAGAGGTTTGGATGGGCACATCTTCTTGGCTTCATCAGATGACTGGACATATCAGGCTTGGGGAGCTTGCTTCATACAATGCTTTCTACAAACATAACACTTTAGCAAACCAATATGCTCATCCTTACATAGATCAATATTGTGTAATTAAATCAACTAAGTCAGCTTATCAAACATTTAGATGTAAGATCAAAAACTAATATCAAAATCATAAATATCATTGTAACAATCTCTTTTGGACTAGGTGACAGGTGGAGATTACATCCAAATATCAAATTATGGCTTTATCTATTGTCATGTAAACAAATTTTCATTTACCAAGCAATGTCAAAACAAGCTTCATCAATTCATCTCATTATCATAATATAAATCATTTATGTCACAAGATGAAAATGCGTACACCAAGGATAAATCATGCAGCTTCCATCCATCTATTGTGAGATTACTTCATACTAAATCACAATTGTTTATACTTCAACCATTGTGCCAAGGACAATGAGGCCAACACAAAACCATTATTGAATACCAATATTAGTCACTGAAAGTTATTATGCTCACGTAGCATTGTCATCATGAAAACTCATCATATATCATGTCAAAACCCTAATTTGTTATCACACTGAGATATATATCCCAAAACATATCTCAACATCAAGGCAAAGTTCTAAATCATTATCAAGCATCATGTCAAAACTCTAAACACTGCTTATCTATATTAATCAGCCAAATCTAGTCAAACCCTTGCAACTGTTATCAAATACTGTCATACACAAGCCTCAATGGTTAAATCATAATGACATATTGATATGCATATTCTGGTCCCCTGCAAACACAAGTTTAGTCAAAACACTCACATTCTCTATAGTAAGTCAAATATTCAAACTTTCCTACTCATAAAACTTTATGTTGTCTATTCCATGTCTGTAGGACTGTCATCCTTTAGGTGAACTTCTGATTTTATACAAAAAGCTTAATTTTTGTGTCCTACAGACATAACCACACCCATAGGCCTTTTTACATGTGGTTGAGAGGCTATAGTCGCACCCTTAGGCTTTATTCAGTGTGGTTTAGGCTTAGAGTAAGGAAACCTCTTTCTTCTTAGACCAAAACTTTGCTGCAAACCAACAATATCAAATATTTGTATATTCATGTCCATAAATATTAAATAAATAATATTCTATACATATAATGAAAATAATGATAGGTGTAGGTATCTTATGGAGAAATTCTCCCTCTAAATGAGCAGTCCCTTCAGCCATTATTATTCACGTCATCAATCTGTTTATCATAACACTGCCATAATGGTTAGATCATGAAATTGAACTATATCAAGCTCTAAAACATATATCCATCATGGTCATAACATGTCAGCATCAACTACTTCATCATCACATATGAACATGACATCAAATTTTCATCATGGGATAGAGTCATATGATGAACACAATATTATTTTTATCAAGTCAGGTCATTTAATTTTACCATATGTCATAATTACTAATCTCATCAAAACCTAAACACTATCAAAATATCATGAATATCAGTCTCATTGTTACACTTCTATCATCATGGTTACTGTGCTTATCATAAACATGATAAATAGTATCAAGTTACCATCTATTAGAATCAAGGTGATAGCCTTCTTTATGGGATCAAGATATCCAAAGTGATAGATGCTAGCCAAACATCAAGTATACCAATATATCAAAGATCAATATTAAGTAGCTTAATAGGATCAAGAAGTTCATCATGTATAAAAGGTAAGATACGTGTTCACTACCAAGTGCATCATTTGATCATAGGTATCATGGATCAAAATTTCATATGCATGAGACATTTTTGAAGAAGACATTCTTAGCATACCTTAGGGCTTACCTTGCCATACAATATTACAGCTGAAACATAACATTAAAACAATATACCATGCATACCTTGTAGTATTCAAATACTTGTGCACCTTCTTATTTTACATAGGTAGCTTGTAGCACTTTGTCACCTTTTCATTCGGCTCTAGTTGTTCTCTTCTTGCACTAGCCATGATCCTCAAGAACGATCCACTTATCACAACTCATCAGGAGGTTATAAGCATCCAAATACTCAAATATACATGTAGGAAGTATAAGTAATAATAAAAAAAATAATCAAATCCATAAGTCTAAACAAAATTAAAGACATAAAGGAGCATCATAAATAAAAAATTACTTATCTTCAATGAGAGGTGATCATCTCCCTCTTGAACCAACCTTCAAGAGCCATCA
Organism: Pinus tabuliformis; assembly: GCA_031772625.1. Lineage (NCBI taxonomy): Eukaryota > Viridiplantae > Streptophyta > Pinopsida > Pinales > Pinaceae > Pinus > Pinus tabuliformis. The sequence continues at coordinate 881,176,152 of CM062813.1, forward strand.
TTTTCCATTGTCCACCTGTTTCCTTCAATATATATTGATCAAATTCATCAACAACCAATCCTATTAGAAACTATCCCATCTAGGGCTTCATCAAGTTTGTCATAAGTGCTTGAGAATCTTCACATTGATCATGCTAGGGCTTCTAGATTTAAAATCACAAATATTTTCCATAAACCAAGGTTTATTTCAAACCCTAACCTCATAGTATCCATCAAAATATAATAATAAAAGTGCCTATGATTTCCTTCAAACAATAAAATTATTTTAAGTCTACTCCATCCTCTCTTTCTTCCATGAATGGTGTCATCATAGGGGTGATCACGAATTTTCTTCAGCCCATCTTCGATACCATGTTAATTTTATTAGGGATATATTGTTCTTTTGTTTGATAATTGAATTTAATTATTTACATATTTAAATTCACCCCATAGCATCATATCATTATTCATATTTACATCATTATTAATCAACACATGCAATTATGTAGAAATAACAATAGCATCATCATCATCAATGTAGCGAAACATAAAGGAACAATAGAAGAAAAGAATTCACACATAAAGACATTGGGATTGGTCGGAGACGAGGGAAAAGCCCACTATGGGGAAAACCCTTTCAAATTATTCTTCTTATTAGATTTTCATTGAATGATTCAACAAAAGAGAGTACAATGATACATATATTCATCCATATAAATATCCAACATAAATCAACTAAATGACATCCATGAAATGAACCCAACAATGCTCATACTCAAAACCCTGATTCAAAAGCCTTTAATGAATGGTCACTATCTGTAATCAACTGTCGAACACTGCGGTTAACGAGCAAAAACTTCAGAGAACTGAAATTTCAAATTTTAGGTCCTAGCTGCATCGAGGAGGAGTCATGTGTGTGACTAAGACATTCCATTTTCTCCCTTGAACCTGTAAGCCAACGACTGTAGCAAAAATTATCCTTTGTCAAGCCAATGATTGTGATCTAGAACCCTATTTTTCTAGTCGTATGGAGGATGAGTTGTGTGTGTGAATAAGGCATCGATCACATGGATGAGCCTACAAGTGAGTCACTGCAGTTGAGATCTCTTTGTGTCATACCTTTGGATGAGGCCCAAAACCCCAAAAATAGAAATTCAAGCTTCGGACCCTGTAATTTCTCCTTCATGAAAACCAATTCTTTGCAGATGTGCCTCAAACATGTGCAAGCCAAAACAAAGAAGAGAATAGAAGAATGTCTCATGATGATGTCCAAATGAGGTATAGTTCACTTGTATTTATAACCTTGCAAGGGTGTCCAATTTTCTTTACGTTTGAGCTGATCAAATATGCACACGTGGGCTTATAATTCAAAAATACACTTTCCCTTATCCAAATGTGATAATCTTTAGGTCAATTTTGGTCCTCTCGAAAAGAGGAATTCAATTAAATCATAATATCCATAAAATGGGTTGTCCAAAGTGGAATTTGACCATATTTTCCAATTTTAACACTCCCTCTCAACTAGGGAGAATTCCAATCATGTCATGTGTATCCTATCATCAAATCATATGACATGCTACAAGTGGAATTCTCCCTAGTTGAGAGGGAGTGTTAAAATTAGAAACTAGGGCCAATTCTAACACCATGTTATTTAGTATTAAATGCTTAAGTATATTATGCTAATATAGGTGAATGCTTTATAGCTCTGGAATAATACTATGGTGTCAAATCCACCGGAGATGAGGAATAATACTATGCTCTAGTTGGAAAAGGGAATAATTCCAAAGGCATGAAGGCCTAAGGCAAGGTAGAATCTGGCTAGAAACATGGAAAGAAGAAATACCTCATTAAAATCAAATTCTTTCACTACCATGAGTATAGACACTATGCAACCAACTGTTTATATAGGAAATCTAGTAAGGAGCCTGCAACATCAGCAGGAGGAGATGCTCTTGCATCACAATTCGAGTTGGATTTGACCCTCATTTATTGCATGGAAAACACAGTAATAGGGAGTGAGTGGTACCTAGATTTTGGTGCCTCATATCATATGACATGACGTCAAGAGTTCTTCAATAGCCTAGAGGAGGACTACAATTACGCATATAACTTGGAGATGATGAAAGGTATAGTACCAAAGGTATTGGGACTATCACGTTTAAGAGGAAGTCGGGTTCCCATATTCACCTAAAGGATGTAATGTATGTGCCTAGTCTAAAGATAAATTTAGTTTTTGTAGTTGTACTTGAATACCGCGGATATGGTGTGGTATTCAGTAAAGGGAAATCTTATTTAAAGCATGTTTCTACTAGACAAGTAAAACAAATTAGTGTTCAATTTAAAAATTTCTACAAGATAGAGGTAGATTTTTCCATGCATGCAACTATACCTCTAGAGGTGAGGTGGGGCGATGTAGAGTCTTAGTCCTAGAGTTGCAAAGATTTGAGTAGGATCCATATGAGAGTAGTAACAGTTGTAGTATACTATTCTCATGGATCATTATGCTTGCTACAAGGGACCATAGTATTCAGTATAAGAAGGATCAGTTTCAGTTGATGTAGTCATATCATGGGCGACAATTGTAGGTCAAGAGCAGTTAGAGACTCAGGAGATAGTTACAAATCATAGACGTAATTGGTTCAGTATTTTGGATGCTTCTCAGTTGCATTTGTTGTAGTATCAACAACAATAGTGAGAGGAAGTAATGTTATAGTACATTCCTACACTGGAGTAGGATTGGGGTTATGCAAAACACTTTTCTTGCTAAGAGGGAGTGTTGTAACTATAGCAAGAAAAGGCTTCATTTGAATTGTGCATTAGTTAAATGGAGAAATTCAATTTTCCACATCAGTAGGATGACTTGAATTGTAGTTAGCTGGAGTGACATGGCTTTGTCTCCTAGTTAAATAATTAAATTTTATTTGTATGCTAGAATTAGAGTTGTGCATGGGTTTATTGCTAAAATTTAGCAATCTAGTGGAGTTATTTTTAGTTGAACTCAATTAATTGAGCTCTAGTATTTAGTGGAGTCAGTAGGAGTTCAGTTGAGTAGTTATAATAGTTTTTAACTCAGTGATCTCTAAGTTAACTAATCAATTTACTAAAATTAGTCCTAGTCATGCATGGAATTCAAATTTTCTAGTTGAGTGGAGGAAAAGGAACATTTTAATTGTCAATTATATACTAGCTGAGTGTACAGGTTTTTATCGTAACAAGTGATGAATTCCTTCAGGATTTGCGCAAGGAAATAGGGAATTTTCCTATTTTTAAGAGCTAATTTCCTAAAGGATTGCACAAAGAAATAGGAGGAATGTCGAGGCCTATTTTGTCTAAGTGTTGGTCAGAGTAGTTTAGAGAGCAGGAGATCATAATTGTAGTATAGGGTGTGCTTCAGGATTAAAGAAAGACATTATAATTGATCCATATTCTAATTTGAATCAATGCAAAGCAGTAGAGGTGGTTTTCCCAGTTGGGCTGCCCTATAAAATCATTGTGTTCCTTGTGTTTTAATGGTTACATGTTATTGCATGTTTTTCTATCATGTGGTTTCCTTATTGGGAAAAATACTGAGAAGGGGGGGGGGCGCCCCTAAATCAGTATTTTAAATTCACTTTAACATTTCATTTCATATTCTGATTTTTGTATGCCACTGCCATTTAAAAAAACAGTGCATGTATGTTCAATGAAAGAAAACAACATATATCAATTAACTTAATTCTTCATAAGTTCCATCATATCTTTATCTTTAACCGATGCATTGTTAATTTCATTAGACATATATTATGCAGTAAAGAGTAGAATAAAACATCACACATAAGAAACACAACAGCACATGAGAACACCAGGATTTTTAGGTGGAAACCCAATGTGCGAGAAAACCACCATTTCCATTGTCTTTGTCTTCTTTCTTAATATATAAAGAAACAATTCTTACAATATTATACTGGTGCAGACTCTTACCAACATGCAGGATCCTACCTATATAAGGCTACAACCTTCTCTCATTCTCCAGCACCCACTGGAAGGGAGTTACAACCCCTTAATCTCGTTTACCAACTCCTGCCAAAAGGGAGAACCTACCCCTGCACAAATTTACCAGCTACCACTGGAAGGAAAGTTTTATTACCTCATTGAAGGCTCCAACCCTCAACACCTCTTGTGAACAGTGTTTCATAATATTTCATACTATATCCACTTGACTCAAAAAATCAAACCTATAAGCCATTTTTCATCATATTTTCATACTAGACCCACTTCCAACATTTAAGCTCAATGCCAAGTAACAATTCTGAAAACTAACACTAAACCAACTAAATCACTATATTACCATCAAACCAATCATTGAATCTCAATCAATCATTGCAACAAGATCAAACCAATCCATAACCTATATAAACTACCAATACACAAACATTCATCAATATACCAAACCATGCACTATTCATCATCACAGAAGCACAATGTTGTTCATGCAAACCCTGACTAGACATACATTAGAATGTATATGCTACTTCAATGAAAAAAACCCACGTATGTATGTACTTCCTCTGTATCATACTTTCCTACAAATCTCAAAATACCAAACACTGAATCATCAATCACAGAAAATTTCATCAGTTACAGATCACCACAATTTAGCATCATCATTAATCAACATTCCAATTCATAACCAATTCAAGGCAATCAATACTATTCAAAAATACAACAAGAAATTTTCAATTTGATTTCACCTTTATTAAATTGAGAAAATTCGAATTTCCACATCAATAGACAACTTGGATGATGTTAAATTATGTGACATGGCTTTTATCATCCATTTTACACAGTAAATTCGAGTTGCATGAGTTATGTTTTAGTTCTGCATGTGTGATTGCTAATTTGTAGCAATCAAGGTCGGTTATCTCAAGTTGTTTTCATTTAAACTAGTTCCAACTTTAGGAGGAACTAATGGGAGGTCAGTATAGCAATGGAACTTCAATCAAACTAAGTGAGCATCCAATTAACTGATCAATCAACCCAAAATAGCTAGTTCATGCAGAGAATTTGAGTTACCCAGTTGAGGTGGATATTCCAAGGCAGTGTAACATCAATTGTAGACTAGTCTTGAGTGTAAAAGTGTTGCATGCAGTCAGATGATCAACCTAAGGAATTGTGCAATTTAATTTGAAGAATTTCCTAAATAATAGGGGCCTAATTCCTCAAGGAACAAAACAAGGAAATAGGAGCTCAAGCAGAGTTATAAATTAACTAAGTCTGGGTTAGAGCTTCTCACTAAGAAAAGAGATAGGTCATGCTGTTAGGTCCCTATAATACTAGTGATTACCCAATTACTATTGTAGTTGTATCCCTTATTAATATTTTTGTGCTCCTATTGTCCCCATATTGTTATTAATATGCCCCATAGAACCCCTCTATTGTTATTTTTGTGCCTTTATATTATTATTGTTAGGTCGACTTGCTTATATTGTGACCCCTTAGACTCCTATATATAGAAAGGATGTTTTTTCATTTGTATCATCAAAGAATTGTTCATTTGTGTAATGTAAAGGAGGTTTCCCCCTCTAAGAGGTTGAATTCTAAGACATTTATCTATCTTTTCTATCTTTTTGTGAGTTGGTTTCATAACATTTGGTATCAGAGCTTTGAATTCTATGGTTTCGCTGCTCCAAACAGGTCATCGTGGAATTTGTGCTATAACTTTTTTTTGAAACATTTCGGATGCTAAAAAAAACCCATTTGGGCCGAAATCATTCTGAACTGCAAGTCTGAATTTCAGAGCTTTTCATGCTACATTTGTGGAGATATGATCTGAGGAAGTTGGCCTTTTTGCAGACTCCCGAATTACATTCCAAATAGGTGACCTAGGGAAAATAGTCATAACTTTTGTTTTGAGCATCATATTGAAATTTTGTAAGAAGTTATAGAAATAGGAGAGGTTGTAGTTTCCTTTGTATATTTTTTAGATCCTAAGGTCAAAACAATGACACGTGGCACTTCATACAAGTTCGCTCTTCTGAAAATATAATCAGGTCATCTTGGGAGATTGTGCATAACTCTTTCTTGGAGAATCTAAATTCGAACAGATTGGTGGCATTGGAAAGAGGACGCAGAGGGATACCGCAGATCACAATTTCAAAACTGGAAGATCTAAAATTACAGAGATACATTAGATGCAATATCGAGCTCCTACAAGGTGGAAAAAGGAGTGTAGATGTTTTTAGAATTTTGCATAAGCTTGGTTTGAAAAATTATTTTGAAGGAATTCAAAGGGCATAGTAAAGCATTATTATTGGTAACTGATGCCACAAGGAAAGAAAATTCAAACACCTACTAAGAAACCTAAAAGCTCTAGCATGACTCATGAAGAAGAGGAAGAAATGCAACATGATATATCAAAATTACGAGACCAAGTGCAACAAATGTCACTCACACAAAAAGTAACATAATCTAAGATGGATAGTTTAAAGAAAGATGTAGAAGCTAAGATATATGGTGTGGAAGCTAAGATGAATGACATGGAAGCTAATATGGACGATTTGAAGATATATTTAAAGACAGATTTGAAGATAGCCATGGAAGATTTGAAGACAGAGTTGACAAATTTTCTACAAGAAATGCTTACTAATGGTGAAAGGGTAGTAAAGGAAACTCATGATGAGAACAAAATAAATGTTAATCATGATTTCATAAACTCTAACGTTGGATCGAAGAACCACCATATTTCAAAAATCGATATGAGGAAGTTTGATGGCAAGGATCTCGCAACATGGATACTGCAGATGGAGCAATTTTTCGATCTCCATAATGTGCAAAACACACAAAAGGTACGTATTGAAACTTTATATTTGGAACCAAATCAGTTTGTATGGTATTGATGGCTTTGCCCTCATAAAAAAATTGTCACTTGGGCAATTTTTATGGAAGAAATGACAGCACATTAGCAGGATACAAAAAGCAACACCTTTTTTAGCCAATTGATAAGTCTCAAACAAAAGGGTTCAATGATGGATCACATTAAGGACTTCCAAAAATTGAACATAAGGGTAAAAGATATTCTAGAGGAGCATAGGATTGATGTGTTCATAGGGACTTTAAAGGATAATATCCAACTTGAGGTTCGCCTTTGTGAACCTGATTCATTGGAGAAGGCATTCAGGTTAGCAAGAAAAATGGAAAGCAAAATTATGGCAACCAGGAAGCCTACCACTCACAACTATAAAGATGGAAGTGTTGTTGCCCCTAGCCTTCCATAACCTATAAGGTTGAAACCACAACAATTGGAAGATAAAAGAGCAAAAGGGCCTTGTTACAGTTGTGATAGCAATTACACTAAAGGTCATAAGTGTGCTGAGAAGAAATTATTCTACATAGATTGTGAAGAGGAGTAAGAAAAGGAACAAGAAATGTCAAAAGAGGAGGATATACTCTAGGAACAAACCCTAGATAAAGAAGTAATGAATCCAACCATATCTTGTAATGCATTGGCTAGAATTACCACTCCTCAAACTATTAAGATAGAAGGACATGTCAAGAAGAAAAAGGTAATAGTGTTGATTGATTCAAGAAGTACCCACAATTTCATTCATTGCAAGATAACAAAAGAATTGAATTTCTTCCTATATCCAACACCAGAGTTTCAAGTGATGGTTGCAAGTGGAGGAACCATAAATTGCTCTGGAAAGTGCCATAATATCAAGCTATCCATGGGAGAATATATATTGAATAGCGTAATGCTTTCCATTCCAATGGGAGGTGCTGATGTTGTACTAGGAGTCCAATGGCTACAATCCTTGGGTACAATAGTTTTTAATTTTCGAGAACTTTTCATGAACTGATCTCCCCATTAATATTTAAACCCTAAAGCAGCTCTTCCTCTATCAAGCATTCAAGTTGTCCTGATGATGGATCCCGGTTGGGATTTGAAACGTTGGCAGAAAATGGTTCTTACTATGGATTCTCCGGTGACTAAGTCAAAAATAATAAACCACAGAGGTCTTAAATCCAGAATCATTTCCCTATACGGAGGGGATACCTGGAGTGAAATCAATTTACTCGAAAAAACTAGAGCTAAGATAGCAAGAAGAGCTGCTGATCTCCCCATTACTATTTAAACCCTAAAGCAGCTCTTCCTCTATCAAGCATTCAAGTTGTCCTGATGATGGATCCCGGTTGGGATTTTAAACGTTGGCAGAAAATGGTCCTTACTGTGGATTCTCCGGTGACTAAGTCAAAAATAATAAACCACAGAGGTCTTAAATCCAGAATCATTTCCCTATACGGAGGGGATACCTGGATTGAAATCAATTTACTCGAAAAAACTAGAGCTAAGATAGCAAGAAAATCTGCTGATCTCCCCATTACTATTTAAACCCTAAAGCAGCTCTTCCTCTATCAAGCATTCAAGTTGTCCTGATGATGGATCACGGTTGGGATTTGAAACGTTGGCAGAAAATGGTTCTTACTGTGGATTCTCCGGTGACTAAGTCAAAAATAATAAACCACAGAGGTCTTAAATCCAGAATCATTTCCCTATACGGAGGGGATACCTGGAGTGAAATCAATTTACTCGAAAAAAATAGAGCTAAGATAGCAAGAAGAGCTGCTGATCTCCCCATTACTATTTAAACCCTAAAGCAGCTCTTCCTCTATCAAGCATTCAAGTTGTCCTGATGATGGATCCCGGATGGGATTTGAAACGTTGGCAGAAAATGGTTCTTACTGTGGATTCTACGGTGACTAAGTCAAAAACTTTTCATGAAATTTCTACAGAAGGAAAGGAAGTTGAATTAAGGGGTATTGCAGGGAAACCAGGAAAGATAATCAGCTTTAACGGTATAACAAAGCTTCTAAAAAAGGAACAACAAGGTGTAATTGCACAATTATGTTCGCTAGATGTTTCCACGTTGAAATCATCTATTTCTCCATATCTCCAAAAAGTCTTGGACAATCATTCCAAGATATTTGAGACTCCCAAAGGTCTCCCACCTATTTGTGATCATGATCATGCTATTCATTTGATTCCAAGAAGTGTTCCTCCAAACATCAGGCCGTACAGATATCCTTATGCCCAAAAGAGTGAAATTGAACGTATGGTTGCAGAAATGCTAGAGGCTGGTATAATTCAACCTAGTCAAAGTTCTTTCTCTGCTCCAGTAGTATTGGTGCACAAGAAGGATGGATCATGGTGCATGTGTTCGGATTATAGGGAGCTCAACAAGCCCACTATTAAAGATAAGTTTCCCATTCATGTCATTGATGAATTATTGGATGAACTGCATGGATCAATTTACTTCACCAAGTTGGATCTTCGTTCAAGATATCATCAAACCAAAATGAAGACTGAAGACATTTTGAAAACAACATTTAGAACTCATGAGGGTCATTATGAATTTTTGGTCATGCCTTTTGGCCTTATCAATGTACCTACATTTCAAGCTTTGATGAATTCCATTTTCAAACTACTCCTTAGAAAATTTGTGTTAGTATTTTTTGATGATATACTAATCTACATCAAGTCTTGGAAGGATCATGTTGAACATGTTGATAGGGTGCTACAACTATTGGAGGAGAAACAATTATATGAAAAAAGATCCAAATGTTTCTTTGGAGTACAAGAGGTGAAATATCTGGGTCATATTGTATCTCATGAAGGAGTTAAGGTAGACCCTAGCAAAATTAAAGCCATTAAGGAATGGAAAATCCCCACATCCATAAAGCATCTGTGAGGATTTCTTGGGTTGACGGGGCATTATCACAATTTTGATAAGAATTATGGGAGAATGGCAGCACCTCTAACAACATTATTGAAGAAAGATGCATTTTCATGGACTCCAGAAGCAACAAATGCCTTCAAACATCTTAAAGAGGCAATGTGCCAAGCACCGGTCATAGCTACACCAGACTTCACAAAAACCTTTATTGTGGAATGTGATGCTTCAGGAAATGGAATTGGTTCTGTTTTAATGCAAGATGAAAGACCCATTGCTTTTGAAAGTCATCCAATCAAGGGAAAGTTTTTACACAAAGCTATTTATCAGAAGGAAATGTTGGCAATACTACTTGCACTTAAGAAATGGCGACCCTACCTAATGGGAAGACACTTCAAGGTAAAAAAGGATCATGATAGCATTAAATAATTTTTAGAACAAAGATTATCCTATGAAGAGCAACAAAAATGGGTCACAAAGATGTTGGGTTATGACTTTGAAATCATCTACAAAAAAGGAAAGCAAAATGTGGTGGTAGATGCACTCTTAAGAAAGGATGAGGATGTGGAAGCATTGTTGTGTGCCATTTCTATTATCCAACCAGATTGGATAAATGAAGCAAGGGAGGAATGGAAGAATGATGAAGAAGTGTGGGCACTTATTCAAAATTTACAATAAGATTCCAGTACATCTTATACATTTAGCTGGAAAAATGATTCGTTATGGTACAAAGATCGCTTATACCTTTGTAAGAATTCCCAACTCAAACAAAAGATTCTTATGTAATTGCACACTTCTCCCTTAGGAGGGCAATCAGGATTTTTAAAATCTTACCACAGGGTTAAGAAGGAATTTTTTTGGGATGGCCTTAAATCAGATATTCAAAAGTTTGTGGCGGAATGTTTGGTTTGCCAACAAAATAAAGTTGAAACAATTAAGACCCTAGGTCTATTACAACCTTTATCCATTCCAAGCCAATGCTGGGAGGAGGTTTCAATGGATTTTATCACAGGTTTACCCAAGTCTGAGGGAAAGAATGTCATCATGGTGGTAATTAATAGACTTACCAAGTATGCACACTTTTGTGCATTATCACATCCATTTAAAGCCAATATAGTTTCTACTGCATTTATGGAAACAATTCAAAAGCTACATGGAAGCCCAAAGAATATTTTAAGTGACAAAGATCCCATTTTCACTGGAAATTTTTAGACAGAATTATTTTCTTGTCTTGGTACTCAGTTAGCTCATATTTCATCTTGTCATCCTCAATATGATGGGAAAACTGAGATAGTAAACAAATGTTTCGAAGGATATCTTTGTTGCTTTGTATTTGATAAACAGACACAATGGGTCAAATGGTTGCCTCTGGCTGAATGGTGGTATAACACTTCCTTCCATACTGCAACAAAAATGACCCCATTTATGGCACTTTATGGATATCAACCACCATCCATCACATCATATTTAAGAGAAAATTCTAAGGTTCAAGCAGTGGAACATCACATCAAGCATCAACAACAAGTTCTCCAACTCTTAAAGGATAACCTCATGTTAGCGTAGAGTAGAATGAAACAACAAGCAGATCAACATCGCAGCAAAAGAAGTTTTGATGTAGGTGACTGGGTATTCCTACGGCTACAACCATATAAAAAAATGTCCCTCAAGCAAGCTAAGAAGGATAATAAATTATCACCAAAGTATTATGGTATGTACAAGGTGTTGCAAAAGATTGTTACTATGGCATACAAATTGGAGCTTCCTGTAGCTTCTCGAGTGAACCCAGTTTTCCATGTTTCATGTTTAAAGAAGGTTATATGTGACAAGCTACCATTTCAAACAATATTGCCAGAACTTGATGAGGAAGGAAATATTATATTGTAACCGGAAGCAGTCACAGAAATAAGAACTTGACAGCTACGAAATTGATCAATTTCAGAGTATCTCATCAAGTGGAAGAACTTATCTGCTAAAGGTTCCACATGGGAGGATGAGAATTTTATACAGAAGCATCCAGATTTACTCAAGCATTGAGGACAACACTTTTTTTGAAGGAGAGGGGCATGTTAGATTCCTATAATACTAGTGATTACCCCATTACTATTGTAGTTGTATCCCTCATTAATATTGTTGTGCCCCTATTGTCCCCATATTGTTATTACTGTGTCCCATAGAACCCCTCTATTGTTATTTTTGTGCCTTTATATTATTATTGTTAGGTTGGCTTGGTTATATTGTGACCCCTTAGACTCCTATATATAGAAAGGAGGTTTTGTCATTTGTATCACCAAAGAATTGTTCATTTGTGTAATGTAAAGGAGGTTGCCCCCTTGAAGAGGCTGAATTATAAGGTGCTGATCTATCTTTTCTATCTTTTTGTGAGCTGGTTTCATAACACATGCACTTGCATGGTGTGCTCAGTTGAGCAACGCAATTGTAATGCATATCTATTCATCATATTAATGCAAGCAGGAATTGGGTTTTTTAGCATCTTTCTTTCCCCAAATAAAATAATTTTTGTATGTGTGTTATTTTTTCTTGCATTTCTGATACTTTTGTTCTAAATTGTGAATTAATATTCATAGAGTAGTAGAGTAGGTTTCTATCTTGTGATTTTGATTAAAACTTCATGATAATTTGAAAATATATAGCCTAATTTCTACATGGTATTAATCTTGGATTCACACTAGTGTGGGAAATTTGAAGTTGTTTCTCAGAGCTTCAAATTTGAAGATCATTGTAGTATGATTTCTTCAGAGCTAAGAAGATGGCCTTCAATGGACTAAGGTTAGAGTATGCCTTGGAATGAACCTCAAAATTTTGTTGCATGAAAGGATTGCATGGAGGAAATATTATATGATAATGTATTTCTTAAATATGTAAAGACATATATTCCAAGGCTACCAACAACTGATGTCCAAGACCTTGTACAGTGGAAGAAAGATGTAGCAAAGGTGAGGAGGATAATATTGGAGGGAATATGGGATCATATTGTCTCAAATTTCCACTAAAAAGAAAGTTCATTCATCATGTGGAAAGAACTAACATAATTGTTTGAGAATAGTAATGACCATAGGAAGATTTCGCTCAAGGATAAACTTCAAAGTATCAAGATGTAAAATAATCACACTATAGCAGTGTATGAGCAAGTTCACACAATGTCGTGATGAAATGGGCAAGGTCAGTGTTACTCTCCCGGAAGATGACTTGGTAAGCCTAGTCCTTTTGGGCCTTCCCAAGAGTTGGCATAACTATCAAGATTTAGTGAAAGGGAGGGGGGAAGTACCGAATTGGGAGAGCTTATGGTCTGATTTGGTACAAGAGAAAATAAGGAAGAATACCATATATGGGACTTCATCCAAGGGAGAGGGTGAAGAAAAAAATGAATTGGATGGAAAGGAAAAGAAGGGAACAGGGAAGAAATCCCAATCCACATTAGAATCTAGTCAAGGGAGTAAGAAGAAATATTTGTCAAAAATTAAATGCTTCAGTTGTCATGAATTCAAGCACACTATGCCACGAAGTGTCCACATAAGAAGACATGCAAGAAGACCTCACAAGGAGTAGCAAGTGAAGCTTTGGCTTCATAGTTCGAGCTTGAATTTACCCTCGTTTCATGCATGGCTAGGATAGTGATGGGGAGCATGTGTTACTTGGAATCAGGTGCATCGTTCCACATGATAGGGTGTAGATATTTTTTCAATGACCTGGAAGAAAAATATTTGCAGATGGACATTGAGAAGGGGGATGACAAAAGGTATAACACAACTGATATTGGTATAGTCACCTTCCAAAGGGTGTCTGACTCCCCCCTCAAGCTTAAGGATATCATGTTCGTTCTGGTCCTAAAGAAAAATCACATCTCTGTTGCAGTTTTGGAAGATCATGGTTATGCTGTGATCTTCAACAAAGGAAAGGCATTCCTGAGACACATAGCCATGGTATAGGTGAAGGAGAATAGGGTTTGCGTGAAGAACTTGTACAAGCTCTATGTGGAGGATTGTGCTGCATTGAACACAAAGTTGGAGAAGGTGCATAACCACAATGTTGGTGAACTTTAAAATAAAATACTTGGCCATTTTTATCATAGCGTTTTGAATATCACGTATTATATAACCACAGGCTTCCCAAAAGGAGCACTTAAGAAATAGCATGTATGAAAAAGATGTACATTGGCGAAGTACAAAAATTCCACATTCCGTGCTTGGGATAGAAAAGCACATGCAGTCCTAGAAAGGATCCACTCTGATGTCTATGGACCTTTCTCAACAACTTCAACTGTTAAGCACAAATATTTTGTCATTTATATTGATGAATTCTCACGGAAGTGTTGGATCTTCTTCATGCAAAAGAAATATGAAACATTCTCTGAGTTTGAAGAATTCAAGGCACTGGTTGAGAAAGAAACAGGCAAGAAGGTGAACGATCTTATGAGCGATAATGGATGTGAATACGATTCAAATGAATTTGAAAAAAATTGTGCAAAATAAGGCATTCGATGAGAGTTGACAACAAACCACAACCCACAGTAGAATGGGGTGGCTAAGAGAAAGAAATGTAGAATTGTGGGAGTAGCGAGGGTGATGTTGCATGATCAAGGCCTACCTCTACATTTGTAGGCTAAGGCATGAAACACAACAACCTATTTGCAGAAACGAAGTCCTCATTGGATTTTGGGCATGATTACACCGGAGGAGGATTTCTCGGGGAAAAAGAAGGATGTGTCAAACTTAATGATTTTTGGAGGCTATGTTTACTGCCATGTCTCCGAATAATCAAGGAAGAAGCTAGATTTGACAATGGAATTGGGGGTATTTTTGGGTTACACAAAAAAATCCCTACAACTACCATGTGTACTTTCTATTCCTCAAAATGACAGTTGTGTGAAGCAATATAAAATTTGATGAAGATAAAGAGATATAGTGCTCTCTTGAGAAGGGGCTTAACATCCCACTAGAAGAGGAGCTTTTAGCTCCAAAGGAGGAGCCTTAGGAAGTTGTGGAGTAGCAAAAAATTAAGGAGTAGAGAGTGGAGACTACCACTCAAGCAGAACCATCCAGATAAAGAAGGAAAATAACCATGAAAGCTAAGAGACTTGTGTAGGATATGAGAGAGAATGTGGGTTCTCCTTCAAATCAGCGTAGGCAGAGAAGGTCAACAGATCAATACACTGGATACATGGCTCTAATGACTAAGCTTGCAGAGATTGAGCCATCCTCTTTCGAAGAAGCAGTAGAGAAACCTATATGGGTTGATGAAATGGTGGAGGAATGTGAAACCACTGTAAAGAACACTGTTTGGGACGTTAAATTTTCTTAGGGTGACATTTGTCTTTGCTATGATAGTTGCATTTCATCATAAATACATCAAGTTCACCCCATATCATCATTACATTATTCAAATCTACACCATTATATATATTCATATGCAATTATATAGAAAGAAACAACATCACCATCAGCATTAATGCAGTGGAATATAAAAGGAACAATAGAAGAAAACATGCACACACATAGAGACACTAGGATTGGTCTAAGATCAGGGAAAAACCCACTATGGGGAAAACCCTTGCAAAATCTTCTTCTTCTTGGATCATCATCAAATGATGCAGGAAAAGAGAGTACAATGATACATAACTTTGTCTATGTAGAAAAATAATAATGATATCTATGAAAGAGATATAATCATGCTAGGAATCAAAACCCTCATATTGATGTCTGTAATGTGTTGTCACAAACTATGTCAATAACTGTATGTTGTTTTCAAAGTGCCAAACATAGTTGAGTACTGTTGTCACTATGATGATCACTGCTGAGTACTGTTGTCACTGTGTTGATCACTTCTAAGTGCTTATGTCACTGTCAATGAGCCCAATACATATGTTTGTAATGTAAACTAACAAATTAGATCTACAAATCTATATACCAGAAGAGAGAAACCTAGATCTACCTGGTCACTGAAATCAACTAAAGTCAAGATGTCAAAACACTAGATCTAAACTGGGTCGCTCTCATCAACATTGTCTGCGAGTGACTAAAGATTCGGGGTCACCCTCATGAATATAGTATATGAGAGATTGTGACTAAAGAGTCACTCCTATGAGTTCTCTATACGTGCGACTCTGGAATTGAAGTATAAAAACCCATAGTCGCTCCCTTGCCGAGTTGTGCGAGTGACCCTAATGTCCTGGTCACTCCCAAGACTACTCTGTGTGAGTGACTGAGGACTAGAACCTTCTGATCTACCTCTAAACCAAGATTCACTCCCATAAGCCTCTTTGCTAGCGTCCAAGGGTCTATAGTCACTCTCATAGGTTTGTGTGCCAATAACTGGGGACTAGAATGCCCTGTTTTGTCCCAGTGACCAAGATCCAGAAGACCCTAATTGAGAGTGAACCTTTCGCCTGTAATTTCGGACCCTTGTGCGAACTCCTTCTATCAAACTTGTGTGAACCAATACTAAAGAGAAGAGAATATGTGTCCAAATGATCTTCAGTTCTCTTCTATTTATAGGATTTCTTGAGGGGTCACTTGGGGTTAAGACTGACCCAAGCAGTTACTCATGTGGTTAGGGCCGACCCATTCCGTAATACATGTATGAATAAAATAATTCATAACTAAACTTACTCTTAACCAAATTGGGTGATCTTTAGGTTGATTTTTGTCCTCTTTAAAAGAGGAATCTAATGCAATAATTCTCTTGGTCATTTGAGTTGTCCAAGGTGGAATTTTACAGTAGTTGAAAAAATTAACACTCCCTCTCAACTAAGGATAATTCCACTTGCCAATATCTGTCCATTGAGAAATATGCCATTCTTGAATCTTCGAGTGTCATCACTACCATCAAAGATCATTTATGTCATGTAGTAATCGTGCCATGTCCATCTCAAGTGTCTCATCATCACAAATCATCATTGTACATCTCGATCTATCCTCTGCTTATTCTTGCTTATCACTTGATTGTTCTTGCTCTTATGTTGAAAATTCTTAGATCTAGAAGAAGAAGAATTTGATACTAGATGGGAGCTCAAGCTACCGCCCTCTATCCAGCAAGCTGCTATTTGGAATCTCTGCCAGCGAGCTATTACCCAGATCATCATCAATCATCATCATAGAGCATATCATTAAGGAGCGCATCTCAGCCTAGAATCATTACGGGGAGAAGTAGTTTCCACCCATACCAAGCAATAAGATAACTCATAACACAGGGGAGTAAACCCTCAACCCTAGATCACACATGGGAGTAAACTCTCAACCCTGGAATTTCAACGGGGAGGTTTACTCTCAACTCAGAATCATATTAGGTCATCTCAACCCACAAGTAATCTCAACCCATCCTATCGTCTATTGATCTTCCCATTGATGACCCATAATAGTCATGTGGTAGAACACCTAAATCATAATCCCCTTGGATTTTACATCCCCAAGCATACCCTCAACTCGTTGGCAAGACAAGGAGTAATATTCTGATCGAGCCCTACTTGTGGATATGATGCCAATTGGGGTATACTCTACTAAGACCAAGATAGGGTGAGCTACAACTCCAACCCTATGTGCAACAGGTAAGGGTGTACCCTATTTTCTAGAGTTCCCTCAACCCCGGGAGCCCTTATCCCTCCATTACTCACCCTAGGAGCTCAAACAGGGGGGAATAGTTGGCTCAATTTTATCGATTAGCATTGCCCCTCATCCGGAGGTGATGCTCTCTAAAAACCAAGATGCCTTTGAGAGAATATATGCAACTTTTTTATCTCAATAACAATTGTTTCCTATTCATATAGAGCATCAAATCAAATATATTGTTAGATCATATATAATCATATAAATCACAAAAGGATACCATAATCATCCTCCCGCTCAAGGAGGTGCCAACCATAAGCTTGAGCTTGTTTCGAATAATTGCACTGTCTCAATATATGAGAGTACCTCAGTCCCAACTATAAATATGGGAATTACTTCCAATCGGATCATCATAATGTATCCATGTCATATCATGCTCATATAGCTGACCATGCTAGCAACATCATGATCAACCTTAGTCATGCTATGGCTCTCATCCAAGATATCATGGCAAATCACATACTAAAACAACATCCAAATGTGCTTATCAACAATAATCTCAAATATCAACAATACATCTATGAAGATACATATCATAGGAGAAATATCTCATTCTCAAAATATAATACCTCATACAAATATTTCAAATCTTTCTCGATGGCAACTCTATGTGACTGAAGCAACTCACTCATGAATTCATTAAGGTTCTATGCACATCATACATATACAGATGGATGCTCGAAATGGAACATCAATGCTTCAACCGTCTTATGCCATATCAAGTTCAATAACATCTTGAACTTCAAATCAAAGTATCCAAGGATTTTCATTTTTCATTTATTCAAAACATTTTCCAATAGATTTTCAATGTGTAACTTCTTTCCTAAATTCCAAAAAATGAATCATCGTGTCGTGATACATCATTTTGGGTTTCTTAAGCCATCTCCCTGTGATTTAGATCATTAGAGGCTCATCACTTGTCACAAGTAGATCATCAGGATATAAACCAAAACCAAAACCATAATAAATATCAAATCCATACATTGGAACTCATTATTCTGACTTCATCAGATAACTATCAAATCTAGACATATTTGGATAGAAATGCTCTAGGCATAATGCCTTGCTAAGAAAACTCAATGTTGTACCATCAAGAAAAAGGTCAAATCATCAGAGTTTAGAAGCCATATCACAATCATTATTAAATTCATCATTATCATAATATTAATACTTTCAACCAGGAGATAGGTGGAGCTCATATCAAATCATGACCTCATCATGCCAACAAGTCATGCATTATCAATTAGAACTTGATTAATTCATTCTCATAATCATAATACAAGTCATCCTGTCACTAGGTGCAAATGCATACATCAAGGATGAGTCATGCAGGTTCAATTTTCATTCTGAATCACAAGTATAATTATTTCAACCATTATGCTAAGAACAGGGATGCCAATCTCCAAATAATTCAAATCAAATCACTAGACATCAAGTCAAGTCCAAATTGTTATTATAGAGAGATCTATAGTCATAGCACACCTCAATCATCAATTCAAAGTTATTGTCAAGCATCGTGACAAAACACTTTTTATATATATACCAGTAATGCCAAATCATGCCAACCTCTTGTAGCACAAACATAGTGACATATCTACATGTATGTCCCAGTCACCTGCAAACACAATTTCAATATGCATGTTGATGTTATGAAAAACATTCAAGCTTTTCCTGCTAGCAGATCTTGCTGTTATCTGCAATAAATCTGTGGTACTGATATCTTCCAGGTGACCATCTGATTTCATGCACAATACTTCATTATATGATCAACAATTTAACTCAAAAACTTCATAAATCAGTTAATAATGATAGACTATGTCAGGGACATCATGATTCAGAGTTCAAATAGCTTCAAAAATCTTCAGATGATGGTCAACAACAGTCAAACATATGGCCGCTCTCTTTAGGTTAGCATGGGAGCGACTTTAGCTGCCTCAACGTTGTCTAGGTCTTAGCATGAGTGCGACCAAGGATGAAATCTTCTAGATATGTGACTGTGACCAGAGAAAAAACCCTAATTTCTGAATGGGCTTCAGATCTAAGACTTAGCTGTAGATTAATATTGTTAGATGTACATAAATCATACTTCAACATCATAGAATACAAATAGTAATAAGGGTAAGAATATTGGGAAGAAATTCTGCCTCTGATTGTGGATCTAAGTCATTCATCTTCATCCATGTAAGAAACATGTCTCAACTTGATTCATGTAACAACAGATCTATTAGATCATAAACATATGGCTATCAACATCATGACATCAATATTTCATCAAAGGTTAGACTCAAAGCAACATCATATCTCAAAGATTATGAACACAATAGTATTTTCTAACAAGTCACTCCATCAAGTTACAACATCCAGTTTAACCATATGACATCAAGACAATACCATAGGCAGTAAGAGATCTAGAATATCAATCTTACACTTATACCTCTCACATCAAGGCTACCATGGACATCATGATCAATGAGATCAAATTAGGTCATTCAATAAAGCTTTATCAAAACAACAAGAGTGTCAATCACTCTTTCCATCATGCCTATTGCAAGCATTACCAACAGACTCATGTATAAGAGTTAATGAATTATCCTTATATATGAAATCCATCATGTTAAGCATCAACAATATCATTTTCTAGAGCTAAGGTGCTAGCCTTCTTTATAGGATCAAGGTATCCAACAGATAGACCATAGATGTTAGCCAAACATCAAGTGTAGCAATGTATCAACATAGGAAACATAGATCTAAGTCACTTTCATATGCATGTATGAGCTATTAAAGAAAGAGGCATTCTCATCATACCTTAGGGCTTACTGAGCCAATAGTTTAAACACAACATACCATGCATATCTCAAATACCTGAGCACCTACTCCTTAGACATAGGCCACTTGAAGCACTTTGTCACCTTTTCATCAAGTACCTCTTTATCTCTTTCCATATCTGCATCTCAAAATGATCCTCAAGAAGGATCTACTCATCACATCTCATCAAGGAGGTTAGAAACATCCATATACTCAAATACATATGCAAGAAGTACAAGCAATAAGCATAATCATCAGATCCATAAGACTATCAAGTAAGAAGCATCATAAGTCAAGAAATACTTATCTTCAATAAGAGATGATACTCTCCCTCTTGAACCAATCTTCAAGTGCCATCAATGTCCATGATCCATATACCAATGTTGTCTTCAAGTATCCAACAAGATCTGCTAGGGATTATCCCAACTAGGGCTTGAGCATCTTTAAATTGACTGACTAGGTTCCATATCTCATATGGTTTTCATAAACCAGGGTTTTCACTCCAACCCTAACCTCATAGAGTCCATCAAACCCTAATCATCAAGATGCCTATATTTATCTTCATACCCTAGAATTATTTTAGGTCTCCACCATCCTCTTCTTGTTTCCATCAAAGGTGTCATCATTGGGGTGATCTCCATGACTTTTCTTCAACCCACCTCTGATACCATGTTAAATTTTCTTAGGGTGACATTTTTCTTTTCTATGATAGCTTCATTTCATCATAAATTCATTAATTTCACCCCATATCATCATTACATTATTCATATCTACACCATTATATATTAGCATATGCAATTACATAGAAAGAAGCAACATCACCATCATCATTAATGCAACAGAATATAAAAGGAATGGTAGAAGAAAGCATGCACACACATAGAGACACCAGGATTGATCCAAGACTAGGGCAAAACCCACTATGGGGAAAACCCTTGAAAAATATTCTTCTTCTTAGATCGTCATCAAATGATGCAACAAAAGAGAGTACAATGGTCCATAACTTTGTCTATGTAGTAAAATAATAATGATATTTATTAAACATATCTAATCATGCTAGGAATCAGAACCCTCGTACCGATGGTTGTAATGTGCTATCACAAACTGACGTCAATAATTGCATACTGTTTTCATTGTGTCAAACACCATTGATTACTGATGTCACTGTGTTGATCACTATTGAGTATTGTTGTCATAGTGTCGATCACTGTTGAGTACTAATGTCACTGTTAATAAGCCCAATACCTATGTTTGTTGCGGAAACTAAAAAATAAGATCTACAAATCTACAAATCTATATACCAAAAGAGAGAAACCTAAATCTATCTGATCACTGAAATCAACTGAAGTCAAGATGTCAAAACACTAGATTTGAACTGGGTTGCTCTCATCAACACTATCTACGAGTGAATAAAACTTCTGGGTCACTCTCACGAATACAATATGTGAGAGACTGTGACTAAAGAGTCACTCCCAAGAGGTCTCTATGTGTGTGAATCTGGTACTAAACTACAAAGACCCAAAGTCGCTCCCTTTCTAAGCTGTGTGAGTGACCCTGATGTCCTAGTCACTCTCACGACTACTCTGTGCAAGCGACTGGGGACCATAACCTTCTGATTTTCCTCTGAATCCAAATTCACTCCCATAAGCCTCTGTGCTAGCATCTAAGGGTCTATAGTCGCTCACATAGGCTTCTGTGCCAATGACCAGGGACCAAAATGCCCTATTCTGTGCTAGCAACCGTGATCCAAAAGACCATAACCCAGAGTGAACCTCTAGCCTGTAATTTCAAAGCCTTTTATGAACCCCTTCCATCAAACTTGTATGAACCAAGACAAAAGAGAAGAGAAGATGCATCCAAATGATCTTGAGGTCCCTTCTATTTATAGGATTTCCTAAGGGGTCACTTGGGGTTAAGACTGACCCAGGTAGTTACTCATGTGGTAAGGGTCGACACATTCCATAATATATGTATTAATAAAAGAATTCATAACTCAACTTTCGATTAACCAAATTGGGTGATATTTAGGTTGACTTTGGTCCTCTCAAAAGGAGGAATCTAATTAAATCATTATCTTTTTCATTTGAGTTGTCCAAGGTGGAAGTTTATGGAAGTTGCAAAAATTAACATGGGAAGTGGTCCCAAGGCTAGCAGATAAATCATTTGTGGGTTTGACATGGATATTTAAGGTAAAGCATGGAGAATATGGAAGCTTATAAAGTTACAAGGCTATATTTGTGTCCAAGGGGTTCTCTCAAGTTGATGGGATTGACTATGAGGATACCTTTGCTCCTATAACATGATACTCATCCATTAGATCAATTCATACTCTGGCTACATAGATGGGGTGGAAGATCCACTAGATGGATGTAAAAACAACATTCCTTAATGGAGTTATTGAGGAGGAGGTGTATATCGAGAAACCATAAGGCATTGAGACTTTTGATCGAGAGTCTCATGTGTGCATACTCAAGTGAGAATTGTACGGTCTCAAGAAAGCAACACGTGCTTGGTACACGAAGATCGATAACTATATCACTAGTTTGGACTTGACCAAAAGTGAAGCAGATGATAACCTCTAACATATCTTGGTAGAAGGTAAATTATTGATTATTGTCTTAAATGTTGATGATTTTATTTTAACTGGTGATGTGCAACTGATAAGATCTTGCAAAAAGGGACTTGTAAGAGAGTTTGAAATGAAGGACATGGGTCTCATGCACTACTTCCTTGGATTGGAAGTATGGAAAGGTGATGGGGAATTTTTTTTTCTCTCAGGGCATGTATGCCAATGAGATACTTTGGAGGTTCCGCATGGAAAAATGAAAACCCATGGATGCACCTCTAGTGACCAACTGGAGGAAAGAGGATGCCACTTCAAGTGAGGAAGTGAATGCTACTGTTTACTGACAGTTGGTGGGTTCACTAATGTATCTTTTCAACACTAACCAAATATGCACTATGTAGTCAACTAGCTGAGCCAAGTTATGGTTAGGCAAACCAAATTATTTTGGAAGGAAGCTAAACATGTTCTACAGTACCTTAATGGCACTACCCAATTTGGACTATGGTACTGATGAATAAAGGGAGGGAATCTATGTAGATTCATAGATGCAAATTGGGCAGGGAGTCCATCAAACCGAAAGATTACACCAGGTGAAATTTTTAGTGTTGGTTCCATAGCAGTTTCTTGATACAATAAGAAGCAAAGATTTGTGGCACTCAGCTTGGCGAAAGCATAATACATGGTTGTCAATTAAGAAACATGTGAACTGATCTAGATGAGAAAGATACTCGTTGGATTGTTTTTTCAGAGGATGGATCCAACTATGATCTACTATGATAATCATAATTGCATCAATCTCTCTGAAAATCCTATTTTCTACAATCGATCCAAGCATGTAGATATCTAATATCACCATTTACGGGACTGTGTGAAAAGGAGGATAATGTTGTTGTAGTACATTCTAACAAAGGAAAAGGATGCTGAAATTTTGACAAACGCCTTGTAAAGAGGGAAGTTTGAGTTCCACAGGTACAGAATAAGGGTGGTTGATAATCCCCTTCTTGTTAAGAGGGAGTGTTGAGAAATGCAGCAAGAAATTCTCAATTTGATTTTTCCTTGATAAAATTGAGAAAATTTGAATTTCCAAATCAACAGGCAACTTGGATGGTGTTAACTTGTGTGACATGGCTTGTTTCACCCATCTTACTAAGTAAATTCTATTTGGAGGAGTTATATTTTAGCTCTACATGTGTGATAGCTAATTTGTAGAAATCAAGGTCAGTTATCTTAGGTTGTTTTCTGTTAAACTAGTTCCAACTTTTGGAGGAACTAGTGGAAGGCTAGTTAAGCAGTGGGACTTTAGTCAAACTCAGTGATCATCCAGTTAACTAATCAATCAACCCAAAATAGCTAGTGCATGCAGAGAATGCTAGTTACCTAGTTGAGGTGGATATTCCAAGGTAGTGTAACATCATTTCTAGACTAGTCTTGAGTGTACATGTATTGCATGCAGTCAGATGATTAGCCTAAGGAATTGTGCAATTCAATTTGAGGAATTTCTTAAATAATAGGGGCCTAATTCCTTTAGGAGAAATGTAAGGAAATATGAGCTCAAGTAGAGGAAAAAATTATCTATGTCTAGGTCAGAGTTTCTTAGTGAGAAGAGAGATAGGTTATGAACTTACAGGGTGTGCTTAAATGAGAAAAGAAATTGTAATACATCTCTATTCATCATATTAATGCAATAATTCATTGAGGTTTTTAGAAAATTTCTTTCCCCATATAAAAAAATTTGTTTCATATGTGTTATTTCTTCTTGCATGTCTGAGATTTTTCTTCTAAATTGTGAATTAATGTCTGTAGAGAAGTAGAGTATGTGTGTGTCATGATTTTGATTAAAAATTCATGAGTAGTTGCAATATAAAACCTAATTTCTACAAATTTTGTCAAATACACATTATCATGATAGAGACATCATCGACAAACAACAACAAACAAAAAAAAACTAATCAAATGTCATCAACAAGGCATACTACAAAACCCTAGTATATATATGTGAGTTCCACAAAAGATATCAACATACGTACATAGCTACGATGGATAACACTGTGTACAGATCTCAATATACAAAATAAATTTCGTAGAATTTATACACGACCCTACAGAGATAGATCTGTGTATGTACTTGAACATTTTGAGGAAAACTAGCGTACATATTTGAAATCATTGAATCTTACTTTCACTACATAACACAACATCTATCAAACCCAAATCTTGGCATACATATTGTTACATTCACACATCATTATATGTAGATTCATACCATCATCATAGATCTATCATTGTTAGCTACAAACATAAATAGATCAAGAAATATGTATTCATTTCACATCTATCATATCGAAGCCAACTCCATGCTCTCTGGTGCATCCTTGTTTCAGATCAGATTACACATTAATAACTCATGCACACATAACACATTGATCTCCATCTACTTATATAGATTTAGCCTTAGCCAATACCTTAGGCCAATCCCTTAGTAACATCGTTGGTATTCTTTGACGGGATCAAATAACCATTATCACACCCATTACTATGGGCCAATACCATGGTAATGATCCCTGGTATCCAAAATACCATGGTTTGGATTCTATACATGGATTTCCCTTGTAGGAAGAGAATATGTATGTGACTTTTCATCATAGGATCAACATATACTTTCTCAAACTTCACTTTTAACATTCATCTATCTCTGATTTGTCATTTCCCTATGCATATCATCTGTAGCATTCGTATCAATCTGTAGTATCTGCATAACCATCATGTTGCCACAATGTTGACATATTTATCAAGTAGGTTTCAAACAAGGACACTGCATTATCCATAATGCCAAAAATCTCCCCATTTGGATTTGATGGCAACCACTTTGGTGTTTGGTCATCACCTATAAATACTTGCAAACACACCTGTAAATACCAAGTCTTCTCAACAAGCATTCTTCTCCAAACACCAATCTTCTCTACCCCTTTGACATCAAGGGCAAAGGGTTGACCAATGTTGAATGAAGGCTTCTCTCCTCCTTTATAGAGAGGATCGTTGTAGGTATGATATGCTGAATATGAAAAATGCATACTGACCATACTTCCCTTAAGCATATGCTGAACCTTCTGAAGATATTCAATAGAGTGCATGACTTGATGACTCAACCAAATATGACCTTTCCTATCACAAATGATTTATGATTACATCAATCACCCAACACAGTGGGGTTACATATTTGACCCAACATGACATCAATTGCCAAAAATAGCATGACTTGATCCCAATAGCCCATATATGACTAAATTTTGTAGGTTTTACCCTGTACAGAAATTACATGTAAACAAATTCTTCAAACAGAAAAAGAAACAATGGAAACAACATAAAACAAATATATACAGAGATTTTTCCTTGGTTCCCAAAACCTTGACTACCAGATTTATTTTTCATTATATTCCTTTTAATGTTACAATACACACACACACACACACACACACACACACACACAGATATATATATATATATATATATATATATATATATATATATACATGTCAAAGCATTCATAAAACTCATTCCATTAACCCTAGATTAGAACATAATCGTAGTTATCTTGACCATATCTACAAAATACCATGGGAAGAAAACCATCATGCCCAAAACCATGTGCAAAATCCATGCACAAAACCACGGGTAGGTCCGCCCACCATCTTTAGGTCTGGCCCCCATCCTTGGGTCCACCCAACTATTATTGAGTCTGCATAAAAAAAAAAAAAAAATCCCATGGCGCTACCCTGTGCAAGGGGACTACTTACCCCCTGTGAACCCCCCAACATGGGGGGATGCCACCCCCTTGCGATCCTCCCATTGTGCCTGATGCAACATACAACTCGTGGGGCTAGGCGTGGAAAGAATATAACATATACCCAACAATTTTTAAAATGACTTACAACATGCGTCTTTACATGACCTTTACATCAAGAGACATATATGACACTTATAACCAAAGACAAAAAACTCAACCATGAGGTAGCAAGACCATAATAGTCATCAACAACTGTCATGCACCATGTAGGAATTTGCAACATAGTAGCAACATAGATATAATTATGACAACAACATGAACATCCTCATCATTAAGGAGTAGTGTAAGATAAGTCAGTGTAGCATCAAACTCTCCAATGTGACCAAATATGCAATGTTTCCAATCATCACCAAGTAGTGTAGTAGCAACATATCAATAAACATCATGTTGACTCAAGTAAAATTCTTTTTCCACATATATGAATAGCCATAATCCATAGGCAGCAATATCAATCTCTTGAACCACATTGCCATCATATTATCTCCATGCATCCATAAAAAACAATGTTAACCTTCAACATCAAGCATATAAAATAACTTCACCAAAATGTAACTCAAGTAATCATCCATAAGATCACTATCTACGATTCATCCATTATGGATAACCCATGACATAGTGATATATATATATATATATATATATATATATATATATATCTTCTCATCAATAAGAAATGCCAACAACATGAATGCATCATCATCAACCAATTGTAGCATAAGATTTTGCAATCAAACTCTATTAGTAACTCATATCCTTGATATCATATTATTGAGATCAAAATGTTATATTCATAACTAATAAGAGCCAAAATCTTCAAGCATCATATTCATCATCATATGTAGCACATACATGCAACAACAACATGTGTGAGAACCAAGAATACCTTCAACATCACAAGGCATAGAACTGATCAGAAGCATATAAATATTCTCATCAATGTCAACAAACAGTGAGTGAATTATAAACTCATCATCATCAACCAATTTCAGCAATGACCATAGAATATGTTGGCATTATGACATATATTTGGCACTATGACACAGGTGTTGTCCTTGATGGAAACTCACTCAGATGACAGATCATAGCTCAGACTCATAGAATGAAGAAAAGAGAGGTATATGTAGGTTCCCCACTAACCAAGCCACATGTACACGTGGGTTAGTAGACCAAAATAAGTGTATAACATACACACACACTTTCATAGAAGGAAAGGCGTGTACATGTGGAAAACTATGTTTTGGTCCATGGTATTTGGTCCATGGTATTTTGATCCATGGTATTGGTCCAAGGTATCTGGTCCGAAGTGTTGACCCCAGGTATTTGGTCCATGGTATTGAGTAAGGCCTAATACTATAAAAGGAGGAGAAGATCATTAGGCAAAAGTACTCAAGCATTAAATATCTGATGAAGAGCAAGATCTAGTATACAGGTTATTGGGTTATGCTGCATAGCTGGATCTGAACCAAGGATGAACCTTAGCACTTGATAAAGGATAAGGTCTAATCATGGGTCAAGATATTAAGGCTTGAAGTGAAATCTGTACGTAGGTTCACTTTAGAAAAGGTGCATATACACGCTGGTTCTACATATCAAAACATAGTATACATCTTAAATTTGATTTGTAGATCTGTACGCAAGTTTGTCTTGAGAAAAGTGCATATGCATGTAGGTTCGACACATTGAAGTAGCGTATATGAATCTGATTATGGAAATGAAAAATTATTGACTTTCTAACACTGATTCACCCCCCCTCTCAGTATTATTTCCAACAATTGGTATCAGAGTAGGTCCTTCAGAAGAAGCTTGATCTCTTGAAGGAAGATCCATCATCATGAGTAACCACGAAAGAGAGGGATCCATCAGACCACTAATCTTTGATGGGAGCAACTTCTTTTATTGGAAGGTAAGAACCACAATCTATCTTCAATCTCTTGGAACAAATGACTGGGAAATCGTAGAAGGAGGATACGCATTTCCATCAACAATTCCAACAGATGCGACAGGTAAAAAGCAATATGAAACCAATGCCAAGGCTGTCAATACTTTATTAGGGAGTCTGTCACAATCAGAATTTGTCAAAGCTATGCAGCTCAAATCCACCAAAGAAATATGGGACAAGATCGTTCTAAGCTATGAAGGAGACACTCAGGTAAAATGTGCAAAATTGCAAACTGTCAGAATTCAATATGAAACTATCAAAATGCACAATGATGAAAGTATAACTAGTTACTTCTTACGTATAGATGAGATTGTTAATTGCATGAAGAATTTGGGTGAAGAGATAAAAGAAGTTACTTTATTTGAAAAGGTTTTAAGATCCTTGTCTACTAAGTTTGAATCAAAAGTATCTACCATAGAAGAAAAGCAAGATCTTCAGACTATTACTATGACACAGCTGCACAGAATCTTAACTGCTTTTGAAATGAGAAAAGGAGGTCCATCAAATATGAGAGAGGTTTCATTTAAAGCTTCAAGAAGAGAAGAACTCAATGAATCGGGACATATTTCAGAAGGAGAGGAAGAAGCAAACTTTGTCAAGAACCTTCAACGAGGTTCCAGAAGATTCAGAGGTAAACTACCTTTCAAATGTTTTGCTTGTGGAAGAGTCGGTCATTATGCTGCCAAATGTCCTCATAAAGATAAGCTTGATAAAGGTAAGGAATCAGCTAAATGGAATAGAAAACAAAGTGTAAGTAAGAAGATCTACTATACGCATGAAGATAGCGATGGTTTATGAATTAGTGATGAAGATGAAAATAGTAATGACTATACACTTATGATGGCTTTTTAAGATGATGATTTCTTGGATGGTTTAGATGAAGATAACCTTTATGAAGAAATATCTAAACTCAAAATCTGTTTAGAAGAAAAGAATATGATTATAAATACTTTGACATTCCAACTTGCTAAAAGAGAAAAACACAATGAAAAACTAGAATGTGAAATTGTGGGTCTAAGAAAGGATATTGAGAAAACAAAAGCTCTCAATTTTAGATTTGCTAAAGGATCTGAAACACTAAATGAAATTATCAAAGTGTAGCATTCTCCTCTGATAAATACAAGTCTTGGATATACTGAAGAAGCATCTCAAGCACAGAAGCCATTAACCTCCACTAAAAGTTATCTTGATGTAGCAAAGAGCAGTGAACAGTTTGACAATCGTTAGCAAAGGCATAAATAAGATCACTAGGTAAATCAGGCTCAATTTACTTCAAGGATGAACATAAGCTACAACCAACCTCAGGTAAATCATACTCAATCTACTTCAAGAATGAATATCATTAGAAACTACAATCACCAGGTTAGTAGATTCGATAATTGTAGGAACTTCTTTAATGGCCAATGTTTTTCATGTCATAACTTTGGACAAAAAGCTGCTCAATGTGTTGCTTACAAGACCATCATGACCAGAGAAGCACGAAATCAAAGGAATGTGACAGGGATCATGAAATGGACCTACAATAACTTTTCTCTTCTTGAAAAAGAAATAAAATGCTCTATCTGCAACAACTTCGGTCATGAAGAATATGAATGCAAGAGTAAATTTCGGCAAACATCTCAGAAGGAGAAAACTTCACTAAGTCCCAAAATATGGAGAAAGAAAGAACTGTAAACAAAAAGATGTGGTATAGCCTTGTATGCAGAAGGACAAGAAAATCAGTGGTACATCGACAATGGATGCTCAAAACACATGACAGGTGACAAAGAAAAACTTCAGTCATATAATGCCTTAGAAAAGGAAAAGAAGGTCTCATTTGGAAATGACACTCCTACTGTCATAAAAGGTAAAGGTTTTGTTCTCTTAAAAGAAAAAGTTAAAGCTGGGAATGTTATGTATGTTGATGGTCTAAAGCATAACCTATTGAGTGTCAGTCAAATGTGTGATCAAGGAAATGAAGTAGTATTTCGATCAAATGGATGTGTTGTTCGTGAGCTTGATACAGGAGAAACCGTGATCAAAGGTATAAGAACTCCAAACAAATTATACATACTCAAGGGAGGACAACAATAGTGCTATCTAAGCAAAAATGATGAACACTGGCTATGGTACAGAAGATTGGGGCATCTAAGCTTCTCTCAAATAAGAAAATCATGCAGATTCCACGTTTTTCGTGATCTTCCTGATATCAGCATCCCTAAAAATACAATATGAAAATCATGTCAATTTGGTAAGAAAACAAGAGCACACTTCCCTGAAAAGGAAGGATCAGCTAGTAAGCCTCTTGAACTTGTTCATACTTATTTATGTGGACCATTAAGGAAAAAATCACCTCGTGGAGAAGAATACTTTATATTGTTCATTGATGAGTTTTCCAGAATGTGTTGGATAGGACTTCTAAAGCATAAAGATGAAGCATTTGAAAAATTCAAAGCCTTCAAAGCCTTGGTTTAAAATGAATCAGATCGCAAAATCAAATGCCTCAGATCTGATCAAGGAGGGGAATTTACCTCGGATGAATTCTTTAACTTTTGTGAAGAACATGGAATAAAAAGGAAATTCTCCACTACAAGGACTCCTCAGCAAAATGGAGTGGTAGAAAGGATGAACATAACTATTCAGCAAATGGCTCGTGCTATGCTAGATGAGTCTGGAACTCATACAACCTTCTGGGGTGAAGCTGCATTTGTTGTCATCACTATTCTCAACCAAGCAAATGTTCGTGTAAACAATACTCAAACTCCACGTGAACTTTGGTATGCTAAGACTCCTACTGTAAAATACTTCAAAGTTTTTGGAAGAAAATGTTACATCAAAAGGACTGATGAAAAACTTGGTAAGTTTGAACCCAGAGAAGATGAAGGCATTCTCCTTGGTTACTCTTCCCGAAGTAAAGGATATAAATGTTATAATAAAAGTCTTGGGAAAATTATTGAAAGTATTGATGTTGTGGTTGATGAAACATGAA
The DNA here is from genome assembly GCA_031772625.1 of Pinus tabuliformis. Lineage (NCBI taxonomy): Eukaryota > Viridiplantae > Streptophyta > Pinopsida > Pinales > Pinaceae > Pinus > Pinus tabuliformis. Next base: position 881,207,578 of record CM062813.1, read on the forward strand.
AAAATCCAAAGCAAGTAAAAATCGAAGATTGTGAAGAAGATGAGGATTATCCTCCCACATCAAAACAGACTAATTCTGAAGAAGAAACCAATGAAGCACTAGAAGAAGAGATAATGGTAGAAGAAAATATTCCATCCAGGTATGTTTAGAAAACTCATCCAGAGGCTCAAATTTTGGGACAAAAAGAGGCAGGTGTGCAGACAATAAGAACTATTACAGAAGCTTCAAGCTATCTAGCATTTCTTTCCTCCACTGAACCTCAAAATGTAAATGAAGCATGCAAAGATGAATTTTGGGTCAAGGCCATGAATGAAGAACTTGAGCAAATTGAAAAGTACAATACTTGGGAATTAGTTCCTAGACCTCATGATAAGAATATCATAGGAACTAAATGGATATTCAAAAACAAGTTGAATGAAAATGGAGAATTTATTAGAAACAAGGCCAGACTTGTTTGTATAGGGTATGCTCAGCAAGAAGGTATAAATTTTGAAGAAACTTTTGCACCTGTTGCTAGACTTGAAGCCATAAGAATGTTGCTTGTTGTTTCTAGTTTTCAGAAATTCAAAGTATACCAAATGGATGTAAAATCTGCCTTCCTTAATGGAGACTTATAAGAAGAAGTCTATATTGAGAAACCAGACGGATTCATTCTTGGAAATGATGCAAAACTTGTATGTAGACTTAGAAAATCTCTCTATGGTCTAAAACAAGCTCCAAGGGCCTGGTATTACCATCTTGACAAATATCTCTATCAACAAGGTTTTTCAAAAGGATCAGCTGACAACAATCTATATATAAAGATGGACAATAATAAATTGCTAATACTTGTTGTGTATGTTGATGATATCATTTTTGGTAGCAATGAAGAAGCCATGAGTCAGAATTTTTCTTCGATAATGCAGCAGGAATTTGAAATGTCCCTGCTTGGTGAGCTTACATACTTTCTTGGTCTACAAGTTCAACAAAATAAAGAAGGCATTTTTCTGTCACAAACCAAATATCTTAAACAGATCTTAAAAAAATATGGCATGGAAGATTCTAAACCAGTATGTATCCTAATGGTAATAGGATGCAGTCTCAATTCAAATGATGAATCAGCAGTAGTACATCAACCAACCTATAAATCCATGATTGGAAGTCTACTTTATCTAGTAGGTACCCGACCATACATCATGCATGCAGTAGGAATAGTTGGAAGATGCCATGAAAATCCAAAGGAATCACACCTTTAGGCAGTCAAAAGGATTTTCAAATATCTTCAAGGGACACATAATTTTGGTTTATGGTATCCTAGAGATACAAATCTTACACTTCATGCATATACAGATGCGGATTGGGCAGGAAGTGTTGATGACAGAAAAAGCACTAGTGGTGGCGCATTCTATATGGGTTCCAGATTAGTGTCTTGGTTCAGCAAGTAACAAAGTTTAATTGCATTATGTATAGCTGAAGTAGAATATGTGGCTGCTGCATCTTGCTACACACAAACCCTTTGGATGATGAAAACATTGCAAGACATTCAGATCATATGTACTCCACCCATCCCCATTCTATGTGATAATACAAGTGCCATCAATATTTCAAAGAATCCAGTCATGCATTCCAAGCACATACCAATCAAATATCATTTTCTACATGAACAAGTGCTTGAACAAAAGGTAAAATTGGAGTATGTTCCCTCCAAAGAATAGGTTGTTGATATATTCACCAAACCACTGCCCAGAGAGACATTTGAATATCTCAAACAGAAGGTGGAAGTAGTTTATGCATCATCCTACTGTTAAAATTGATCTGTTTAAGAGAAAGGTGGTTATACGCGAGTTTCATGAAGCATAGTCATGTACATATGCTGGTTTCTGTGGATATAGTCGTGTATATGTTGGTTTGAAGAAAAGCAGTGGGCCAGACTCAGGATGAAAGGGGTCTAATATGGTTAAGTGAATTATCTGCTCTGCTTGATGATGGTTATAGTCTATGGATGACATGTGGAAATATGTTGGCTCTCATAAGTTGTTGATAACTTGATGTATATCTAATTAATGATAATGCCTTGATAACTCTTCTACTATATGAAATATTAGATCTGACAGTTATCATATGGCATAGGTTCAGGGGGAGCATATACTTCTAATAATGCATTGTTGGCATTATCTTAGAAGATCTTGGTACAAATTCACATAGTTGTTTTTGAGTCAGGTGGAACAGGTTCAGGGGGAGATCATGGTTGTTGATCTGGATGTTGATTGACAGATGGTGTTGATGATAGTTGTTGATGACTATCATGGTCTTGTCTCAGATATTTGGTCTTTGTTATATATGTCATGTATATCTTTTAATGTAAAGGTCATGAAATGACCTATTTTGTTACCCCACTATGCATGTGATGGATGATGTAATGTTCTTGTTTTGACATGTATAAACAATTGGTATATCCCCACTTGGTTGGGAGATGGATGTATGTATGAGTCATTGGTGATAGGAAGGTCATTTATGATGTATGTATAGAGTCATGTTCTTCTTTTAAAACTTCTTCTTGTAGACCTTTCTTATATTCAGGGGGAGCATGGAATTGATCATGGAGCTCAATCATCACACTTCAGCACATCAGAGAATTCAGCATGCACTCAGGGGGAGAATAACCCTTTGCCCTTGATGACAAAGGGGGAGAGTGACATGGGGTTTCCATCAGGTCCAAAGGGGGAGATTGTTGGATTATGACACAAATTTGGCACTATGACACAGGTGTTGTCCTTGATGGCACCTAACTCAGATGACAGATCACAGTTCAGACTCACAGAATGAAGAAAAGAGAGGTATACGCAGGTTCCCCACTGACCAAGCCATGTGTACATGCAGGTTAGTAGACCAAAAGAAGCGTATAATGTGCACATGCACTTTCACAAAAGGAAAGGCACATACATGTTGGAAAACTAAGTTTTGGTCTGTGGTATTTGGTCCATGGTATTTTGATCCATGGTATTGGTCCAAGGTATCTGGTCCGAACTGTTGACCCCAGGTATTTGGTCTAAGGTATTAGTCCTAAGTGGTTTTTGGTCCATGGCATTGAGTAAGGCCTAAGACTATAAAAGGAGGAGAAGATCATTAGGCAAAAGTACTCAAGCATTGAATATCTGATGAAGAGCAAGATTGAGTATACAGGTTATTGGGTTATAGTGCATAGCTGGATCTAAACCAAGGATGAACCTTAGCGCTTGATAAAGGATAATATCTAATGATGGGTCAAGATCTTAAGGCTTGAAGTGAAATCTGTAAGCAGGTTCACTTTAGAAAAGGCATGTATACATGCTGGTTCTGCATATCAAAACAGTGTATACATCTTAAATTTGATTTGTAGAACTGTATGCAGGTTCGTCTTGAGAAAAGTGCATACACACGTAGGTTCAACACACTGAAGTAGCATATATGAATCTAATTATGGAAATGAAAAATTATTGACTTGCTAACACTGATTCACCCCCCCCTCTCAGTATTATTTCCAACAGCATACACATCCTCTTCATCAAGTGTATCAAGTGGGATTAAAAACTTCACTAAGTGAAACACAAGCAACATATAATTAGCATCATTAATGACATAATGACAACAATATATGTATATTTAGCAGTAACAACAACTATACATTAGCAACGATATGTACTCATCATAAACATCATCATGCTACAAGGAATTATTAAGAAACCATAATGTCAACAATGGACCATTTAGCAGCATATCAGATGCTACCCCTGAATATGTGCCAATTATTTATTGTCAAACTTGATCATATCCACCTCTTCAATCAACAAATCCATCAAAGAACCACAACAACAATAACAGTTTGCAACAACTCATGAACCATCATGAATCAACATCATTCCTAAGCAAAATCAATAGATTGTAGCGAATCAATGTCAGAACCAAAAAGCCAATAATAATTTGATGGAAGCATATGAGAAGCTCCCCCTGAATCTGTGTCATTCATTTATCACCATAGGGAACCATACACAACTGTTGGAATAAAAATCGGGTATATACATGACTGTCCTTCATGAGATCCACGTACAAAAAGTAAATTTTTGATTCGTTATAGTCAAAACTTCCCTTGAACTTGTATTGTTTGTTCTTGTTCACTGTTACCTCATTAGATGCAATTTCAGTACCATAAATATCACCAAAGAACATGAAATGTCAAGATATGCATGCATAGCTCCCCCTAAGATCATACACTACTGATTCTGTGGACCTTATAATCATCACCTACTTTTCATGAGGTTATGTACCTCAAATTCACTTTTGCAGTCACTGTTTGAAGCATGCTTTATGAACAATGGTCTATAGTAGGGGAAATATTCCCTATGTCTATAACTGATGTTCCTTCTTCCTCCAAATATGCATGAAGTTTCTAATCATGTGTTGGAACTTATCCCATCTTTTGCTTCCATTCCAAAAGTTTGACTTGCAATTAGTGGCCTTATACCCAAATGAGTTACAAGAAAAACAATATCCATAAAACCATCCTTTATTCCTAGGGATTCGTATTGACTTTGAACTCAGAGATTTCCTTCCAGATGTGTAACTTGATTCAGTGTTCCTTTGAACAACATTATGCTAGCTTTTATCATCACATTGTGTATCTTCAGCCATGTAATTGTATCCAATGCCTATCTTTATTAGAGGAGAGTGTTGTTCATTAATAATCTTCTCTAGAGATTCATATCCCTTTACCAATTTGTTGATTTTCTCATAATATTCCCTTAGAGTTACTACTTCAGACTCTAATTTTTCACAATTCTTTTCCTTTTCTTGAAGTTGCTTTGCTAAGAATTATGCTATTTTATTGGTTGCTTCCAATTGCATTCTTAACATTTTTATTTCCTTGATCATATGAATTTCTTTTATTTCCTGATCTGAAATGGGGGTTTGATAACTTGTTATGCTTACAAGAACCTCCCACTCAGTTAAACAAATAAATGATCTAGCTTATATATGACATTTGCGGAATTAAATACCTGAAACATGTGTATGTCTTTTTAAATTGTTTAAATTCTTTAAGTCCATTTGTTTTTGTTGATATTAAACAAATATAATAGCCATATAATGCAGAAAATAAACATATACACATAACAACAAATTTAATCTAGGAGTTCACCTGAATATCGTGGGCTATGCCTCCTTGAGCTTTTGTCATCTTGACTTGTATCTTTAGGATTATGGCAAAGTTTACTTTACAAGTTCCACACTGAACTCCAAAGGTTACTGAACTGAACCAATGGGCTTAGAATACCATCTATATCCCTGTCATGACTGTCATCACTCTACAAACAGATCTAAGCTCCCTTAGACTTGATTCCTTCAATCGATGCTCTGAGCTACCCTGAGCTTCTTTATGGCACTAACTCCTTTAAAATTCTTTAACTGTCACTGAAACCTTACCTACTATCTCTAGCACATATCAGACACCAAAAATAGACTGATCATTTTCTCAAAATGAGCACTGCATCCCCAAAGTAGGCCTTCCTCCACTGTTGGTACTGAGCTGCCTGAAACTTCCCTGTAGCATCTAAGCTTTTAGAAGTCTTTGAATGGCTCTGCAAATCCCTATAATGGATTCAAAATGCTCAGTCGCTGAGAACGAGTACTGGTATCTCCTTCAATTGCCTCTAACTCCCGGTGGCTTTGAGCTCCAAAATATTCTTGGATGAAAATATCTATAAAGATGACTTCTTTAGCTTCTCTGGACTATTCCATTGGCTTCAGAAGGCTCCCATTAGCCTAGCTAGCCTCTTGTTTCACTCTCTCTTGTCGAAAACTACTCCTAGAGTGCATTTATTCAATATCCCCTAGGGATACTCCACCAAACTTGGTGAAGTGGCACTTAACTCTGGATAAACATAGCATATCCGAATTTTCTTTATCCGCTCCACCAAGCTAAACCATTGGAGGTAACCGTTACAATAAATGTTGGGTGCATATGTGGGTTGTATAACCCCAACGGTTAGGGATAATTCTCTGTAGGAACTATCAGTTGTATTAACATTCAACTGCATGTGAATGTGTTGCAAACGGGCGGTTAAATCAGCATCGAGATTCTTTCTCAATGGTTACATTGGAATTAACATTTGTCATTACTTGCTGTCATGTGAATAGTTTATGGGGACGGCCGACGGGTAAGACTGTTGGTGGTACTAACCCCCAATTCTCAAACCATTGCAAAACAAATACGTAATGTAACCAATACATGTTAAGGAATAATGTCAGGCTGAGTTGGTAGAGAACTGTCCTGCCTTGCCAGAGGTCACAGGTTCGATTTTGTCGGACCCATACAAATTTTGCATAACCATTCCAGGGCCACGTGGAGGCCTCCGGACTTGCCACGTGTCAACACCTGATTGGTCCCCAAAAGGGAATATTCCTTGTAATATACTCTTTTTTAATTTTTCCAAAAACCAAATTAATCTTGGCCAAATGTCCAAAAATCGCAGTTTACTGGACTTTTCAAATTGCGATAACTCCATACGGTGTCGGTTTTTCGAACCGTTCATGGCACCAGAATCAGGAAGACGAGATCTATCTAGTCACTCAGGTTTGACACTCTTTCAAACACTTTGAAATTTGAGCTATCACTTAGGTCATTGATCAATATCTGATCACTCCTCCCCATTAGGAACCTTTTGGACCCCAAAAGACTGATATAGTGATATGTACAGCAAAATGAGAGTACAATAGCCTCTTCTTTTTAGCCTCCATACACTTTTCTTGCATGGCTAGTGCCTTTGAACCAAAAATGAAAGGTAGTTGACACTTCCCTTCCTAGATGCACTTGTCCTCCTGTTAAGAACTGCCTTCCTTGAACTCATTCAAAATTTCTATTGAGCCACTTCTATGGTGACTTTTGTTGCTGCAAATCTTCTTCTAACATCTTGTCAAAAACAACATAATTAAAGAAACAACTTAAAGACATAAAATCTTGCTCCATCAAAAGAAACAAAGTTCACATCATCTGAATCATCATCATGTCTCTTACATCTTGGTGTACAAATGATCGACTAAATCACAAGCCGACAAAAACATGCCTTCTTCAAACAACTGACTCTCCAAGTCAAGCATGTACAAAAAGAACTTGATGATTCTTTTTCAAAGTAGAAATAATTCCACCTCTTATGAAACACTTCATCATTATCTCCCTTTTTCAATCTTGGAGACAAAATCAACTTTTCCAAGTCAATATGACATTGCATGCATGTTTAAACAAAGCAATCGACCATCAAGTCAATTACACATACATGTTCAAATACAATGAAATCATCAACATTCCTTTGTTCATACATACCATTCTCATGCATGTATTCCATTCTTCAACTTTCTCTCAAGCACAATCATAAGTACAAGATCCTCAATCATATGTAAATGTACTTACAAAGCTGAAATGAACATAATTTTGCTACAATAAAGCGAGTCTCATACTCAACTTTTTCATTCACCTTCTTGGTTAAACCCTGTAACCTGCATTCCATTGGCAAAGAAATGTGTCAAATCCAAATACATGCAACTTTATTTGGATAAGAACTCTAACCATTTCTTACCAATCCACATCAAAGGGGCTTCCTTTAACTGCATATCGACATCAACATGTGAATCATCTTGAAACACATCAATTATGGAAACTTCTTTTCCATTCTTTCCATTTTCTTTTACCACCTTCTTCAAATTTCATGGAAGAATTGTTGGATTCAAAGTCCAACACTTTTCAGCAATATGTCCTTGCTTATGGAAATAAGTGCAACACATGTGCATCCTCTTAACAACATAATGTGCCTTATCCAATGGACCTTTAGCTTCTTGCCTCCTTTTCTTCAAAAGTTTCCTGTGTGTGGCCATTTTCTTCCAACATCTAGGAACAATATGGTTAACCAAACCACGAAAGGAAAATGAATTTTTTTTCCAATACTTATGTGGAAATTTACCATGCCTAACATAATCAAAATAAATGTGATTGAAATCAGAGTTATACCTTTCTCTTTCACCTTTGTTTCCTTCATGAGAAGGTGAATTGAATGAAGAAGTGGCTCCCTTCGGAACACCATCAATCTCTTCAATGATTTTAGAGCTTTCACAACTCCCTTGTTCAAGCGCATGCTTATGAACACCTTCTTCTTGCAAAGTATGTTTGAAACAATTGCATTCCCTGTGAATACAATCTTTACAAACTTGAGGTAGAGAACCTAAAATGAAACTCCTTCTAGGAACTGTTTCAATTTCCTTCATCGCTACTTTGGAACTTTCTCCATAAGATTGTCCATAGCCAAGACCCAAATACTTAGGCCTTTCCTCAACCATTATTGGCTCAAAAATTCCTTGTGCATGTTCTCCCAATCCTTTTCCTTCATAACCCATTTTTGACATCAACTTGGACCCTATACCTCTTGTATGTTTTTCAAAAGAACAAAAATAAACACTCTTAGAGGAAATTGAAGACAAACTAGGATTGTTTACCTCTTCTTCAAATTGATGCTTGACTAAGGTTTCTTTGGCAACATGGAGCTATGTATCCATCGCATGCATCCTTTCTAGGTTCATATTTGCAATATGAAGTTGGCTCTCCATTTCTTGCAACTTTTCAAAAAGCAACTGCTTCTCTTCCTTCATGGAATTCAACTGCTCTTGAAGTTTTGTGCTCTTCCTTTCATCTTCATACATTTATTTCACCATATCCATCATGATGAACAAGTCACGTTTCATGTCTTCATTGAAGAATCTTGTGAAGGAGGAGGGTTTTGAAAACTCACTTGTAGAAGTTGTCATTATAAAAATGAACAAAAGAGCTTCAACAAAATTCACAAAGCTTTCAAAACATATTGACAAAACTTCTGAAAAAAATGGTTGTAGAGTCAAACTCTTATTCAAGCAGCCTTTTGCAAACAAACCCTCTTGTTCTTCAAGGGTTGCGTTGAGGTCCTTTGGGTAAGGAGAATGCCTTCAACCCTTCTTCCTTCTTGTCCTCTCATGGACTTAGCTATCAGTAGCTTTCCCTTCACCTCTAGCAAACTCAAGAAACAATTAGTTTATAAATAGTCAAACAGTCAAATTCTTTGTACAGTTTAAACACATTTCAAGTCAAACAAGCAACCTATTGCTCTGTCAATCAAGCAACCAGCTTTGATACCACCTAATCTAAAATGGGGGTTTGATAACTTTTTATGCTTACAAGAACCTCCCACTCAGTTAAACAAATAAATGATCTAGCTTATATATGACATTTGCGGAATTAAATACTTGAAACAGGTGTATGTATTTTTAAACTGTTTAAGTGCTTTAATTCCATTTGTTTTTTCTAATATTAAACACATATAACAGCTATATAATGAAAAAAATAAACATATACACATAACAACAAATTTAATCTAGGAGTTCACCTGAATATCATGGGCTACGTCTCCTTGAGGTTTTGTCATCTTGACTTGGCTCTTTCGGATTATGGAAAAGTTTCTTTTACAAGTTCCACACTTAATTCCAAAGGTTACTAAACTAAACCAATGGGCTTATAATACCATCTATATCCCTATCATGGCTGTCATCACTCTTCAAACAGAACTAAGCTCCCTTAGACTTAATTCCTTCAATCGGTGCTGTGAGCTACCCTGAGATTCTTGATGGCAATAACTCCTTCATAATTATTTAAATATCACTAAAACCTCACCTACTGTCTCCAGCAAATATTAGACACCAAAAATAGACTGATCATTTGCTCAAAATAAGCATTGCATCGCCAAACTAGGCCTTCCTCTACGGTCAGCACTAGGTTTCTTGAAACGTCCTTGTAGCATCTCGGCCTTTAGAAGTCTTCAAATGGCTCTACAAATCCATGCAATGGATTTAGAATTCTCATTACAGTAAAAAAATGACTATTGGTTCGTTGAGAACGAGTACTGCTAGCTCCTTCAATTGCCTCCAACTCCTGGTGGCTCTGAGCTCCAAAATCTTCCTAGATGAAAATATCTATGAAGATGACTTCTTCAGCTTCTCTAGACTATTCCATTGGCTTCAGAAGGCTCCAATTAGCCTAGCTAGCCTCTTGTTTCACTCTCTCTGGTCAAAAAGTGCTCATGGAGTGCATTTATTCAATATCCCCTAAGGATACTCCACCAAACTTGGTGAACTGGCACCTAACTCTGGATAAACATAGCATATCCGCCTTTGTTTTATCCACTCCACCAAGCTAAACTGTCAGAGGTAACCATTACAATAAATTTGGGTGCAAATGTGAGTGGTATAACCCCGTAGGTTAGGGCTAATTCTCCATAGGAACTGGTGGTCATATTAACATTCAACCGTATGTGAATGCGCTCCAAACGGGTAATTAAGTCGACCTCGGGATTCTCGCCCGACGGTTACATTGGAATTAACAGTTGTTATTACTTGTTGTCATGTGAACAATTTATGGGGACTGTCAGCGGGTAAGACCGTTGGCCGTCCTAACCCCCAATTATCAAACCATTGCAAAACAAATACGCAATGTAACCAATACATGTTCAGAAACAACATCGGGAGGAGTTCGTGGAGTGTTGTCTTGCCTTGCCGAAGGCCGCAGGTTCCATTCTATCGGACCCATACAAATTTTGCATAACCATTCCAGGGCCACGTGGCAACCTCTGGGCTTGCCACGTGTTAGCACTTGATTGTTCCCCAAAAGCGAATATTCCAAGGAATATACTCTTTTTAATTTTTCCAAAAACCAACTTAATCTTGGTCAAATGTCCAAAAATTGCAGTTTACGGGACTTTTCAAATTGCGATAACTCCTTCATGTGGTGTCTCTTTTTTGAACCATTCATGGCACCAGAATCAGGAAGAAAAGATCTATCCAGTCGCTAAGGTTTGACTCTCTTTCGAACACTGAGCTATCACTTAGGTCATTGATCAATATCTGATCATTTCTAGTTCTTTGTTCACATTCTTGAGTTTGTCAATTTCATTTAATGTTTCTAATAAACCATCTTTGCAACTATATGATTCACTAATTGATTGATCTTCAAGAGCCATAAGTAATGAATAATCCTGATCTAATTCATCATCCTAATTCTTTAAAGAACATTAACTATCACTTTCTTCTAGAGAATCCATAAATACATCATCATATTTATCTACATATTGTTCTTCGAATGCCATAAATAATAGATAATTTTGATATGATTCATCATCTTCATTATTGGAAGAATATTCACTATCTCCATGAGTATAAAAACTTTTCTTTCTACCAAATTTTATTTTAAAATTCCTCTTTGGAACATTCTTCTCTTTCTCATTATTTTGTTTATAACGACATTTAGCGGCATAGTGACCTACTCTTCCACAAGAAAAACATTTAAAAGGAATCTTAACTTTGAACCTGCTAGTTCCTACTTATATTTTCTTCACAAAATTTGCTTCTTCTTCATCTAAATGGTAACTAGTTTCCTTAGGATCTTTCTTTTATTTCCATTTATATGTTGCTTTGAAAGCTCTTCTCTCATATCGCATGGACCACCTTGTAGAATTCCTGTAGAAACTTTGATAGATATGGAATTCTAGTTAAATTAAACACAAGTAATTTGTTGATATTCACGAGAGGAGAGAAAGAATTTGCTCCATAAAATCAATGTATTAAATTAATGAACAATATTCATACATGAGCAACCAAACCTCTAATCCCAAAGAGAGGTGGTTATATAGAAATTGCCGAATCTACAAAAACAGGAAAAAGCTAGTAAAAAACTAGAAAAGGCTAAGAAAAGCTAAAGGAAGGCCTAAAATAGCAACAATTGTTATAGACAATTTTGTGCCTTACAGCAACAAGCATGAATTGTCAATAATCCAAGGGATCCAAAGTTCCCTAAACATGATGTTCCTACCCCTAGAGGAACAAGGTCAGCAAACCAACAGCTCTCAGATCAGTTCTCCACCTGAAAACACTCAAAAACAAGCAATCCTGAAATCAAAGCAGGTGCTCCACTAGGTTTCTGCGCTGAAACTCAGTTGCTCCATGGTGTACCTGCATTGCAAAGCAAGTGGGACAAAGGCCACCTGCGCTGAGCGAGAAGGGACAAGTGGCACAGTGAGTCATTGCTTTGGAATCTTCCAAAAATGACACTTGGATCAGGTATTTCGCCTTGTGATGAGTCAGAGGCTCTGTTTCTCCAAGTGGAAGCAAAGTTCTCCAAGTGGACTGAAGAACTGAAGATCATCTAAAGATTAACTGAAGAGAGAGAGGACACAAGGCAGCTACACATCAGTTGCAAGCTGACTCATCCTTTCTCAATTCATCTATATATTGAGCTCTCTCCTATGAGCTCAAGAGGCTGGAATTTTGTGCAAAGTAATGATATGCTGTTGGTTTCACTATTGAGTCATTGGGTGATTGTTTGAGAGAGGTGAAGAAGAGCAATTCTTTCTGCTGGGAGGTGTTGCTGGGTTGGAGCCTTCAATGGTTGTAATACTCTCAGAACCTTTATTTCTTCATTAATAAAAGCTATTGAGGTTCTTCTATGTGCTCTTGTTTCAATTATATATTGTGATGATTGCATGTTTGGTTTACACTAATCCATGAACCAGTTATGATTGCATGCCTCTTGTAGTTTCCTTCTTTATTATTTTGCAGGATCTCATCATAGCTGGGCGAGCAGAAGAACAAAGAGCTAGGAGCAAGCGGCCAAAGAGAAGAGTTTGGATTCGACATTAAGCGCAAGGCAATGGTTAGTGCTTTCTCCATTCTCTTTTGCTTTCATAAAGAAGTAAACCTTAAGTAGTTTGTTTTACAGTTGTTGCTAAGGAACTGTCACCCTTAGAGTGGGATAGGGTCATCCGAGTCGGATACTTTTCCCTACAACAAACTGGCGACTCCACTGGGGATCGTATCCGTTTGATTGTGTTTGTAGTATTTTGCTATTCATTTCCTGAACAAAAGAGTACCAAATCGAAAAGCTTTTGACTATATCAAAAGCGAAGTAGAGGGCAGCTACTCTTGCTCATTTTCTGAGCAAATTCATGATTTGAAGAGCTGATCTACAAGGATCCTTGTAAGCTCTTAGTGATAGCTTTGCACCTTCCTAATCATCCCTTTGAGTGTGCTTGACTGATTGCTTCTGATTTGAGCAAAAACCGTGCATTTTTGAGAAAATTATGACCCGGAAACTGTGAAAACGCAATTCTCGTTTTCCAAAGCAGGTAGTACACAGGCTACCTGCTTTGCACCACAGGTCCCGAAGGGGCTGCCTGCACTGAGAGCCAGTTTGGCTGTGCAGAGCCTGCGTTGGCCCAAATTTGCCTAGTGCATTTGGGGTTTCCTCCTTTCTCTTGCCTGTTTTCACTTAGTTTTGCTGCTAGGTGTCAGTCTTGTGCCTGTTTTGAAACCAATATTACTTGCCATCATTCTGCCTCTGTTATATAACGAAATTGTACTTGTTCTTTGTATTTCTTACTCATTTACAATTTCCCATAACGAAAAGTAAACTATTCATGCTTTTGGCCTTTTAGATCTGAACCTGTGTTAAGCATTTTGCTGGTCTAAAGAGTTAGCTTGTTTGCTGTCCATAGCTGATTAGTCATTTTACTTTCGTTAGTATGGTTTGATTTCATGTATTTCCAGTGATTAAGCAAGTGAATCTTAAGGTGTCTTTTGATTTTGGACAAACTTGTTTACTTTCGCTTTAAATCGAAATCAAAGTTATATAACCACTTTCTTTTTGTAATCCATCCACATTAAGAAAGGGAAAAGAAAATACATGCATTGTGCATTTTGCATTTGACTGTGTGCTTGACGATTTAGGAAAGATTTGCATTTTAGTGTGTGCTCTATGATCTGTGTGAAAAGATTTGCCTTTCTTTTCCCTCAGTAGTTAAGGTTTTCAAAGTTGAAAGATTGAAAAGTTTGCTTCTCATCTTAGACTGCATTCAGGAATTTGTTATATACATCTCGTGGTGATCCTTAAAGGCAAACTGATAAGCAAGATCAACATTAAAATAAATCCAATTTACATAACAACGCTTTGTAACATAACGCAAACACATAGAGGTCTAGGTAGAGACATGTTCCGGCGTCGTTAAACATAGTGACTGTCGATCTCTACGAAGGTGGGTGATTCCTCCTGAGAGTCGGTGGCACTAATACGGACTTGTGCTCCCACGTACCGTCGCGTATATATTGGGAGACCCCTATAGGCAATTATCCTTTATCCATAGGAAGCCGTGTCGGCCGCCCTACTGATCGCGATGCAGTGAACACAGCATTCACGAAGATCGACCACCCGTACCGTAAAACGTATTCTTTGGTTTCGCGAAAAGTTTGGCACACCCTCTGCCTAGATCTCCAGAGAAGTTTCTTTTGGCTTTTTTCAAACTCTATAACTGAAAAAGTCCATCCGAGCATTTGTCACTTCGGGCTCGTTAAAACATCGAAGGCGACTAGAGTCATCTTTAGCTTTTTCTCGACTCTTAAAACATGAAAAAGCAAGTTTGTGTCTAAAAGCGTCGTTAATAAAATTTATTTTAAGCGGAACATAATCACCGGTTATTCCCACGTTGATCTTTCAGTTGAAAAGTATGGAGCCCACCAACCAAGGAAACAACCTTGGTGGAAGTCCAAATCCCTTCTCCTCTTGGGGAGATGTTGGTGCGCCTCATATGGCAACATTGTCACTTCCAGGATTGACAATTGGCCTACCTGTATGGCTCTTTTCAACTAATGTAGTCCAGATCGCCACTAATCCTGAGCAGTCGAATCAACAGTCAGAACAGTCTAGAGCTACCCACCAGCCTTCCACTTCTTACAATTCTTCCTCTGATCCTTCATCTTCACAAGGAAGAGACGGCAAAAGTCAGCCTCCCATGGAGAAGAAGGAAAAGAAGAAGAGAGAAAAGAAGCAGAAGGGGCCTATGGCGAAGGCGACTGGGGGCAAGCAAAAGACAGCTGACAAAAACCCACACACTGCACCAACCGGGCCTAAATCGCCATGTGTCATTTGCAAAGGGGCCCACTTCCATCGTGATTGTCCCTGTATTCCCCGGATACTAAGGGACTGGTCCCCAAGGTTGCACAATCCGGTAGCATCAACCTCTGGTAGTCATGTTGATTGCAGTCCGTCAACTAGCGAGAGTGAAGGACGAAGAGGGATACCAAGATCACCCTGTATATTGTGTGAAGGCGATCATGCCATCCACAAATGTCCATTCTTAGATGAGGCAAAGAGATTTTTGGAAGATCGTCCGGTTTCACCGTTACGACTTCCTCCTGGATACCAAAAACTCGCGCCTAATACCTCGGTAGTTGAAAATCCAGCTGACCCGCTCAAGTGGTCAGCTGAAGTGTCGGTCATTGAAAATGAACCTACTGAATCCAGAACAGACGAAAGTCTAAAGGTCGAAACGGCAGTCGACCCCATTCTTCCTTCGGAGGTTTCATCCTCCAATGACCCCGTCATTGAAGACCCATCTTCAAATGACACCCTCACTGAAGAGGATAAGGATGACACCGTCCATATTCTTTTCATCAACACAGACTCTGATGAGCATCAGGGCAATGCGCCCATTCCTTTATCGCAGGAAGGAACATCGTCAGGGTCGTATCCGGCCGTATATTCGGTCCCACCACCAAGCAACCTAGTTGTATCCTTTGATTGGAATCAACTAGGCAGACCCCGGTTACTAGCCAGTATCCCATTCAGAATCATAGTCCAAATCTACAGAATGGTGATGGCTGGAACTATCATTGATGAAGGGGCATCTGTGAGTATCCTTTCCTCTGTTGCTTGGAAAGCACTGGGTTGCCCGGCGCTTTTACCTGAGATGAGAAATCTATCAGGTTTTGATAAAGGAACCAGTCACCCGTTAGGGATTCTCCCCAATGTTCCAGTTACATTGAAAGGGAAGACAGTTCATATGAACATCATGGTCGTCCAGGGACCCTTGGCATATAACTTACTCCTTGGACGAGACTATATATATTGCATGGAGGCAATAGTGTCCTCGCTCTTTAGAGTCATGTGTTTTCCGCACGAAGGAAGAATGGTCAAGCTCGTAGACCAACTTTCATTTCCAGGATCACGCATTGCAAATAGTCAAATACCATCCCTTAACGGTTTATTCACTCAAGGAATGCCACCGCCTCCGGTTCTACTTCCCGATGAATGCGAGTAATTCGAGAAGAAAAGAATGGGGACCCAGGGGGCATGCACCCTGGCCTGCCTCGGGCAGAGAAAACCTTAGGTATAAAGTTAATTTCCGCAGAAGAATGGGCTAGTCCGTACCCCGTCCAAAAAAAGGAAGAGAGGGTTGTTCTAGGATAAAATTCTTTTGTCAAAGTTATGTTGAAGCGGAAGAATCGCTCCCTTTGTCTAAAGAAGTGGGCTCTCCTAAGGAGGGGATCTATTTGTGGCAGCAAGAAGGCACCATCTTTGAATGTCAAGCCTCACCCATTAAAACAATATGTTTTAAAAGAGAAGTAGGGGCAGTCTTCAAAGAAAGAGAGGAAATTGCTGCAACAAGTAGTCACCATCCTTAGCAACCTAATGATAGACATCGCCGAAAAGAGAGTTTAGTTTGCGGCAGCAAACAAAACCATTTTTCGGATAATAAGTAAGAGGACCTCTCCCCCGTAACACCAATGTTTTATCTGTTGCGATCTTGCAAAAATCAAAAAGTGAACTGATGGGAAGACAAGTACCATCGGCACCGGAAAATAACGAGAAGACAAGTATCGTTAAAAATATAGCAAGACGACAAGTAGAAAAACAAAGGTGGGACAGAGGAGAAGAAGAGCCTTGAAATTATACTTTATACCTGGGGGCATGCAAATCTTTTGGAGTGCAAGCACGGGACGACTATTTATTTTTTGTAAATTTTTAGGTCCTCCCTTTAAACCTGTAGGTCTAACCCGTTAAACTCGTAGGATTAGCCGTTTCCAGCTTGCATAAAGAAAGGATGAAGGGCAAAAGTTAAAACCTGCCAAATTGGAGTAATTAGTGAGGTATCGCTCCTTAAATAAGATTACCTCACCTAAAGCATTCCTTGTATTAAGACTGGTATAATCGAGCAGTTTTAGCAATGTTCATGCTCGTTAAAAAATAAACGCAAGAATCGAGCAGTTTTGTACAGAGTTCATGCTCGTTAAAAAATAAACACAAGTTGTGAGCAATCTTTCCCTACAGTTCAAGCTCATCCAGAAAAAATGAACCGGTAAACAACCTCGAGAAATGTAACCTTTGAAAGCCATATTAAAAGCCCTTGGTCGTGTTTATATGCCATCACCTCCATCCGTTCATTTGGCCAATCGTTCCCCTCCATATGTTTGTTTACCCATTTTGAGGAACAGCTGCGAAGAGTGATTTCACTTAGCCATCCTTGTGACACTGCCGTGATTGGAGAATTCCAACCTGTACCTGGAATCTGCTGCTATCCCTGTTCATCACTCGTTCCTCAAAAGACGAGTCTTCTTTGAGCTCTTTTCACTGACTCGTAAAATATGAAAAGTTTGCCGAGTTTTGGCCTTCCAGCTCGTTAAAGGACAAGAAGAGCTATCCCTCCTCTAGATTTTAATCTTTTTGGACCTGAGGGATTATTACACAAAAAGATCGAGCGCTTGTTTTGTTCGGCTCGTTAAAGAAATCGAAAATTCATCCCTTCTGTATTGTTTTATACTTTTTCGGACTTAAGGGATTAGAAGACGAAAAAGGAATTTTGGAGTTAACTTTTCGTACCTTTTCAGACTCTCTAAAAATGAAAAGGACCGAGTTTTCTTTGTCGTTAGACTCGTTAAAATGATTAAATAGCGACAAACTTGTCTTTAGACGAGAACGAGTTTCCCTATCGCTAGGCTCGTTAAAACATAGCGATGGGCTTGCCCGAAGGGCAGGTTATAGAACAAGCATATGTTATCCTCCTCAAGCTTGACAAAAATAAAGAGGTATTGGTCAGCAATGACTGGGGAAAAATTGGGAGAACCTCACAGCATTAATGGTAGCAAGTCGCTCTTGAACATGACACTTTGTCCTCCATATCACATCGGGTTGGGTTGTTTCATTCACCGGTCTCATAACCATGGTCTTCGCCACACCATCCACAATTGGGGTAATGCTACCAATCCATCACATCAGTGTCGTTATATGTTCAAGAGATGTGGTTCTGTAAAGAGTCAACCGTGTTCCACCCACTGCCATACATTATCCTTCATCCACTTCATGACCGCCACCCTGAATCATACATCACAGTTTGTTTTCACCTCATCACAATCACTAGCTCCGTTCCGTGTCACTGATGTGGGATTCATTAAGGCCCTCCTTTGACGGATCACTCCTTGTCGACATCAGCTCATTATCCAAGGAGTTGATCTAGGAACACCCCCCTCAGTACTTTGAAGCTTGCATGCCTCAATGGCAAGTTTCTCACTTCCGGCGACAGGTATACATCAATGACCTTCGACCAGAAGATTTTGCATGGTGGTCGACGCCAAGTCCTTTATTCCCACCATGTGGATTGTACTGCCGTACCTTGAGGGTCATCATCCTTATCGGTGACTCCTCTCACGCTTGTTAACGGTTTACATCATTGACCGGTAATCAAGCAATGTCTTTCCATGTTCGACTTCAAGAAATTCTCACATGGATCGACTTGTACATCGAGTGAATATCGGAAGAGATTGAAGACCCCGGATCTAGTTTCATCCATCCGGGCTGCGATATATATTCAGGACATAAAGACATTTGATATGTACACCATTGCAGCAGATGATCATCCTTCTCAAAGGATGATAATTTCAGCAGAGAATTATCAGTCTACAATCAGACGATCGTCTGTTCTATGTACCAAAATGTATTTATAAAGCTGAGCATGGGAATGCCCGCCTCAGCTAGATCATGAAAAATGTATGAAAAATAATGTATTGTATTGTATCTTATTACAGGACACTTCTCAGCAGATTGAATGAACTTCGGATCCTCTCAATAAAGCATTTCACCCGATAAACGACCTCATACTTTAGGGGGCATCTGTTATAGACAATTTTGTGCCTTACAGCAACAAGCATGAATTGTCAATAATCCAAGGGATCCAAAGTTCCCTAAACATGATGTTCCTACCCCTAGAGGAACAAGGTCAGCAAACCAACAGCTCTCAGATCAGTTCTCCACCTGAAAACACTCAAAAACAAGCAATCCTGAAATCAAAGCAGGTGCTCCACTAGGTTTCTGCGCTGAAACTCAGTTGCTCCATGGTGTACCTACGTTGCAAAGCAAGTGGGACAAAGGCCACCTGCGCTGAGCGAGAAGGGACAAGTGGCACAGTGAGTCATTGCTTTGGAATCTTCCAAAAATGACACTTGGATCAGGTATTTCGCCTTGTGATGAGTCAGAGGCTCTGTTTCTCCAAGTGGAAGCAAAGTTCTCCAAGTGGACTCAAGAACTGAAGATCATCTAAAGATTAACTGAAGAGAGAGAGGACACAAGGCAGCTACACATCAGTTGCAAGCTGACTCATCCTTTCTCAATTCATCTATATATTGAGCTCTCTCCTATGAGCTCAGGAGGCTGGAATTTTGTGCAAAGTAATGATATGTTGTTGGTTTCACTATTGAGTTATTGGGTGATTGTTTGAGAGAGGTGAAGAAGAGCAATTCTTTCTGCTGGGAGGTGTTGCTGGGTTGGAGCCTTCAATGGTGGTAATACTCTCAGAACCTTTATTTCTTCATTAATAAAAGCTATTGAGGTTCTTCTATGTGCTCTTGTTTCAATTATATATTGTGATGATTGCATGTTTGGTTTACACTAATCCATGAACCAGTTATGATTGCATGCCTCTTGTAGTTTCCTTCTTTGTTATTTTGCAGGATCTCATCGTAGCTGGGCGAGCAGAAGAACAAAGAGCTAGGAGCAAGTGGACAAAGAGAAGAGTTTGGATTCGACATTAAGCGCAAGGCAACGGTTAGTGCTTTCTCCATTCTCTTTTGCTTTCATAAAGAAGTAAACCTTAAGTAGTTTGTTTTACAGTTGTTGCTAAGGAACTGTCACCCTTAGAGTGGGATAGGGTCATCCGAGTCGGATACTTTTCCCTACAACAACAATGACTCAAGAAAACCTATGCCAACTATCGATCATGAGGAAAGCATGAGGAGGGGTGCATTTCCCAAGGAAGGCAGCTTTAAAACATGCTAAAATGGTATGGGGGACCAAATCCCTTGATTTAAGGGGGAATCTTCATGTGGGGCGCCAATCCTCAAATAACTCAAGTGGATGAGGTGTGGTTAGGTGTGAACATGCACTTAGATGTCTAAATGGTTTAGGAAAGGTGGTTGGACCAAAATTTCCATAATATTAAGCCTTTAAAGGCAAAAAACAGGGAAAGTTGGTCCACCGAGCTAGTTTACCAAAAACCAAGTGTGAACATGATTTTTAGTGCATGTGGCTAAGTCAAGGATACTTAGGCTAAAAAATAAATGTAGATGTTAGGGTTATATTCCAACACTCCCCCTTCATCCTAACTCACTTATCTAAACTGAGTCCCGGCCAAGATGCCATGTTAGGTACTCAGGTACAATAAATAAAAGATCCTCATAAAATGAAGAAAGAGGGAAACCTCGTGGGACCCCTCCCCCCCCACAAAAAGAGGAAAAAAGGGATAAGTGGCTAGAAGGGCCTACTCAGCTGTATCCACCACTCCAAGCATAGCTCTTAGTTCTAAAAATTTCTTTTCAGTGAAATACTTGGTGAAGATGTCTGCAACTTTCTGCTCAGTGGGGCAGTACTGCAGTGATATGGCTTGGTCACGGATCAGCTCACAGATGTAATGCATGTGAACCTTGATGTGTTTGGTCCTCTGCCTCTAAATTGGATCAATCAATATCTGAATGAACCCCTGATTGTCACAAAATATGACAGTCGGAAGTGGATACTGAATACCAAACTCGAAGAGAAGCCCCGGTAACCAAACAGCCTGTGTAGCTGCATTCACTGCACCTCTATACTCTACCTCAGCTATAGATAAAGCAATCATGGATTGATTATTGCTAGACTAGAAAAAAGGCCCTAAACCAAAGCTGAAAAAAATAACCAGATGTGGACTTGCGGTCTGTGCCATCGCCAGCCCAATCAGAATCTGTGTACCCAATCAGTGAAAGTGGGCAATTTGCAGCATAAAAGATGCCAAAAATAAAAGTACCTTTCACATATCTAAGGATTCTCTTTGTAGCTTTCCAGTGAAGCTCATGGGGTTCCTGCATATATCTAGAACAAACTCCTACTACAAAATATATATCAAGTCAGGTGTGAGTAAGATACAACAAACTCCCAACCAACTGTTGATACAGTGTACTGTCCACCAAAGGTGTAGTACCCGCATCCTCAAATATGATCCCCGAAAGAAAGGGAGATACTGTTGGCTTGCATTTTTTCATCTGAAAGAGGACAAGTAGATATGATGCACACTTAGACTGTGCCATCTTGATCCCTGAAGTAGACTGAGAAACTTCAAGACCAAGAAAGTAGTGCAATAGTCCCAAATCTATCATGGAAAATCAATCGTGCAATGTTGATTTTTCCAAATCAATAGCTGAGGTAAGGTTCCCTGTCATCTGTAAATCATCTACATAAAGTACTATCAGAAAAATGGAATCATCATGTTGCAGAAAATAAACATTCGGATCATATTTGCATTGAATGAATCCAATGGAAAGAAGGAAAGAATCCATCTTTGCAAACCAAGCTCTAGGAGCCTGTTTTAGGCCATACAAAGATTTCTTTAATCTGCAAATGAGGGAAGAGTTCTGAATGTATCCCTGTTTCTGATCCATATATATCTCCTCCTTGATATCTCCATGAATAAATGCACTCTTCACATCCATGTGATGAACTTCCCATCTGCGAGAAGCAGCAATGGCTAAAACTAGTCGAATGGAGTCCATTTTTGCAACAGGTGCAAATGCCTCTATGTAGTATATGCCATGTACCTGTGAGTATCCTTTTGCAACAAGTCAAGAATTGTACTTACTGATCTCACCATCCACAGTAATATTTTTTCGATAGATCCATCAACATCAAACAATCTTTCTTCCTTTCGGAAGTGGAACCAAGTCCCATGTGTTGTTTTCTAGGATTGCAAAGTACTCTTCATCCATGGAAGCCTCCCAAAGTGGGTTTCTAGAAGCCTTAGAGTGTGACTGTGGATCTGAACCAAGTGTCACATAGCAATGTATGGGAAGTAATGGTTCGGTGGTAGCCAGGGCTTGAAGAGCCCCAAAAAACTATGATCTAGTCCTTCTCGCATCCACAGGATCACCGACTAGTTCACCCACATCTTACAGGGTTTTCTCTGCCCAAGTTGGCAGCTGAGTTGGAGCAGCCATGACCTGATCCTCATCCTCTGAATCAGACCCAAGAGGCTTCTCTTATGGCTACTCTGAAATGCTCAAAGAAGTTGCGCACTCCTCCTCATCAGTGGCAACAAGTGGTTCCTCGGCAGGGTCTGCTGAAAAATCATGCAGTGATTCTTCTTCAAACTTCACTCTTCGAGCTACAAGGAAATTTTCAGTGTGAGATTTCAGAAATCTATACCCTTTGACACTGTTAGGATATCCAAGAAAGATACATTCAACACTTTGAGGCTCCAAAGCCTTCCTCTTATCTGTAGGAATCTGAGCCCATGCTCGTGAACCAAAAATGTGAAATTGCAACACTTTCGGTTTCTTACAGGTCCAACATTCAAATGGAGTGGTGCCTTTGAGTGCTTTGTGAGGAATTTAGTTCTAAATGTATGCTACACAATTAATAGCTTCATCCCATAGCTTAGGAGCTAATGATTTGGACTGTATCATACAATTGGACATCTCTTTTAACGATCAGTTTTTCCTCTCCGCGGCACCATTCTGCTGTGGTGTATATGGCACTATGTGTTGTAGCTGTATACTTGCATCAATAAAAAGTTGTTGCACATATTTGTTGAGATGCTCCCCCCCAAA
The DNA here is from genome assembly GCA_031772625.1 of Pinus tabuliformis. Lineage (NCBI taxonomy): Eukaryota > Viridiplantae > Streptophyta > Pinopsida > Pinales > Pinaceae > Pinus > Pinus tabuliformis. The sequence continues at coordinate 881,230,552 of CM062813.1, forward strand.
TCAGTACAGAGCATTTTAATCTTACACCCAAACTCATTCTTAGCAAGTGCTTTAAATTCTATAAGGCATTCAAATACTTCCGATTTTAATTTCAGAAAAAAATACCCAAGTAAAGCGAGAGAAATCATCTATGAAGGTGAGTACATATCAAGCCTTACTAATTGAAGGCTACGGGAATGGGCCCATGATGTCACTGTGAATCAGCCCAAGAGGTGAAGAATCTCTCTATGCCTTCCCTTTGTCAAACTTTTGTTCCGGATGCTTGCCAAGAATGCATCCTTGACATACACCTCTTGTGAATTTAATAGCGGGCAATCCTTCTATCATGTTTTCCTTGCTGAGTTGATGCAAGTACTTATAATTTAGATGGTGTTATAGACATTTTTGGGCACTACAACCCCAATCATAAATTTCCATAAACCGAGGGCTCTTAAGTCCCTAAAAGTGTTGTTCCAACCCCTAAAAGAACAAGGTCAGCTGATTAAATCATCTCCCAGAAGTTCTCCATGAAAAACTACTCAGAACTGGTCAAAATTGGACCATCTCACTTGCTCCATGGTCAAAGTGCACTGCACCCCACCTAAATGCACATGGGAGGTGTGATGCATACTGAAAAGCCCTTCTATGGGGTGCGATGGGAGAGAGTGGATAAATGGCAGGGTCAATCTGCAAGGTGGAGGATCATGGAATCTTCCAGAAACTTCTCCTGTGACACTTGCCTCTCTGCATTCACCCAGGGATGAGTAAGAGATCATCAATCTCCAAGTGGAATCAAGAACTATCAGAGAGAGGACACTAATCAAATCTCAAAAGCTGACTCACCCCCCTTGCAAACATCTATATATGGATCCCTCATCCCAGAGATCCGGAGGCTGGAATTTTTTATCTTGTAAGGAAGTGCTGCTGGTTTCTTGGTGTAACATCATAGTGTTGGGTGATCTAAGCTTTTGATGAGGTGAAGAAGGGCTCTTGCTGAGAGGATGACGCTAGGTCAGAACATGGGTTGTAATCCTCTTTGCTATTCTTGATTATTAATAAAGCTATTCGAGTTTTCCTCCACATTCTTGTATGATTGATGATATATGCATTTGTGTGGTCAATATATATCTGGTCCTATATTGTTTATGATAGTAGATCTCTGTTCCTGGATAGTGTTATGTTGCTTTGATTCTACAGGTACTCTTTGAAGCTGGGTAAACGAGGAAGCAAGTGGCAAAGATCTATCAGAAGGGAGGGGAATGAAGCAAGGAACCAAGCGCAAGACAGAGGTTGGTCTCCTTATTTCCCCTCTTATCTACCTCTCATAAAGGAAAATGAAAGTGGTTTTAGTTTGTTTGTTTCTAAGGTAGCCACCAGCCTTAGTGGGACTAGCAGCTCTGCATAGACACTAGATTTCCCGAGAACAAAATGGCGACTCCGCTGGGGATAAAATAGATTGTTTGTTTGTCTATATTTTTTTTCTTTATAAACTTACAGACGGAGCCTGAAGTAAAGCCAGCTAGCCTTCGAACTGCATTTGTTATGCAAGTGCAAAGTAGATCAATGCTGCTTCAGTCTATCTCCGGGTTTTGTTTATGAACTAAACAATCGATTTACAAGCTCTCTAATTGCCCTTGTGGTGGCTCTAGTAACCTCTTTAGATCTACCCCTATGATTTATTTACTGATTACCACTTGCTCGGCCTAAATCCCTGAATTCAGCTGCAAACTGTGACCCAAAACCCAGTTGAAGTCTCGTCCCTGGACCATCGCACTATCTCTTCTTTGGAATCTAGATGCATCGCACTTCCCATGTGTAGTAGGTGCGCTGCATCTCACTTTCCCTGTGTTACAGGTGCGCTGATCAGACAAGACCTCTTCTGCTCTTAAATTTTGGTTTCTGTGTTCACTCTTTTCAGCTCTATTCAGGAGTTTTGTTGTCGATAGTCAGTGTACCTCTGTTGGAACCCCCTTCCTTTCCATTCTTCCGCCTCCATTGCGCAAAGAACTGTAAATGTTTTTTTATGTATTTTGAGCCATTTTCAGTTCTCTTTTACAAAGAAGTAGCGTAATTGAACTGTCGCTTCTTGATTTGGAAGTGTCGCAAGTGTCATTTTCAGTCATAGAAGAGAATCCGATTGTTCTTGATAGTTGATTACACCGTTACTCTTGTATTTGATTTGAATTAATAGTTTTTCAAGTGTCGAAAGCAAGTTTTCAATTCCAAATAACAAAGTGTCATCATTGTCTTCATTTTGTCTTGAAAAGAAACTTGTTAGTAATGTCACTTTGAAAATAATTCAGATTTGCGCTTAGCTTTCTTTTTATCATTCACACATTAAGAAGGCTGAAAACAAATACATGCATGTGCATTTGCATTTAGATTGTTTTTTGGTTTGATTTAGGACAGTCCATATAGTGTGTGCTCTCTGCTCTATGTTGAAAGAATATCGTCTCTCTTTCCTTAGTAGCTAGGATTTTCATTGCAAAAAGAAGATTAAACTATTTTTTATCATCTTAGATTGCATTTAGGAATTGTATATCTGCATCACGTGGTGAACCTGAAAGGAAAATTTCTTAAGCAAGATAAACTGTAAAATAAATTTAATGAATCTAAAAACGCTTTGGAACCTAACGCACAACATTTAAAAGTCTAGGCTAGAGACATATTCCGGCGTCGTAAAGCCTAGTCACTGTTGTTTTCATTGCTGATTGGGTGATTCCTCCACTTTGAGACGATAAGTGCCAGTATGGATTTGTGCTCCCACGTACCGTCGAGTATATATTGGGAGACTATAATAGGCTTTATCCTTTATCCATAGGAAGTCGTGTATGCCGCCCTATCGATCGCAATGCACTGAACACAGCATTCGGGAAGATTGACTGCCGTACCGTAAAAAGTATTCTGCAGTTTTGTGATTGGTTTGGTAATCCCTCTGTCTAGATTTCCAGAGTAGTCTCTTTCGTTCCTTTTCAGACTCCTTAAAGGAAAAGGTCCATCTGAGCACTTGTCACTTCAAGCTCATTAAAAATCGAAGGCGACTAAAGTCATCTTTTGTTTTTTCTCGACTCTTAAAAATTGAAAAAACAAGTTGTGTCAAAGCATCTAAAATTTATTTTAATCGGAAAAAACATCACCTTTCCTACATTGGTCTTAGGTTGAGAAAAGTGGAGTCCACCAACCAAGGAGTTCCCCTTGGAGGAAATCCTAGTCCTTTCTCCTCTTGGGGAGATGTTGGTGCACCCCATATGGCCACATTGTCGCTTCCAGGATTGACAATCGGCTTGTCCGTATGGCTCTTCTCGACCTCTGTCATTCAGAACACCGTGATTCCTGAACAATCAAGTCAGCAACTAAACGATACCAAAGTTACCCCCCAACCTTCTACTTCATCCAATTCTCCCTCTCCTCCTTCCTCTTCGCTTGATGAAGCTGGTAAAGCCAAAAATCAAGTAACTGAGAAGAAGAAGGAGAAGAAGAAGAAGGAGCCAAAGTGAAAAGGGGTAACCAGATATCGTCTAGTGAAAATCCACACACTGCACTGTCCAGGCCTAAATCACCATGTGTCATTTGAAAAGGAGACCACTATCATCGAGATTGTCCGTGCATCCCTTAGATCTTAAGGGACTGGTCTCCTTGTTTTCACAATCTGGTGTCATCAACCTCTGACGATCATGTTGAGAATACACCGTCAACAAGTGAAAGTTAAGCCCCTGGACAAAAAGGAAAATGTAAATTTCCTTGTAAACTATGTGAAGGCGATCACGCCCTCCACTGTTGTCCCTTCTTAGACGAGGCTAAAAGAGTTTTGGATGACCTCCCAGTTTCACCGTTACGGCTTCCTCCTGGATATAAGAAACTCTTGCCGAGTCTGTCACTAGTTGAAAATCCGGCTGACACCCCATTGTGGTCGGCTGAAGCATCTATCATTGAAAATGAACCCTCTGAATCCACACCAGATGAAATTCAAAAGGTCGAGGTGGCAGTTGACCCGATCTTGCCTTCAGAAGGTCCATCTTCGGATGATGCAGTCACCAGAGAGAACAAGAATGACACCGTTCAAAGTCTCTTCGTAAGCACAGACTCCGATGAACATGGGGGCAGTCTACTTGTTCCTTTACCGCAGGAAGAAAGTTCGTTAGAGTCGTATCCGACCATCTATTCAGTTCCACCTCCAAGCAACCTAGTTGTTTCCTTCGATTGGAATCTACTAAGTAGACCCCGCTTACTGGCTAGTGTACCATTTCGAATCATTGCTCAAATATATAGAATGGTCATGGTCGGTACCATCATAGATGAAGGGGCTTCTGTGAGTATCCTTTCCTCAACTTCTTGGAAAGCGCTTGGTTTGCCATCGCTTTTGCTTGAAATGAGAAATCTAATAGGCTTTGACAAAGGAACCAGTCGATCGTTAGGGATCCTTCCCAATGTGCCAATAACATTGAGAAGGAAAACTGTTCACATGGACGTAATGGTAGTCCAAGGACCCCTGGATTATAATCTACTCCTTGGACGCGACTATATTTATTGCATGGGAGCCATTGTCTCCTCACTCTTCAGAGTAATGTGTTTTCCGCATGAAGGAAGAGTGGTCAAGCTCGTAGACCAAATTTCATTCCCCGGTTCACACATAGAAAATAGTCAAATACCATCCCTAAATGGTATTTTCACGCAAGGAATGTCTCATCAATCCCCAGTCCATCCACATGATGAGCGCCAGTGATTCGGAGGACATGACTAAAACCCAGGGGGCATGCACCCTGGCCTGTTTAGACAGGAAAACCTTGGGTATAGGGTAGGTTTCTGCGAAGGGTATATGACTGGTTTATGAGATTAGACTGGAATAAGATTCCTTCGTCAAGGTTATGTGAGTGGAGCCAGTTGCGCCACTCACCTTTGTTTATTTCGGTAGACATCGATGAGGAAGTGTTTTGTCTGAAGTATGGATAGAACAGTCTTTGGTAACCCGGAAATTTTTCACTATACCCGGGGGCATTCAAACCTTTTGGCATGCAAGCGAAGAGCGACCATTTATTTTTTAAATTTGTAGGTCCTCTAACCCTTTAAACTCATAGGATTGGTCGTTTCCTAACTTGCATAAAGAAAGGATGCAGGGCAAAGCTTTGAAAAAATGCCATTTTTAAATGAGACATCCTTATTATACGACTGGATCGAGCAGTTTTAACGTGGAATTAAAGCTCGTTAAAAAATAAACATAAGCAATGAGAAAATGTTCCCCCAGAGTTTAAGCTCATTAAAAAATGAACCAATTTCTGGTAAATAACCATCGTCAATGCATTATCATCAGCCTTTGAAACCTTGGTTGTGTTCTCATCATCACCTCCACTCTATATTGGCCAATCATTCACCCCCATTTGATTGTTTACCCTTTTTGAGGAACAACTGCGAAGAGTGATCCTATTAGCCATCCTTGTGACACTGTCTTGCTTGGAAAATTCCAAACCTTACCTGGAATTAGCTGCTACCCAAATTTATCACTCATTCCTCAAAAAACGAGTCTCCTTTAAGCTCTTTTCAACTGACTCGTAAAATATGAAAAGATTTGCAAGAGATTGGCCTCTCCAGCTCATTAAAGTGACCAGAAGTGCTATCTCTCCTTTAGATTTTAATCTTTTTGGACCTGAGGGATTATTACACAAAAAGATCGAGCGCTTGTTTTGTTCAGCTCGTTAAAATTACCTAAAATTCATCCCTTTTGTATTATTTTATACTTTTTCGGACTCAAGGGATTATATGAAGAAAAATGATTTTTGGAGTTTCCTTTACGTCCCTTTTCAGACTCTCTAAAATTGAAAAGGATCGAGTTATCTTTGTCGTTAAACTCGTTAAAACCGAATAGCGACGAACTTGTCCATACAGACAAGAATGAGTTTCACTATCGCTAGGCTCGTTAAAACATAGTGATGGGTTTTCCCGAAGGGCAAATTATAGAACAAGCATATGTTATCCTCCTCAAGCTTGACAAAAAAAAAGAGGTACTGGTCAGCAATGACTGGGGAAAAATTGGGAAGAAAACTTGAAGAAACTTTATTGGTAGCAAGTCGCTCTTGAACATGACACTTTCGCTCCGCATCCGAGTCGGGTTGGGTTGTTCCGTTCACTGGTCATATCACCATTGGTCCATCAGACCATCCATATTTGGGGTTAATGCTACCAATCCATCATGTCAGTGTCGCTGATATGTTCAAGAGAAGTCGCTCAGAGAATTCACCTGTGTCTCATCCACTGTAATACATTTACGCTCCATTCTTTCATGACCGCCACCCTGAACCTTATGTCATCAAATCGTTTTCACCTCCATTAAAATCATTTGCTCCGTTCCATGTCATTGATGTGGGATTCACTAAGGCCTTCCTATGACGGATCGCTTCTTTTCGACATCAGCTCATTATCCAGGAAGTTGATCTAGGAACAACCCTTTCAGTACTTTGAAGCTTGCATGCCTCAATGGCAAGTTTCTCACTTTCGGCGACAGGTTTACATCAATGACCTTCGACCGAAAGATTTTGTGTGGTGTTCAATGCCAAGTCCCTTATTCACACCACATGAATTGTACTATAGTACCTTGAGGTTCATCATCATTATCGGTGATTTCTCTTGCGCCTGTTAATAGCTTACATCATTGGCTGGTAATCAGGTGATGTCTTTCCATGTTCGACTCTAGAACATCTCTCACATGGATTGACTTGTACTTTGAGTGAAGATCGAACGAGATTGAAGACCCCGGATCTAGTTTCATCCATCCAGGCTGCGATATATATTCAGGAAAATAAAGACATCAAATGTACATCATTTCTGCACAGATAATCATCCAATCTAAGGGATGATGGCTCTACCGGAATCATCAGTCTGCACACAGACAATTGTCTGTCTTATGTACATGAAAATGAATTTATAAATCTGAGCATGGGAATGCCCGCCTCAGCTAGATCATGAAAATATTATGAAGATAATGTGTTGTATTGTATCTTATTATAGGTCGCCTTACAGCTCGAAAAAACTTCGGATCCTCATGATAAAGCATTTCACCCGACATCAAAAGATTAACGACCTCATGCTTTAGGGGGCAACTATTATAGACATTTTTGGGCACTGCAACCCCAATCATAAATTTCCATAAACCAAGGGCTCTTAAGTCCCTAAAAGTGTTGTTTCGACCCCTAAAAGAATAAGGTCAGTTGATTACATCATCTCCCAGAAGTTCTCCATGAAAAACTACTCAGAACTAGTCAAAATTGGACCATCTCACCTGCTTCATGGTCAAAGTGCGCTGCACCCCACATAAATGAACACGGGAGGTGCGATGCATACTGAAAAGCCCTTCTATGGGGTGTGATGGGAGACAGTGGACAAATGGCAGGGTCAATCTGCAAGGTGGAGGATCATGGAATCTTCCAGAAACTTCTCCTGTGACACTTGCCTCTCTGCATTCGCCCAGGGATGAGTAAGAGATCATCAATCTCCAAGTGGAATCAAGAACTATTAGAGAGAGGACACTAATCAAATCTCAAAAGCTGACTCACCCCCCTTGCAAACATCTATATATGGATCCCTCATCCCAGAGATCCGGAGGCTGGAATTTTGTATCTTGTAAGGAAGTGCTGCTGGTTTCTTGGTGTAACATCATAGTGTTGGGTGATCTAAGATTTTGATGAGGTGAAGAAGGGCTTTCTTGCTGAGAGGATGACGCTGGGTCAGAACATGGGTTGTAATCCTCTTTGCTATTCTTGATTATTAATAAAGCTATTCGAGTTTTCCTCCACATTCTTGTATGATTGATGATATATGCATTTGTGTGGTCAATATATATCTGGTCCTATATTGTTTATGATAGTAGATCTCTGTTATTGGATAGTGTTATGCTGCTTTGATTCTACAGGTACTCTTTGAAGTTGGGTAAACGAGGAAGCAAGTGGCAAAGATCTATCAGAAGGGAGAGGAATCAAGCAAGGAACCAAGTGCAAGACAAAGGTTGGTCTCCTTCTTTCCCCTCTTATCTACCTCTCATAGAGGAAAACGAAAGTGGTTTTAGTTTGTTTGTTTCTAAGGTAGCTACCAGCCTTAGTGGGACTAGCAGCTCTGCATAGACACTAGATTTCCCGATAACAGATGGCCAAATATTTCAGGCCATAACCTGTTGATATCATTAGATTGTGACAGAAATATAGTGCTAACATATTTAGGAACAAAGTGGAAGAAGAAATACAAACAAGAACCGTGATCTGCAATTCCATGTGCAAGTTGTGAGCCCGTGGAAATGTTAGTAATCACTGCGGAGTCCGAAGTGAACTCCACCTTCCTTCTAGAGCTGGAATGAGTGATCTGATATATCAAGAGAATATTTGTAGACAACAAGGGAACATGAAGCACATTTTTGAAGCATACCCCTTCAAGGTCTACAATTCCTTCTCCGCACACCTTTGCGGGTGTGGCATCTCCCAAGTAAATTGGGGATCTAGTGCTTTCTTCGATGGAGGAAAATTCATCTTTTGATGCAGCCATATGGTTTGATGCACCTGAATCAAGGATCCAAGCTGATGGAGTGGATGTGACAGCCATTAAAGCATGACCATCTTGTGCTCTCCCTCTCCCATCTCCCGTTCTGTTATCATCCTTCTTCTTTGCATTCTCGGGCACGGTGAGATTGTGCTGCTACAATTGCTTAGCCATCTCATTGATTGTTTTCCTCATGCAATTTTCTTTGGGATGAAAACCTTTGAAACAGTAGCTAAAAAGTGTTATTTCCTTCTTCTTCTTACCCTTAGGCAAAGAAGAGCTCTCTGAAGATTGTATGGGTCTCTCCTTCTTCGATTCATTAAATTTACCCTTCCCTTTTTGCTTATCTCTTCCACTGCTCTTTGGAGCATCAGTAGCCACAAGTGCTTGGTTCTTTGAATGCTTTATGGCACCCATTTGGAATAAGTTAGCTTGATCTTGAGTCAATTCTGTAATGAATTCATTCAATTTAGGCATTTTCCATTTTTCCTAAGTCAATTTAGATGCTTGAAAAGACAATAAAAATACGGAATATTTAGGGCCGAATTTCTAGAGAATCAAAAGGATGAGTTGATATTCCTCTTTTTTTACTCCACATGCATCAAGTTCAATGAGGAGGGATTTAAACTTGGTGAATTATTCTTGTAGGTTGCTGAAATGAGTTGGACTGAGGGATATAATTTCATTCTCCAGTTGATGCACTCTCATTTCATCCTGCTTATCGAATAGTCCTTCCAATGTGGTCCAAACCACATCGGGAGTAGTGGCTCCACTGACATGAAAGAGGAGTTTGTTACACAAAAATATCATCACCATGGTTATTTGCAGTCAGTATGGGTCTATCATCACCTGTATTGTCCTCCTAAGCAAGTCTCAGACCTCAGCTCTTCAAGTCAAGCTTTGAAAATGAGAGAAAGACATTGAAAATAAACAAAACTCTGGTTCCGCATCTTCTCTCACTATTGCCTATGGTCGCGCACCTTCTGTTTACAAAAACTGTGGACCTGCCTGCTCTGTCCCTAAAGGTGTGGGTGCGGACCCCTGTGAAAGTCAAAAAGGCGCAAGTTTATTCCAAAAAACTCACTTTGGGTTAATTCTAGATGATTCTAGAAGGAATTTTGACATGGAATGGCCGCTCTTAGGTGGTTCATGCATCCCAAAAGAGAAGGAGCTAATCCCTTGATGAGAGGAGCTATCCCTTTGAAGGAGGGCTCTATCCCTTTGAAGGGGGACCTAGTAACTTCCCTCCATTGCACTATAAATTCAGGCATTGGGCTGGTTGCTGGGGAGGTTAGAAGCTGAATATTTTTGAGGGTAAATTTTGGTGAAATTAAGACTTCCTAGTTGAGCTTGAGAGGAGAGATCACATACCTTTTTGGCTTCATTGGGAAGAGAGTGAAACTTGTCAAAGTAGAGGAGACTTCTTGCTGGACCCTGGGAGGAGCTTGTACAGTGTCAAGGCACAGGTTGTAAAGTTCTTCTTTGATTTGAATTAATACAATCAGACTCATTTTTCTCAACAAATTGTCTCATGTCATTTGTTTCATGAATTCCTTGACTTTCATGTTAAATATGTTTTATGATATTGTCTTTTCAGGTGCTATTTAATTTGCTTGCTTGTTTGTGTTTTCAAATTCGCGACAAGGGAGCTCATTTGGATCGAAGGAGCGAGGCTTCCACAAACTTGCGTTGGACCCAAGGTAGGCCTAAAACACTTGTTTGCCTTTGTTTATAAAAGAATATTTAGAGAAAGATAGTGTGTGATTGGTTTGCTTGTCATTAGGTCTTCTTTAGATTCTAGGAAGGTCTATCTTGTCCGAAAGATCGACTTATTCCGTGTGACAAAATTGCGACTCTGCTGGGGACTTGATTTTTTCCTTGTTTTTACTTTGACCTGAGAAACTATGTTTTTGTTTCTGTTTTTGGCTTGTTGTGTGTGGAATTGGGTGGAAATTGTAGATCCAGGGTTATTTTTCGTTTTTCATAACTTTGGAGAGGACCGCACCCTAGCCTTTTGACACAGTGCATACTTATCCGCACTTTTGCTTTTAGCATAGAGCGGTACCGCACCTGTGTTAACTGTGGGCCTGCGGACCCTGTCAAAATTTTGAAAAACCTAAGATTTCCTCTGTTAGTTAGCTTAGTTTTTGTTTAGAAGTTATTATCCACTGCCTAGACCTGCATATAACCTGTTAGAAGCTTTCCTTAGGTTGATTTCATTGGTGTTAGGGTTTTAGGTGAAATTCCTAAGAGTTTTGCTTGTTGGGTTTGTTTTTCATTTTGGTCTTGTAGTAGCTCTGAGCTTAGAAGTTGTAGGGACCTCAGATCACCTTGTTTTCTACCAACCTTCTTATGAGTCTGACCATTATTGAAATCTACCCTTGTTGAGGAATCCGCTTTGTGTTTTCTCTTTACAAAACTTCGAAAAGCTTGTGTTTAAATGTTTGGATTTTCATTTTTAAAAAGAAAACAAAATTGGTTGTTTTTGACTGATTTGTGATTCTGCATAAATTGGTCCTTAGTTTACATCTAGCTAAGTAAAACATCCTTAAAAAGACATCTTGTAGGCTTTGACTTCAAATAGGTTTTTATAATTTATAGATCTCAAAGTTAGTCATTTTCATAGTTTTGAGTGTTTTATAAAAAATAAAAAATCTCTTTTGGAAAAAGTTTGTTTTTGTAGTGGTTGCGTGTTTTGAAAATAAAAGGGATTTTTTTGTGAAAATAACTAGTTGTCTCATTTTGAGTGCATTGGAAAGGACAAAAGCTCTTCTTTTAATTTGTTTGTTAAGAAAGATTTGTGTTTACAAAGTATTTTCATTCTCAAACTCTTTCTTAGCTAGAAGTTCATCGAAGGGCAAATATTGTTTAAATCATCTTAGGTACATTTTTAGTGATTTTGAGTCGAGTCTTCATACCACGAGTTCCATCTCTGCACCTTTTGACTTAAACAAAAACCAATAAAAATAACGGTTAAAGTAAAATTCATCTAGTAACATTTTTATTTCTAGGGCTCTAATACACCAACATAGCTTAGGCTATTGTCTTGGAGTAGGAGAGTAATTAACTCTCCAAGACAGTAAAAGCAAACAAGTAGCTGTATCTTGTGGTAGGGAAGAAATCCAATTGTTGCATTTATGCTCTGGGAAAGCTCCTCTTAAAGGAGAAGCACAAGATCGTGTCCGAACCAGTGTGGGAATCAATCCTTCCTCATTGGGAACAACGCCAGATATTCACGTATTAAAAACGGTAAACCTTGGATTAACCATTGTCGAGGAGCCTGGGGTCACTTGTTGGTAAACCTTGGATTATGTCAAGGAGCCTTCAAGGGTATTGAGCTTGCTACTCTGCCCTTGCGTGCATATCGGATCGTAGACTGTTCCCCCAGGTATATTTGTTTCAGTTGGTAACCTTAGTGGCCATATTCTTTAGGATTCTTCCTAAGGTGACAGTGGTGGGAAGATCCCATTGTACCTGGAGCAGACGTCAGCTAGACTCACTTGGATTTTCTGGGGGGTTCTCTTCACTCGAGACGGTTAAGTGGAGGAACTTATGCTAGTCTATTCATTAAGCAGGTTGCCGGGGTAACTGTTCCAACCACCATTTCTGTATTTAACTCTGCGACGTTGGATTTCATCACCAACTAGTGTTTTCAGTACGGAAAGTTACTGTTTGTGTATGTTTGATCTCCTAGATTCTTTAGGCATGTGATTCAAATTTGTTTGGTTCTTTAGAGGCTTTAGGTGGTTTTCATTGAGATTTTACTTTGTTTGCGTGTGAAGTAGTTAAAAGTTTTTAACCGTGGCTGAATTACCAAGGAAGTCCCGTAGACTTCGGGGCCAACCTCCTGAGTTTTCACTGAGCCAGCCTGAAGGGTTGAAAGTCCTCATAACTCCTAGAGACAGTAGAGTTGGGTCACCTGAAGAAGGAGAGTCTTCTTTGGTGGTACATCCTGATTTTCAAGCTTTAGTAGCAGATTATAATCCACAATCAGTGTCTGTTTCCGAAGTTACTGGTAGCTTTTCGTCTACTAGTGATATAGGTGAGGAACTTGAAATATCCAAACCTGAAAGTGAATTTGCTGCTACTCTGACATCGGGGTTTGCTTCTCCAGCTTCTAGTGGTCCTGGTTCACCTAGGGTAGAAAGAATAATTACCCAAAATCTTCCTTCTAGACTTATAGCTATCGAAGAACTTGCTACTCCGGAAGAAGAAGTAGGCATCCTTATCCCTGAAAATCAACCTGCTATTGAGCTAAGGGAGCATGAATCAATTTTTTACAGTCCACCTAGGAGCAGTGCTTGGTATCTTTCTTTGACTAATTTCTTAGAAAACCTAGGGTTAATTTTTTCACCACCTCGTGTTCCTTATCACCCAACACCTAGAGGTTACTATCCTCCATTGAATATGTCAAGACAGTCGTCCATGTTTACTCAATTTCCCGAATCCTTTTTGTACGGCGGTCCTTCTGTTCTCTCTGGGTATCAGTCACTTTCTGGTACTTTTTCGAGAGCATCTCCTCAACCCATTGAGCAAGGGTTATTAACTCGAAGCAATGGTACTAAGCTGTTGAGCGTAGAATATATTCTCATGATGTCAGGTTCTATTCCCAATCCTCAACCTCAAGGTGGCTAGTTATTGCCTGGGGGGAAGCCTCAAAATCCTCAATTATCGCCTGGGGGGCAACCTCAAGGTACCCAATTTGCGCCTGGGGGGCAACCTCAAGGACAGTACATACCTACGGGACAGTACGTTCCTCAAGGTCAACCCCAGACTCAATATGTACCCCAAGGTCAACCCCAGTATCAATTTATACCTCAAGGTCAACCCCAGTATCAGTACGTGCCTCAAGGGTATCAACCCCAAGGTCAGTACTCGAACCAAGGTTTCCAACCACCCTCCGGTCAATCATATGTTCAAGGAACGGGAAATGTACCTTTGAATTATCAATCCTACCCTCAACCCGGTTATGGTCCTCAATATTCTCAACCTGTTATGGGTCCGTACCCCGGAATGAATTTAGTGTGGGATCCATCGCAAACTCAACAGGTGTTGCAGCCAAATGTACAGTTGTCATCTCAAACTGGACAACCCTTAGTTTCTGGTACACCCCAGCAACCTGTCCAGTCTAATATTCAAACTTTTGTACCTTCGGTAGTTTCTCAGCCTGGGCCTAGTACGCCTCGTACTCCACCTCAAACGACTGCTGCAACTGCCGCAACATCTGTTCAATCTACCCCACCTACTTCCGGAGTATCAACAACTCTGGTTTCTACTATTCCTGTATCTACTCCTCAGACATCTTTACCTCTGTCTGGATCTATGATTCAAACTTCGGTTCAGATGCCCGTAGGATAACCTGGTTCAAGTACGGTTGTCACAAGTCAACCATAATTTACTTATCAACCGTACCAGGGACAGTACCAATTCGGTCCTGCTGTATAGCAGCCAGTCTATCAGTATCAACCGTACCCTGGGTACACATATCAGCAACCTCAACAATCCCAGTACGGTCCAGTTAATCCTGGTTTTCTGGGAGGATACAATATCCCAAATGCAATTCCTATTCCTATTTATCCTGGATATCCTCCTCCTGGGGCTAGTCTCATGACCCAGAGTTTTAGGGACCCTAATCGATAGTTACCATTTATCGCAACTTTGGACTTCCCTGACTTGTCGCGCCTAATGAACGATCCCATTAATTATCTTCTGTTTTGGCCGCTAATGTCGAATACGTTGCCTAGTGATATTCCTAAGTTCGAAGGAAAATCAGGAGAGGACCCGTCAAACGATGTGATGACTTATCACCTCTGGTGTGCATCTAACTCCATTTCAGATGATTCAATCCATCTAAGACTTTTCCAGCGCACTCTAATTGGTCTTGCGGCCAAGTGGTACATTGAGTTACTGCGAGGCACTTTTTATAATTTTAGTCAGTTAGCTACCTCATTTTTAACTCATTTTCAGTTGCCAGTCCGATATGACAATGGCACGGAATTATTAACTTCGTTAAAGCAATCGACGTCCACTTACATTTCAGATCATATTCATGAATGGAGACGTCGACGGCGTTTAGTGAAGGTTTTTATTCCGGATCAGATCTTGGCTGAATGGTTTGTAAAGTCTTTGTTGCCAAAGATCACTGAAGATGTAGCTAAAGCCGGAGTTGTTACTGAGGAGCAAGTAATTGCTCAAGCACAGTACCTTGACTTGGTCTATACTCAGTCAGGTACGTTACACGAGAAAATCCCCGATCTTCCCAAGAAAAATCAAATCGCTACAGCTCCTTCAGGGTCTCATGCCGCTGATGGTATGATTGGTACGGTTAACACTAAAAGTAAGAAGAAGTCTGCCAAGAATTCTTCTCCTATCATAACCTTGCCTGATTCCCCGATAGGAGATTCTTCCGCGGAGATTTCCACCGATATTCACATTGTAGAGCCATCTTCAGCCAAATCAAAATCCGGTGGGAAGAAGAAAGGGAAGAAGAAGAATAAAACGGACAAAAATTCAAAGGAGAAACCTATAAAATCGGAAACCAATGATGAAAAACGCAAACCTCGTTATCCTTGTCTCATTTGTGATGATGAACATTTTACAAGAGACCGCCCTCATCGTGTAGAGGTTGTGAAGATTGTCAAAGGTTCCCAAATGCCTGCTGTTTTGAAGGATCCTTTTCCAAGTCAAGACAGTAAGATGATAGGTTCTTCCTCGAGCGCCAATGAAGAACCCATACTAATGATGTCCCATGTTAGGATTGCGACTCGATCACATGATTATGGTAGTAAAAGTCCTGTTGATGGTAAAGAAGCAGAATCTTCTCATTCTAATCCATCAACCTCAGCTCCTGGTTCCGATCCACTATAGATCGAGAAACCTAATCCAGACTTGGTAATCAAACCGCCTGCCAAGGGTATACTTCGAAAGTTAGCTTTCAATCCACATGCGAGAGCGGCTCAAAACTATAACATTGTTGAGGATTTAGCTGTTTCACCCTCAGCAATGTCGGCTTTGGAAGTGCTGCAATCATGTCCAGCATAGTGTAAATTACTTTTGTCGGCTATAGGAGCTGTTGATGTTCAGGACTCAAACCTAATAATTTTCATCTAGAAAATAGTACACCATGCTTACCTCATCAAATGGCTTTCCAGATTCCAGTGATAGTAAAAAACAAGCCTATTCATCGGACTGTGATTGATGAGGGAGCCTCAACGTGTATTATGTCGATACAGTGTTGGATATCGCTTGGTTCTCCTTCACTAAATCAATCCCGACGATTCTAAAGGCCTTTGATGGCCGTGGGTTTCATCCTTTTGGCATTCTACAGGATTTGCCTATAGGGGTTGAAGGAAAAACCGTTAATCTAGATGTGGAGGTGGTTGATGCCCCTCTAGATTACAACCTTCTCTTGGGTCGTAGTTGGTCTTACGCTATGACAGCTTTCGTTTCATCGGTCTTTCGGGTTATAAAGTTTCCTCATAATGGAAATATTGTAACAATAGACCAGCTGGCTTACTTTTCATCTAACCCAGCCTCTTCTGAAAGTATTCAGCATGTCGGTAAAATGACTATCCTATATAAGGATGTTGGAGTAGGACTAGTTAAAGATGTCGGTTTACTCAGAACTTTTCCTTTTCCTCCGATCAACGCATCATCTTCATTTGCAACCATTCATATGATTACGTCAGACACCATTGTTTATGATGATCCTTGGATTGTTCCTTCTGAATCTGAGATAGACTCATTCGGTGATGTCATGCCTTTGAGTCCATATGAAATTGCGTATGACGCAGTGAAATCGTTTGCCGACCCATCTTCAACCGAAATTGACTTAATGAATGTGGTCCGTGAAGAATCACTTTTCATATCAAGCTCGGATTCAATCACGTTTTCTAAACTTGTTCACTCTAATGAGAAAATTCGTGAAATCCTATGTGTAGATGATTTGCCATGGGAAGATCTCCATCACAGATCTTTGTTTTTACCCGAGAATGATCATTTTGAAAATGATTTTTCATCAATCTTTACGACTGAATATGTCAAGGAACCTCAGAATCCAATGAAACATCCTGATTCAGAGTTAAATTTGGGAAACATCTCTCGAACTATTCCTATTGACATTTCGGTTAAACCTGGAATTGTTGAGAACATTCATATAGGTGCCTCGTGTACAGAAAATGAAATTCAAATATATAAGGCCTTATTTCAAGAATTCCGCGACGTGCTTTCCTGGTCCTATGAGGAAATGCCAGGAATTGATCCCGCGATTGTTGTTCATGAAATCAAGACTTACCCGGATGCTAAACCTGTCCGGCAATGTTTGCGTCAGATTCACCCAAGAAAAGTTGCTGCTATTAGAGCAGAAGTTGAAAAATTACTCAAAGCAGGTTTCATTTATTCGATCCCGTTAACGGATTGGGTATCGAATATTGTTCCAGTTAACAAAAAGCAAGGGACAATAAGAATATGTATCGATTATAGGGACATTAATCGAGCCTATCCAAAGGACAATTACCCAACTCCCTATATCGATCAAATCATTGATGATTGTGCCGGCAACGAAATATTCTCCTTCATGGATGGTTTTTCCAGATACAATCAAATAAATATTCTACCTGCCGATCAACTAAAAACGGCTTTCATTTGTCCATGGGGGACATTTTCTTATTGCAAATTACCTTTTGGACTCAAGAATGCCGGAGAAACTTTTCAAAGGGCCATGTCTTATGCGTTTCATGACATCAAGCACATTGTGCAACCCTATCTCGATGATTTGCCTGCTCATTCATTACATCGAGCCGATCACCTCGTCCATTTACGAGAAAGCTTTATGAGGTGTAGGCATTATCGGATTTGGTTGAATCCACACAAATGTGTTTTCTGTATAGAAACGAGTCGATTGCTGGGTTTGTAGTTTCGAAAGCCGGCATTCGCGTCGATCCCTCGAAGGTCGAAGCTATTGTCAAATTGCCTCCTCCTTCGAGTCTTCGCCAACTCCAAAGTTTGCAAGGGAAAGCAAACTTTTTACGACGATTCATTCCTAACTATGCCGAGGTTACGAAGGGTTTTACCCGGTTGTTGAAATAGAATACTCCATTCTATTGGGATGAGATAGCTCAGAAATCTTTTGATGCACTAAAACACGCGTTGACCCATGCACCGTTATTGCATCCTCCCAACTACAACTAGGATTACTTCTTGTATCCCGTCGCCTCTCATTCCACCATTGGAATGGTCTTAGTTCAGGAAGATGAATTCGGTAATGAACATGTGATATATTACCTTAGTCGCACTTTAAATCCAACTGAGCTAAAATACTCACATGTGGAGAAATTGGCATTGGCAGCTGTTCAAGCTGTCCAATGTTTTCATCACTACATTTTACTACGTAAAACTACAGTAATTTCTGATTACAACCCTATGATCTACATTTTGACCAAGAAATTTCTAGGGGGAAAGTACTCTAAATGGATTGTTATCCTGTAGGAGTTCAACTTGGAATTTGAAAAATCTAAGTCTAAGAAATCTTTAGTTTTTGCGGAATTAATGTGTGACTTCTCGCGTGCTAACATGGAAACTGTGGCGGAGGAGCCCATTGCAGACGAATCCTTGTTTGTGATCAACACTTTAGATCCGTGGTATGGGGATATCATCATTTATCTCCAGACCCAATCCTTTCGGCCGGAAATTTCAAGTTCAGCAAGTCGGAAAATACGATTCCAGTCCCAACAATTCAGGATTATTGGAGATACTCTTTATCTCCATGGGGAGGACTCTGTTTTTCAACGTTGTTTAACTCACGAGGAAGCTGAAAGGGTTCTAAATGACTATCACTATGGAGCGTGTGGCGGTCATATGTTTGGGTATGCCACAGCCCAAAAGATATTGTGCGCTGGCTACTTTTGGCCGTCTTTGTTTAAAGATTGTATTACTGCGGTCCGAAAATGCCACAACTGCCAAATTTTTGATCGAAAGATGCGCGCTCCACCTGCTCCTCTCCACCCTATAATTTTCATTGGTCCTTTTGCCAAATGGGGTATCGATTTTATTACATGTAACCCTCACTCGGCCGGGGGGCATGCGTATATCATCCTTGCGGTAGATTATTTTACCAAGTGGGCCGAGGCGATGCCTACATTTGAGGCAGATGGCAAGACAGCTGCAATTTTCGTGTTCAATCATATAATTTCTAGGTTTGGTGTCCCACAAGCGATTATCACTGATCATGGGCGTCATTTTCGAAACGTTATGATGACCGAACTTACAGGCCAGCTTGGGTTGCGTCACGATAGTTCAACCCCTTATTATCCACAAGCTAATGGTCTGGTTGAATCCATCAACAAAGTCTTAGTCATCATGATTCGACGAATCATTGGGATTCATCGGTCGAATTGGCATAACATGCTATTTTTAGCGCTTTGGGCATATCGTACATCAGTAAAAACATCAACAGGGTTCACTCCTTTCCAACTAGTTTATGGTCTGGAAGCTGTGTTACCCATTGAATGTGAAATCCCATCATTGCAAATGGCCATCGAGTTACTTCCAGCCACTTCCGAAGAGGAAAAACATTTGTTATACTTGGCTCAATTAGATGAGAATCAACGTGATGCTGCATTGGCAATCGAGACTCATGCAAAACGTATGAAAGCTCAGTATGATCGAAATGTGACCCCTCGAAATTTTTCGGAAGGAGATCTAGTCTTAGTTTACGATCAAGCTAATGATAAATTAAGGGCTGGAAGATTCGTTCCTATGTGGCATGGTCCCTATGTTATCAAGCCAAAGCTAGCAAAAGGGGCCTATGAATTGGTAGACTTTGACGGGGACTCTTTAGCTAAACCCAGAAATGGTCTTTACCTGAAGAGGTATTATGCTTAAAGAATGGGTATGGAGATTTTTAGTTAGGATAGTTTTTTCTTTCTAGCTGGTGTGTTTTAGTTTAAACAATGTGCTTAGCTTAGAGAGTGTTTTTCGTCATTATTCCTGCTTATCTTGGTTTACTCTTGATATTGCAGATGTCAATGCCTCTCCAAACATACATTGGTTTCGCTGATGGTGCTTGTCGTAATACACGAAACATTTCTTCCGCAGCTTGGGTCATCTATTCGCCCTCTGACGAGTTGGTATCTATGCATGGGGTAAGCCTCGGTCAAACAACGAACAACATTGTTGAGTATAGTGCAGTGATTGAGTTATTATCTGAATCTATTTCATTTGGGATTCGGAGTTTGATAGTGAGGTTAGATTCTGAACTCGTTGTATTACAACTTAATAGAGTGTATGCCATTAGAAATCCAGTGTTATTGAGATTATTTTTGAGAGTGCATCTCTTGGAACGTGAATTTGATTATATTGAATATCAACATATTCCAAGATCTTTAAATACATTAGCAGATGCAATTGCTTCTTGAATGTTAAGTAGACATTTGCAATAATCATACATGTAAATTTAAAACCATTCCATAACATGATTTACAAGATAAGCCGGTAATAGTGATATATATATATATATATATATATATATATATATATATATATATATATATCACTATGTGTCAAAAAATACATTGTCCTCGATCATAGGTTGAAAATCACCTTATGATCAGCAAAAATGATAAGTACAAAAAACAAAAATGTCATATGTGCCCACAATAAGCGATCATACTATCACTAGTGATGATCCCGATAAGAAACCACTGCACGGGCCACCTTGCAAAGGAACCTCCCAAAAGGTCCTGGGACCCCAATCACATAGTGCTGAAGTCGACGAGGAATTTCATCTATGGTGGTCTCCGGAATATCTCCTGTCAAGCGCTCTAGATGACCCTCCAACTTGGCCAAAACCTCTGCTGATTCATCCTGTGGGGCTGGCGCGGCTGCAACTGGTTGTTTCCTCTCATAAGGCAGGAGAGCGGTTGGTCACTGTGGACCCACATCTGCATTTGAAAATTTTACTATTAGTTGTGGGACGATAGAAAAAAAAAAAAAAAAAAATTAAAATAGGAAAAATGTTGAAAGTGATTTTACCTGAGTCATCCCATTGCTCTCCTGGTGGAAGAGCCATGTCTGGGTCACCACGAAAATCTACTCCAGCGTAAGGGAAGTCCTGAATAGAAAAAACCTGGTTTTCCAACCATTGGAAATACTCAGGTTTGAATCGAACAACCTCTGTCCCCTCGTCCGGATGACGGGCCATAACTGCGACCCATCGCATCAGTTTGGGCTCTCGAGGAAGCCCAGCTCCAACCGTAAGGTGCTGCAGGATCAACATGGGAACCCTCTCCAAACCAAAGCTCACAACCAAAGCCCCATAACCAAAGGTCTTTAGTTGTCCGTTTTTGGCTCTGGTCAGTTGGCCTTTCACATTGGCCAACACAACATCGCACCAGTTGAAGATGGTGCCTTGAAAGCAGTCAACTGCCATCCACATTTGGGATCCGGTGGCAATATGTAATGCGGCACTCCCACAAAGTCTGGTGACAGTAAATGCGATCACCATGAGTTCAGGAAGGGATATGCTTTTTATATCTATCCCTTCGTCTCTAGCCTGGCTGTTGCAGAACTCTAGCCGAAGGCTATCGACAGACTGGCCACCTGGCCTAGTCTCGAATAGAGTCAAGTCTTCACCTCTCTTAGGAAAACTGGTCAAGAAATATATGTCTGCCAGCTCGTTTCGAGCTGGTGGCCACCAATGAAGAATCACTGGTCCTGTATGCTCCATCTGTCAACCAACCACTGTAAGAAATCCACCTAGGCCCTCATGCCAGGTATGGCCCAGAATTTGTACAAGCCACAGGCCTTCAATGCATCGATCGAAGGTTGGTGATTCAACGCGGCTAGATCCACGTCCTTATGCTCTTGTTCATGCCAATATAACATGATGTACTCTCTGCATCAAGTAAAAAGATAAATTAGAATGCTAGAAATTAATTTGTTTGGGCCAAATTTGAGAATTTTTGGGTTAAAAACTCTTGTTGCGGGGACCGCACCCTCTGGGCTAGACACAGTGCGTGGGTCCGCACCTTGCCTACATGGAAGGTGTAGACCCCTGACTTTTTCCCCATTGAGAAAAATTCGGGGTCCGCGGCCTGGCAGTGTTACGCCTACGGGCCCCCGCGCGCGGGTTTTAAGCCTAAAAACCCTCTAAAAAATGAAATAAAAGCCTAAAACAAGAAATAAAACGGTTAAAAATGAAGAGTGGGACGATGCGGATTACCTGGAGAAGATGGCGTTCGATTCTGACGGTTGGATTTTCCGCAATCTTCATGGGAAGTTTTTTGAACAAAAGCACTATTTTCTCACCCAAAACTCAAACGGTAAAAATGAATTGACGAAAGCCCTTTTTATAAGTTTTTTGAGTAAATAAATTGTAAATTTGTTTATGTTTCACTTTGGAAAGGTATTTTTGCAACATTTTTATCCATTTCAAACAGGTATGAGTAATGTTTTCGTTTTGTTTAGGATAACGGATTATTCAGGCGAAATCTATCATTTTCGACGGAAAAACATTTAGAGTCACCTTTAAGCTCTTTTCTGACTCCTGAAACATGAAAAGATTGCCGAGTTTTTCTTTTAAACTCGTTAAAACAGAACTAAAAGACAGTCCACTTACAACTCTTTTCTGACCGTAAAAACACGAAAAGATTGTCGTATTTTTGTCGTTTGAAATTCGATATTGGTTATAAAACGACGTGTCGTTGATCTCTTTTTTACTTTTTCGGATCAGGGGCACTAATTACGAAAATTACTCCTAGGTCGTAAAGATCAAGCGGTTCTCTCAAGTATTATTTTATACTTTTTCGGGCTTGGGAGACACAAATTTACAAAAAAGGTCAACCTTGGAGTTTTCTTAAGTTTTTTTAGACTCTCTAAAATTGAAAAACGCCGAGTTTCTCCTATACTGGACTCGTTAAAATTTCACAGAAGGACCTGTTCAATTACAAACAGGAATGAACCACTCCTTCTTAGGGTTCAAATTTAAACTAATTTGGACTCATCCGAAGGATGAGCTTATAATCAAGCAAATGTTATCCTCCTCAAGCTTGTCAAAAATAAAGAGGTACTTGCCAGAAATGGTGGGGGAAAAGAGAGAAAAATGAGCCTGTTTGTCATATTCTGTAACCACTCTTGAACACGACACTTTTATTCACCTGGGTTGGGAAATCCTTTGCCTAATAGTTGATCAAACTACATTGAAAGTCTTCAGCCGGTTTCTGGGTATTAACTTTGGGTCAATTGTCACCAAGCCATATGTTGTGTCGTTATGTGTTCAAGAGGTCACTGCCAATAAGCCATTCATCTGCAAAATATCGGTCATCCATCTTGACCATCCCTGAGTCAGTCCTTGCAACTAAATTTCTTCAACTTAATCTATGATTTCGTGTTGTGGGCTTGCCTGCGACGGATCACTTTCTATCGACTTCAGCTCATTATCAAGAAAGATGATCTAGAAATCGTCAGTACCTTGGGATCTACATGCCTCAATGGCAGGACCTTTGACGACAGGTTGCATCATTGACCTTCGATCAAAGGATTCCGTGACATGTTCGACATCAACACATTTATTCACATCTCATGGATTGTACTGGGTACTTTGAGAGCCATTAACATCACTGGTGGTTTCTCTCACACTTGTTAACAATTTACATCATTGACTGGTAATCAAGTGGTTTCTACCATGTTCGACATCAACACATTCATTCGCATGGATAGAATCGTACTGTTTCGGGAAGTAGAAATGAAGACCCTGGATCTAGTTTCCACAATCCAGGCTCCGAGGAATTTTGTATTCATTATATAATGGACTATTCATAAACAGATGGCTACATCCATACTGTGTCCATATGAGTCTATACTTGTGATGTCTTACAAGATCATTCCTGTATCAAAGCAGTAGTTAGTTTTCTAAGTCAGTTTTGATGTGAGTATGGGAATGCCTACCTCAGCGATGATATGATCTCATATATATATATCTTGCATTGAATATTTTTACAGGTTCCAATCGAGCTCTCCACAATATGATCCTCAAAATGATAAAGTACTTCACTCTTCCTAAATGATAAATGAAATCCTCATCTACTACAGACTTCACACTTTAGGGGGCAATCTGTTACACAAAAATATCATCACCATGGTTATTTGCAGTCAGTATGGGTCTATCATCACCTGTATTGTCCTCCTAAGCAAGTCTCAGACCTCAGCTCTTCAAGTCAAGCTTTGAAAATGAGAGAAAGACATTGAAAATAAACAAAACTCTGGTTCCGCATTTTCTCTCACTATTGCCTATGGTCGCGCACCTTCTGTTTACAAAAACTGTGGACCTGCCTGCTCTGTCCCTAAAGGTGTGGGTGCGGACCCCTGTGAAAGTCAAAAAGGCGCAAGTTTATTCCAAAAAACTCACTTTGGGTTAATTCTAGATGATTCTAGAAGGAATTTTGACATGGAATGGCCGCTCTTAGGTGGTTCATGCATCTCAAAAGAGAAGGAGCTAATCCCTTGATGAGAGGAGCTATCCCTTTGAAGGAGGGCTCTATCCCTTTGAAGGGGGACCTAGTAACTTCCCTCCATTGCACTATAAATTCAGGCATTGGGCTGGTTGCTGGGGAGGTTAGAAGCTGAATATTTTTGAGGGTAAATTTTGGTGAAATTAAGACTTCCTAGTTGAGCTTGAGAGGAGAGATCACATACCTTTTTGGCTTCATTGGGAAGAGAGTGAAACTTGTCAAAGTAGAGGAGACTTCTTGCTGGACCCTGGGAGGAGCTTGTACAGCGTCAAGGCACAGGTTGTAAAGTTCTTCTTTGATTTGAATTAATACAATCAGACTCATTTTTCTCAACAAATTGTCTCATGTCATTTGTTTCATGAATTCCTTGACTTTCATGTTAAATATGTTTTATGATATTGGCTTTTCAGGTGCTATTTAATTTGTTTGCTTGTTTGTGTTTGCAGATTCGCGACAAGGGAGCTCATTTGGATCAAAGGAGCGAGGCTTCCACAAAATTGTGTTGGACCCAAGGTAGGCCTAAAACACTTGTTTTCCTTTGTTTATAAAAGCATATTTAGAGAAAGATAGTGTGTGATTGGTTTGCTTGTCATTAGGTCTTCTTTAGATTCTAGGAAGGTCTATCTCATCCGCAAGATCGAATTATTCCGTGTGACAGAGTTCTCTGGAAATTGATAGGAATATCAACCCAATTGCTTCATCTAATTTATTGAAATACTTGATCTTCTCCGTTGCAGAAGTCGGTTCAGTCTCTGTTCCCATTGTTACCTTGTAAAGCCCTTTGCTTCAGAGGAGTAGAGTAATATCTGTCTTCCATTTGAAGTAAATGAAAGGATTTAGAATGAGTTTTGTGGGCTAAGAGATATGATCCACTTCTTCTTGCTGTGCCACTTGATGATCTATACCTACAAATAAAACCGTGTACAATCCACTAGATTCGAACTAGCTTTCATACCATGTAGAATTCCTACAGAAACTCTGATAGATCTAGAATTCTAGTTAAATTAAACACAAGTAATTGCTAATATTCAAGAGAGGAGAGAAATAATTTGCTTCATAAAATCAATGTATTAAATTAATTAACAATATTAATACATGCGTAACCAAACCTCTAATGCCAAAGGGAGGTGGTTATATAGAAATTGCCGAATCTAGAAAACTAGGAAAAAGATAGTAAAAAACTAGAAAATGCTAAGAAAAGCTAAAGGGAGGCCTAGAATAGCAAAAATTACTCAAGAAAACCTATGCCAAATATCATCCACGAGGAAATCATGAGGATGGGTTCATTTCCCAAGGAAGGCAACTTTAAAACATGCTAAAATGGTCTGGGGAACCACATCCCTTGATTTAAGGGGGAATCTTCATGTGGGGTGCCAATCCTCAAATAACACAAGTGGATGAGCTATGGTTAGGTGTGAACATGCACTTAGATGTCTAAATGGTTTATGAAAGTGGTTGGACCAATATTTCCATAATATTAAGCCTTTAAAGGCAAAAAACAAGGGAAAGTTGGTCCACCGAGCTAGTTTACCAAAAACCAAATGTGAGCATGATTTTTAGTGCATGTGGCTAAGTCAAGGATACTTAGGCTAAAAAATAAATGTAGATGTTAGTATTATATTCCAACAACCCTTTTCTCATCTCAAAAGTTGTTAGGATCCCATGGATATGTTCAATAGTGAGACTCATAAAATTCTACATTTCTTCAATGGCAGAGACTTTGGAATCAAATTTTGGAGTTAGTGATCTCAATTTTTTTCAACAATAATAGCATAATTTATTTCATCACTAATATTTTTCATTGTGTTAACAATCTCATCTACTCTGAGGAAAAATCTTGCAATGATTTATTATGCATTTTAAGGGTCTCATAGTAAATTCTAAACATTTTAAGTTTAACACTTTTTACCTTGGTGTCACCTTCATAACTTTGGATAAGCTTATCCCACATTTAATTTACGGTGTTTAGCTGCATGAATTTCATGAATTCAAACTCGGTCGGACTTCCAAAGACAACATTTACAACCTTTGCATTGGTTTCATACTATTTCTTCCCTGTGGTATCCGTGGGAATAGAGGTTGGATATTTATATCCACCTTCAACAAATGTCCATACATCTACTCCAAATTCCTACAAAAATGATCTCATTCCAACTTTCCAAAATACAAAGTTAGTTTCATTAAAAAATGGTGGCGTAATAGAGAATGGTCCTTCTTGACTATCCATCTTGATGGATCTCCCTTTAAACGATCAAGCTTCTTCTGAGGGACCTCCTCTAATCCCAATTGTTGGGAAAAATACCGGGGGGGTGAATCATTGTTTTACATTCACTTTAACCTTTCATTTCATATTCTAATTTATGTATGCAACTTTCATTTAAACAACCAGTGTATGTACGCAACTTTAGTGAAAGAAAACAATGTATATCAGTTAACTTAATTATTCATAAGTTCCATACGATATTTATCTTTAACCAATGCATTATTAATTTCATCAGACATATATTATGGAGTAAAAAACAAAATAAAACATCACACATAATCAACACAATAACACATGAGAACACTAGGATTTTTAAGTGGAAACCCAATGTGGGAGAAAAATACCGTTGTCATCATCTCTTTCTTCTTTCTTAATATATAAATAAAATATTCTTAAAATCTTTTATTGGCACGGACACTTACCAGCATGCAGGCTCCTACCTGCAGAAGGCTACAAACTTCTCTCATTCTCTATCACCCATTAGAAGAGAGCTACAACCCCCTGATCTCATTTACCAGCTCCTATCGGAAGGTAGCACATACCCCCTACACAAATTTACCAACTACCACTGGAAGGAAGCTTTAAATCCCTCACTTAAGGCTCCAACCCTCAACACCTCTTGTGGACCATGTTTCATAATATTTCATACTAGATCCACCTGAATCAAAACATCAAACTTGTAGGCCACTTTTCATCATATTTTCATACTAGACCCACTTCCAACATTTATACCCAATACCAAGTAACAATTTTGAAACTAAACACTTAACCAAATGAATCACTATATTACCATCAAACCAATCATTGAATATCAATCAACCATTGTGTTGAAAATGCAGCAAGAAAATCCTAATTTAATTTTTTCCTTGAATTAAATTAGGAATAAAATTGTAATTCCACATCTCATGATAACCTGTGTGAGTTAACTAAGTTAATTTGACTTACTTGGCTCAGTTAATTCAGATTCAGGGTCTAACTTGAGTCATGTAGAGTGTCTCCTACTTTATAGGAGCCTTGGTTGAGTTTATTTTGAATTGTAGTTAATTAATTTAGTTCAACCGAGTTGAAGTCAGTTAAACTAGTTCCAAATGTTGGAGGAACTAGTGGGAGGTCTAGTAGTGTGGTGATGCTTGCAATGGTCAACTAGTTAACTGATGATTCACTCATAAATAACTCATGCATGTTAGATTTGAGAGTTACCCAGTTGATATTGGGGTGTAGGGACAATGCACTATCTTTTTTTGTTGGTAGGTAAGCACCCACGGGGGATTTAAACCAATGACCTTTCGCAAGGAGTGCCTTAACAGTGCACCCATTCACCGTCAATCCAAAGCCCTGTGAGTAGGGACAATGTACTATCAATTGTATAATCATCCAAATTATACAGGTGGTGCATGTAGTAAGAGGAAGGCCTATGATGGATTTCACAATTCCTTTGAGGAATTTCCCTATTTAACACGGGGCTAATTCCCAAGGAAACAATGAAAGAAAATAGGGACTTGGGAAAGCAGAAAATTGGTTAAGTATTGGCCTAGGCTTGTCTAGGAAGCTGTAAGATAGATAGAGATAGTGCAGAGGTTGCTCAGGCTTGAGAAAATCATTATAATCTTCTCATATTTTCTAACTAATGCAATATACAAATAGCAGGGGTTTTTAGCTGTGGGTTTCCCCAGGAAATCATTGTGTAATGTGTTGATTGAATTCTTTCTCTTGTATGCTTCATGATTTTTTGATCGTTTAATTGTTTCTGCTGATGAGTAGAGTTGATTCAAGTCTATTGTTTTAGTAAATTACAATTAGCAGTTTGAATATACAAGGAATTTCTACATGGTAATGGAGCATACATCACTCTAGAAGAGAAGAATACGAGTTTTTGTTTTGCAGGTGAAATTGAATTTGTAGTATCATGCTTCAAAGCTAGCAAGACATCATTCTATAGATTGAGACTCGAATTTTCCCTTGAGAGTAATTTGAACTATATTGCTTGGAAGGAAAGGATGGAGGCAGTGTTGGAAGACAATGGGCTTAAGGAATTCATATACAAAGATATTCCAAAGCCTCCAACAACTGATGCTCAAGATGAGGTAGATTGGATAAAATGTGTTGAAAAAGTGAGAAGGATTATCCTAGAAGGAGTTTTAGATCATATTTTCTCGAACCTCCATTGTAAGAAGACTCCATATGTAATGTGGAAGGCCTTAATAAACCTGTTTCAAAATAGCAGTAACCATAGGAAGTTGGCACTGAAGGAAAACCTCAAAAAAGTCAAGATGGAGAAGGGTGACACAATACCAAAGTACTTAACCAAGTTCACCAAATGCCAAGATGAGCTCGGAAGTGTTGGTGTTATAGTTTCTGAATATGATATGGTCCACCTAGCAATTTTAGGTCATCCCAAGAGCTGCCACAGCTACCAGGACTCGATAAATGGGAGGGAGAAGCTACCAGAGTGGGAGCGTTTGTGGTCCGACTTGGTACAAGAAGAGATTCGAAGGAACACTAAAGATGGATCCTCATCCAAGCATGATGATGAGGAGAGTTGTTCCTTAGTTGGAAAGGCAAAGAAATAGAAAGGGAAGTCATCCCATTCCAAATAAAATTCCAGTTAGGGCGGAAATAAGGACTTGTTGAAGATTAAATGTTCACTGTCATGAGTTAGGAGATTATGCCACGAAGTGTCTGCACATGAAGGTAGACAAGAAGCCCTCAGGAGAAGTGACAGGTGAATCTCTTACTTCACAATTCGAGTTGGATTTTACCCTCATTGCTTGCATGGTGACATCGGTGATGGGTAGTGTGTAGTATCTGGGTAGTGGATCCTCATTCGATATGACTGGAAACAAAGAATTATTTAGTGAATTGGAGGAGAAGGACCTTCAGATGCACATCAAAATGGGAGATGATGGAAGGTATAGCATAAATGACATCAATACTGTTACTTTTCAAAGGGAGTCTCGTTCTCCTCTGACATTAAAAGATGCCATGTATGTTCTAGGTCTAAAGAATAATTTGGTTTCAGTTGCTATGTTGGAAGACCATGGCTACAATGTTATATTTAGCAAAGGAAAGGATTTCCTTCATCACATAGCCTTAGGACAAGTGAATCGGATCGGGGTTCGGGTTAAGAACCTCTACAAATTTGATGTAGAAGATTGTGCTTCTTTGAGCACAAAAGTAGAGAAGGTGGAGAGTCGAGACATTGGTGAGTTTTTTCATAGAAGATTGGTTCGCTTGCACCATGGAGATTTGAAGACCATGCAACAAATTTCTACAAGAGTTCCCAAGGGTGGAATAGAGCGAAGGGATACATGTAAAGTGTTTACATTGGGGAAGTACACCAAATTCATTTTTCACGATAAGGACAGTGGAGCGCAAGCGATCCTTGAAATATTTCACTCAGATGTGTGTGGATTGTTCTCGATAGCCTACACAGTCAAGAACAAGTATTATGTAATGTTTGTAGATGATTTTTCTCGTAAGTGCTATATTTTCTTCATGCAGAAGAAATATCAGATATTTGATAAATTTTATGAATTAAAAGCACTTGTTGAGAAATGCACTGGCAAGAAAGTGAAGGCTCTTAGGAGCGATAATGGTGGAGAATATGTGTTGAATGAATTCAAGGACGTATGTGCATCAAAAGGCATTCGACAGGAGTTAATAGCACCCCATAACCCATAATAGAATGGGGTGGATGAAAGGAAGAACAAAAGTATTGTGGGAGTTGCACAAACGATGTTACATGATCAAGGCCTACCATTGTACTTGTGGGATGAAGTATGCAACACAACTGTATATGTGTAGAATAGGATTCCTCATCAAATTCTCAGGATGAGTAAACCAAAAGAAGAATTTTCAGGTAAGAAACTAGATGTGGCACACTTAAGGATATTTGGTTCATCATTTTACTACCATGTTACCAAGGATGCAAGGAAAAATCTAGAGCCAACAGCTGATTTGGGAATATTTTTGGGGTACACTGATACACCTCATAACTATCGGGTGTACCTTTCATCTCACAAGATGACAATGATTTGTAGAGATCTGAGGTTCGATGAAGAGAAGTCCATGAGATGTTCCCTCGAGAGGGAGCTTTAGTTGCATGGAGAAGAGGATCTTTTAGCTCCAAAGGAAGAGCCTAAGGATGATGTGGATCATCCACATGCATAGGAGTAGAGAGTTGAAGCACCCACTCATGTAGAGACTTCCATAGATGGAACAAATCACACCAAAGAGGCTAAAATATTGATGCATGATGCTAGAGAGAATGTGGGAGAACCCACATCACAACGCAGGCAAAGGAGGTCACCAGATGAGTACACTGGCTACATGGCTCTGATGAGTGAGAGCGTAGATATTAAGCCATCCTCATTTTAGGAAGCATTGCAGCAACCCATGTGGGTTGATGCCATGGTAGAGGAGTACAAATCCATTATCAAAAACAATGTTTGGAAAATGGCCCCAAGACCAACAGATAATTCAGTGGTGAGTTCCAGATGGATTTAAAAGGTAAATAAAGCAACATATGGGAGTGTGTAGAAACACAAGGCCATATTTTTTGCCAAAGGGTTCTCTCAGGTGGAGGGAATTTACTACGAGGAGACCTTTTCTCGAGTAGCAAGGTACTCTTCAATCAAATTTATTCTATCACTTTCAACGCGGATGGGATGGAAGATACATAAAGTGGATGTGAATACAACATTGTTCAACATAGTGATTGAGGAAGAGGTGTACATTGAGCATTCAGAAGGATTTGAGACCTTCAACAGAGATTTTTATGTGTTTAGAATCAAGTGAGCATCATATGGATTGAAATAAGCACCTCATGCTTTGTATACCAGGATTGTCAGCTATTTCACCAGGTTGGGCTTCACCAAAAGTGAAGCAGATGCTAACCTTTACCATATTGTGGTAGAAGGTAAATTGTTGATTACAGTATTACATGTCGATGATTTAATTCTAACAGGTGATGAGAAGCAGTTAAAATCTTGCGAAGAGGATCTTGCAAGAGAATTCAGGATGAAGTACCTGGGGTTCATGCATTATTTCCTTGGTATGAAAGTATGGAAAGGAGACGAGGAATTGTTTGTCTCTTAAGGAAAGTATGCCAACGAGATACTAAATAAGTTCCACATGGAGAGCAAAAAACCCATCGAGACTACTCTAGCAGGGAACTGGAGGAAGGAAGATGCTACTTCAGGTGAATTAGTGGAGGCTACTATTTACAAGCAGCTTGTGGGTCCACTTATGTATCTGGTGAACACATGACCAGACATATGTTTTTCAGTTAACCAACTTAGTCAAGCAATGGTTAAGCCAACCAAAATTTATTGGAAGGCAACTAATCATGTGTTGAGATACCTCAAAGGCACCACTAAATTTTGTATTTGGTATAGATGGATAGAGGGAGTGAAGTTGCAAGGCTTCATAGATGCATATTTGGCAGGGATTTCATACGAAAGGAAGAGCACATCAGGGGGAATCTCAAGTATTGGGTCAATAATAGTTTCTTCGTACAATAGGAACCAGAGATCAATTGCACTTAGTTTGGTAGAAGTAGAGTACATGGTTTCTAGTCAAGTAGCTTTTGAGGTTATCTGGATGAGGAAGATCCTTGTTGGGTTATTTGGTCAACAAATGGATCCTACAATGATTATTGTGACAATCAGAGTTGTATCCACTGCAACAAATCCCTTGTTGCTTCCTTTTTTGCATCTAGAGCCCATTTTTGGTTCTATTTGCGTCCATTTATCAAATATAGTGCAAACATTCGTGCAAAATTTGCATCAAGGTTTTCACCAAGTCTTACACCAAGTTTAGCATCAAGTATTGCAATAGGTTTTGCACCAAGTTTTGCACCAGGTTTAATGCCAAGTTTTGTGCCATCCTTTGCACCAGGTTTTGTTTCAAATTTTGCATCAAGTTTGGCACCTATTTTTGTTTCACCTACTTTTTCATCCTCTATTGAATCCACTTTGTATGCTACACTTGCATCAACTTTTGTATCATGTTTTGCATCCTTTTTTAAAATCATTTTTTGCATCCCATTTGTGCCAAGTTTTGTGTCGAGTTTTGTGTCTAGTTTTGCATCTAGTTTTTCATCTACTTTTGTTACATCTACTTTTTCATATTATTTTACAGCAATATTTACATCCTCTTTTGCATCTATTATTACATCCACTATTACAACCAATTTTGTTGTGACCCAATTTGCGCCTTCTTTGGAACCTCCCTTTGCACCCAATTTTGCTTCTAATTTTGCATCCACATTTGCATCCTCATTTGCACCTAGGTGTTCATCAAATTTTACATCTATTTTTCCATCAATTTTTGTATCCACTTTTGCGTCAGGATTTTCATTAGTTTTCATGTCTCGTTTTGCATCTATTTTTGCATCCACTTTTGTTGCATACACTTTTGCATCCATTGTTGCACTCATGTTTACATCCACTTTTGCATTCCTCTTTGCAAATTCTTCATTTGAATCAAAGTTTTCTTCTTTTTTTGCATCTATCATTACATATGCTTTTGTTGTGCCACAATTTGTGCCATGTTGTTCACTTATTGTTGTACCCACATTTTCTTCCAATTTTTCATCCATGTTCACATCCTCTTTTACATCTGATATTTGAATCAATTATTTCATCTCCTTTTGCATCCACTTTTGAGTTGGATTTATGGATTGGGTTTTTCATCTCATTTGGTATCTACTTGTGCATCTACTTCCATTTCATCCAATTTTGTTTCTCCTATTGCACCTATGTTTGCAGCCATTTTACATCCCTTTTTGCATCTTATTTTGCATCCAAGTTTGCATCTTTTTTTTGTGTCTATTATTACATCAACTTTTGCATCCACTTTTTTTGTGCAACAATTTGTTCCATATCTTGTGCCTATTGTTGCAACCCACATTTTCTTCCACTTTTGCATCCATGTTTGCATCCTCTTTTGTGTAAAAGTTTGCATCGAATATTGTGTATGTTTTTACATCCCTTGTTGCATCCACTTTTATGTCAGGTTTTGCATGTCATTTTGCATCTACTTTTGCATCCACTTATATTGCATCCACTTTTGCATCTAATTTTGTGTCCACTATTGCACCCATGCTTGTGTCCACGTTTACATCCCTTTTTGCATCTTATTTTGCATCCAAGTTTGTGCCCTTTTTTGTGTCTATTGTTGTATCCACATTTGTTTCACCACAATTTGTGCCAAGTTTTATGCCTACTATTGCAACCATGTTTGCTTCCACTTTTGCATCCAATTTTGCATTGACTATTACATCTGCTTTTGCATCCACTTTTGTGTCAGGTTTTGCGTCCACTTTTGATCCAATTTTTCATCTATTGTTGCTCCCATATTCGTGTTCTCTTTTGCATTCCATTTTCAACATTCAGCATATTTTTTGCATTGATGATATTTCTTATGACATTGACAATTATGAACAACTAATGACAATGTCAATAAACATGACGATGATGACGATGACATCAATTGTGATTATGATGATAATGGCAATGATGATAAAGACTATGGTGGCTACAATGATAATGATGATGATGATGACAATGTTAATGACCATGGCCAATATTCCCAATTTTTGAATGTTGTCATCGTCATAATCATTATGTTTGGCATCATCATCCAACTCATCATCATTTGATTATCATTATCATCATTGTCATCTAGGTCATCATCAACAACAATAATGGCATCAATGATGATGACGATGCCAATGATGATGATGTCCATGACGATGATGACAACAATGATGATAGAAATTACATTAATGATGATGATGGGGATGATGAAAATGGTGATGATGATCATCATCATCGATCATCTCTCAAAAATAGAGTTTCTATTTCTCTTGCATATATCATATTTTTCGTAAACAACTATTTTCTAGCACTCATCACATTTTTTGGGTTGATGATAATTCTTACGACACCTATAATTATGAATAATTGACGACAATGTCCATGATCATGATGATGATGGTGATGAAGATGACGATGATTGCATGAATGGTGATTATGGTGAAAATAATGATGAAAATGATGGTGGTGATGATGATGATAATGAAGATGATGGCCACAATTATGATGATGCCAATGACCTTACATTCTTATGGATTCATGAACTTACTAGTTTCAAGACCATCTTCTACATACGTATTACTATCATACTCTTTACATTTTCCGTCTCTCTTGGCATATCTTACTATAATGGTGGTGTCAACACTAGAAATATATCTTGTTGTAATGGTGGTTCTACTATTAGCACCGGAAATTTTTGTTAAATTTTGGTTTAAAAATTTTGATTTATGCAATTATTTTGAAAATCTATGTAAGAAACTAAATAACATGCAATCATTTTTACTACATTCCCATGGATTTTCATGAAATCACTAGTTTCAAAACCATCTTCTACATACATATTATTATTAAACTTTTTGAATTTTCTATCCCTCCTGGGATATCTTGTTGTAATAATAGTATTAGCACTAGAAATGTCTCCCATTATAACAATGGTGTTAGTATTAACACTAAAATATTTGTTAAATTTTGGTAAAAAGTTTTGATAAAGTTTATTTATTTATTTTTATTTATTTTTTATTTTCTTTAAATTTGGGAAAAGAAAATAAATTCTATTTTTATGCAGTAATAAAGTTAAATTTCAGTATCAACTATTTCTAGGTCAAATCATATGTATTAACCATGTTCTTTGTGCTACAAGCCTGATTCTTGGTGTTATAGACATTTTTGGGCACTGCAACCCCAAGCATAAATGTCCATAAACCAAGGGCTCCTAAGTCCCTAAAGGTGTTTTTCCAACCCCTAAAAGAACAAGGTCAACTGATTACAACATCTCCCAGAAGTTCTCCATGAAAAACTACTCAGAACTGGTCAAAACTAGACCATTTCACCTGCTCCATAGTCAAAGTGTGTTGCATCCCACCTGAATACACACAGTAGGTGCGATGCATGTTGAAAAACCATTCTATGGGGTGTGATGGGTGAGAGTGGACAAATGGCAGGGTCAATCCACAAGGTGGAGAAGCATGGAATCTTCCAGAAACTTCTCCTGTGACACTTGCCTCTCTGCATTCGACTAGGGATGAGTAAGAGATCATCAATCTCCAAGTGGAATCAAGAACTATTAGAGAGAGGACACTAATAAAATCTCAAAAGTTGGCTCACTCCCCTTGAAAACATTTATATATGGATCCCTCATCCCAGAGTTCCAGAGGCTGGAATTTTGTATCTTGTAAGGAAGTGTTGTTGGTTTCTTGGTGTAACTTCATAGTGTTGGGTGATCTAAGCTTTTCATGAGGTGAAGAAGGGCTTACTTGCTGAGAGGATGATGCTGGGTCAGAAAAATTGGTTGTAATCCTCTTTGCTCTTTCTTGATTATCAATAAAGTTATTCAAGTTTTCCTCCACATTCTTGTATAATTGATGATTTATTCATTTGTGTGGTCAATATACATCTGGTCCTATATTGTTTATGATAATAGATCTATGTTCTTGGATAGTGTTATGCTGCTTTGATTCTACAGGTACTCTTTGAAGCTGGGTAGACAAGGAAGTGAGTGGAAAAGACCTATCAGAAGAGAGAGGAAATGAACAAGGAATCAAGCGCAAGACAGAGGTTGGTCTCCTTATTCTTCTCTCATCTATTTCTCATAAAGGAAAACGAAAGTAGTTTTTAGTGTGTTTGTTTCTAAGGTAGCTACCAGCCTTAGTGGGACTAGCAGCTCTGTGTAGACACTAGTTTTCCCGATAACAAAATGGCGACTCCGATGGGGAGCGAATAGATTGTTTGTTCATCTACATTTGTTTACTTTATAAACTTACAGACGGAGCCTGAATTCAAG
Organism: Pinus tabuliformis; assembly: GCA_031772625.1. NCBI lineage: Eukaryota > Viridiplantae > Streptophyta > Pinopsida > Pinales > Pinaceae > Pinus > Pinus tabuliformis. Next base: position 881,266,696 of record CM062813.1, read on the forward strand.
CCAGCTAGCCTTCGAACTGCATTTGCTATGCAAGTGCAAAGTAGATCAACGCTGCTTCAGTCTATCTTTGGGTTTTGTTCATGAACTAAATGGTTGATTTACAAGCTCTCTAATTGCCCTCGTGGTGGCTCTAGTAACCTCCCTAGATCTACCCCTATGATTGATTTACTGATTACCACTTGCTCGGCCTAAATCCATGAACTGAACTGCAAATTGTGACTCGGAATCCAATCAAAGTCTCATCCTTGGCCCAGCGCACTGTCTGTTCTGTGAACTTCAAATGCATCGCACTTCCCGAGTGTAGTAGGTGCGTTGCATTTCAGTTTCACTGTGTTACAGGTGCGCTGATCAGACAAGGCCTTGTTCCTAAATTTTGGTTTCTGTGTTCACTCTTTTCAGCTCTATTCAGGAGTTTTGCTGCCTGTAGTCAGTACACCTCTGTTGTTATTCCGCCTCCATTGTGCAAAGAACTGTAAATGTTTTTATGTATTTTTGAGTCATTTTCAGTTCTCCTTTACAAATAAGTAGCGTAATTGTACTGTCGTTTCTTGATTTGAAAGTGTCGCAAGTGTGTTTTCAGTCATAGAAGAGAATCTAATTGTTCTTGATAGTCGATTACACTGTTACTCTTGTATTTGATTTGAATTAGTAGTTTTTCAAGTGTCGAAAGCAAGTTTTCAATTCAAAATAACAAAGTGTCGTCATTGTCCTCATTTTGTTTTGAAAAGAAACTTGATTAGTAATTGTCGCTTTGAAAAATAATTCAGATTTGTGCTTAGCTTTCTTTTTATCATTCACACATTAAGAAGGCTGAAAACAAATACATGCATGTGCATTTGCATTTAGACTATTTGTTGGTTTGATTTAGGACAGTGCATATAGTGTGTGCTCTCTACTCTTTGTTGAAAGAATGCCATCTCTCTTTCCTTCGTAGCTAGGATTTTCATTGCAAAAAGAAGATTAAACAACTATTTATCATCTGAGATTGCATTTTAGGAATTGTACATCTACATCACGCGGTGAACCTGAACGGCAAATTTCTTAAGCAAGATCAACTATAAAATAAATTTAATGAATCTAAAAACGCTTTGGAACCTAACGCACAACATTTAGAAGTCTAGGCTAGAGACGTATTCCGGCGTCATAAAGCCTGGTAACTGTTGTTTTCAATGTTGGTTGGGTGATTCCTCCACTTTGAGACGATAAGTGCCAATACAGACTTGTGCTCCCACGTACCATCGAGTATATTTTGAGAGACCACAATAGGCTTAATCCTTTATCCATAGGAAGCCGTGTCTACCACCCTATCGATCGCAATGCACTGAACACAGCATTCGGGAAGATTGATTGTCGTACCGTAAAAATTATTCTGTAGTTTTGCGATTGGTTTGGTAATCCCTCTGTCTAGATTTCCAGAGTAGTCCCTTTCATTCCTTTTCAGACTCCTTAACGGAAAAGGTCCATCTGAGCACTTGTCACTTCAGGCTCATTAAAAATCAAAGGCGACTAGAGTCATCTTTTGTTTTTTCTCGACTCTTAAAAATTGAAAAAACAAGTTGTGTCAAAGCGTCTAAAATTTATTTTAAACGGAATAATCATCACCTTTCCTACGTTGATCTTAAGTTGAGAAAAATGGAGTCCACCAACCAAAGAGTTCCCCTTGGAGGAAATCTTAGTCCCTTCTCCTCTTGGGGAGATGTTGGTGCACCCCATATGGCCACATTGTCTCTTCCAAGATTGAAAATCGGCTTGCTCGTATGGCTCTTCTCAACTTCTATCGTTCAGAACACCGTGATTCCTGAACAATCAAGTCAGCAACTAAACGATATTAGAGTTACCCCCCAACCCTCTACTTCGTCCAATTCTTCCTTTCCTCCTTCCTCTTCGCTTGATGAAGCTGGTAAAGCCCAAAATCAAGTAACTGAGAAGAAGGAGAAGAAGAAGGAAGAGAAGAAGGAGAAGGAGCCAAAGGCAAAAAGGGGCAACCAAGCATCGTTTAGCGAAAATCCACACACTGCACCGACCAGGCCTAAATCGCCATGTGTCATTTGCAAAGGAGACCACTATCATCGAGATTGTCCTTGCATCCCTTGGATGTTAAGGGACTGGTCTCCTCGTTTGTACAATCCAGTGTCATCAACCTCTGACGATCATGTTGAGCATACACCATCAACTAGTGAAATTGAAGCCCCTAGACAAAAAGGAAAATATAAATTTCCTTGGAAATTGTGTAAAGGAAATGACACCGTCCATCGTTGTCCCTTCTTAGACGAAGCTAAAAGAGTTTTGGATGACCGTCCGGTTTCACCATTACAGCTTCCTTCTGGATATAAGAAACTCTTGTCGAGTCCATCACTAGTTGAAAATCCAGTTGACCCGCCCTTGTGGTCGGCGAAGCGTCTATCATTGAAGATAAGCCATCTGAATCCATACCAGACAAAAATCAAAAGGTCGAGGCGGCAGTTGACCCGGTCTTGCCTTCAGAAGGTCCATCTCTAGATGATATAGTCACCGAAGAGAACAAGAACGACACCATTCAAATTCTCTTCGTAAGCACAGACTCCGATGAACATGGGGGCAGTCTACCCATTCCTTTACCACAGGAAGGAAGTTCATCAAATTCATATCCGCTGTCTATTCGGTCCCACTTCCAAGGAACCTAGTTGTTTCCTTTGACTGGAATCTACTAGGCAAACCCCGTTTACCGGCTAGTGTACCATTTCAAATCATTGCTCAAATATATAGAATGGTCATGGTCGGTACCATCATAGATAAAGGGGCTTCTGTGAGTATCCTTTCCTCAACTTCTTGGAAAGCGCTTGGTTCGCCATCGCTTTTGCCCGAGATGAGAAATCTAACAGGCTTTGACAAAGGAACCAGTCGACCGTTAGGGATCCTTCCCGATGTGCCGATAACATTGAAAAGGAAAACCGTTCACATGAACGTAATGGTAGTCCAAGGACCCCTAGATTATAATCTACTCCTTGGACGAGACTATATTTATTGCATGGGATCCATTGTCTCCTCACTCTTTAGAGTAATTTGTTTTCCGCATGAAAGAAGAGTGGTCAAGCTCGTAGACTAGCTTTCATTCCCTAGTTCACACATAGCAAATAGTCATACACCAACCCTGAATAGTCTTTTCATGCAAGGAATGTCTCATCAATCCCCAGTCCATCCTCCTGATGAGCGCGAGTGATTCGAAGGGCATGACTGAAACCCAGAGGGCATGCACCCTGGCCTGTTTCGACAGGAAAACCTCAGGTATAGGGTAGGTTTCCACGGAGGATATATGACTGGCTGACACATCCATCCATTTTGGAAAATGGGATTAGACCGGAATAAGATACCTCTGTTAGAAGGTAGACCTTTCCCAATAGAACAAATTTTTTGTCTGCAAATTGAAGGGTAACCTGGAAAAGGTAGGCCTTTCTCGATAAAACAAATGTTTTGTCTGCAAATTTAGGGGTAACCTCGAAACTCTGCTTCACTATACCTGGGGGCATGAAAACCTTTTGGCATGCAAGCGAAGAGCGACCATTTATTTTTTAAATTTATAGGTCCTCTAACCCTTTAAACTCGTAGGATTGGTCGTTTCCTAACTTTCATAAAGAAAGGATGCGGGGCAAATCTTTGAAAAAATGCCGTTTTTAGATGAGACATCCTTATTATACGACTGGATTGAGCAGTTTTAACGCGGAATTAAATCTCGTTAAAAAATAAACATAAGCAATGAGCAAGTGCTTCCCCCGGCATTTAAGCTCATTAAAAAATGAACCAATTTCCAGTAAATAACCATCGTGAATGTATTACTTCAGCCTTTGAAGCCTTGGTCGTGTTCTCATCATCACCTCCACTCTGTATTGGTCGATCATTCACCTCCACTTGATTGTTTACCCCTTTTGAGGAACAGTTGCGAAGAGTGATCTTGTTAGCCATCCTTTTGACACTGCCATGATTGGAAGATTCCGAACCTTACCTGGAATCAGCTACTACCCGAATCTATCACTCGTTCCTCAAAAACGAGTCTCCTTTAAGCTCTTTTCAACTGACTCGTAAAATATGAAAAAATTGTCGAGCCATTGGCCTCTCCAGCTCGTTAAAGTGACTGGAAGTGCTATCCCTCCTTTAGATTTTAATCTTTTTGGACCTGAGGGATTATTACACAAAAAGATCGAGCGCTTGTTTTGTTCGGCTCGTTAAAATTAGCGAAAATTCATCCCTTTTGTATTATTTTATACTTTTTCGGACTTAAGGGATTAGATGACGAAAAAGGATTTTTGGAGTTTCTTTTACGTCCCTTTTCAAACTCTCTAAAATTGAAAAGGACCGAGTTATCTTTGTCGTTAAACTCGTTAAAACCTAATAGCGACAAACTTGTTCATAATAGACAAGAATGAGTTTCACTATCACTAGGCTCGTTAAAACATAGTGATGGGTTTGCTCGAAGGGAAAATTATAGAACAAGCATATGTTATCCTCCTCAAGCTTGACAAAAATAAAGAGGTACTAGTTAGCAATGACTGGGGAAAAAATTGGGAAGAAAACTTGAAGAAACTTTGTTGGTAGCAAGTCGCTCTTGAACATGACACTTTCACTCCGCATCCAAGTCGGGTTCGGTTTTTCCATTCATTGGTCACATCACCATGGTTCCATCACACCATCCACATTTGGGGTTAATGTTACCAATCCATCATGTTAGTGTCGCCGATATGTTCAAGAGAAGTCGCTCAGAGAATTTTCCTGTGTCTTACCCACTATAATACATTTTCGCTCCATTCTTTCATGACCGCCACCCTGAACCTTATATCACCAGATCGTTTTCACCTCCATTAAAATCATTTGCTCCGTTCCGTGTCTTGATCTGGGATTCACTAAGGCCCTCCTATGACGGATCGCTTCTTGTCGACATCAGCTCATTATCCAAGAAGTCGATCTAGGAACAACCCTTTCAGTACTTTGAAGCTTGCATGCCTCAATGGAAAGTTTCTCACTTCCGGCGACAGGTTTACATCAATGGCCTTCGACCGAAAGATTTTGCGTGGTGTTCGATGCCAAGTCCCTTATTCACACCACGTGAATTGTACTGTAGTACCTTGAGGGTCATCATCATTATCAGTGATTCCTCTCGCGCCTGTTAACAGCTTACATCATTGGCTAGTAATCAGGCGATGTCTTTCCATGTTCGACTCCAAAACATCTCTCACGTGGATCGACTTGTACTTTGAGTGAAGATCGAGTGAGATTGAAGACCCCGGATCTAGTTTCATCCATCCGGGCTGTGATATATATTCAGGAAAATAAAGACATCAAATGTACATCATTGCTGCACAGATAATCATCCAATCTAAGTGATGATGGCTCTACCAGAATCATCAGTCTACACTCAGACGATTGTCTGTCCTATGTACATGAAAATGAATTTATAAAGTTGAGAATGGGAATGCCCGCCTCAGCTAGATCATGAAAAAATTATGAAGATAATGTATTTTATTGTACCTTATTACAGGTCACCTTCCAGCTCGAAAAAACTTCGGATCCTCATGATAAAGCATTTCACCCGACATCAAAAGATTAACGACCTCATGCTTTAGGGGGCAACTGTTATAGACATTTTTGGGCACTGCAACCCCAAGCATAAATGTCCATAAACTAAGGGCTCCTAAGTCCCTAAAGGTGTTTTTCCAACCCCTAAAAGAACAAGGTCAACTAATTACAACATCTCCCAGAAGTTCTCCATGAAAAACTACTCAGAACTGGTCAAAACTAGACCATTTCACCTGCTCCATAGTCAAAGTGCATTGCATCCCACCTAAATACACACAGTAGGTGCGATGCATGTTGAAAAACCCTTATATGGTGTGCGATGGGCGAGAGTGGACAAATGGCAGGGTCAATCCGCAAGGTGGAGAAGCATGGAATCTTCCAGAAACTTCTCCTGTGACACTTGCCTCTCTGCATTCGACCAGGGATGAGTAAGAGATCATCAATCTCCAAGTGGAATCAAGAACTATTAGAGAGAGGACACTAATCAAATCTCAAACGCTGACTCACTCCCCTTGCAAACATCTATATATGGATCCCTCATCCCAGAGATCCAGAGGCTGGAATTTTGTATCTTGTAAGGAAGTGTTGTTGGTTTCTTGGTGTAACTTCATAGTGTTGGGTGATCTAAGCTTTTCATGAGGTGAAGAAGGGCTTACTTGCTGAGAGGATGATGCTGGGTCAGAATAATTGGTTGTAATCCTCTTTTCTCTTTCTTGATTATCAATAAAGCTATTCAAGTTTTCCTCCACATTCTTGTATAATTGATGATTTATGCATTTGTGTGGTCAATATACATCTGGTCCTGTATTGTTTATGATAATAGATCTATGTTCTTGGATAGTGTTATGCTGCTTTGATTCTACAGGTACTATTTGAAGCTGGGTAGACAAGGAAGCGAGTGGCAATGACCTATCAGAAGAGAGAGGAAACGAGCAAGGAATCAAGCGCAAGACAGAGGTTGGTCTCCTTATTCTTCTCTCATCTATTTCTCATAAAGGAAAACGAAAGTAGTTTTTAGTGTGTTTTTTCTAAGGTAGCTACCAGCCTTAGTGGGACTAGCAGCTCTGTATGGACACTAGTTTTCCCGATAACACTTGGGACAAAATTGAGCTTTCAAATATGTTGCAAAGAGCATATAAATGGAAGAATATCAATGAAAACTATTCGTATTGTCCAATTGTTCAAGATATCATGTGTGAAAATCTTCAACATTTTCATAAACAATGGATTCGAGGTGAGCTTGTAATTTTACAAAATCTTCGGATGATACATCAAAACAGAGTTGGTTTTATTGATGTGCTTGGGATCTATTATGGACAATAAACCATAGGTTTTGGAAGTATGGAAATAATTAATTTGGTCTACCTATGATAACCAACGAAATTTTACTTCTTTTTCCTCATCAAACCAAGGAAGATATGGCAATAATCCTCATCGGAAAACAACTTGTTGTTGAAGATTTATAATTGGTTGCAAAAGTTCAACAACTGACTATAGAGGTTTTTAGTTGCTATTAGGGCAAAATCTTATTATAGGTTTCAGTAAACATAGATAATTCTTGGTATTTGATTCACTTTGACGATGGCCTCTTCTGACTAATATACGAGATTGTGAATTTGTTGATATTTTTTAGATTACCAAGTAGAGATAGTTGTCTATATAATTTTTCTTAGACTTGAAGTATTGAAAAATGGTTTTTTCATTGTTAAGCATGTTTAAGTCAAATTGGGTTGCAAAACATAAGGATAAAGAAAAAATAATTGTCAATAGTTGTGAATTGCTATAGACATTAAATGATTTTCAACCCTGTTCTTTGTGCTACAAGTCTAATTCTCATGAAAAAATTAATAATTTTATCAATTACAAAGAGCATATAACATGCCCCCCCTCCCAGCCCCGCAAAAAAAATGTCATGATAATTACTTTCATAGGAATTTGTTAAATGGCCACCTCTAAATGTTCAATTCTCATGACTTTTAGGGGAGGGGGATCTCTTGGTGTATTGAATGGGGAAAGGGAACATAATGATATCATGGTTGGGTAACTGGGAGGTCCAAGCATGATTTACTAAGATCTATAATCTTAGCATTAGAGAATGAGAAGGGGAGTTATCACTGAGTGACATAGGGGCTAGGGGGCCTAAAGGGGAGGCAACGAGAGAAATTGATAAGGGAATCCCCAATAGTTTTGTTAAGCAGATTAGGGGCCCCATTATCACAACCCATAACCACTAAATTCACAATCACCTTAACCTCCAAGGTATAATCCCTAAACCCCTACACTAATATTTCATAACCCATTAACCCCTCGATCCCTTAAACCCTAATCCACTAACCCCTAACCTAGAATTACTAAACACCCAAAGCCATAACCCTTTATCCTCTTAAACCCTAACCCTTAGCCCCTAACCCCTTAACCCACTGACAACTAAATCCCATAACCCTTGATCCTTAAACCCCTAAATCCATTAACCCCTAATCCTTTGGTGCTTAATTATTAACCCCCGAAGCCCTTAACTAACACCTATGGTTTGGGGAAAAGGCTTAGGGATTCTAGGAGTTAAGGGGTTTAGGTGTCAAGGGTTAAGGGTAAAGGGTTAGAGATTCGGGGATTGGGGGCCAAGGATTTGAGGTCTAGGGGGTTTAGGGGTTAGTGGTTAATGGCTTAATTCACTACTACATATGGGTGGAAAATACAACACTATACTCTGAAATTTTGATTGTACTATCATATGTTACTTACATTTTTTGCTTCTATTTTTTTAAATCCCCAACTTTCATTGGATACTTGACAAACACAATTATCATCAGATATTCGACGATAATGTTTTTGTTAGATATACAATGAACATTAGTAATATTATTAATAATAAAAATATTCAATGTATGTCATAAATAAAATATTTTATTATGCAAGGTTAAATAATATTGACATGTATTTTAAAATATATTAATAAAAGAATGATATTTTAATACAGACAATGTGATTTATAAATGAAATATGTCAATGTCCATATTAAGTAAAATATTTCAATGTCACCTATGAACATATGTATATATTATATAAAGTAGTTAAAAATATATATATTTTTATCGCTAAAAATTGATCCACCTTGGTGGGTTCAAAGTGGGTTTACATTGTTGTCAAGTTTAAACTAATCATCATGATCTTCCTCTTCTCAATAACATCTACTAGCTTTTCCATATACATGAAATAGAGTTATAGGATCACCTCATCTATAGATGCCCCATTTATTATGAGATTCAAGGGATGTTCTATTATCTTTATCAATATTTGGATGGGTCGTTGTCTACATTCTTTCAATACATGTCTAGCTCTTTTTATGAGGGAGGTCCTTTGATTTAGATCTTTATATAATGCCTTATGTGGTCTTCCCCTTTTGAACTCTTCCAAGGGGGTCACCTCCTTCCATGTTTCCTTGTCTACTTAGGGCCAAAATTGACATGAGTGATTGACACTTAAACATAACTACCATGGATCTCATGGACAAAAAATGGAGATCAAACTATTTGAAGCTTAGGAAATATTTTCTCATACTCTAATTAACATATAGGTGGTAGGGCTTCATTAATTTCCATTTTCTGGGAAATCTCACCCAAAAGGTCAACCATTAAAGAATCAATCCTATGTTAAATCACACCTACCTTCTCATTTTTAAGATCTCTACAAGCTTTCACCTATGAATGTTAAAGTCAATTCCCTCTAGCACCTCGAATGGTGGAATAGAAGGCATTGCAATAGGAGGTAAACTCCATTCCCCTTCAAGTTTTCAATACCTCTAGTGAAACCTACAATATATATTCCCTTTTTGACTCAACATGAAGTTTTTATTTTTTCCATTTCCTTTGCATACCGTCCCTTTAAGGGGATCCTCACAACAAGAACTCATGGTTGAAATATTATGACAACAAAATGAGACACACCATATCCTTATAGGATTTCAAGGGAGGGTTATTGAAAAATAACGATCTTATCCCCTATAGCCCTTAATACCTTCTCAACACATAAATGAAACAACAAACTTATTACATGGACCCAAAGATAGATCTCATTATTCAAGGTTGAACCCAAATAGAAAGAATCACATTATGGATTAAGAATTCACATTGAGTTTTGGTAAAATCAAGGACCTCCTTTCAAGATTTTGATCCTTTTCTTAAAATTCTCAAATGCAAGGTTTAAAATCCACATTAAAGAGGGGATATTTTCACCTTAGCCTTTGCAACCTTTGCTCAGGTTGAATCTATCTAATGGACTAGATTTGATATGTCAGGTCTTGGATTTTAAGTGCCTAATCAATTCTTTTGAGGCCAACTCCCTAGGCCCAACTAAAATTAGTCCTATTGAAGAGAAAACTTGAACAATCATCATAAAAAGAGACATTTTTCATTCCTTTTGATTGATTTACAACAAACCTTAGTGCCTTTTCTTTTTTATCTTCCTCTTCCATTATAAAAAAAAACATTAATCTTATATCATAGACACTTTATATAAGTAAGCATTGTAGTCATTTTCCTCAACCCATGGGGTACCTTTACACCTTAAACCATGTAAGTGGATCTAAGTCCATGACACAACCCATCACACTCTAATATGGTTCTAGTTGTCTTCTCAAAACTAGGGCATAAGAGACCTTGCAATGCCAAATGGTTAATTCATCTCAAACTCGTGTTTTTCCTTCATGGAACACATTCTAGCTAGGTCTCATAAAACAAAATGCACTAACACCACTAACACACACCAAAATTCCAAGGTACCCTTAAAATGGCATGCACCCAAGAACTTAGACTACACCTCTATAAAATGTACCTTCCGCTTTGGAGGTCCGAAAATAGTAATATTCTAACCCAATGTGGCCTATTTTTTGGATTTGTATAATTTTATCCTTATCAAATCCTTGAACCTCCTAGTGGCACACCATGAAAAATATACTCCAATAGACGCCTTCCATGTTGCAACAACCTTGTCAATTTTTTTAATGGGTTGCACATCTATTTCACATTTCTTCTTCATCTTGCAAAGTGGTAGTGCCAACGAGAGGGTATGAACTTCTATCAAGGAATGTTCACTTAGTACTGCCAAGTTGCCTTCATGCAGATCGTCAGATGTCTTAAGTTTGATTCACAACTTATCATGGAGCTTAACTTACTTGTGTACACCTATACGTGAAAATACACCACCCAAACCCTCTAATTATTCCACCTCTTAAACCCTTGTTAGGGTCTTCTTAACGTGCTCTCATGCCTCAAGTAAAAAGTAACACTACCATCCCAAAATATGCATGCTCATTCCCTCTTTTAATGCCTCGTTGAAACCACATTATCACACTGCTTGAAATGAAATGTTCACATCTTAAGGCAAAGCACCTACTTTGCTTATGACAACCTAAAATATGCAAGTGACTAGGAGAGAACTCCATTTTCTCAAGATGAAAACATAGGGTGTTACAATCCCATTCACACAACAATTTGAATATATTTAACCTAAATAAAAATACATACCTTACTCCTTCCAAAATTTTCAAATAAATTTTAAGAAAATAACACTTGTTTTTAACTATTAAATCCACATAATGTATACTCTCTTTTGTTTGCACCCACCTAATATGCAAGAACACTTAAATGTTTTCAATGCAACCAAATTAAGGGCACTTGTTTCCTTGTACCTCCATAAACTTTAAGAGAAAAATAATTTCATAGAAACCATAACCTTAAAATTAGATTATTATAAATACCACCTAATATATGAACACAAAAAAAACATGTAAGAACCCTTAGTTTCTCAAATACAACAAAAATCTGATTCAAGTGAAAATCAAACACTATCTCTATTGTTTTTCACAGAGGTAAATTTCAACATTTTTTAAAAAGATGAGAATTAGTTTTTCTTTACAAAACCCCTGCCAACCTAACGTCGTTTACGTTATCTATTCACTTTTCATGAAAATCAAACAATGTCTCTATTTTTTTTTCATGGAGGGAAATTTCAACGTTTTCGAAAAAGATGAGCGTTAATTTTTCTTTACAAAAGCCATGCCAACCTAACTTCTTTTACGTTGTTTTCTCACTTTGATCTAGGTGGATATTGATGGCCACCTACCCATTCCACTTGGACCCCCAACACTGTCTCTTTCGGTTTTTCAGTTTCCTTAATTGTAGCAAAATTTACTATTTCTGGAAAAATTTAGGGCCCTTAACTTCCGGAGCTATTTTGAGGCCACAAATGAAGTTTTTAGGGAAAACAAAGATTCTGAAAAAGTCCCAATCCAATATAATAATCACTTTTTGGATTTTTCGTTGATACCTTCGAAACGAGGTGTTATGATAGCCAAAAGGAGATCGTATGCCAAAGTTACAACCATGGGAAGTTGATGTACCAATTTACCCAAACAGGGCCCACATTTTTGGTGCTCCATCTCCTAGGGTTAGGTTTTTGGATTTTTAGGGTTTTCCATTGTTTCTTAATAATAAATAGGCCTTTGAGCCTCATTTTAACATAGTTCGGAGGCATGTAGCCACCATATCTCTTCTCAAATATAAGCTACCATCGCTCGAGCTAGTTTATTTCCATCATGTTTGTAAACATATTTCATTATTCTGATATTAATGAAATGAAGTGTTATTTCTGCTGCATTTACGTATTTATGGTTATATCTATAATTTGTAGCATTCCTGTTTAATTTTAGATTAGTGGTATCAAAGCGGTTTACTCTTTCTCTGTTTTTCTTGGCATGTCCCCAACGAGGTCAGGGTATAAGGAGTTAGGGCTCAATCTGGATGAACCTTTGCAAGACCAATATTGTAAACCCCGATGGCTTCCCATGGAGGAATAAATAAAGATGAGGGGGTACGAGATCCTTTCAAAATATTGCTCGAGGAAGTCCTCGAGTGACAGAGGAATGTGATGATGGATAACTTTGCCGAGATCCTTCGAAGGCTACCCATGGGCAACACATCTTCATCCAACGGCCACTCTGGAGGTGCCACTCCGTTTAAGGTACAAGTTACCTTTGATATTCCCATATTTAAGGGCCAGATCGATGTAGATGTCATAGATAAATGGTTGAGTATGTTGGAAGGATATTTTTTAGTTCATGACTTTTCCAATCGGGAAAAGATTACTTTTTCACTTCTCAAATTCGGCCCATGCGTCAAGGATTGGTAGGAAACCTACTGTGAACAAAAGGATGAGAGGGAATCCTGACTATTTTCAACTGCACCCACTTGGAGTTCCTTTCGAGGTACCATCAAGGAACAATATTACCCTATCGAGAATTATGAAGATAAATACATAAAGTGGATCATGCTACGACAGGGAAGGGACCAAGATGTGTCGGAGTTCACAAATGTTTTCCATACCCTATGCATGAATCTGGGTATCAATGATTCTAAGTGGAATTTGGTACTCAAGTACCATGATTGTCTACACAAGTAAACCCAGAATGAGATGGAGTTCATGGACATGTCCTCGCTTGATGTGACATACCAATACGATTTCAAGATTGGGCAAAAGTTTAAATAGAAGAAGCGAGACTTTGGATCTACGAATCTGAAGCAAAGAAAAGGTGCCCCCAAACCACAGAAAAAAGGCCAAAGCCAAACTAGGGCAATCTAGGATAACCAACCGAAGCCGTAATCAAATAAAAACACCACGAAGACAAAGAAGGACACAAGAAAATGGTATGAGTTCCATAAGAGCTCCACTCACAACACAAGTGAGTGTCGGGTGAAGCAGTCACTGGTGGCCGAGCTGAAGGCTTACAAATCAGACGCATGTTTCGACTCTAAGTTAGAACCTAACAAGGAGAATGAAAAAGGGAAGCATATCATTGACGTGGAGCCTAATTCCACCATGTCCACCCCCAAGATCCAGCAAAATGAGCCTGAAGATCCAAAGGAAGGGGAATGCCTCTTCCACTCACAAATGTGGGTGAAAGGTTCTCCACTACAGTTCATTTTTGATAGCGGGAGCCAAACGAACCTCATTTCAATAGAGGTAGTGAAGCAGCTGGGCATACTGACAACAAAAAATTCGCAACCATACACCATCGGGTTTCTTCACCAAGGATGAGATCTTTGCATCAACCAACAATGTCACCTTCCCTACAACATCAAGCCCTTCACGGATGAGGTATTGTGTGATGTTTCTCCTCTTAAAGTTTGTGATGTATTATTAGGACAACCATACTTGTGGAAGTGACATGTTGTATATGACTCTAGTCCTTGCTCTATGATTATTACTTTGGAAAATAAGTTTTATAGGATATCGGAGGTAGCCCTATTTACCGCCATCTCTTTGATCACTACAAAACAATGTAGTAAGATCATTTCCCAGACCAGTAAATTTTTTTTCCTTATGATTTGCTTTGAGGGGAAGAAGAAGGTTGTGGCCACGTCTTCTAGATAGGGCCCTTCCACATAGTAGCAATAGATGGACAAGGTTGTTGAGGAATACAAGGAAATTTTCACCTCACCTACAAGGGTACCTCTGTAGTGTTAGGTCAAGCACTCCATCGATCTGACCTCGAGCGCATCACTACCCAATGGACTGATCTAATGATGCTCCATTTTGGAGAGTGATGAGATCAACAGGAAGATTTAGGAGCTGTTGCAGAAAGGGAACATTAGGCCAAGCTAATCACCCTGTGGGAGCCCGATTATATTGGTACAGAAGAAGGATGGGACCCAGAGACTTTGTATTGACTATCGGGTGTTGAAAAAGATCATTGTCTGGAATAGGTACCCAATCCCACTAATTGATGACCTTATAGACCAACGAAAGGGGTTAAAATGTTTAAGCAAGATTGACTTGAAGTCTGGTTATCACCAGGTGCCTATCAAACCCTCTGATGTGTGGAAGACTACCTTCAAATCCAAGGAGGGCCTTTTCTAATGGTTGGTCATGCCTTTCAGGTTGACAAATGCCCCCGAAGCCTTCATGAGATTGATGGAAGACATCTTTCAACCCTTCCCCAATGCATTCATGGTGGTGTGTTATCTTGATCTTCAACCAGAGTTGGGAAGAACACCTCCACCATATTCTACATGTCCTTCAAACCCTGTGACAACACAAGTTGTGTGCCAATTTGGAGAAATGAACCTTTGGCATGACCTAGGTTCAATATGTGGGGTACATAATTGATGAGCAGGGTGTGCATGTGGACCCAGGTAATATACAAGTCATTCAAGATTGGCCAACCCCAACCACTTTAACAGAACTTCGTAGCTTTTTGGGTCTTGTCAATTTCTATTGCAGGTTCATGTTGGGGTTCTCTCATATCACTTGGCATTTAAGTCAAGTCACCAAGGGTGGTGTGAAAGAAAAAAAATGGTCTGAAACTCAACAAAAGGTGTTTACTGATTTCAAGCATCACCTCTACTTTACACGTTCTCACATTACTAGACCTGCAGCAACCATTTGAGATTGAGACAAAAGCCTCTGACTATGTTATTCGTGCAATTCTTACTTAGCAAGGGCATCTAATGGCTTACCACAGTGAGACACATTCAGAAATAGTCTGAAAGTATCCCACTTACAACAAAGAAACGTATTCCCTTGGGCAGGGCTGTTGTCAATCGAATCATTACATTATGGGGAAGGAAATGGCCACCCACACAGACCACCGACCTTGCAGTTCATACAGACACAACGGAAGTTGCAAAATTTTCACCATCAGAAATGGTCCACATACCTGCAAAAATTCCATTTGAACATTAATTACAAGAAGGGTAGCACCAAAAATGTCGTAGACTACCTCAGCCGACCACCATTCATGGCAATGATCCCTGTGCTTGACTCTTGTGGGCACAAGACTTCAGGGTGGACGCATCTTTATGAGAGCAATCTAGCATTTGGTAGCACATACTAGACACTCATGGAAGGTAATAAAATTCCAAATTTTCACCTCCAGGATGCACTATTATGCCACTTGGGACACATCTATGTTCCTTCAAACGATCGTGCCAAGATGACTTGGGATGTGCACTATAGTCAGGTCATTGGGCATTTTGGAGTAGAGAAAATAGTGGAAGTACTGCAAAAGTATTTTTATTGGCCAAAGCTTCGTCAAGATGTTGGTAGGTACACTAAATCCTACATTATCTGCACCATTTCCAAATGAAACATCAAGAATCAAGAACTATATACTCCTCTGCCTACTCCTAGTCGACCTTGGGAATCCATCTCCATGCTCCTTTTATCCCTTCTAACCTACGACTGAAGTAAAGCACAAATGGAAGAAAACTAATAAACAAACTAATCAAATCTACACTACTTGCAATGAAATACTTCTAAAGACAATTTAACCATGAATCTATGAAATTAATCTAAGCATATAGATACAAGAAGAGGAGCATTTGCTGCTAGGGTTGGTCCCTAACCCAAGAGCTTCAGCCCTTTGAGTTAATTCAGTGTTGGATCAAGAAAAAGCTCATTCTCATTATCAAAACAAAAAATTAAATACCAATGTCTTCCACAAGTATGGAGCTCAAAAATAACTAGTGTTTTTACAACCAAAATTTGAATCCCAATGAGGCTCTAAGCCTCTTTATTTATACAAATGAAGTCCCCAATGACTTCCTTAAATCTAGGTAAGCTCAGCTCCTAAACTCGAGATAAACTAACTCTTTGACTGTCACTTGCTCAGATGCCTTTTGATCTTCATGACTTGGCTACTTGTACTCTGAGCTAGTGTGATTGATGGAGGAATATTCGAATGAGGGAGGAGTAAATGAGGAGGATTTACCTCATACCATCTCTCTTCCTTATCTCATTCGATTATTAGCCTTTAATCTTGCCAAAATTCCCTAATTTTCTCTCACAAACTTGCATTCAATGCACATTAGTCCACTAGACATAATATCTCACTTTGACTAGTCTCATGAAACAAAATACAATCAAAAGATGTAATATATTGTGAGAATATTTGATTTGACTAAACTAGGAGGTGAATCAAAGTCCATATAGTTACACAATGACAAGGCTCATCATCACCCCCCTATTAAAAGTGTTGCTCATCCTCTGAGCAACTCAATCAATATCCATATCTTTCATAGCCCTGGTGGCCTCCCTGACATCCCATGATTCTACTGTGGTCTCTATTGAGCCTCCATTTTGTCCAAATTTTCATGATTTACCTGAATAATTTTATGCCTGTACTAAGTGTCTATAATCATTATTATTCATTTTATGCATTATTAATTTATCATTTAGAGGCACTTAGAGCTGACAGTTGTTGATCTATGAACTCTTCTTATTTAGTTAATTTAATGTGAAAATTTCATTAATGTCGGGCTCTTTTGTGGTAGGTTCTAACATTCCTATAGTAGTATTTCCTATACCAGTTGTGCTTGCACCAACTCTGCTTGCACCAACATGTCTCCACCAACATGCCTGCATTAATTTGGGGATTTCATACATTGACACATCTCTAGGGAAATATGAAAGAGGTTTTTGTTCAAAATGGTGTTTGAACACTTCCACATAAGCTAAGATACACCCAGGCCATACAGATTTATGTTTAGGCAATAATTAATGCCTCAACCCCAAATTCACAACAATTTCCAGAATGCCAACTTCCACCTCAATTTCCATGCAGGTGAAGGCGAATAGAGAAATTTTGGAACATGGGTTTTGGTCCCAGTATAGCAAATTGACAAAGCCTCAAATTGATTTCAAAAATCTGTAATGGTATAAAAGTTACAAAATGGTCTTTGAGGTAGTTTTCTAAAAGTAAATTGTTTTTCCATAATTTTTGCATCTTAGATTTCAAACAGTGATTTTCGAGCACGATTTCTGAGGCAATGGAGCTAAACCAAAAATTCTAAGAAAATTTATTGTTGTAAATATAAAAAGCTAGATTTCCTCCAAACATTTTTCCAAATTTTGTAATGGTTAAGGAGATACGCAGAGTTCTTTGGAGGCATTTTGTTAACAAAACCAATTTTTCCAGAATTGTAGAAAATGGCCAGATTTGGGAAATTCGTGCCATATCTTCATTCCTTCAATGGATAAATGGTTGCACTGATATTGTATTGATGAATATCAGTTCGGATTCAATCCCCATATTGTTTTCTAAGGAATAGAGCCAAAATTATCATGAAAGAACATTATAAAAGGAAGGAGTCACATAGGTGTGAGGGCTAGTTTTTGTATAAGGCAGATTGTATTATGTAAATCATATTTGTTTGCAGGAGGAGGAATCGATCTTGTTGTGCAGAAAGGGAGGATATGTGCACTAGTGGGATGATCCCTCGAGGGGACCACTAGAACCAGTGCAACATTGTTTTATGAATTTGTAACAAGACTTCTGAAATGAATTTCTTTGGCATTAAATTTTGAATTCTGGTTTCTACTCTGAAATGAGTTTATTTGGCAATCACTTCTGAGTAATTTTGTTTCTCGATACTATTCTAAATATTGTGACTTAATCACTGTAAGGGCAATGAGCTGGATGGTTGGTCCCACCAACCAGTCCGTTGCCCCAAACCTCTTAACTTTCTTTTGCTGCATTTTAGTTTGCTTAGTGTGAGTGTGATCTTAGATAATTTCACAATTTCATTTCATAGCTCTTCTTTCAGTCATTTCATTTTCAATTTCATTCCAGAATCTTTATTTTATTGCTCTGGTTATTTAAGTTTAATATCAATGCTTTCGATGTATTTTCATAAATACTGAACTAAAGTAAATGGTGAATGTTTTAACTGCGTCTCTTATTTATTCTTACAAAGATTTACCCTGATCTCATTGCTGCATAATAAAGTTTATTTCCATAATGCAATGGTGAAATAATTGATGAGGAAGAATTCTGGTTAACTTAACATGTATTCATGATTGCCTTTGAATATTATATGAGACAGATTCCTACACTTTTGCAAAAAAACACTTATTCTTGAACTTTTGCAAGCAGATGCTCGGATCAACATAAGGAAAGATTGTGAAACTTGTTGACAAAATGCTCAAAGAATTCTTCATTATAATTAAATGTTGCATATATTATAAGGAATTATTTAATAATATCAGGGTAAACAACATGAATTATATATTGGTTCTTACTTCATATTTCTTTTACAACTAAAGTATTGAATTATATTTAAGAGAAGCAATCCATTATTATCTTTATTCTTTCCTTAGATTAGTTAGAATGAAGTTGACATGTGATTTCTAGTTTTATTCTTACAACATAGGAGTAATTTTTAAGAGGTTTTGCATTCTTTATTTCTTGAATCACTTTCTTTTGAATGGGGCCTACATTCCCTTGTCCCCTGGACAATTGAGGAAGACTTATTGCAGGAGTCAACTCAACCAAGAAGAGGATCCAGAAGTAGATTCCTAGAGTGTGTTTAAAGAGTCTTGTTTATTTTTCCTAAATGATGCTCCTTTTGAATTTCTTACAAGAGCTTGGTTTTTATTTAATAGATCACTGAGGTCATATTCTAGCATATATTGTGTTACGCCTCTAATTTTACTTACCCAGATTGACAAATTAAATGTTGGCGTAAATCTTGCATTTATACAGCCCGACAGTCTCTTCTTCTTGTGCATAGAATCCTGCCTTCCTTTATATCTCCTCCCACTACTTTCTTTCTTCCTCTTCCTTCTAACATCCCCAAGAGTAGTGGTGGATTGAGTCTCAAGCCAATCTAATTGACTTTGAGCCTTTGGATGGTTTTCTTGTACATGGGTGTCATGTTCAGTGCTTCTCTCATTCTTTGAGGGGAATGGTACTCTCTGATTTTCAAACTGTATGGCAAAGTATTCCATCTCCTTTGGCAAGCTTGCATGCTGTCATCCCCTAACAGCCTGAACATATCCTCAAAATGTGTAATTGCTTTCTCTTGGGCAGCAAGATACTTGGGTGCAAGTTGAGGATCATTTGCAATTAAATTATGTGTGTTGATGATAGCCATTAGATTTGATTGCTCAACTCTTATCATGAGAGGCTTTGTTTGTTCCCTTTCTAATATCTTCTTCATTTCTGTAGCCTTTGCTTCCTCATGGTTCATCCATGATGCTAAGGCCATTAACTGTAAATCCCCTAGTTTTGCATTAGGGTCCCATACATTCAGATCTGTCAAGGCCATGTTATGCAAGTATAACTCAGACATCTTAGCCCTATCCTCCAATGTGTTTTGATCACAAATATCAATGAACTATTTATATTCCTGGAATGGCATAGTGCCTCTCTATGCTAGGATCTTGATTTGGAACTACAACCATTGTTCCTTAAGGTATAATGCATAGTACTTAGCTGGCATCATGCACTGGATTGCCTCTAAAGATAGACTGGCCATGGTTGCCAATTTTTTCTATTTTTCTTGTAGCTATCCTTTCAACCATGCATTTTCTGCCTCCAACTGAGTTTTCATTATGGCCTCTCTGTCCCTTAGGATGCTTAGTTCTTTTCCCATCTCTTTGAGCTTCTCTGCCATGTGACCTATATCTTCCACTCCCTTGGACTTGATAATCTGCATCCATCTATGTGTTCTGGCTCTTTCTTTCTCAAGCTCAAAGAATAATGTGATGGAAAATTTTTGCGGAATGACCCTACCCCCTTCAATAAATTTGTAGTAAGAGTCAAGGTTAGGTCGAGAACTAGGTTCCCTTAGCTTTAGGTCTTCCTTCTTTGGTTCTTGATGCATACTCCCTTCCTTATCCAATTTTTTAGTTTCCTCTAGGTTTAGCAGAGTTTCAAGTAGGATTGCCTCTACTTCCTATAGGTCCGATTCTGTATCCTATAGGATGTCTTTTCCCTTGGATGAGGCATATCTAGTCATAGGCCTTCTCTCATAAGTGATAGGAGACTTAGGGGAGGTTTGTGCAAGGATCCTTCTCCTTGAGTTTTAATCAAAGGATCCATCTTTTCCTGTTGTTTAGGTGAGTCTTCAATAACAATGGGAAACTTGGTAGGACTTTGAGGTTTTCCCTGCCTTATCCTTGTACTCTTTCTTGTTCTAAAGTATAATGGGGTTTGTCTCTGTCTTTTGCCTTTTTGTTTAATAGGGGTGCTAAGGGCGGTGAGGTCAACAATTGTGTCTCTCTCAGTGGTGTTGTAGGGAAAAGTATCCGACTCGGATGACCCTAACCCACTCTAAGGGTGACAGTTCCTTAGCAACAACTGTAAAACAAACTAATGAAAGTTTACTTCTTTATGAAAGCAAAAGAGAATGGAGGAAGCACTAACCGTTGCCTTGCGCTTAATGTCGAATCCAAACTCTCCTCTTTGGCCGCTTGCTCCTAGCTCTTTGTCCTTCTGCTCGCCCAGCTACAATGAGATACTGCACAATGACACAGAAGGAAACTACAAGAGGCATGCAATCATAACTGGTTCATGGATTAGTGTAAACCAAACATGCAATCATCACAATACATAATTGAAACAAGAGCACATAGAATAACCTCAATAGCTTTTATTAATGAAGAAATAAAGGTTCTGAGAGGATTACAACCATTGCAGGCTCCAACCCAGCAACACCTCCCAGCAGAAAGAATTGCTCTTCTTCACCTCTCTCAAACAATCACCCAATAACTCAAGAATGAAACCAACAGCATATCATTACTTTGCACAAAATTCCAGCCTCCTGAGCTCATAGGAGAGAGCTCAATATATAGATGAATTGAGAAAGGATGAGTCAGCTTGCAACTGATGTGTAGCTGCCTTGTGTCCTCTCTCTCTTCAGTTAATCTTTAGTTGATCTTCAGTTCTTGAGTCCACTTGGTGAACCTTGCTTCCACTTGGAGAAACAAAGCCTCTGACTCATCACAAGGCGAAATACCTGATCCAAGTGTCAATTTTGGAAGATTCCAAAGCCATGACTCACTCTGCCACATGTCCAAACTCGCCCAACGCAGGTGGGCTTTGTTCTGCCTGCTTTGCAACGCAGGTACACCATGGAGCAGTTGTGTTTCAGCGCAGAAACCCAGTGGAGCACCTGCTTTGATTTCAGGATTGCTTGTTTTTGAGTGTTTTCAGGTGGAGAACTGATCTGAGAGCTGTTGGTTTGCTGACCTTGTTCCTCTAGGGGTAGGAACATCATGTTTAGGGAACTTTGGATCCCTTGGATTATTGACAATTCATGCTTGTTGTTGCAAGGCACAAAATTGTCTATAACAGATGCCCCCTAAAGTATGAGGTCGTTTATCAGGTGAAATGCTTTATTGAGAGGATCCGAAGTTCATTCAATCTGCTGAGAAGTGTCCTGTAATAAGATACAATACAATACATTATTTTTCATACATTTTTCATGATCTAGCTGAGGCGGGCATTCCCATGCTCAGCTTTATAAATACATTTTGGTACATAGAACAGACGATCGTCTGATGCTAGACTGATAATTCTCTGCCGAATTTATCATCCTTCACTGATAATCCTCTGCCGAATTTATCATCTTTTGAGAAGGATAATCATCTGTTGCAATGATGTACATATCAAATGTCTTTATGTCCTGAATATATATCGCAGCCCGGATGGATGAAACTAGATCCGGGGTCTTCAATCTCTTCCGATCTTCACTCGATGTACAAGTCGATCCATGTGAGAATTTCTTGAAGTCGAACACGGAAAGACATCGCTTGATTACCGGTCAATAATGTAAACTGTTAACAAGCGCGAGAGGAATCACCGATAAGGATGATGACCCTCAAGGTACGGCAGTACAATCTACATGGTGGGAATAAAGGACTTGGCGTCGACCACCACGTAAAATCTTCTGGTCGAAGGTCATTGATGTATACCTGTCGCCGGAAGTGAGAAACTTGCCATTGAGGCATGCAAGCTTCAAAGTACTGAGGGGGGTGTTCCTAGATCAACTCCTTGGATAATGAGCTGATGTCGACAAGGAGCGATCCGTCAAAGGAGGGCCTTAATGAATCCCACATCAGTGACACGGAACGGAGCTAGTGATTATGATGAGGTGAAAACAAACTGCGATGTATGATTCAGGGTGGCGGTCATGAAGTGGATGAAGGATAATGTATGGCAGTGGGTGGAACAGGGTTGACTCTTTACAGAACCACATCTCTTGAACATATAACGACACTGATGTGATGGATTGGTAGCATTACCCCAATTGTGGATGGTGTGGCGAGGACCATGATTCTGCGATCGGTGAATGAAACAACCCAACCCGAAGCGGACGGAGGACAAAGTGTCATGTTCAAGAGCGACTTGCTACCATTAATACTGTGAGGTTCTCCCAATTTTTCCCCAGTCATTGCTGACCAGTACCTCTTTATTTTTGTCAAGCTTGAGGAGGATAACATATGCTTGTTCTATAACCTGCCCTTCGGGCAAGCCCATCGCTATGTTTTAACGAGCCTAGCGATAGGGAAACTCGTTCTCATCTAAAGACAAGTTTGTCGCTATTTAATCATTTTAACGAGTCTAACGACAAGGAAAACTCGGTCCTTTTCATTTTTAGAGAGTCTGAAAAGGCACGAAAAGTTAACTCCAAAATTCCTTTTTCGTCATCTAATCCCTTAAGTCCGAAAAAGTATAAAACAATACAGAAGGGATGAATTTTCGGTTACTTTAACGAGCCGAACAAAACAAGCGCTCGATCTTTTTGTGCAATAATCCCTCAAGTCCAAAAAGATTAAAATCTAGAGGAGGGATAGCTTTCCGGTCGCTTTAACGAGCTGGAAGGCCAAAACTCGGCAAACTTTTCATATTTTATGAGTCAGTGAAAAGAGCTCAAAGAAGACTCGTCTTTTGAGGAACGAGTGATGAACAGGGATAGCAGCAGATTCCAGGTACAGGTTGGAATTCTCCAATCACGGCAGTGTCACAAGGATGGCTAAGTGAAATCACTCTACGCAGCTGTTCCTCAAAATGGGTAAACAAACATATGGAGGTGAACGATTGGCCATATGAACGGATGGAGGTGATGGCATATAAAACACGACCAAGGGCTTTTAATATGGCTTTCAAAGGTTACATTTCTCGAGGTTATTTACCGGTTCATTTTTTATGCGTGAGCTTGAACTGCTAGGGAAAGATTGCTCACATTTTACGTTTATTTTTTAACGAGCATGAACTTCTGCACAAAAACTGCTCGATGATTGCGTTTATTTTTTAACGAGCATGAACATTGCCAAAACTGCTCGATATATGGTTTACTTTTGATTTTTACCACAATTAGCTTCTCTTTTTCATTGATAGCACTGCATTTTCCATTTGCTGCAACAAACTAGTTAGAAATGGGTAATATTTACTTGAAAATGAGATTAACTTACAATATCTACCTTGAATTACGTAAGAAAGCAAATAAAAAGGGTTTTACCTCTCATTTTACCATTTCATTTGCATTTTGCTTGTTGGAGCTTTGGAGGAGCCTCTTTCCCCTCGATTTTCACCAGCTGATTCCGGAGGATTCCGCGGACGATTTTCGGCGCCGTTCGGACCAGGTAGGAGCTAAACCTTAGCTCTTCATTTTCATGGTTTCATTTTCCTGTTTTATGCCTGTTTTGCTGCTTTGTTGAGCCTCTGGGGTTTTGCCAGGGCGCCCCCTGATCAACGCAGGTACCCTATTCGAAACCTGCGTTGGGATTCAAGCTGCTTGAAGGCAGCTTGTCCCCCAACGCAGGTAGTACACTGGGCACCTGCTTTGGGGCATAAAAGCAACAATTTTTCACAGTTTTTGATGAAATTTTCGCCAGTTTTTCATCAATTTCAGGAGCTGACTCATCCTCTTGTTTGTTTTGCAGGGATTCTTGAGCAAGATGGCCCTAACATGGCGAGAACGAGAACACGAAGAAGAAGATATGATTGCCCTTCATGATCCTGTTACGGTGGGCGCATTGCGAGACTGTGGTTTACTGAAGTTTTTCCGTATCTCTAGCATGAGAGCACAGATTTCACTACTGCAGTATTTACTTGATGCTTGGGATCCTGTTAACCAAGTATTCCAGATCAGGAACAAACCCATTCCATTGACTGTGACAGATATTTACTTCTTGACTGGCCTGTCAAGGCGGGGTGCTCCCATTTCTTTATCAGGTACAGTTCGGGGGAATGATTCCGTGAGAGATTATGTTCGCCAGTATTGCAGGGAGGGGTCCCAGCCGAGCAGAGACGGCAAGGTGGTTATCCGTGATGTTACTAGCAGGCCTCTCAGGTCCATTCTGTATACTCTTGGTAGGATGGCCGGTAGCACATCTTTACATGTTGCTAACAGGTCTCACATGCAGCATGCCTTGGAATGCCTCCAACCGAAAATCTTCAACTGGAGTGATGCAGTGCTTAGTCAGATGAAAAATCAATTGAACAAGGTGAAGGACGGGAAGCTGAAGAACTTTGGTTTTGGTTCAATTCTGACTGCCTTTGCCTTGGAGAAGATCCCTCTGATGCAACCTCAGTACATTGATCTCGGAGTGCCTTCTCCTACCGAGCCACGTATGCAGCGATGGGTTGATCACATGTCCAGGCATGCCGGTCAATCCCAGATTTCTTTCAATGCTGCTTTCTTTAGGTGGTTCGACCGCCAGGAGATGGCTTTTTCCGAGTTCCCATATGTTGGTATGGATTTCCGGGGCGATCCGGATATGGTACTGCCAGACGGTGCCCAGTGGGATGCTACTGGTAAGAACTTCAACCATACTACTGTTCATCGTTTTCATTCATAATGTTCTTGTGCTTTATTCTTTCAAGACTTTAATTAAACTCATGTGCGCTTGCAGATGTCGGTCCTGTTCGTCCGGCATTTCGTCCGAGGCCTCCTGTTACTGTTCCGGCAGAGGAACCTGCTCGGAGAGTTATTATCCGTGATCTTAGCGACACAGAGACCCTTACAGCTGTGCAGGGGCAGGTTGAGAACCTTACCAGTGGTCTTCTGGATGTACAGGTTGACGAGTTACCTTTACCGATGCAGCAGCATACTATTGGCGTACCTAGACGATGGACCCGTCTTCTGCGCATGATCGCACATACCGTGGCTTACTATCAGGAGCATCACTAGGCTAGGGTGCCCCCTAGCATTTTGAGTTTTTAGGTCATATGACCAATTTTGTCTTGGTTGCAGAACATCATGTGTGAACTTTATGAACAGTTTATATATATTTTGATTTTCGAGTCTTATTCTGGTTGTTTTGGATGATTCATATGTACACTTTTTATGACGTGTCCTTTATAAATGTTGCAAATGTCTGTCTAACACATAGTTCGCTAATGAGTCTGTTAATGTGTTTAGATTTCTTGAAATATGTTGATATTGAATTGAATCAAATCGTCTTTCCAAGATCTTTACTTTTAGGAACATGCGATAAATAGCTGGATTACGAACAAAATATATACCATTGAGTTGTAGTACTACGAGCTGTGAGTCTAGCCTGACAATTAGTCGGCGTATGCCTCGTGCGATGGCATCAGAGAGTAGTTCAATCAACGCGCTATATTCAGCGATGTTATTCGTTGATTGCCCAATACATATGCCTCTGAAACTTACTAACTCGCCATTTGGATTAAAAATGGCCCACGCTGCGGAGGATAGGTTTCGCGAACTACGACTTGCTCCGTCGGCATATCCAACACATGTCTCCATGAGGTTTGACATCTGCAACGAATGCAAAAAGGGAATCACTCAACCAGAGTAAGAACTTTGGCGAAAACAAAATATAACAAAAGCACGCAGGTTACTATTTAAGCATAGTAACGCTTGAGGTACAGCCCGTTCCGGGGCTGTGCCAGTGGAATTCCGTCGTAATCTATTAACTCGTAGACTCCTTTTGCTAATACTCTTTTAACAATATAGGGGCCCATCCATAAGGAATTGAATTTACCTGCTCCTAATTTATCGGATTCTTGGTCATAAAGCAAGACCAAATCACCTTCTGAGAAGACACGGGGTTTGACATTTTTGTCGAACTGAGCCTTGACTCGTTTCTTATGGGCTTCGTTAGCCAAAGCGGCATCACGACGGGTTTCATCCAATTGGATTAATTCCATGAAACGAGCCTCTTCTTCCGAAGTTCCGGGGAGGAGATCAATTGCGAGTTTAAGTGACGAAATTTCACACTGGATCGGTAAGACTGCTTCTAGACCGTACACCAATTGAAAAGGTGTGAAACCGGTCGCGTTTCTTACCGAGGTTCGGTAGGCCCATAAGGCTGCATACAGGATTAGGTGCCATCTTCTTTTATGAACTCCGATCATCCTCTGCAACATACGCTTCAGGACCTTGTTGATTGCCTCAACTTGTCCGTTGGCTTGTGGATAATACGGAGTAGAGCTGTCGTGTGATAGCCCTAGTTTGGCAGCTAATTCGACCATCATGTGATTGCGGAAGTGCGATCCATGATCTGTAACTATAGCCTGGGGTACACCGAACCTGGCGACTACATGATTGAAAAAGAATAGGGCAGCTGTTTCACTAGTATTGTCCAATGTAGGCATCGCCTCGGCCCATTTGGTAAAATAGTCAACTGCGACTATAATATACCCATGCCCCTCGGTCGAGGTGGGGTTACATTGCATGAAATCGATGCCCCATTTGGCGAAAGGCCCAACCGCAACTATTGGTTTCAGCGGTGCGGGTGGTCTTCTGGTTTTGCTATCAAAGATTTGGCAGGAATGACAACTTCGGACTGCGATTATGCAATCCTTGAACATTGTTGGCCAAAAATATCCTGCTCTTAATATCTTTTGGGCTGTAGCGAAACCTGATTGATGCCCCCCACACGCGCCTGAATGACACTCATTCAGGGCTTTTTCGGCTTCTTCATGGGTGAGACACCTCCTCAGAACGGTATCGATACCACGACGGTAAAGAGTATCACCGACGATCATGTAGTCTTTTGCTTGGTAACGTATACGTTTCTGTTCGGAGTGAGAGGTGTCAGGCCGAAACTTTTGGGTTTGGAGATAGATAATTATATCTCCATACCATTCATCATTTGCAGATATCAGAAATAAAGTCTCATCCACTATAGACTCTTTGGAAGTCTCGTCGTTGGACGATGATGGGAGATCGCATAATAATTCCGCGAATACTAGAGCTTTCTTTGACTTGGATTTCACAAATTCCAGATCAAACTCTTGAAGGATTGCTATCCATTTGGAATATTTGCCCCCCAGCAACTGTCGCGACAGTATATAAGTCATGGGGTTGCAATCTGACAGAATGGTAGTTTTCCTAAAGAGGATATAATGCCGAAATCTCTGTACCGCTTGAACAGCAGCGAGCGCTAGCTTTTCAACGTAAGAATATTTACTTTCTGTATCATTTAAGTTTTTACTTAAATAATATACAGGATGTTCAACTCCATCGACTTCTTGTACTAAAACCATCGCAATGGTTGTATCTGCTGCAGCTAGATACAGGTTAAAATCCCTAAGATAATCTGGGGCGTACATTAATGATGCTTTTACTAGGGACTCTTTCAAAGCGTCAAAGGAAGCTTGCGCAACCTGGTCCCAATCGAAGGGTACATCTTTTTTCAAAAGACGTGTATAACTTTTAGCAAGTTCTGCGTAATTTGGAATGAACCTCCTCAGAAAGTTTGCTTTCCCTTGGAGTTTCTGAATCTGAAGCAAATTCGAAGGTGGAGGCAAATTAATGATTTCCTGAACCTTACAGGGGTCGAGACGAATCCCATCTTTAGAGACTACAAATCTAAGTAAACGTCCAGAACCGACGCAAAACACACATTTGTGAGGATTGAGTCTTATCTTGTAGTGTCGACAACGTAAAAATATCGCTCTTAAATGCTGCGGATGATCAGTCCGCTTTCGTGAATGAGCTGGAAGATCGTCGAGATATGGTTGAACAATGCTCTTGATGTCATGGAAGGTGTAATTCATAGCCCTCTGAAAAGTCGCCCCTGCGTTCTTTAAGCCAAAGGGTAATTTTCGATAAGCGAACGTGCCCCACGGACATATAAATGTAGTCTTTGACTGGTCCTGTGGGCGGATATTTATTTGATTATACCCGGAAAATCCATCCATAAAGGAAAAGATTTCACATCCGGCGCATTCATCAATTATCTGGTCGATGAAGGGTGTAGGGTAGTTGTCCTTCGGACAAGCTTGGTTTACATCCCTATAATCGACGCACACTCTTATCGTCCCTTGTTTCTTCATAACAGGGACAATATTCGATACCCAATCGGTTAGAGGAACCGGGTAGATGAATCCAGCATGGAGAAGTTTCTCAACTTCTGCTTTAATGGCAGCGGCTTTCTTAGGGTGCACCTGTCGAAGCCGTTGTCTTACTGGTTTGACATCAGGATACATTTTGATTTCATGTTCAATGATACTCGAGTCGATGCCTGGCATTTCATCGTATGACCAAGCAAAGACATCTCTAAATTCACGAAAAAGAGCGTTATATATTTTCAGTTCTGAAGGGGAACAACCTTTGCCAACATGAATATTCTCTACAACATCAGGTTTTGTCGAGATATTTATGGCTATAGTCTCTTCGATATTTGATAAGTTTCACTCGGAATCCACCGTGTTTACAGTATTTGTTAGGAATTCAAAGACTGAAGGGTGGTAAAGATCCTTTTGAGTATCTTCTTCGTATTCTGGAAGAAGGGAACGATGGTGGTGATCATTCCATGGTGCCTCCTCAATCATCATTGATTGTAAGATTCCTTCGTCAGTCCCATGTACTTTCGACCAAGGATCTAATGGGGTACCATATTCCCTAGATCTATCTACCCAAACGCTCGACGAGCGTTGATTTGGGTTTGCCTCCCATGCATGAAACATTGATTGCTACAATATTTCAATGGGGCTTGGTGGCAAAACCATTGCATGATCCATAGCGACTCTGCCATCTGTGACTTTCAAGGTGGATACCATATTGCATGTTGCTACAAATGGTACATTTCCTATGCATATAGGAGGTGGTAGCGCGAAAGTTCCCATCATAGTGGGGTCTTTCAACAGACCTACTCCAATGTCTTGAATCGACCGGTCGCTGCCATGGATCATGGGAACGCTTCCTGTAACTTGTGAACCATTAGGGAGGAAGTTTTGTTGATCGACGACCGTAATCCCTCCTTCAAAGGGGAATGCGATCTTCCTAAAATAAGTCGACACAACAGCTTGCATGGCATAAATCCATGGTCTTCCCAGTAGGATGTTATAGTCAAGATTGCCATCGATGACTTCAACATCTATTTCTACTGTTTTGCCCCCTAGTTCAACTTTCAGGTTACTAAGGATACCGTAAGGGGTATATATCCTCCCGTCGAATTCTTTTAATGTTGTCGATGAACGCGACAAGGTTGGAGATCCTAAAGTTTTCCAGCAACTCATCGACATAATACATGTCGATGCTCCCTCATCAATAATCGTTCTATGAACTGTTTTGTTGAGGGCTTTCACTTGGACGAGGAAAGCTAATTGAGCCGGCAACTGAGGATCATACCCTTTGTGATCAAAGGATACCAGATTGGAATCTTTAGGATCCACCCCACCAATTGCTGATAACAATGCCTGCCTTTGGGATGGGCAATGCTGTAATACCTCAAGAGTCGACATAGCAGATGGCGATTGCGCTAAATCTTCTACTATGTTGTAATGCTGTGCCACTCTGGCACGAGGATTGAATGTCGACTTGTGTACTACTCCCTTTGGTGGTTTTATTGTTAATTCATGTGTGATGGGGGGTACAACTTCTGCTGAAGTTGTCGTCGAACTGCTAGGCTGATCTGTCCCTTTATCGTTCGACACCTGTGGATTCCCATAATCTTTGTTCCTTGTCGAAATCAAAGCATCATTTTGCTGTTTCGAAATCGACAACATAAGTACTTGGGACGGGGAAGCGTTTCCACTATCAACCAGATTTTGACCTGGGTTAGGAAATTGATCACTTGACACAGTTGAGGTATGAGGACTTTTAAAGAACCTCTTTAGCTCAGCTTTTAATGGGCAATCCTTAGTGTAGTGATCTTTGTCATCGCATATTTGACACGGAAACCGTTTCCTATTCCCAGGAGGGTTTGAAGAATTTTTCTTAGGGGATGACCCACTTTGTTTATTCTTCCTCCCTTTGTTTTGATTCTTCTTGCTTCCTGGTTGATAGGTTTCTTTGCCCTTATCTGTCGATACGGCATTTACTTCCGAAGCAAGAACTTCTTCATGCGCATTTTGATTCGAATCCTTACGGGCCTTCTTTTGATTGGTCCTTTTCGAATTCGTGTTTGCCGTGCCAATCACGCCATCGCCGGCATGAGAGTCACTGTTTGATTTAGGAGGAGGAGGGATTGAAAACTCTGGTCTAGGGGCGTCTGGTATTTTGTCATAGAGCGTGCCGGACTGAGTATATACTAAATCCAAGTATTGTGCACGAGCGATAACCTGCTCTTCTGTTACGACTCCTCCCTTTGCTACATCTTCCGTTATCGCCGGAAGTAATGACTTTATAAACCACTCAGCTAAAAGCTGATCAGGAACATACGTTTTAACCATTCTTCGTCGACGTCGCCACTCATGTATATGATCTGATATATGAGTTGCGGTTGTCTGTTTGAAGTTAGTCAATATCTCTGTTCCCGTTTCGTACCTTATTGGTAATTGAAAGTGGGTCAAGAATGTCGTGGCAAGGGAGCCAAAATTGTCGAACGAAGCTCTAGGCAATTCTATATACCATTTTGCCGCTGGACCTGTCAATGTCCTCTGAAAGAGGCGAAGCCTTATCGAATCGTCATTCAAAGTGTTCGACGAACACCATAGATGAAATGTCATCACATGATTCGACGGGTCTTCACCTGGATTTCCATTGAATTTAGGAATGTCGGATGGGAGTTTGTGTGGAATCACTGGCCACCAAGGGGCGTAAGCAATTGGATCGTTTGTTAACCGATGTAAATCAGGCAACTCTAAAGTCGCCACGAATGGTAATTGCTGATTCAAGTTAGGTGAAGCGTAACCAGGATACGATGGAATTGCCTGAACAGTCGGTCTTTGCATACCAGCATAATGGAGTTGATGTTGGTATGATGAATACGGTTGATGGACTTGACCACTATAAAGTGGTTGATTTTGACCATTTTGAATATATGGTTGTCCGGTATTCGCAAATATTTGCTGTTTAGAACCTTGGTACACTTGTTGGAATTGCGGCTGTTGGTATTGCATTATCCACGGTTGCGACACCATGGGTTGTTGCGCTACACTAACCATTGGACCAAGATGTGGGGTAGCTGTACCCAACTGTACTTGTGTTGTCCCACCAGTAGGTGATTGTGGTTGGGTCGCAGGGTCAAGTGGCTGTTGCATGAGAACCTGAGCAATCTGAGGTTGACATACAACAGGCATTGTTTGAACTTGCGACACGGTCACAATAGCCGGTGTAGTTGGGATGTTTGTCACAGGTACACACTGTTGCATAGAATATACAACTCTCGGTGGCTGGGATAGCACAGGTACCCAACTACTCGTTGCAATTCCGCCATAACTTGAATAAGGTTGAGAGCTCCCGTATGGGTACTGCCCCCCATACGGTAGCAACCCAGAACTCAAGGCAACTGCCTGCCTTGGAGGACTGGATGGCCTAATTAGATTCCCAAAAGGGTCAATTTGATGAGCCTCACCATGAGAGTTACCAGACATTACTCCGGAACAAACAGGAACAGACCATACTGTCGAGATAGTCTCTTGCTGGACTCCTTCTAGCGACTGCGAGCTAGTTGGGACAGATGGTATGCCGGCGAACATTGTTGGATTTGTAGCAAGTAATTCTACCGTCGCTGTGTCATTCGACACAGTCCTAAATGTCGACGGTTGTTCAATCATTTTTAGTTTATCCAATTGATCACCTAGTGATTCTACAGGAACTTCCACTGGTGATGGACAAACTTCTGTTGTAGCAGGAAATAGAGCGACCCCTACTCCAAACTGCCTTGGAGTGGATACTTGCGGTTCTTCTATAATTTCCTCTATCGCAATCAGGCCAGGTGGAAGAGGAAGACCGTCAGGTCCGTAAAAGATTTCCGGTGCCGAAGAAGGGGTTGTATCGACCGCGACGGATGTTTGAGGAACAAAACTCTCTGGACCGGTTACAGATGGAACTGGTTCAGTCATACAAGTATTTGCCCCCAGACTAGGATCAGTATTACTGTCCCTCTGTGGCGATTGAACTTCTTCTATAGAGGCAGGGTTTCCGGAAATGTTTGGAGTGACCAGAATCTCAGATGTTGTTGGAACGCTTGTCCTAACTTTTAAAGGAGATTTTGAACTGGTTCGACGAGCTCGCTTTGTCCGGATTGTTTTCGATTCCGGAGACAAAGACGGTTGACTCGCAAGCCTCCGAGAACGACGGATATTTAATTGACTTTCTTCCACGATTGTGGATTACTCGATCAACTAAAATATAAAGGGGAAAATTTGTGTTTCCGATTTGAATGAATTTTATTAGACGCTTTTAAACATAACTTTGCTTTTTCATGTTTTAAGAGTCGAGAAAAAGCTAAAGATGACTCTAGTCGCCTTCGATGTATTAACGAGCCCGAAGTGACAAATGCTCGGTTGGACCTTTTCAGTTATAGAGTTTGAAAAGGGCCAAAAGAAACTGCTCTGGAGATCTAGGCAGAGGGTGTGCCAAACCTTTCGCGGAACCACAGAATACGTTTTACGGTACGGGTGGTCGATCTTCGTGAATGCTGTGTTCACTGCATCGCGATCAGTAGGGCGGTCGACACGGATTCCTATGGATAAAGGATAATTGCCTATAGGGGTCTCCCAATATATACGCGACGGTACGTGGGAGCACAAGTCCGTATTAGTGCCACCGACTCTCAGGAGGAATCACCCACCTTCGTAGAGATCGACAGTCACTATGTTTAACGACGCCGGAACACGTCTCTACCTAGACCTCTAGATGTTTGCGTTATGTTTCAAATGCGTTGTTAGGTTCATTCAGTATATTTTAAGTTGATCTTTTTAAAGTTTGCCTTTCAAGGTTCACCACGAGATGTATATGACAAATTCCTAAATGCAGCCTAAGATGAGAAGCAAGCTTTTTCAAATCTTTTTGACTGATGAAAATCTTAACTACTGGGGGAGAAGAAAAGCAAATTCTTTTCACACAGTTCATACAGCACAAACTAATGCACTTTCTCCTAAATCATCATGCAAACTTTTTCAAATGCAAAATGCACAATGCATGTAATTTCTTTTCCCTTTCTTAATGTGGATGGATACAAAAAGAAAGTGGTTATATAACTTTGATTTCGATTTAAAGCGAAAGTAAACAAGTTTGTCCAAAATCAAAAGACACCTTAAGATTCACTTGCTTAATCACTGGAAATACATGAAATCAAACCATATGAACGAAAGTAAAATGACTAACCAACTATGGACAGCAAACAAGCTAACTCTTTAGACCAGCAAAACGCCTAACACAGGTTCAGATCTAAGAGGCCAAAAGCATGACTAGTTTACTTTTCGTTATGGGAAATTGTAAATGAGCAAGAAATACAAAGAACAAGTACAATTTTGTTATATAACAGAGGCAGAATGATGGCAAGTAATTTTGGTTTCAAAACAGGTACAAGACTGACACTTAGCAGCAAAACTAAGTGAAAACAGGCAAGAGAAAAGAGGAAACCCCAAATGCACTAAGCAAATTTGGGTCAACGCAGGCTCTGCACAGTCAAACTGGCTCTCAGCGCAGGTAGTCAGTTCAGGACCTGCGTTGCAAAGCAGGTAGCCTGTGTACTACCTGCTTTGGAAAACGAGAATTGCGTTTTCACAGTCTCCGGGTCATAATTTTCTCAAAAATGCACGGTTTTTGCTCAAATCAGAAGCATTCAGTCAAGCATACTCAAAGGGATGATTTAGAAGGTGCAAAGCTATCACTAAGAGCTTACAAGGATCTTTGTAGATCAGCTCTTCAAATCATGAATCTGCTCAGAAAATGAGCAAGAGTAGCTGCCCCTCTACTTCGCTTTTGATATAGTCAAAAGCTTTTCGATTTGGTACTCTTTTGTTCAGGAAATGAATAGCAAAGATACTACAAACACAATCAAACGGATACGATCCCTAGTGGAGTCGCCAGTTTGTTGTAGGGAAAAGTATCCGACTCGGATGACCCTAACCCACTCTAAGGGTGACAGTTCCTTAGCAACAACTGTAAAACAAACTAATGAAAGTTTACTTCTTTATGAAAGCAAAAGAGAATGGAGGAAGCACTAACCGTTGCCTTGCGCTTAATGTCGAATCCAAACTCTCCTCTTTGGCCACTTGCTCCTAGCTCTTTGTCCTTCTGCTCGCCCAGCTACAATGAGATACTGCACAATGACACAGAAGGAAACTACAAGAGGCATGCAATCATAACTGGTTCATGGATTAGTGTAAACCAAACATGCAATCATCACAATACATAATTGAAACAAGAGCACATAGAAGAACCTCAATAGCTTTTATTAATGAAGAAATAAAGGTTCTGAGAGGATTACAACCATTGCAGGCTCCAACCCAGCAACACCTCCCAGCAGAAAGAATTGCTCTTCTTCACCTCTCTCAAACAATCACCCAATAACTCAAGAATGAAACCAACAGCATATCATTACTTTGCACAAAATTCCAGCCTCCTGAGCTCATAGGAGAGAGCTCAATATATAGATGAATTGAGAAAGGATGAGTCAGCTTGCAACTGATGTGTAGCTGCCTTGTGTCCTCTCTCTCTTCAGTTAATCTTTAGTTGATCTTCAGTTCTTGAGTCCACTTGGTGAACCTTGCTTCCACTTGGAGAAACAAAGCCTCTGACTCATCACAAGGCGAAATACCTGATCCAAGTGTCAATTTTGGAAGATTCCAAAGCCATGACTCACTCTGCCACATGTCCAAACTCGCCCAACGCAGGTGGGCTTTGTTCTGCCTGCTTTGCAACGCAGGTACACCATGGAGCAGTTGTGTTTCAGCGCAGAAACCCAGTGGAGCACCTGCTTTGATTTCAGGATTGCTTGTTTTTGAGTGTTTTCAGGTGGAGAACTGATCTGAGAGCTGTTGGTTTGCTGACCTTGTTCCTCTAGGGGTAGGAACATCATGTTTAGGGAACTTTGGATCCCTTGGATTATTGACAATTCATGCTTGTTGCTGCAAGGCACAAAATTGTCTATAACAAGTGGGCTTTGGAGAAACTCTGGGTGACTCCTCCCTGTCTTCTACCTCCTCTTTTCCATTCCCTTTTTCATCTTTGTCTTTCTCCTCTTCTTCACCTTGTTCATCAGTTTCCTCCTTGGCATCTTCCTCTATTTATTCACAACTTTCCTTCTCTTTCTCTTCCTATTCTTCCTTGTCTATTCCCTCTTCACCCCTCTCTAGATCCTCATATGTTTTAGTTTCCTCTTCATCCCTTTCAGTGGCAGTAGGGCTTTTGTCATATGTGAGGGCTTTTATATCCTCCTCTGTTTGTATGTCTCTGAAATTTTCCCATGTGATAGGAATTCTAAGGTTATGGAGGGCATCTTCTATGATGATTCTAATTAACCCATGATGGGCCAACTGCTGGTTGTTTCCTTCCTTCACTTTTATGCTCAGATCTATTAGGGATTGAAGAAGGAAGTAGGGTATGCAAAGTCTGTGGTGAGGAGGTGTATCTGCTCCAAACCTCAATTCCTCAAGAAGCTTAAAGCGGTATCCATATATCACACTATACCTACCTTCACATGACATGTATTTTATAAGGTGGTAGCTTATTTCATTCCAGGGGTATGGTAGGCTTGCTCTTCTCACTCCATTCTTTTCTTCCATGGCCTCCTCTCCCTCTAGAAAGAATTTCTTCTTTGTAGTTTGGCTATTTCCCTTGTCTTCTTTTCTCCAAGGCACTCCGAAGGGAAGTGTGGTAATTATTCTTATGAGTTTAGGGGTGAGCTCTATGGAGAGGCCTCTCACCACAATAGTGGCATGGGTCCTGGTCAATGGAATGAGGGAGAGAGAAAAATCTCTGGCTACTTCATCATCATACCCTCTCAATTTCTCAAAGTACCCCATCCAATTATGCCTTGTGAATATTTCTACCACAAGAGGGTGTTCGTGAATCCTCACAGTGGTTATGGGCTCCCTTCTATTAAATCCCCCTATCATTTTTTCTGGTGAATGGAGGAGCAGAGATGTATGATGCAAAATTTTAATGAAGGAGGAAATGGGACTGAAATTTCCATGGATACAATTCCCTTACATAGATATCAATTTCAATCAAACTAGAAGATTTTTTGTTCCTTTCACTTGGAAAAATGGGAGGAAATGTAGAGCCTACCTCCTTACAGTGCTTTATATCGCCAACCCCTACGTTTCCTCCTTTGAAATTGCTCACTGGCAATCCTGTAGACTTCCTGATCATATCCTGTAGGATTCCTGTGGGATCCTATAGGATTTCCTGTAGAATCCTATGGGAGGTCCTGTGAAAGAAAAAAATGAAGGTTTTCTCTCCTATAGGTTGCTCGAGGTCCGAGATAAACGTTGCTAGAGTGAGCCTCAAGAAGATGAATGCATGTATGCATGGGGATCAATGTTTATTTCCTCTTATGGTTGAGTTGAGTGAGGTGGTGTGTTGGAAACCAAGGTACGAATTTCTATTTTTGGATCGTTGGTCCCCACTACCACATCATCATTCCCTCACCTCGTAATAAAATCCCACCTCGGCCATCCTTAGTATTAACTACTTTCGAACTCATCTTCCTTTTCTTTGAATTGACTGCTACCACGTGTGTGAGGACTAACTTTTTGTCCTTGTTGACTTAACGAAGGTGGCCAATTTAATTGACCACCTTTCACTTATAAACCAACTCGTTCATAATATTTACAGATTTTGATTACATTATGCAAATGAGAGAGTGAAGCGAGATACTTACCTGTGGTAACAATACCTTGCTACAGTTTGTTGAAGAAATGAGGTGTTTGTTGTATGTTGGTTGCATGTGATTTCTCCCTCTCTTTTTTTTTATATATTGTCCTTTGATGATTTTCTTGATGTGCAGGTACCTGGTGTTGAGGATGATGATGCTACTACTGCTTTGGAGGAGCTTCTTCTGCCCTTGGATCTCCATGCTTGAAACTTGTTGCAACCTATGATTTTTGTTTGGTGGGATAGGCTGCTACAGGATTTCCTATAGGATGTCCTGTAGCTGCTTCTCCCTCAAAAATTTTAATCATATTCCATTGCTAGGACCTGAGGATGATGAAAATGGATAGAGAGGAGGTCTAGGGGTGT
The DNA here is from genome assembly GCA_031772625.1 of Pinus tabuliformis. NCBI lineage: Eukaryota > Viridiplantae > Streptophyta > Pinopsida > Pinales > Pinaceae > Pinus > Pinus tabuliformis. Next base: position 881,304,420 of record CM062813.1, read on the forward strand.
GTGAATAATGAAAAATAACCTTCAGGTGTTGTTCCCCTTTCTCTCTATCTCATCTTTTTTCTCTGTGTTTTTTCCTTGAAAACTGTAAAAAAAATTGAAAACTGATTTTTTAATGATGAATGCAGGGGTGATCAAGGTGGAGAGTGGTATGGTAATGAGATGGTGATGTAGGAATTTATTTTTTTGACATGGGCAGGTCATTTCCTTGCCCTAGGGTTTCTTCCTTTAGGATTCCCAAGCCACTGTAATTCCTACAAGATCATCCTGTACATTTTCGGCGGATCATGTAGGTTTATAGGGAATCCTGTAGAAAACACAGAACCCTTGCAAACTGAGTCAAATGAGTGAAAAAATGAAAGGAATGGTGGAATGGTGAAGGATAATGAATGGAGAAATAAAAAAATGAGTTGAATAGGTCCCTTTTGATTCTCCATTGCTACTCTGATCGTCCTCCTGCTGACCTACAAACAACATTTTCATATTTTTCTTTTCTCTCTCTTTTTTTTTTGAAAATAACTAGTCTGCCTCCAAGAGGTTTTCATCCTAGTTGCTTGCCCTGGGTGCCTCAAGAGAGGTTTTCACCTAGAGATCTTTTTATTTCTCTTTTTTGTTTTGTTTTGACACCATTGGGCCACCTCGAGAGGTTTTCAACCTAATAGTGGGACTCAGGCGCCTCATGTAGGTTTTCACCTAAGTCTCCTTATATTTTTTTTTCTCGATGACATGATGAGTTTGGAGTTGAGACTTACTCCATTACCATCATTGTTTTGTTGATACCATCTATGAACTCTTTCTTTGATAATGGCCTTTTGTAAACTTTCAATCTATGCCCATTAACAAGTAAAGGAATGACCTCTGCATCTATGGTTCTGATCTGCACTGAACCATTATCATGACATATCTCTATAACATAAGGCCCTAACCATTTTGTCCTTAACTTTCCCTTAAAGTCTTTATATCTGGAATCATATAACAAAGCCCAATCACCTTCTTGAAATTTCTTATCCTTGATGTTCTTATCATGCTAGATCTTTCTCTGAATTTGAGTTTCCTCTGTGTGTAGGAGGGCAAGCATTCTGAACTCATATAATCCATTCAAATGGAGCAATCTCTCTTTTTGTGCACTGCTGAGATCTAGATGTAGTTGGATTTCCATCCTCAATGTATTATACTCAAATTCAATGGAAAACCAGGCCTTCTTCCCATATACTAGCTCATAGGGTGTGAATCCAGTGGTGGTCTTCCAGGTGGTATTATAGGCCCAGGTGGCCTTAACTAGTATGTCTACCCATTCTTTTCTACTACTGCTAATTACCTTGGTTAGAATGCCCTCCAGTGCTCTGTTATTCACCGCCACTTGCCCATTAGTTTATGGGTGATAGGGAGTGGAGGTTCTATGCTTAACCTTGTGCTGGCTTAACAAGTCTTCAATCATGTTGGATGTAAATTGGTTGCCTTGATCAATGACCAGTTCTCTAGGGTATCCAATGTTGGGTGCAGGATCCCCCAAGGGATGTTTTGGGGCTTAAAGCCCAGGTTTTGACTAAATTCGATGTAAAGACTCTGCATTTTGTGGGTGCGGAGCGCGAAGTTGTAAATGAGTCATAGGGTTGTCTGCCCTCATTTTTGTAGTGTAATGTCGGATTTAGAGATATACCATGGTACGTGGACCATGGGATTGTCTAAATAGAGTGAGGCTGTAAGTTGTAAGGAGACAATGAAGTCATGAATGAAAGATGAAGAATTGAGTCTTATCTAAGTGTAGAGTTGAGTCTTTGGGTCGTAGAGTAGGAGAAGGCTTTGCAGCTAAGTGTAGAAAGGCCTAGTAGTCTGCAACTGAGTGCACAGACCCCTGCAGCTGAGTGCGCAAGGTGAGTTAATTATGTAACCGTTGGAGAAGTAATAAAGAGAAGTTTCATATCAGTTTTGTGTATCTATTTCTTGTTTTGTGCATTAAGTATATTGGGTATGAATTGCATTTTCACTGTTTATATGGTGTGTGCACTTATATGATTGTGTTGATTAAGTGAATATAAGATAAAGTATATGTTTACGCGAAGCTAACTAACTGTTGTAAGAAGATAAGTAAGATCCGCGGTGTAACTTTGGGAAATAACACAAGTAACTACCTTAGCACCGCGAAAGCACCTCAGCCGCTGGTTAGGGTTGCATGAAGGTGAATATAACAGATCGCGAAGGCCTCGCGGATCAGGACAATACGCAAAGTGACCTGCGTGAAGCCATTCACAGTTGGACTAAATCGACACCTCAGACATCTCAAGGGTGCAGAATCTTGGTTCCAGCATCCCCCCATACTGCTTCGGGTGAGACCTCAATCTGCGCTCCATGTGCTGTTGCCGAAAGGGCCAGTAGTGTAGGGAATTGTTTGGCTAATTAACATAGAACCTAGGTTAGGCCCCATTAAGCCAACAAATGGTTCCATTACCAAGGATCGGAATTTGCAGAGAGATGTTTGATGTTTTATAATTGGAATCCAACTAAGAAGGAAATTGAAGGTTGGTTGGACAGGAGAATTCACGAATTCGCGACGAAGGAGAACAAGAATATTTGACTATCAAAGGAAGAGTAGTTAGACTGCTACCTATACACAAAAATCCATGAAATCTTTTTTGCGTCTTTTCCTACTAAGTTGTACAAGTGGATCGCAAAGCTAGTAGATAGACAAGGAAGGTGGAAGCTCGATGGTCCTATTGTGTGGACCCCAGAGTTGGTGCACAGATTGTAAGCATCGGGAGATAAGATCACGTAAGTTGTTGATCACTGGCTCAATCGGATTATAGGAGGATTCATCACTAAATTCATGGTAGACACTTCAGTCAGCTATAGCGAGGCAGAGTGATGCTTCTCAAAGGACCGCGAGGTAAGTATATAAAGTCTCTCAATACTTGGATTAAAATGCTATTGTGCAAAAAGCAGATTATGTAGTTACATTGATGTTCGGGGCTACGCAAAGTGGAAAAACTTACAGAAACGAAGGAAGTAAGGGACCATAAAATAGCCCTTTGATTTCACCTCTGCGAGGAGATAAGGAAGAGCTCACGAAGTGTGATCCATTTTATAAGGTAGAGAATTCCGTGCATACCACCCCCACCCACACCACCACTAGCTTCACTGCCATCACCTCCACCTTCACCCATACCACCTCCATCGCCACCGCGATTCAATATGGCAAGCATGATAAAGTTGCCTATGTTCAAGGGATTGGGAAATGAAGACTAAGACCAATTTTTGTTTGTGGTAAAAGCTGTATGGGAAGCACAAGGAGTTATAGATGACAATATCAAGAAAGAAACACTGGTCAATGCCCTATAGGATCGCGTGCTGACCTGGTATATTAAGCACTCAAATGATAATCTGAATTCAGGAATTGTGGATATCCAAGTTGCACTAAATAAGGAATTTAGCAGGCCGAAGTCAAAAACGCAGTCGATTATCGGATTCAAACAAATCAAAATTATACCAAGCAAGACTCCTTGGGAGCTGGATCAGAGGTTGAAGTGTATAGTTCACGTAGCTAATATGAATTTGATGGATGGGCAGCACCACGAATGGTTTGTAGCATCGCTAACACCACATTTGAGGAGCGCACTATCACAACAGAAGTTAACGACTCAGGCTGAGGCCTTAGAGATTGTGATGAGATTTTGTGAGACCCCAATGCAGGATCCTAACTTGGGAGTTCAGAAGATCCACACACAATTGAACAACTTATGCCTTGAGATGCAGAGTCTGAAACAGGATAGGACAGCTCGACTAGAAGTGTGTGAAGAGGTGTGGTGCGTAAAATGCAAGGGTCAAGGTCACGATAAGGACCACTACCCGGTATTCACAAATTACCTCGCGGGAGGAGGATCGATGCCATTAAGGTTGAAAGCGCAAGTAGGACCTAGCGTGGCACCTGTTTTGTGGTGCGCGATTTATCAAATAGGTGGAAAGCATGCTACGGACAACTGTCATCTATTACATAAGTACAAGCAGAATTCGAAACAGTTGTTCTGTAATTTTTGTAGATTAGTGGGACATGATGAGCGCACTTGTAGAAGTTATGAGCTGATGATGGATAGAATTCCTGCCTACAGGGTTCAGGTCGAAACATGGCCACTAGACCAAAATGCAGGGATGGAGCGAACCAGATTTCAGGGGCACGGACGAGGCTGAGGTGGAGGAGGACCTAGAAGAGGTCACGGACAGCTGATATTCTATAATTGCGGAGGGCCAGGACATTATTCCCGTGATTCTATGAACCCAACTTGCCCATCATGTTTGTATTGCACATTGTTTGATCATGAGATGGAAGATTGTCCTATGTTGATATCTAGGATACGTAATAAGAGAGTGCTACCACCTCCCCCAAATCAAAACCTATAGATGATGAGGTCTGAGCCACACGAGGAAGATCTAAATGTGAATATTGTGCTCCGAAGTGGGATTGTGACGGGAGATGACAAAGGCAAACAACCGAAAGATAGTACTTGGGTTCACAAAGCTCCAGCGAAAGAAGCGGAGTTTGATTTGGAGCACGCTCGAGAAAAAATTATGGAAGCTAAGAAGAGCTTTGTTGATGCCTCCACTTCAGGAAGCAAAGATAGACCGAAGCCAGAGATGGACCCATCTATGCTCACGATGTTTCTAGAAACATGTATGAAGTTACTACGTGATAGTAAGGCTGTAAAAGTATTGTAGGAACACATTAACAGATGCGCTGGGACCATGCCAACAATGCCACGTGTAGTTCAAAATATTGGAAAGCATAAGACTAGAATGGGAAGAGAAATGAGGTTAACCACACAAATTGAAGAATATGAAATGGACCAAGTAATTATGGATTTAGGATCGGACATGAAAATTCTGTCGAAGCAAACATGGGAGCGCATGGGGAGGCCTATGCTGCAGTGGTCTCCTATTCAACTATGCATGGTGAACCAACAGAAGATAATACCCCTGGGGAGATTGCAAGAAATCACCATAGATATTGAGGGAGTGAGCGCGCTAGCAGACTTTGGAGTGATAGATATTGTTGATGACAAAAATCCCTACCCCATGCTCTTAGGAATTGATTGGGCCACTGACATGAACAGGGTGATTAATCTGAATAAGTGCAAGATGATTTTTGAGAAGAAGTCTTTGTGCGTAGTTATACCCTTGGAGCCTGTTGAAGGATCAAGCTATAAAGAACTGGTGCATGACTATGAAAGCGATGACGATTTAGACTGCATCTACAAGATAACCGTGTGAGAGCAAGACTAGGTAAATCCCACTGTAGATGGGTGAATATCATGGGAGCGCGAAAGCTCCTGTACTTTGGATTTAGATGAGGAGATAGAGCGATGGTAGAACCAGTTACATGAGGTAACCACACTTAATTGTAACATGATGAGAAGATCACTGCGCTGCGTATCAACAGAGGTGAGAGATCTGCCTACTTATGATGAGTTAGGTGAGGTAGAGGCCTTCTTGGACAGATTTGAAAGGGAGGTGCCAGAAAATCAACATTTCCAGGCCTTGAATTGGGTACTTCACGCTATGCCTGCGAAATGGTGGGGTACGCACAAAGGAAGCTTTGCAGACTGGCGCGAATGTAGGAGGAGGATGTGCACATGGTTTGGGAAGCCTAGAGTGCGATTGGAAAATAAATACACTAGACAAGATGGTCCGCACACGCATCTGTCCAGGTGGGTACAGGCATGTGGCAAACAACCTACATAGATGCACATGAACTTTGCATTGGGAGATACGACTAATAAGCATGTGTTGGGGGGGAAAATGTGTAAATGGATTTTCAGGTTGGAATGACAAAATGTGGGGAGAATAATCGCGTAGAAGGTTATCCACACGGAAGCATTTAATGAAGTGTGCGAAGCGCTGAACAAGGTGTGTAGTGTGCATCAAAGTGATTGGGACCTGTGTGTACCAGCAGTTTTATGGCTTATAAGACAACGTGAAAGAAACTGACGGGACAAATGTCATCTAGGCTAGCCTATGGACTGAACGCTGAAATGTCGATGGAGTATGTCATGCCTAGTCCATGCATAGAAACGCCCATGGATATGACGGATCGTGGAGCCTTGGAAGAAGGGATCGTGCAGTTGGAAGAGCTTGAAGAAGAACGCTGGGGACCTAATGAAGAAATCTAGCAGAGTGATCTTAAGCTCTAAGAACTCATGGATGAAAGAATTCAGTTGAGGAAGAAAAGCACCATGGCGGAAGAAGAATTCAAGAAGCTAGAGGAAGGAATAAAGAAGGACTTTCTTGATAAAAAGATCGTGTTGATAGAGCAGGATGAGATCGATTACGTTGAAGAACTTGGGGACTACCACTACGAGTTTATCAGTTTGATGCATTGGCTTGGACTGTATGTTACTAAGGGGCTCATATATGCTTGTGCAGCGCAGTTGATGAAGTTAAATGGCAAACTATTCCCAAGAAAAGTAAACAATAGTCAGTTGCAGCCATATACCGGTGGCCCAACCACCTAACTAGCCGCGGGAAGTACAGTCTTAGCACTCCAGGCAGTTGAAAGGAGGCACGAGACTATAAACTACTCTACCTGAGAGATGCATGATAACAGGACTGCATACAGGAGCAAAGTGTCACAGGGTCCGTGATAGCGCAAGGGTAGCTACGCTGCTGCACGGTTCGGCTGGAAAGTGACTGTTACAGTCACTATTAACGATGTGATGCTTGGTTTGATACCAAACGGAGCGGGTGGCAGGCATTTAAGGTAGGATTTATGGGCTAGGTTTTGGAAAATCTACTGCCAAGGGAGCATTAATGGACCGGATTTAGGGGCAACGGTCGAATTCGAATTCAAAATGTGCTATAAATTACAAAGGACTGCCCAAAAAACAACACTTGGCCATTTGAGAATTGAGTTGTCGTGTGCCCAGAGATTTCTGAAACCAGACCTGGTTGACCTGTTGAAGACGAAGGTGTTGTTTGAGCACTTACCTGAGCAGTTGAGAGATTTGTGGAATAGCAATATGGCAGCGTCTACAGAAGCTAGGGATATCAGAGAGATGACCGCTAAAGAGGCCGTGTAGGCCCCATGAAGATAGGAGATGCCCTAGAGAGCACCGCATTAGTAAAAAAAATACCTAAATAACCATGCACACCGAGACTTAAGAAAGATAAGCAGCCTATGGTTTCGATGTGCATGTCCCCTAGAAACGCGCTAAGAACTAAATTGACCATGGAAGAAAAGGGGAAGGTGATTAATTTGGAAGCTGAAGAGGAGGAGGAAGACCTTGAGGAAATCCTGGTAGAAGAGAAGGAGGACAAAGAAATGGAGGAGGAAACCCAGGGTGTGGACCTTCTGACTAGGCTTCCCAAGTATGTTCCTCCGTGCAAGGGGAAAGCGAGGGTACCCAAGGACCTAGATGAGAGAAAAAGCTCTCTGCAGACTTTGCTGCTACCCGATGATATAATTTTTTATGGAGCACACTTAGGATGGGTGTCGATCCTAAAGTTTGAATATTGGGATCTCATGGACCATGAGAAATTACCACACTTGGCGACTGTGCACCTAATGCGACCAAAGAAAAACACAGAAGTGGGAGTCATAGAATTGGAGCCGCATAAGCAATTGCATGGAGTAGAGAAAGTAGGCTTGTTAAACCTACTCTGGGTGTCACATTACCATCATGCCCCAGTAACTATTTTCTTCATTAGGCAGCTACTCTGTCTGGTGCATGATGGGTGTTTGTAGCTAGACGAGCCCATCCCCATCACGGACCCCTTAATTCATAGAATTACCCAACTCCCTTGCAAAGGGGAGGATCCAATGAGAATATCTGAGGGTAAAAGTGATGACTTGGCCATCATGGAAGCCATGTAGAAAAAATTCAAACTGGAGAAGAAAAAGAGAGGCTACGTAATCTCCAATATCAACAACACTACGGTCTGAGTCGCAACACAGATACTAGCTGGGAAGGTTATCTGGAAGTGCCGCACGGATGAGGTTCCTCGTGCCGGTGGTTGCACTTTCCACGCAGTGCATAGAGGGGGTCCAATTTAACTAGTCAGAGTACTTGTGCAAGAAGTTCCTAGAGAATTGCCACGAGGCATAGGGACAAGGGAAGAATTTTCACTATGTAGGGCTTCTGTTGTCCATAGTGCTAGTGGCTTGGGAATTCAAGGAAAATTTTAAGGATGGAAAATTTTCTTGAAGTTTCAAACATTGGCGAAGCTCACTAATCCCTAATATGCAAATTATAAATGTTTATTGATATATTTGTAAAATTAATCAAATTTATAATTATTTTATATATAGTCTCTCTATAATGTTGGCGATTTTTAAGGTAAAATAATTTTATATTCTAAAATTTGGGCGAATCGTCTTTTATAAAATTGGAAATTGGCGAATCTTTTTTTTGGAAAAATCATGGAAAATTAGCCCACTGGGCGAACATTAGCCCCTAAAATTTTCCATGTGGGAATTGCCTGAGGACAGCCAGTTCCCCACAATTATGTAGGATCTTCTGGAGGCAGTGAAGTACGCTTCGTGTGGGAAACTAAAGACGCGTATAGGATCTGACACAGTAAGATATTCTGGGTGTTCATAGAGATGAACATCAAAATGGGGATTAATCGCAAGCCACGTTTATTGCCCACTGTCTATAATAGTTTACAAAGCTTTGTGGAGTTCAAGGTGGACTTCCATCACGTATATATGAGGACGCACAAGGACCCCGTGAATAAATGGAACGAGCTTCCTTACCTAGCCATGGACGATGTCATATTCGCCGTGCTTGAGTCGTGGCCACCGGAGTGGCACGCTCTAGCCAGCTCCACATTGGAATTGGAGAAGTCTGCTGCAAAAAGGAAGAAGGAGGAGGCAAAATTGCGGATGGTGCAGTTGGAAGAGAAGAGAAGAAATGAGGTAGCAGCAGCAAAGGCACAGGAGGCACGAGACGCTACCAAAGCAGCAGCAGAACTATAGAAGGCAGTAGAGAAGAAGCACGAGTGCCAGAAGTTGCCTTCGCTTGAACAAGAGACAGAAATAGAGGAAGGTGGTGTGGACCCACAAAAAGCATTTACACAGTTGAAGTGATAGCACCCAAGAGAGCAGGTGGGGGCACGAAAGAAGTCAAAAGCCTCCAAGACGTCTTTCGACTCGATCACCCTCACTGAGGGGGATCTGCATGACCTAAGGGAGATGGTGCATGACATCACTGTGGAGGCCTTCCAACAGTTCACGAAGGAAAATAAGATGGTATTGGGGGTTATCCGGGCATAGATAAATGAGTTGTAGGTGTGCACTCCTCAGGCTGGTACTCTATCGACTAGCCTCGCAGTAGGCATGGCAGCGACCGAGGGAATGCTCCGCGCCCACATGACCAACACTATAGTGTTGCCAAAGGGGGCATTGGTTACAAAAAATGAGGCCAACGGGCCTATGCTCAGTGCGTTGAAGGGAGTTGGGATCAACATGGCTGCGCTCCCTCGAGAGACACTTTATGTTCTGCAGGACGGAGTGACTGCAAAAATGCAGGCTAGGGAGGGTCGCGTGCTCCTGGTGATGAGCAAACAATGAATTAACATGGAACAACTAAGCCTGCAGCGCGACAAGGTTGTGACATAAAATAAGCAACTCGTGAAGGTAGTTGAGGAGGCCTACCAAATGGTCCCTGGGTTGGCCATCCCAATAGAGGCACTAGCAGATGCGCGCATCCGTAGACTTGTAGCAAGGGTGCATGAGGCAAAAGAAGAGATGGCTAAGGTTCAGCTAGAGCTGAACCTTCAAATAACTAAGCTACAACTGAAGGTGCAACCTTCAACTCCACCAGAGGTGAGGGAACAATACGCCAGCGCTATCACAATGGGAATAGAGGAGATCAGTAGTGCAGTGAAGGACTACCCCAAACTATTGGAAGAGTCGTTAGAGGTCCTCACCACTCTGCAAGAGGACCCAAACACACAAAGCTTAGAAATAGAGGTGCATGAGCTGCAGAAAATGTACGATGACATAAAAGGGACCGCTTAGATGGTGGCCCTTACACAGAGGTTCGCGTGGATGCAGCAGGCAAAAGCGCTCAAGGAGCAGGTGGGCGTGGCATGACATAAGGAAGTGGTTTTAAAGCTATGCGTACAACCTTGGATCGATGAGGCATTCGTTATAACAGCCTCAATCAAAACCAAGCTCACACAGATGCAGGGAACACTAGAGCAGATGTAGGGAAGCAGTTCAGGTATTGCAGTCTTTGAACAACACGTCCAGGAAGTGTAGTTGGCAACTGCTCACTGCACTACCGATATTGCAGCGGTCTAGACAGAGTTGGGAGGTCTCCGTGCGAAGATCTTCGCACTAACAAGTGACTTGAGGGCGAGTCATGATGTTTGTGTTGGGGGCCTGTTGGGCACAGGATCCCCCAAGGGAAGTTTTGGGGCTTAAAGCCCAGGTTTTGACTAAATCCGATGTAAAGACTTCACATTTTGTGGGTGCAGAGTGTGAAGTTGTAAATGAGTCATAGTGTTGTCCACCCTCATTTTTGTAATGTATTGTCGGCTCTAGAGATCTACCCATGGTCCACGGGCCATGGGATTGTATAAATAGAGTGAGGTTCTAAGTTGTAAGGAGACAATGAAGTCATGAATGAAGGATGAGGAATTGAGTCTTATCTAAGTGTAGAGTCGAGTCTTTGGGTCATAGAGTAGGAGAAGGCTCTGCAGCTGAGTGCTTAGAGGCCTAGTAGTTTGTAGCTAACTGCGCGGACCCCTGCAACTAAGTGTGCAGGGTGAGTCAAGTCTGTAACCATTAGAGAAGTAATAAAGAGAAGTTTCATATCAATTCTGTGTATCTATTTCATGTTTTATGCATTAATTATATTGCATATGAATTGCATTTTCACTGTTTATATGATGCACGAACTTATATGATTGTGCTGATTAAGCTAATATAAGATAAAGTATTTGTTTACACGAAGCTAACTAACAATTGTAAGAAGATAAGTAAGATCTGCGGTGTAACTTTAGGAAATAACACAGGTCGTTGCCTTAGCAGCACGAAAGCACCTTAGCCCCCGGTTAGGGCTGTGTGAAGGTGAATATAACAGATCACAAAAGCCTCGTGGATCAGGACAATGCATGAAGTGACCTCCGCGAAGCCATTCATAGTTGGACTAAATCGACACCTCAGACATCTCAAGGGTGCGGAAACTTGGTTCCAGCATCCCCCCATACTGCTTTTGCTGAGACCTCTGTCCGTGCTCCATGGGCTATTACCAAAAGGGCCAGTAGTGTAGGGATTTGTTTGGATAATTAACTTCGAACCTGGATTGGGCCCCATTAAGCCAACACCAAAACTTGTAGAATACATTTTTCCTTAAGAACTTAGCCCACCTTCTCCTCTGTTGCTGCCTTGATTGCCTTGGTTTCAGCCCACTTAGTCAAATAGTTAGTGCACACAATGACATACTGCTTTTTCTTAGAAGGAGGGTCAATAGGCCTAATGAAATCCATGCCCCACTTATCAAATGGCTCGAAAGTCACTTGAGGCTATAGAGGGATTTCATCCCTTGGAGTATGCTTTCCCATCCTTTGGCATTGATCACACTGAATAGTATATCTTTTCACATCATGATGAAGAGTGGGCCAATAATAACCAGCTTGTAACACCTTGAATGTTGTCCTCTTTTCTGAAAAGTGACCTCCACAAGGCCCATCATGACAAGTCAGAAGGATGTCAAAGACTTCCTCCTCCCTGACACATCTTATCAGAATTTGATATGAGTGTAGTTTGAACAAGTTGGCCCCAATCCAAGTGAATGGGGCACTCCTCCTCACAATCTTTATTTTCTCTTTGGAGGAAAAATTTGGTGGGAACTCTGTAGATACCAAATAGTTTGCTATGTCAGCAAACCATGGAGAGAGAACTGAAATGGTGAGTAAGTGTTCATCCAGAAACTAATCATCAACCATTCCTTCCTCACCTGCAGGAAAATTTAATCTGGACAAAAAATCTGCAACAACATTTTCCTTGCTAGCCTTATCAATAATAGTTAGATCAAAATGTTATAATAAAAGTAACCATCTAATAATCTAAGCATTCACATCAAGTTTATTCATTAAATATTTGATTTCAGCATGGTCATTATGTACACATGTTTGATAACCTATAATGTAATGCCTAAATTTGTTTAATGAATGCACAACAAACAGGAGCTCCTTTTTGGTTACTATGTAGTTCAGTTCGACCTTTGACAGATTCTTACTAGTAAAGTAAATTGCATAAGGCAAATTTTCATCTATCTGGCCTAGAGCTTCTCCTATGGCTTTATGTGAGGCATCAACATGTATATGAAAAGGAAGGGTCCAATTTGGGCCTTAGAGAATCGGTGCAGTGGTTAACTTGTCCTTCAAGGTGTCCAGGGCCTCTTGACAACTTTTTGACAATACAAACTCAGAGTCTTTGGCCAACAACCCAAATAAAGGAGAAGCTAACTTGCTGAAGTTTTTTATAAAACCTTGATATTATCCATAGGAAACTTCTGACATCTCTCTACTTTTGTGGAGATGAGACCCTTTGGATGACAGCTATTTTGTTTGGGTCCACCTGCAGTCCTTGCTGGGATATTGAATGACCTAGCACAGTCCCTTCAATCATCAAGAACTCACATTTTTTTGGACTAAGGGATAGGTTCATTTCAATTCATTTTTTCAACACCTTACCTAATTTGGATAGATCCTCCTGGAAATAACATCCATAAGGTGTAAAATCATCCATATAAATCTCTACTGCATCATGGACTAACTCGGTAAAGATGCTCAGAACTACTCTCTGGAAAGTGGAAGGAGCATTTCATATGCCAAAAGGACAGACCCTATAGGCAAAAGTACCCAAAGGACAAGTGAAGGTGGTTTTATCCTGGTCTTCTGGTCTTATATGGATTTGATTGTACCCGCTAAATCCATATAGGAAAGAGAAAAACTTTTTCCCTTCTAGGCCATCTAGCACTTGGTTGATGGAAGGTAGAGGTAAATGGTCCTTCATTGTGGATTTTTTTTAACTCTATGTAATCAAAAAAAATCCTCCACTTACCATTTTTCTTTGGAACCAACACCAAAGGAGAGACCCAGCGTGAGATAGGGTAAATGAATCCTACATCTAGTACCTTTTGCAATTCTTCTTTAACTATATCTTCGAGAGATGGATTCATCCTCCTTTGGAGTTTCCAGACTAGTTTTCAACCTTCTTTGATATAAATGTGGTGAGTACACACTGAGGGGTGCACTCCCTTCATTTCTTTGTAACTCCAAGTAAAGGCATCCAGGTGTTCCTTTATCATGTTGCACAACTTTTCTTCTTGGTGAACAAAAAGAGATGGGTTGATTTTCAAAGTTATCTCAGGGCCGAATTCTATGGTTTTGACATGGATAGGGGTGGACTTGGCTAATCATAGATCAATCTGATGGTTGTCCTAGGTTTCCTTTACTACTTCTTCCAAGGACAATGTACTGGGAGTTGGACTTCGGAGTATGTGTTCAATCAAATCATCTTCATCCGGTTGTCCCCCTCCCATGGTTGTTTATAAGGTATAGAGTTGGGTGGAATAAACTTCATCTTATTCTTCCTCCTCCTCCTTCCATAAAGGTAATTCATATTCTATAGATGTCTGGGCAAGAGGATATAGGACTAACTACTTGGACATATGCCCATTCTTGATAGTCATTCCCAACCCAACAGCTAATGTAGGCATTGGTAGTGGCTGGCCAGGGTCTCCCAAGGGTGAAAGAGTAACCAGTAAGCTTGGCCTTAGGCTAGAGAACTAGGAAATCTACAGGGTATTCCCAAGAGTCAATGGACACCATCACATCCTCCACAATCCCCTCTGGGGTCACTGTGGAGCGGCCTGCAAGTTGCAGGACCATTGTGATCTTTCTCAATGAACCCTAGAGGTTGAGCTTGAGCATGGTGTCCTTGGTCATCACATTAATGGTAGCCCCAAGATAAATCAAAGTGTGTGGGACAATGGTGCCATTGATTTTCACATCTACTACAGGGCTTCTAGGGTCCAAATAATTTGGAGAGATTACCTTCCCCTGCATTAAGTCGGACAGTTGTCCAATGACATTAATCGTCTTCTTCGCTTCCTTGGATGCTTGAAGAACTTCTCCTTAATCAACTTCTTGTAAATAGGTACACATTTTAAAGCTTGGAGAAGTGGAATTCTTACCCATAGGGTTTTCAATTCTCCCAGAAGTTCAGTCTCTTCTGGGGTACACTAGAGTGGTTGGGTTAATCTCTTACAAAAGGGTGGTGGATTTACTTTAGGCATGCTTTCCTCTCTTTCTTCCTCAACCTCCCTAGGTGGAGGTAGAGGTTGGTTGTCTGGGAGTACCCTCCCAGAGCTCAAGTTGATTTCTTGAATCTCAACAACATAAGCAGGATAGGATGTTTCTCCATTATATACTTGTTGTGCTTGTCAATTGTTCAGGTTCAGATTTGGATGGGCAGGCATCTGGTATTTTTTAGGTGGAGCAGGGTGTAAAAGATGTGGTTGAGCAGGTGGTGAAGGCAATAAATATGGAGAATTTTTGTTTGGGGGCCTCCACTCCTGGGGCAGTGCATTTCGCTAAGGTTGTGGTGGAGCATATGGTTGAAATGACTAGCTGGCTGGCTGGAAATGATAATGAGGTGGAAAGGACCAAGGAGGAGGTGTAGACTAGGAAGGATGAGCAAGGGGCCCCCAAGAAGGTATGGATGTGGTCTAGTTGGGTGCATGGGATGACCCTTGCATGTCGTGCTAGTATGGCCTAGGCCCATGAGGTATCCTTTGGTTTATGTAGCAAAGTTGTTCAGTTACCCCTTCAGCTCCTTGATATACAACTTTTAGTCCAAGCAAAGAAGGGCATTTGTCTGTGGAGTGGTTTTCTTCATAGGCTTAGCAGATTTCAATAGAATTCAATGGACATTCATTCCTAGGGTGCCTCCCGGTGCATCTAGGGAAGAAAATGGCTAAGGCTTTCTCTGCTTCCTCTTGTTTTCTCTTATTGTGCATAATGTCCATCTATAGGGCAAGGGTTTGCAACATCTCACTCTTGAAATCCTCTAGCATGTTTCCAATTTCACCCTTGATGGATGAATTGGAAGAGGATGGATTGACCATAGGTTGACTACCCCTACCCTTTTTCCTAGCTTCCCTAGAATGGTTTCTAAAGACAATATTGATATCCTCATAGGGTAACTGGTAGATGTCCCCTCCTAACAAGTTTAGGGTATCCAGAAGATCTTCCCTTACTCCTCTCAATAGGACTAGCTTCAATGACTCAAGGTCAAGTGTGCACCTTGCCCTTTTGTAGCTAAGCTGGAATATTTCTTCATAATCTTCTAGGGATTCATCATGCCCAAAGGTCATCCTAAAAATTTCCTCTTTAGTGTCTTTATATCTACAGTGGTCTCGATACTTTTTGTTTAAGGCTTGATGCATCTGAGCCCAAGTTGTGACGTTATCCCCAAGTAAACCCATGAACCTACAATGCTGCATCCTTGAGAGTGGATGGGAATAGTTTCAACTTATGCTCATCATTGGTGTAGTAATAGGTTCAACATATGACAGAAAATTCAAATAAGAAAGTGTCTGGATCTTCTGAGGTCATACCATGGAAATGATGAAGGGTAGAGGGGCTTATATTGTTCATCTTAGTAGCCCCATTGGTTTCCCTGATGGGGAAGGCACCCTCAACTCTTTCTTTATTTCATGTGTCATTTCTATTTTCAGCCATTGGATCAGTAGGAATGGGTTCTTCTTCTTCCCCTGTAGGTTCATCAAATATTTCAGGTTCCTCCAATTCATAGCCACCGAAGAAGAGGGAAGGTCGGCTTCTTGAAGCAGTGGGGATATTTGGCAAAAATTTCCCTAAATTATCCCTATTCCTACGAGGCATGAAAAAAATGTTTTTGTTTTGTTTTGAGTTTTTTTCAAAATTTGAAATTGATTGTAGAATTGAAATTGCAAACTGAATGAAAATTAACTGACTGAATGAAAACTAACTAATTGAATGAAATATTACTTGCGAAATGGAAAGGAAAGAAAAGAATGAAGAATGGAAAAGAAAGCAACTAAATTACGCTTGCAGAAATGAAACTACTAGCAGAATATCAGAGCAAGAAATGGAAGAAAGAAAGCAGCAATCACATATTACTTAGACACCTCCCCAGCAATGACGCCAAAAAGTGATGAGCACCAGTATTGCAGCAAGAATGCTGCAACTCTTGGGGCTACCAACTTTACTTTATCAACCTAGGGTTCGTACAAACTTGGAGGTGACAGTGTTGTATACAGAAGTAAAAGTGATGGTTCTGCCTTTTGTCACTGTTCAGTTGGCGAGAGACCACTAGGGTTTGTCAATCCAGACTTCTATGGATTAAAAAGAAGCTTGATTACTGATGAGGTAAAGAGAAATCTACTCTAAGAGAAAATTGCTCTACTTCAATAAGGGAAAAGACTAAAATCCAATGTTAAAACACACCATTTCCTACCTAACTGCTAAGAGACTGTGTTTCAGAAAGAATGCAAGACTAACATTAACATGTATGAAATTCAACTATATTAAGCATGTAAAATCAAAGCATCAACATTCTACTACTGTGCATGTAAATGGCTACAACAAATCTGTTTTTTTCTTTTTGTTTTTATGGAAAAACAAGTGTGAGAGCTAAACTCTTTTGGTGATGTGGTAGGTGACTTAGGGATGTTGATGGATGGTTGGAAGGATTGGGAGACCCTTAGGTGACTTTGTGTGGCTATTTAGAGGTTTTCCCTCAATTTGGCCTCAAAACAGGCTACTATAGGAAAACCTACAGGGTGTCCTAAAAACCTATAGGATTCCCTGTATTTCTACAAGATACAGCTGAGAGAAAAATGATGGGTGTTGAAGGTGATGGAAGCCTTAGGGAAGGTGGTTGGTGGATGGAATGGAGTGAAAAAATGCCTAAGATCACTCAGAACTCGAAACCAAGGTTGGGAGATGGTTGGATTTTCTCAACATGCTTGGAGAGGTTTCCTTGAAAATGATGAAATTGGTGAGGGTCTTAGTGAAAGAAAGGAATGATCATGGATGGATGAAGTTGGGAGGAGGCTGCTAACTATGAGATATTTATTTTCTTCTAAAACACCTGCACTACATCAAACATTGATAATTTCCCAAAAATCATGTAAACAAGAAGAATTTCAATAAGCTAGAAAACGAGAGTTTAATGAGCTAGTTGTCTACTTCATGCATGAGAAAAATTTGTAGAATAAGATGAAGTCACTGATTAAATATACAGTAAGATTGAAGATGGAAGAAATGGTAGTTAAATCCTACACTTGCAAACTAATCAAATGCTAGTTCAAGTACAATAAACTCTAAATTCTATGAGAAAGTAGAATTCTATCTTTTTGGGGCTACATAGGGGTCGTTTCCTCAAATCATGATCCCTGAAGGAAGAGGTGAAGCCAAGACACCTACTAACATATTTTTGATGCTCCTTTTATCCCTTCTAACCTACTGCTAAAGTAAAACACAAATAGAAGCAAACTAATAAACAAATTAATCAAATCTACACTACTTGCAATGAAATACTTCTAAGGACAGTTTAACCATGAATCTATGAAATTAATCTAAGCATATAGATACAAGAAGAGGAGCCTTTGCTGCTAGCGTTGGGCCCTAACCCAAGAGCTTCAGCCTTGTAAGTTAACTCGCTATTGGATCAAGAAAAAAGTCATTCTCATTATCAAAACAAAAAATTACATAGCAATGTCTTCCACAAGTCTGGAGCTCAAAAATAACTAGTGTTTTTACAACCAAAATTCAAATCCTAATGAGTCTATAGGCCTCTTTATTTATACAACTGAATTCCCTAATTACTTCCTTAAATCTATGGAGTCTCGGCTCCCAAACTCAGGATAAACTATATCTTTGACTGTCACTTGCTCGGCTGCCTTCTTATCTTCATGACTTGGTTTCTTGTACTCCGAGCTAGTGTGATTGATGGAGAAATATTCGCATGAGGGAGGAGTAAATGAGGAGAATTTACCTCCTACAATCTCTCTTCCTTGTCCCATTCGATTTTAAGCCTTTAATCTTGACAAAATTCCCTGATTTTCTCTCACAAACCTACATTCAATGCACATTAGTCCACTAGGCATAATATCTCACTTTGACTCATCTCATTAAACAAAATATAATAAAAACATGTAATAAATTGTGAGAATAGTTGATTTGACTAAGCTAGGAGGTGAATTAAGGTCCATATGGTTACCTAATGATGAGGCTCATCACTACTTATTTAGGAGTCTTTGCAAAATGGTTGATAGAGTTCAAGCCAAAGGGAGTCCTATTGAACCTAGTCTGCTTCATTTCTCATTAATTAAACTACTGGTGGTAAAGTAACTTGAAAAGAAAGAGATGTCATAGAAGGACTTTTTTATCTCTTCAGGGTGGATAACACAACCTTCTGAAAACCAAAGGACTAAGAAAAATACCCCATCAGTTGCAATTAAAGAGGCATCACTTGCAACAACTAGTTCA
Source organism: Pinus tabuliformis (assembly GCA_031772625.1). Taxonomy (NCBI): domain Eukaryota; kingdom Viridiplantae; phylum Streptophyta; class Pinopsida; order Pinales; family Pinaceae; genus Pinus; species Pinus tabuliformis. The sequence continues at coordinate 881,322,954 of CM062813.1, forward strand.
GTCAAAAAGCCTTTGACTAAAAGAAAAATAGTTGACAAAAGAAGTGCTAGAAAAACTTCACTTCTCACCTGAGATAGAAAAAGTGGCTTGGGGACTAAGAACAAGAGCTTCGACCAAAATATTACATATAAATTATTCACCTGTTCAAGATGTTGAAATAACAAAAAGTGCACATGGAGAAATGGAGGTTGATGAAAAGAATAAAAAAATCAAAGACCTGGAAGATCAGTTGGATAAAGCTCATCTAACAATAGCCTATTTGCAACAAGAAAATAGAGAGCTAAGGAAGAAACTGTCACACGAAACCACCCACCCTAGTGAAAAGGAACCATCAAAGGAAGCATTGGAACATGTTGTTAAGGAGAAAAAGCAAGCAAATCATAGATGTTTAAAATGTGTAGGTGACTGTTGAGAAGTCAAGGAGACCTAGGAATAGATCTGCTGCCAAAATGAAAATGAAAATGGAGGATAATATTCAACTAGAATAGAAAATGGTATTTGATGAGGAGAAGGAGTTTGAAAAATTTTTGGAACAACTTGAAGGAGTTTAGAAGTAGGTAGATTAGCTAGCAAAAAAGACCAGAGGGATAAGTTCAATTTGTTTAAACAATTAGAAGTTGTTGAACCTGTCCTTGACAAATCTATATACAAGTTGAAGTGGACCTTGCCTCTGCATAGGAAAGTGAGAATTTTTTATGTCTAGAACTTGGTTCTGAAGAGGAGGCTTAGATTAGTAAAGAAATAGCTTACTAAGACCAAGAAATCTGGAGAAAGAGGAATAAGATCAAGTTAGATATACTAGCAGAGGCCAACAAAAAGGTAAATATTCATTAGGAGGATGCTACTAAGGTTTAAATTTTTTCTTTTTACTTAGCAAGTCAGAAATAGGTCAGTTTTGATGGAGTTTGCAAAAACATAGAAACAGAATGTTGCATATTTTGTATCGTCTTTTATGATGAGCAGATGACTCAATTTTGAGGTTTTTGGTTGTCTTGCGGGATTTTATAAGTATGTTACAAAATATACTTGTTTCCTCCATCATTTTATGTCAGGTGAAGTCATCTTATGCACTGCAAAACTTAACAGTGTGTTGTGAAAGTTTGTTATAGGTGATGAGGAGGTCTGCAAGCACCATGAATCCTATCTCAAGAGTTCATCACCATCAGAGAAAAATTTCAAGGATACTCATTTTCTCCATTTTTTCATAGGAGGGTTATAACTATATAGAACATGGAGGGCTACTTCGTTTTGCTACGAAACTGGCTCATTTGCTGTGAAACTAGACAGTCAACGCTATTTACTTGATATTTCGAATTGTTTGTGTCTCCAAAGTTGTCTAATCATGTTTTTAGGTTGTATAAATCCTTAGGGTGGTATGGTTAGTGTTTTATTATAAGTTTTTCTAATTTTAATGATGTATTAAATACAAAATTGTGTTTGCTAATTAGTTCCTACTCTTATGCAGAGTAGGTGAATGGTTTGATGTATTTAGCTATTCGACTAGTTTCTTGTTGAAAAATTTGACCTGGATGGCTAAGGGTGGAATATTTTTGATATATTTAATATTTAAAAAGATAAGAGAGGCTTATGTTGGTCCGAATGGAGAGAGAGACTTCTTGAGTGCATTTTATTTTCTAAGAACATTTGTGATTGAATGAAACAGAGAAGGTGATTTACAGGGATTCATGTGTTACATATTTATGGTGTTGTGCTTCTTTCTACTTGTAAGTTTGTATTATGTGTTTACATGTATTGAATGTATGTCTTTGTGCTTGGAAGAACTAGATGTTTAATTCATAATTCATATTGATGGTGATCTGATTTAGTTTTCCCAAGTAATCTGTATTTTCCTCTTAAAGCAGCACATAGAATTCATTTACAGTCTTAATTCTCTAAGTATTGTTTTCACCTTTCTCACACTCACTCTCCTAAAACTATTTAATTTGATTGAGCCACCAAGACTTCCTACCTTGCCCTTGTGGAAAAACCCTTTCTCTCTTCATCATCTCACTGGACAAATAATAAATTTGACATGACTCCATGCCCAATGGATATATCTCCTTTATTACCAGCAACTCTTTGAAAAAACATACCAAATTAAGCTCTATACCTAGCCTAATATCATATTACTGAAACAATCTAAGCGAGAGATCCCTCTATGAGGCTAGAAGGACTAGATTCTAGCCTAAGAGTGGTTTGTGGTTACCTCTGGAATTTCTCTCCTCAACCTAGGGAAATTTACGAAGTGCTAACACTCAGGCACTGTTTTCGGGGAATGAAAACTAAATCTTACCTAGTAAAACCTTTGTTTGAGAACCTTAATCTTAGTTCCTGTAGGTGACAGTGAGTTTGGAATCATTAGGCTGAAATTTTCGCCTGGAAGTTGTGTTTGGCCTAGCTATAAGTAGTTTGTTTGGAAATAAAGCTTCTAGAAAGATCCATACAAGATCATATCCAAATCTTGATCCCCCTGAAGTTGTAAGTGATCCTGAGAAATTGCTTGGGAAAAAGAAGTTTGAAGAAGGTGAAGCAAGTAACAACCCTTTACATAGATCTTACACCCTTCCTCAAAAAATTGTAACAACTGAAAGTATTGAGTTTGAATTACCATTTGAGGAAAGCCTTTTCAAATCCAAATTTGAATCTTTTGTGTTTGAGACAACCAGTGACTAATATGAAATAAATCATACATTCAATCTAAAAAAATTATCATTTCTAAATCTAATAGATATTTTACAAGATTTTTGTAAGCTTGAAAATTTAGTCAGTAAACTGCATGAGTTTGCTGAAAAGTCATGTATATTTCAAAAGGTTATCCCAACCTCTTCTACCCCTTTATCTACTTTTCCTTTGAGTCCTTCATATTGTTCTACTCTACTTATATCTGCTATCCCTACTCCTTCCATTACAACAATCCAACAAATTAAAGTTCCAATCCAGCAGATGACAGTTCCTCCATCTTTTTCATCTTCATTACTGAGTACAACAACATCTCAGACCACAATCATGGCAGATCGTTATGCTCCATTGGTATTTCAAGCACCACTGAATGATATGCCATTGAATTATGGACAACACCTACCTATATTTGATGATACTGGACCTATTACAACACAAAAACAAGTAGAAAAATGAATGACTTTGTGGATAAGAAGTTGATCATGATGATGTTAAGATAAGGACTTTTACCCAAATCTTTGCAGGAGAAGTAAGAAAATGGTACAGAGGACTAGCATTTGGAAGTATTTCCAATCTTCAGTAGTTTTGTCAACTTTTCCTTTCTAGATGGGAAGTAAAAAATAATCCTCTTCAAATACTAGAAGAATATGAAAATTTAAGGAGAGATCTGGGAGAATCAGTCAAAGATTACTTAATTAGATTCAATAATGTTTATAATGTTATCCGAGCAGAAATCAAACCTCCACCAGGTTCAGCCCTACTTCACTATCCGGTTGGATTTGATGCTGATATGGCTTAACAATTAAGGGAAATAAATCTAGCTACCTTATAAGAGATACAAAAGAATGTTGTCATTGTAGAGGCTAACCTAGTGGCCATGAAAGCCAAGTTGAAGACTGAAAAGAGGGTGAAAATCAAGTAGGATCCTTCCACATCATCATAGACTAAGCTAGACACTTTGGGGAAGACCATGGAGAAGAAAATGGAGAGAATGACTCTAACAGATAGAGTTGTTGCTAGAGAACCACGGGGAGTTCCCCAAATTAGAAATCCTAATTTCAGAAGGCAACAAATTCAGATTAAACAAAGAGAGCATAAGAATTCAATTGATCAGATCAGACCACCTTCTCAAGATAACTATGCGGAAGAGGAGATAGCAACAAAAGAGCGGGATCAAGTCCAATATCACATTCACTATTTTGGGGAAACACAAGAAACTATCTTGGAGTAGCATGATCCGGATTATCCATAGTATCATGTTCATTCTGTCGATGTTTCAAACCCCAAAGGGGGTCCATCATCAGGGCTAATTTTAGAATATGATTGATAGTTCCTTGAGAGAAGAATCTTGCGACCAGAGTATAAATAAACCTAAATCTTGATAAATTTTATAAAGAAGCCGACCCTTATATATACATATGAATATTATAATAATTTTAGTTTAATTAATTAATTTTGATTTTATTTTAATTGTTTTACTTAACTGATTTTAATATGTAGATTATTAATCCTATTTATTCCCTTGATTATAGGTTAGTTTTATTGTTTTAATTTTTATCTTCCTTTCTATTAATTTTCTTATTTTTATTTTTATTTTATTTAACCTATGAATCTAAAAAATATACCTTTTAATTAATATAATTGATTCATAAATTATTTCAATTAATTAATTAATTAATTATAATTCTACCCATTGTTTTTATTATTATTTTTATTTTAGTTAATTAATCCTAAGTATCAAATAAAGAAACATTCTTGTTTAATTAATTTAATTAATTAGTTAATTTATTTTATTTTATTTTATTAATTAATTTAAATTAATTAACTAATTAATTAAATTAATTAAACAAGAATGTTTCTTTATTTGATACTTAGGATTAATTAACTAAAATAAAAATAATAATAAAAACAATGGATAGAATTATAATTAATTAATTAATTAATTGAAATAATTTATGAATCAATTATATTAATTAAAAGGTATATTTTTTAGATTCCTAGGTTAAATAAAATAAAAAATAAAACTAAGAAAATTAATAGAAATGAAGATAAAATTAAAACAATAAAACTAACCTATAATCAAGGGAATACATAGGATTAATAATCTACATATTAAAATCAGTTAAGTAAAACAATTAAAATCAAATCAAAATTAATTAATTAAACTAAAATTATTATAATATTCATATGTATATATAAGGGTCGGCTTCTTTATAAAATTTATCAAGATTTAGGTTTATTTATACTCTGGTCGCAAGATTCTTCTCTCAAGGAACTATCAATCATATTCTAAAATTAGTCCTGATGATGGACCCCCTTTGGGGTTTGAAACGTCGACAGAATGAACATGATACTGTGGATAATCCGGATCATGCTACTCCAAGAAACAACCATAGAAGCTTAAAATCTAACAAAAGAAACTATCTTTTTAACATAAGAGAAATATTTGTTTTCACAATCATGGAAATAGGATGATATGTCTACAGAATTAGAGGATTATAAGAAGGGGCATCAAAATGTCATTTTGGAGGTACAAAAACAATATAATTTGATAAATAGAAAGGTATCAGTTAATCTTAACCCAAGATGATGTACCTTCTACAAGTCAGAGGAAAGTTGATCCTCCAAAGGAGAATCTTAAAAAGAAAGATGCAACAACCAAAGATGTAGAAAAGTGTCAGTCATCCTTTAGTTTGGAGAATGAGATATCAAAAATCAAAATTTCTATCCCATTTACCAAAATGGTTAAGAATGAAGTTTACAGAATTCATATTATCAAATCATTGAGAGTTGGAGATGTTTCAGACACTGTGAATCTGAATGATGATCATCCAGAGATGTTGTTTGGTCCTGAAGTCGAAGAAGGTTCTCAAGATGGAAATGTGCACCATTTTATGTTAGCCTGAATATAGATAATTTGATCCTTCACAATGGCATATTAGATTTAGGTGCATCACACAATTTAATGTCGAAGGTTTTCATGGAAAAGTTGGGTTTATATATTATAAGGCCATACAAAGATCTTTTCTCTTTTGATTCCAGTAAATTAAAATGCTTGGGTTTGATTAAAGACATGTGTATTAATCTCACTCAAAGTCTATCCAAAATCATATTTGTGGATGTAGTTGTAGCTTACATTCCTCCAAAATATGGTATATTGTTATCAAGGTCTTGTGGTGCAAAATTGAAGGGTTCTCTGCAGATGGACATGTCATATGCTACTATATCGGTGATTGGTCAACCAAGGAAGTTGTATTGGGAAAATCTCATGAAGTACATGTTAATCAGCCAAGAGAAATGAAATACTTATCCTGTTTATTCTGTGTATTCATAAAAAAATTCATTCATACTATACAATAAGATATGTTTAAAGGAAGGTGCTCAAAATAGGACAGCAAATCAGAAGAAGATGTAGGTAAAATGATGGAAGAAAAATCAAAGTCCGATGATGATGAAGAAGGTATGTGGATCATGGAATTTGATGGTGCAGTTAGTAAGGAAGGATTTGGGTCTAGTGTATGGATTATGAGCCCGAAAGTAGGCAAGTCAAAGAATTATTCTTATAAACTTGCTTTTGAATGCACAAACAATGTTGTTGAATACGAGGCACTAATTTTGGGACTACAACTATTGAAAATGTTGGGAGCCAAAAGAATTTTAGTCCATGGGGACTCAGAACTGATCATAAAGAAAATTAAAGGTGAGTATTCAACCAAGCATCCTAGAATGAGGGCATATAGAAATGTTGTTTTAGATTTTCTGCAATGTTTTCCAGAATACAGTTTGTCCATGATTCCTAGAGATCAAACACAATTGTTGATGTGTTGGCTACCTCAGCAAGTACATTTAAGATTCCTATTCATCCAAACAAGAAGTATGAAATCGAGGTTAAGAACATGCCATTTGTACCAGACAACATAAGGTATTGGCAACTTTTAGATAATAATAAACAATTGGACAACTTTCTGCAAGTGGAAGGAGAATTTTCAAATCTGCATATTGATGAAGGAAATATTTTTTATAGTGGTGAAGAGGAAGTTGAAATAAATCATACTAGGGAGAGTCTTGAAAAGCATGAACCATACCTTGAAGTTTTGCAGCTGAAAGACAATGTGATCCTGACAAACTTAGTTGCATTGGAGGAATTGTTTGGTTTCAATGATGTGCCTCATAAACCTAAAATACTACCTATTGAGACTGAGGTGGAAGACTGTAACATAGGAATTGGAGACAAACCTAAAATTGTGAAACTTTCTAATTATTTAGGTCCTGGAGAGAAGAAAAAATATATTGATCTAATGAAAGAGTATTCTAATGTCTTTACATGGTGGTATGAAGACTTGAATGCCTATGATACAAGCATCATCCAGCACCATTCCTATCAAGGAAGGACGAAAACCATTTAAGAAGAAGCTAAGAAGAATTAACCCTATTTTTCTACACTTAATTGAGAAGGAGGTAAGAAATTTTTTTGATGCAAAGATTATTGTCCCTTTGAGTTTTTCTAAGTGGTTGTCAAATTTAATTCCAATGACGAAAAACACTGGAGAGAGAAGACTATGTGCTAACTTCCAAAATCTTAATAAGGTCTCTCTCAAAGACAATTACCCCTTTCCAAAGATGGATCACATATTACAATGGGTAGTTGTTCCAGGAGGATTTCATTACTTGATGGATTCTCCAGATACAATCAAATTTTGGTACAACTGGATGATCAGGATAAAACAACTTTCACCGTGCCATGGAGAACACTACCTATTGAGACTGAGGTGGAAGACTTAACATAGGAACTGGAGACAAACCTAAAATTGTGAAACTTTCTAATTATTTAGGTCCTGGAGAGAAGAAAAAATATATTGATCTAATGAAAGAGTATTCTGATGTCTTTACATGGTGGTATGAAGACTTGAATGCCTATGATACGAGCATCATCCAGCACCATTCCTATCAAGGAAGGACGAAAACCATTTAAGAAGAAGCTAAGAAGAATTAACCCTATTTTTCTACACTTAATTGAGAAGGAGGTAAGAAATTTTTTTGATGCAAAGATTATTGTCCCTTTGAGTTTTTCTAAGTGGTTGTCAAATTTAATTCCAGTGAGGAAAAACATCGGATAGATAAGACTATGTGCTAACTTCCAAAATCTTAATAAGGTCTCTCTCAAAGACAATTACCCCTTTCCAAAGATGGATCACATATTACAACGGGTAGTTGGTTCCAGGAGGATTTCATTACTTGATGGATTCTCCAGATACAATCAAATTTTGGTATAACTAGATGATCAGGATAAAACAACTTTCACCGTGCCATGGGGAACACTTATGTATGTAAATATGCCTTTTGGACTAACGAATGCAGGGGAAACCTTTCAGAGAGATATGGGCATTGCCTTTGTTGATGAGAAAGATAGGTTTATTGTTATTTATCTTGAAGAAATTACTGTTTATTCTAAATTTGATTGAGGATCATTTGGAGCATTTGATGATTTTCTTTAAGAAGTGAAGGAAGTATGGTATCTCTTTGAACCCAAAGAAGTCCCTTTTTGGAATGGAAGAAGGTAAGTTACTTGGACACATAATTTCCAAAGATGGCATCAGAATTGATCGAAGTATAATTGAAGCAATTTAGAAAATTGATACCCCAAGGAATAAAAAGGAAGTGAAGACTTTTATTGGAAGGATTAATTTTCTAAGCCGATTCATTCCAAATCTTGCTAAAATCTTAAGGGCCATAAAAAATATGCTGAGAAAAGACAGTGATATCAAATGGACTACTAAATAAAAGAAGACATTCAATGAGGTAAATTCATCCTTAACTCATGCTCTTGTTTTCGCTAATCCTTACTACACTAAATATTTGATTATTTTTTCCTTTGCCTCGGAGCACACTATTGCAGCAATATTGATGTAGAAAAATCAGGAGGGTTGTGAGCAGCCTATAACATTTTTTAGTAGGGGATTAAGGGATGTTTCTCTGAAATATAACATAATGGAGAAGCAAGATTTTTCATTGGTGAAGGCTTTGAAGGATTTCAGGGTTTACATATTACATTCTCATGTAATTTCCTTTGTTCCTAATGTTGTAGTGAAGGAGATTCTCACTCAAGCTGACCTAGAAGGAAGGAGAGGTAAGTGGATAGCAGTTATTTTGGAATATGATGTTGAAATTAAGCCCACTAAACTAATAAAGGGTCAAGGACTAGCAAAAATGATGGCTGAGTCAAATCTACATGCATTGGACATTAATTTCATTGCTTCCCAATCAGAAGATAATGATGAAGAAGTTGTTCAACAGGTGTCAGAAAGGTTCCTCTCTTCCCCTTGGTACACTGATATCATCTATGTTTTGCAGCACCTACAAGCTCCACCTGGTTTAACAAAAACAAAATCAAGATTTCTTAAGTTGAAAGCTGTAAAATTTTGCATTCTAGATCAGTATTTATATTGGAAAGATGTAGGAGGAATATTGTTGAACTTTTTGTTAGAAGATGAGGCAAAGAAAATAATGGAGGAGTTTCATAAAGGTGACTGTGGAGGGCATATTTTCTGGAAAACCACAACTAATAAAATATTGAGAGTTGGACTTTAATGGACTACATTGTTTGTTGATGTTCATAAAACGGTTTCTAGTTGTCATGAGTGTCAAATATTTGAAGGGAAGAAGAAAATTTTACCTTTACCCATGAAACCTATTTTAGTGGAGGTGCATTTTCAACAGTGGGGATTAGACTTCATCGAGGAGATTCATCCAGTTTCATCAGCTCAACACAAATGGATATTAACAGCTACAGATTATTTCACTAAGTGGATTGAAGCGATTCCGACTAGGTAGACCACATATTCAATGATTATTCAATTCTTTGAAGGTAACATTCTCTTGAGATTTGGTTGTCCTTATAATATTATTATTATTGATAACATTGATGCATTTAAGTCTAAAAGAATGATTGATTTCTGCAATAGATATAAGATAGTGCTTGGTCATCTAATTCCTATTTCCCACAAGGCAATAGCTCGGTTGAGTCCTATAATAAGAGCTTAGTGAATATCATAAATAAATTGTTGCAGGAGATAAAAATGACTTGGCATAAGAAATTAATCAATGCATTATGGGAAGATATGGTAAGTACCAAGAAATCAATTGTGATGTCTCCTTTCCAATTTGTCGATGGAGTTGATGTTGTTTTTCCTACTTGCCTAGGAGTTCCAATAATGCAATTATTGCATGAAGCAAGGGTGGAACCGAATGATATGCAGAGGAGGATTAATCAGATGATACAGTTGCAAAAGACTAGAGAGGAGGTCTATAATAACACTCAACTAGTGATCCGGATTTAAATAGGAACGCAATAAAATATAGAGATAACCATAAAGACAGATATGCAGTGGAAATAATACTTCATTTCATCAATGGAAAATATTGATATATGCTTACAAATAGAAATAGAAATAACCAAGCTAGGGCGATGGTAGCTTATCTCTGAGAAGAGATGTGTCGGCTACATGCCTCTAAACTGTTCTGAACTGTGTTTACAATGAGGCTCGAAGGCCTATTTATTATTGAGAAACAATGGAAAACCCTTCACATTCCAAAACCTAACCCTAGAATATGAAACACCAAATTGTGGACCCCGTTTTCGGGTGAGTTGGACAGCCAACTTCCTGGGGTCGCGAATTGGTCATATTATCTCCGATTGACGTGCATGATAGCCCGTTGGAAAGATCTCTGCGAGGACTACGATGAAAAAGACGATTTTTATCAAAAAAATCGTTGGCGGTAGATTTCCCAAAAAACGTCGTTTAGGGCCTCAAAACGGCTCCGGAAGTTCAGGACCCGAAAAACTACTAAAAATAGTAAGTTGTGCTACAATTAAGGAAACTGAAAATGCTGAGAGAAACAATGGTGGGGGTCCAGGTGGACTTGGCAGGTGGCCACCAAGATCCACCTGGATCATTCCTCCCCCCTTAGGAAGCAATGGTCCCCATTGCGTTGAGTTCCTCCATGAGATGAGGAAACTTTTGTTGAACTTGGTCCCTGGTGAGCCACTTGCCCTAGTGAAGGAGTTGGCCTGCTTTGACAACTCGATACAGTTGGATATTCTGTTGGCAAGTGTTCTTGACCTGTGTGTCCATGATTCGATCAGTTGTAGCTTGTTCCATGCAATCTGCATTTAATTCTATGGGTGTGAGTTGTTCTGCAATGTCAGATGTGTCTAGCAATGGTGGAAAGTATGGCCGAAGGTGGTCCACATTGAACACTGGGTGTAGGCCAAGGAATGGGGGAATGCTGAGCTCAAATGCATTGTCTCCCACAGCCTTAATAATGGTGTAAGGACCATATCGGAGTGGTCTCAGTTTCCGATAGGCTCCAGTAAGGCGTTCCTTTTGCAAATGCAACCAGACTTTGTCGCCCACTTGAAACTTGTGTGGCACCCGATGTTGATCATGTCGCTGCTTGTACTTGGCATTTGATTTTTCCAGAATGTCATGGACCTGCTGGCGAATATGTTGGATGTGCTTAATGAAGCTGGTTGCCTTATCTGTTTCGGACTGGACATGAGCTGAATCTGTGTGAGTAGCTGCAAGTGGCATGGCCACATCAATGGGGCATAGTGGCTGGAATCCCAGGCCCACCTGAAAAAGGCTGTGGCCCGTCGAGCTATGAAGAGCTCGGTTGTAGCTGTGCTGAACATAGGGGAGGCTCTCGTCCCATGCGCATGGATGCTTTGAGTTGTACATGCGCAGAATGTGTACAATCATCCGATTGACAACCTTTTTCTGGCCATCAGTTTGAGGATGGAAGGCTGTGGACTTAGTGAGTTTGGTGTCCAGCATTGACCAGAGACTGGACCAAAATGTACTGAGGAACCGACTGTCCCGATCTGAGATGATAGACTGTGGGATCCCAAAGTGCACCCAAACTCGTTCAAAGAAGAGTTTAGCAGTGGCTTCTGCTGTGATATTCTTCTTGCAGGCCGCCATAATAGCCATCTTCGAGAACCTGTCGACGACCACAAAAACACAATCATTTCCATGCTTAGTGGAAGGAAGGCCTGACATGTAATCCATGGAGATGGATTCCCAAGGTCAACTAGGGGTAGGCAGCGGGGTATAGAGGCCTTGCTTCTTGATGGTTGGTTTGGCAATGGCACAGGCAGTACATGATCTGATGTATTTCCTGACATCCTGTCAAAGATTTGGCCAATAGAAATACTTTTGTAGTACTGCCACCGTTTTCTCGACCCCAAAATGCCTAGCAGCCCGACTGTAGTGTGCTTCCCAAATCATCTTGGCACGCTCGCTTGAAGGAACACAAAGGTGACCCAGGTGGCATAACAGGGCATCTTGGAGATGAAAATCTGGAACATGTTGACCCCCCAAGAGTGTCTGGTATGTGTGGCCAAATTCTGGGTCGCTTTTGTAGAGAAGTGGCCAATCAGAAGTCTCGTGCCCACAAGAGTTGAGCACGGTGGTTAACGCCATGATTGGTGGTCGACTGAGGCAATCTGCAACATTGTTGGTGCTGCCCTTCTTATACTTGATATTCAAATGGAACTGTTGCAGATATGTAGACCACTTCTGATGGCGATCATTCTGCAATTTCCCTTGGGTTTGTATGAACTGCAGGGGTCGATGGTCTGTGTGGATGACCGTTTCCTTCCCCAAAATGTAATGCTTCCATTGTTGGTAGGCCTGCACAATGGAATACATCTCTTTATCATAAGTGGGATACTTCTGGATTGTGTCTGAAAGTGTTTCACTTTGATATGCCACTGGATGCTCGTGTTGAGTAAGGACTGCCCCAATAGCATAGTCAGATGCATCTATCTCGACCTCAAATGGTTGTTGTAAATCTGGTAACGCGAGCATCGGTGCCGTGAAGAGGCGATCTTTCAACTCTCTGAATGCCTTCTGTTGAGATGCAGACCAGAAGAATTTCGCTTTCGCTCCTCCCTTGGTGACTTGACTCAAGGGCCAAGTGATATGAGAAAACCCCAACACGAACCTGCGGTAGAAGTTGGCAAGACCTAGAAAGTTGCGGAGCTCCGTCAGAGTGGTTGGAGATGGCCAATCCCGAATGACTTGGATCTTGGCTAGATCTACATGCACCCCCTGTTCATCAATAATGTATCACAGATACTGAACCTGGGTCATGCCAAAAGTGCATTTCTCCAAATTGGCACATAGCTTGTGTTGTCGCAGTGTTTGAAGAACCTGTCGGATGTGGTGGAGGTGCTCTTCCCAACTCTGGCTGAAGATCAGAATGTCATCCAAGTATACCACTACAAATGAGTTGGTGAATGGCGCAAGATGTCATCCATTAGCCTCATGAAGGTTGCAGGAGCATTAGTCAATCCGAAAGGCATAACCAACCATTCGAAGAGGCCCTCCTTGGCTTTGAAGGTAGTCTTCCACACATCAGAGGGTTCGATTGGTACCTGGTGATATCCTGACTTTAGATCAATCTTGCTGAAATATTTTGCCCCCTTTAGTTGGTCCAAGAGGTCATCAATCCGCGGGATCGGGTACCTATTACGGACAGTGATCTTGTTCAGCGCCCGATAGTCAATATAGAGTCTCCAAGTCCCATACTTCTTCTGTACCAACACGATCGGGCTCCGACAAGGTGATGAACTTGGACGGATGTGACCTTTCTGCAGCAGCTCCTGAATCTACCTCTTGATTTCAACGTTCTCCAGAACGGAGCGCCGATAAATTGGTCCATTGGGCAGCAGCGCACCTGGGGTCATATTGATGGAGTGCTTGACTTGAAAGTGCAGAGGAACCCCTGCGGGGGAGGTGAAGATGTCCTCGTACTCATTCACGACCTTATCCATCTGTAGTTGTCATGTGGAGGGGTCTTGTCTGGAGGCCATGGCTACCGTCTTCTTCTTTGCTTGCGGGTGTATCATCAGGAAAAAAAATTTCCCAGTCTTGGAAATGAGCTTACTGCATTGTTTTGCAGTAATCAAAGAGATGGCGATAGGCGGTGCTACCTCTGGTATCCTGAACAACTTATTTCCCAATGTAACAATAACAGCACGGGGCCTTGATTCATACACAGCATGTCGCTTCCACAAGTATGGTTATAATACATCACAAACTTCAAGGGGAGCAATGTCACACAATACCTCATCCGTGAAGGGCTTGATGTTGTATGGAAGGCGACACTGCTGGCTCATGCAAAGATCTCGTCCTTGGTGAAGCCACCCGATGGTGTATGGTTGTGGATGTGCTGTGGTCGGCAAGCCCAACCGCTTCACGACCTCTGCCGAAATGAGGTTCTTTTGGCTCCCGCTATCGACAATGAACTGTAGCGGGGAGCCCTTTACCCACATCTGGGAGTGGAAGAGATGCTCCTCCTCTTCTAGATCTTCGGGTACATTTTTCTGGATCTTCGTGGTAGCAACAGTGGCATTAGGATCCACGTCAATGATCCGCTTCCCTTTGTCATCCCCCTTGTCGGGTTCTGACTCAGAGTCGGAACATGCATCTGATTCTGGAACCTTTAGTTCAGCCACCAGTGACTACTTGGCTCGACACTCACTGGTGTTGTGAGTGGAGCTCTTATGGAACTCACACCGTTTTCCCGTGTCCTTTTACGTCTTCGCGGTGCTGTTCTTTGCCTACAGCTTTGGCGGGTTGTCTTGGGCTGCCCCACCTTGGCTTTGTCCTTTGTTCTGTGTTTTAGGGGCACCTTTCCCTTGCTTCAGATTCGCAGATCCAAAGTCTCGCTTCTTTTGTTTAAACTTCTGCTCGACCTTGATGGCATATCGGTACGCTGTGCCGAGCGAGGAGATGTTCAGGAATTGTATTTCTTCCTGGATGTACTTGTGCAGGCAGCCGCGGTATTTGAGTATCAAATGCTGCTCCGTATCCTTGATACCCAACTTTGTGCGAAGGGTATGGAAAAGATTGGTGAACTCCGACACATCTTGGTCCCTTCCCTGCCGCAACGTGGTCCATTTTATGTATTCATCCTCATAGCTTCCGACAGGGTAGTACTGCTCCTTGATGGCATCTCGGAATGAATTCCAGGTGGGTGCAGCTGAAAATAGTGAGCTAGTATTTTCATCCTTCTGCTCGCAGTAGGTTTCCCACCAGTCCTTGACGTGGGGGGCTGCTTTGAGAAGAGCGAAAACAATCTTTTCCCGACTTGAAAATTCATGAACAGAAAAATAACCCTCCAGCAGATTTAACCATTTATCTACAGCATCTGCGTCTATCTGACCCTCAAATATGGGGATTTCAAAATTAACTTGTACCTTAAAGGGCGTGGCATTTCTAGAGTAGCTGCTGGAAGCCGATGCATCGCTTTTAGGTAGCCGTTGAAGGATTTGGGCAAAACTGTCCATCATCGCGTTTCGTTGTCGCTCGAGGGCTTCTTCGAGCAAGATTTTGATAGGATCTCCTGCCCCCTCGTCTTTCTTCTCATCCGCCATAGGAGGCTGTCGGGATCTGCGAGGCTGGTCTCGCAAAGGTTCGACCAGTTCAAGCCCTAACTCCTTATATCCCGACCTCGTTGGGGACATGCAAAGAAAAACAGAGAAAAAGCAGACCGCTCTAATACCACTGATCCGGATTTAAATAGGAATGAAATAAAATATAGAGATAACCATAAAGACAGATATGCAGTGGAAATAATACTTCATTTCATTAATGGAAAATACTGATATATGCTTACAAATAGAAATAGAAATAACCCAGCTAGGGCGATGGTAGCTTATCTCTGAGAAGAGATGTGTCGGCTACATGCCTCTGAACTGTTCCGAACTATGTTTACAATGAGGCTCGAAGGCCTATTTATTATTGAGAAACAATGGAAAACCATTCACATTCCAAAACCTAACCCTAGAAGATGAAACGCCAAATTGTGGGCCCTGTTTTGGGGTGAGTTGGACAGCCAACTTCCCGAGGTCACAAATTGGTCGTATTATCTCCATTTGACATGCATGATAGCCCATTGGAAAGATCTCTCCGAGGACTACGACGGAAAATACGATTTTTATCAAAAAAATCGTTGGCAGTAGATTTCCCAAAAAACGTCGTTTAGGGCCTCAAAACGGCTCCGGAAGTTCAGGACCCGAAAAACTACTAAAAATAGTAAGTTGTGCTACAATTAAGGAAACTGAAAATGCTGAGAGAAACAATGGTGGGGGTACAGGTGGACTTGGCAGGTGTCCACCAAGATCCACTTGGATCAACTAGTCTAGGACAAGATTAATATGATTCATGATAAAAGGATAAAGGTTAATAATTTTAAGATTGATGAACTTGTGTTGAGATGGGATGCTAGGAATGAATAAAAGGGAATGCATGAAAAACTTGAAAATTTATGGCAGGGACCTTATAAAATTGCAACTTTTCATGGAAACAATTCTTATCTATTGAAAGACTTGATAGGGGAAATACATGCTAGAGGGCCTATTTATGCTAGGCTAATAAAGCACTATTTTACCTAAATTCAGGTGGTTAGGACACATCATTGTACATACCATTTAAATTTTTAGTACTTCAGGTGTTGGTCGTTATCATCAGAATTTGAAGCCCGAAGTGAAGACCGTAAGGTACCATATGTAATTAAATTCAAGTCAGTATTAGTAAGTCATAGTTAAGTTTAGAAGTCAATAAAGCACCCAATGGATAACGCTACTAGTATACAGTTTTCTTAGCAACTCATAGGAAGGATGTCATCCCCATTGGAACCTATGTTAGGGTCCTATGTTATAGGGATCTTGGTTAGGTTAGTCTTACAATTTCATTTGAGCTCATGTTTGTATATATTAGTCATGTTTTCATGTGTCATGGTGTAAAAGGGTTTTTGTATAAATAGGTCAAATTTATCAAAGTGTCATTGTAAATATGTTCAGTTAAAAAAAAAGAGTTTTTTGCCAAAAATTGAGCTATAAGGTCACAAGGTGTCATGATTTGAATTTGAAATCATGAGGGGTCATTTTTCATTATATCAAAGTCTAGGGACCATGTCATAAAACCTTGGTTATCATAATCAAAATATGGAGATCAAGTCTACATCAAAACAATCATGGAAAAGGATTGGGCACAAATTTGGAGGTTCTTTCAAGTTGGTCTAGATTTCATTTGAAGAGTGGTTATGACCTTAGCAGGAGTACAACGATCATGAGGACAATTAGTTTCCATTTTCTCAAGCGTTGTGTTTTCCAAGATATGTTGCACATTCATCATTACGATTTCAAATCAAGATTTTTGCCATCAACTCCAATTCAGGTTGTTGTGGAAGGTTATTTGAACTTTAATTTTAATTCTACATCACTCTATTATTCTTCATTTCCATTGGAGGCTATGGTGTGTCTGTGTTTCTTTGTTGCGCAAAGGAGGTAAGGTCACTTCATTTCCACACAATGCTACATCACTCACAAACCACTGGTCAATTCTCCTCACAGGTGCAAATCTAAGTTTATCCTTGTTCCTTAATGCTTCATGAATCCCCAAATTGCATGTGTGAGTTAGAAAAATCCGTAGAAATTCTACAAGATAAAAATTTAATTTTCACTGTGTCTTTTGAAGTCATTGTGTTTCTGTTGTCGTTGCATTTTCTCTGCATTGTCTTTCCACACAATGTTATCTTGCTTCTCAATCTGAGGTCCAAACTTTCTTCTCAACTAAAAAATCGAATCACTATGTGTTTCTTAACTATAATAAATTGTAATTTGCATGCACAAGCTGTTCAAAACCTACGAAGAAATCCAATTCATAATCACTGCGCTTTTGGTAATTTGTTGTGTTTTCACCTAACTGTAGTGATACCACACAGTCTTCAACCTTTTCTTTTCTTCGTTGCCAATATCACAATTTTACTTGCAAAGATTCCATGTGTAGATTGTCCAATGTGGTGAAAATTATTTGAAGCCCCTCACTCAGTTGTTATGACTATTTCAAACTCACTTGCCTGGAACACCACATTTTTCAGAAAGTGTTGCGACTGTCCCCTTTAATTCTCTGTCAGTTGTTGCAAATTTTCAAGTCTTTAGGGTTTTGTGATAAAATCTACATTCATTATTTTTTGTGTAAATCTTGTTTTGTCTTTTTCATCATCATAGGTTTTTAAAATATCACCACTTCTCCATAGTTTCATAAAATAAGTTTCAAAACCCTAGACTATTCACTGCTACAAAAACAAAACTATGTGAACTCCTAAGGAGAAGAAGCACAAGGGAGGTGTTATTTTTCAATTTGAGCCACAAGATATCATAGTCTTTAATACAAACCTAGCTGTCAGAGTGGCTTTTGAGCAGGTGGGGTGTTTAACGTTTTGTGAAAATATTCAGGAGTACAATTTGCAGGTGACTAAGAAATTTTCCAAGGGTTTTGATGAATTGAAGGCAAGGGTTGGAGCACTTACTTTTCCAGTCATAGCCCAATCAATAGTTGAGGCCACTAAGATCCCTTTACTGGGTCAAGAATGGTTTTAGGGTATGGAGTTAGATTCAGTTTATTTCAAAGACATTCTCAAATCATAATACTAGGAGGGGTATGGGTCTGTTGTTCCAAGGAGCTATCTACAAGACCACCATAGTAAAGTGCTAGAGGTAATTCAAAGCTATTTTACATGTGAAGGGAGGTTCAATCAATTTTACCAATATCATATAAGACTCCTAATGCATTTTAGAAGAAAAAAACCATTGAATCTTCCTTAATAATTATTTGAGAATCTTTGAAAAATGGTTGATAGAGTTCAAGCCACAGGGAGTCCTATTGAACCTAGTATGTTTCATTTCTCGTTAATTAAACCGTTGGTTGTAAAGGAACTTGACAAGAAAGAGAAGTCGTGGTAGGACTTTTTGATCTCTTCAAGGTGGATGACATAACCTTCTAACAGCCAAAGGACTAAGAAAAGTACCCCATCAGTTGCAATTAAAGAGGCCTCACCCGCAACAGCTAGTTTGGTCAAAAAGCCTTTGACTAAAAGAAAATTAGTTGACAAAAGAAGTACTAAAAAGCTTCACTTCTCACCTAAGGTAGGAAAAGTGGCTAGGGGACCAAGAAAAATAGCTTCAGCTAAAAACCTCCCTATAGATTCTCCACCTATTCAAGCTGTTGAAATATCAAAAAGTGCACATGGAGAAATGGAGGTTGATAAAAAGGATCATAAAATCAAAGACTTGCAAGGTCAGTTGGATAAAGCTCATCTAATAATAGTTTGTTTGCAGCAATAAAATAGAGAGTTTGGTAGAAATTATCATAAGAAACTACCCACCCCAGTGAAAAGGAACAATCAAAGAAAGCATTGGCACATGTTGTTAAGGAAAAGAGCAAGAAAATCATAGATGGTGAAATTGTGCAAGTGATTTTTGAGCAATCGAGGAGACCTAGGACTAGGTATGATGCCAAAATGAAAATGAAAATGGAAGAGAATATTCAACCAGAACATAAAATGGTATTTGATGAGAAGAAGGAGTTTGAAAAATTGTTGGAAAAACTTGGAGTTAAGCAGCAAGTAGATTGGCTAACACAAAATAATCACAGGGACAAGTTGAATTTTTTTAAATAGTTAGAAGTTGTTCAACCTATCCTTGAAAAATATAAATACAAGTCGAAGTGGACCTTGCCTCTGCATGGGAAACTGAGAATTTTGTATGTCCAGAACTTGGTTTTAAAGAGGAGGCTTAGATTAGTTAACCAACAACTTATTGAGGCCGGGAAATTTGGAAGAAAGAGCAAGAAGGGAAAGTTAGATATACTAGAAGAGGCCAACACAAAGGTAAATATTCATCAATGTTGGGTTGTGTTATATTCTTTCCAAGACTAGACCACGTAGTTAGCCAGGGGGTTAGAGGGGGGGCGAGCCCCCCCTTCATTGTGCCGATTGCGTAGCGAGGGGGTCACAGGGGGTTTGAGGGGTGCAAGTAACCACCCTCTATGGGGTTCGGGGCAGCGCCCTGGAAAATTTTGTTTTTTGGACACTATATTAGGTTGGGTGGACCTATCTATGGTTTTGTGTATGATTTTCGCACATGGTTTTGGACACGATGGTTTTCGGTCTATGGTTTTGGATGCGATGGTTTTTGGTCCATGATTTTGGATGTGATGGTTCTCAGTCCATGGTATTGGATGCTTCAGCATGTATAAATATGTATTGTAATATTGAAAGGAACATAATGAAAATTCAAGCTGGTAGTCCCGGTTTTGGGATCCTAGGGAAAATCTCTATGTATATGTGTTTTATGTGTTATGCTCTCGCATTGTTTATTTTTTGTGTTTTATAATTCGTATGCAGGTAATTTCTGTACGAGGTTAAAACCTACATTTGGTATCAAAGTTGTTTTGGCTTCAAGGGGATGCCTTGTTGCTGAGGGGTTTTGCTCGAGCCTATGGTAGACCCTGTTCAGTGGGAGATCTGTGAGATCGATTCTGGTGGTGAAAGAAGATGGTGAGAAATGGAAAGATAGAGATCGAGAAATTTAATGGTCAGAGTTTTGAGTTGTGAAAACTCAAGATGGAGGATCTGTTGGTGGATAAAGATCAGTGGATCGTGGTAGATCCGGGTACTAAACCAACAAGAGTGTCCAATGAATAATGGAAGAAGTTGGATTGGAAGGCAAAGAGCATAATACGATTGTGTGTCTCGTATTCAGTATTGTTGAATGTATCAAGGGAAGCTACAGCGAAGGCTTTGGGGACAAGTTAGGGACTTTGTACCAATCTAAGTCTCTGGTGAATAAACTGTTCCTGTGGAAAAAGCTATATAACCAAAGGATGAAAGATGGAGACTCGGTGATAGAGCATCTGAATGCATTTATTACTGTGGTAAGTCAGTTATTTTCTGTTGATATTAAAATCTTAGGTGAAGATAAGTGCATCAGTTTGTTGTGTTCTCTACCAGATTCATGGGTTAGTCTGGTTATTGCAATAGGTAGCAATAAAACTGCCTTGCAGTTTGATGAAATAGTCTCATCCTTACTGATGGAGGAGATGAGACGGAAAAATATGGAGAGCCAAAATGGTGATGCCTTGTCTGTACGAGGATAGTCCCAGAAAAGAAACAAAAATAAGGCATCGAGTGGGAGATCTAAATCTAAAGGGAGATCTAAATCTCCAGGAAAACTTGTAAAGGTGGTGTGTTGGAAATGCAGAAAGGAAGGGCACTACAAAAGGGACTGTAAATCTAAAGCTCCTGATAAAGGAAGGGGATTTGATTATGCTCCTTCTGCAGAGGTGAAAACCACCTCATATGAAGGTGGGGATGCATACTTGACTTCTTCAAGTACACATGTAGATCATGAGGCATGGTTGATTGACTCAGGTGCATCCTTTCACTTCACTCCCCATAGAGAGTCGTTCTGCGAGTATGAGAAATATGATGGTGGTAATGTCTTCTTGGGGGATGACAGGAAGGCTAGAAACATTGGTCACGGAAAAGTAAAGTTGAAGTTGCAAGGTGGAAGGGTTAGAACATTTCTGGGTATTCTGCATATTCATGCATTACCCAAAAATCTAATGTCTGTAAGCAAGATGTATGATGTAGGTGTGAAAACGATGTTCGAGAAGGATACCTGCAAGATGATTGGGGGGGCACTGGTATTGATGAGGGGAGTTTGAATTGGAACTATGTACAAGCTGCAAGGTAGCACTGTTGTTGATGGGTGCAAAAAATCTGTGGTTCCTGAAAGTGAAGCAGAAAATTTAGTGGTCTCTGGAGAGAAGACCATGCTGTGCCGTCAAAGGCTTGGGTATATTGGATAGAAGGGCCTTCGAATACTTCATGGTAAAGGTATGGTAGAAGGTATGAGTAATATCTCTCTAGATTTTGATTTCTGTGAAAATTGTGTATATGGGAAGCAGAATTGGGTGAGTTTCCCCTCTAGTGGTAAGTGGGCAAAACATATATTAGAACTCGTGCATAGTGATGTCTTTGGACCTTTGAAGATTCCATCACTGGGTAAGTATGTTTACTATGTATCATTTATAGATGACTTATCAAGGAATACATGGATATATTTCCTTAAGAAGAAATCTTAAGTCTTTGAAAAGTTTAAAGAATTTAAGGCTCTATTGAAAAACCAGACAGAGAAGAAGATAAAGGTGTTGAGGACAAATAATGATGGAGAGTTTTGCAGCAATGAATTTGAAGAATTCTGTAAGAAGTGTGGTATAGCACGGCAGAAAACTACTCCATACACACCTAAGAAAAATGGAGTTGCAGAAAGAATGGACAAGACACTGATGGAAAGGGCAAGAAGCATGCTCAGTGATGCCGAGTTAGGACAGGAATTCTGGGCAGAGGTAGTGGAGACAACATATTACCTGGTCAACAGATCACCTTCATCAGCATTGGAGGATAAGACTCCACAAGAGGTATGGACTAGTAAGAAACCCTCTCTTTCAGATCTGAAGGTATTTAGATGTGATGCATATGTACATGTTCACAAAGGAGAAAAGAACCAAGTTGGATAGTAAATATGAAAGTGCATCTTTATTGGGTATAAGGATGGTTTAAAGGGTTATAAGATTTGGAACCCAGTAATAATGAAGGTTGTGTATAGCCGAGATGTGGTGTTTAGAGAGGTGAAAGATGTTATTAAACATGAAGTCTAACCAAAGGAACCTAAGAATATAGAGTTTGAGCTAAAGGAGGAAGAATCGGACTCTACAGAAGAGGAGGAATCAGAAGATGAAGAGCCACAAACCCCGGGTGTGAGAAGATCAGTTCGAGAAAGAAGGTAGCCAGAAAGGTATAGTCCATCTGCTTTGTATTCAAATTTTTCTTTATCTATTAGTGACGATGATCCCAGAACTGTGAAGGAAGCAGTAGATTCAGAGGATGGCAAACTCTATAAAGAGGCCATGGTTGATGAAATGGAATCTTTGCACAAAAATGAGGCTTGGGATCTGATGGCAGCAAATGGGTGTTCAAGAAGAAGACAAATGCAGAATGATAGGTGGATAAATACAAAGCTCGGCTGGTATCAAAAGGTTATTCCCAGGTGCCAGGAATTGATTTTGGTGACATTTTTCCTCCTGTTTCCAAGGTAGCTTCTATTAGATTACTTTTATCTGTTACTGTTGCTTTTGATTTTGAGGTAGAATAGATGGATGTGAAGATAGGATTTCTTCATGGGGATCTAGAAGAGGAGATTTACATGAAACAACCTAAAGGTTTTGCGGTGAAGGGTAAGAAAGAAATGGTATGCAAGTTAAAGAAGTCTCTATATGGGTTAAAACAATCACCAAGGATGTGGTATCAGAAATTTGATACATTTATACGGGGACTTGACTTCACCAGAAGCAAAGCAGATCACTGTGTGTATTTTAAATTAATTGGTGACTTTGTTATTTATTTGGTCTTGTATGTGGACGATATGTTGCTCGTTGGAAATGACAAAGAAATTATCCCGGATTTGAAGACCCAATTGTCCTCCAATTCGACATGAAAGATCTTGGTGCTGCAAACTATATTTTGGGCATGGAAATTAAAAGAGACCAGGAAAAGAGGAAGGTGTTGTAGGGAAAAGTATCCGACTCGGATGACCCTAACCCACTCTAAGGGTGACAGTTCGTTAGCAACAACTGTAAAACAAACTACTGAAGGTTTACTTCTTTATGAAAGCAAAAGAGGATGGAGAAAGCACTAACCGTTGCCTTGCGCTTAATGTCGAATCCAAACTCTCTTCTTTGGCCGCTTGCTCCTAGCTCTTTGTTATTCTGCTCACCCATCTGCAATGAGATCCTGCACAATAACAAAGAAGGAAACTACAAGAGGCATGCAATCATAACTGGTTCATGGATTAGTGTAAACTAAACATGCAATCATCACAATACATAATTGAAACAAGAGCACATAGAAGAACCTCAATAGCTTTTATTAATGAAGAAATAAAGGTTCTGAGAGGATTACAACCATTGCAGGCTCCAACCCAGCAACACCTCCCAGCAAAAAGAATTGCTCTTCTTCACCTCTCTCAAACAATCACCCAATAACTCAAGAATGAAACCAACAGCATATCATTACTTTGCACAAAATTCCAGCCTCTTGAGCTCATAGGAGAGAGCTCAATATATAGATGAATTGAGAAAGGATGAGTCAGCTTGCAACTGATGTGTCGCTGCCTTGTGTCCTCTCTCTCTTCAGTTAATCTTTAGTTGATCTTCAGTTCTTGAGTCCACTTGGTGAACCTTGCTTCCACTTGGAGAAACAAAGCCTCTGACTCATCACAAGGCGAAATACCTGATCCAAGTGTCAATTTTGGAAGATTCCAAAGCCATGACTCACTCTGCCACATGTCCAAACTCGCCCAACGCAGGTGGGCTTTGTTCTGCCTGCTTTGCAACGCAGGTACACCATGGAGCAGTTGTGTTTCAGCGCAGAAACCCAGTGGAGCACCTGCTTTGATTTCAGGATTGCTTGTTTTTGAGTGTTTTCAGGTGGAGAACTGATCTGAGAGCTGTTGGTTTGCTGACCTTGTTCCTCTAGGGGTAGGAACATCATGTTTAGGGAACTTTGGATCCCTTGGATTATTGACAATTCATGCTTGTTGCTGCAAGGCACAAAATTGTCTATAACAGATGCCCCCTAAAGTATGAGGTCGTTTATCGGGTGAAATGCTTTATTGAGAGGATCCGAAGTTCATTCAATCTGCTGAGAAGTGTCCTGTAATAAGATACAATACAATACATTATTTTTCATACATTTTTCATGATCTAGCTGAGGCGGGCATTCCCATGCTCAGCTTTATAAATACATTTTGGTACATAGAACAGACGATCGTCTGATGCTAGACTGATAATTCTCTGCCGAATTTATCATCCTTCACTGATAATTCTCTGCCGAATTTATCATCTTTTGAGAAGGATAATCATCTGTTGCAATGATGTACATGTCTTTATGTCCTGAATATATATCGCAGCCCGGATGGATGAAACTAGATCCGGGGTCTTCAATCTCTTCCGATCTTCACTCGATGTACAAGTCGATCCATGTGAGAATTTCTTGAAGTCGAACATGGAAAGACATCGCTTGATTACCGGTCAATAATGTAAACCGTTAACAAGCGCGAGAGGAATCACCGATAAGGATGATGACCCTCAAGGTACGGCAGTACAATCTACATGGTGGGAATAAAGGACTTGGCGTCGACCACCACGTAAAATCTTCTGGTCGAAGGTCATTGATGTATACCTGTCGCCGGAAGTGAGAAACTTGCCATTGAGGCATGCAAGCTTCAAAGTACTGAGGGGGGTGTTCCTAGATCAACTCCTTAGATAATGAGCTGATGTCGACAAGGAGCGATCCGTCAAAGGAGGGCCTTAATGAATCCCACATCAGTGACACGGAACGGAGCTAGTGATTATGATGAGGTGAAAACAAACTGTGATGTATGATTCAGGGTGGCGGTCATGAAGTGGATGAAGGATAATGTATGGCAGTGGGTGGAACAGGGTTGACTCTTTACAGAACCACATCTCTTGAACATATAACGACACTGATGTGATGGATTGGTAGCATTACCCCAATTGCGGATGGTGTGGCGAGGACCATGATTCTGCGATCGGTGAATGAAACAACCCAACCCGAAGCGGACGAAGGACAAAGTGTCATGTTCAAGAGCGACTTGCTACCATTAATACTGTGAGGTTCTCCCAATTTTTCCCCAGTGATTGCTGACCAGTACCTCTTTATTTTTGTCAAGCTTGAGGAGGATAACATATGCTTGTTCTATAACCTGCCCTTCGGGCAAGCCCATCGCTATGTTTTAACGAGCCTAGTGATAGGGAAACTCGTTCTCGTCTAAAGACAAGTTTGTCGCTATTTAATCATTTTAACGAGTCTAACGACAAGGAAAACTCGGTCCTTTTCATTTTTAGAGAGTCTGAAAAGGCACGAAAAGTTAACTCCAAAATTCCTTTTTCGTCATCTAATCCCTTAAGTCCGAAAAAGTATAAAACAATACAGAAGGGATGAATTTTCGGTTGCTTTAACGAGCCGAACAAAACAAGCACTCGATCTTTTTGTGCAATAATCCCTCAGGTCCAAAAAGATTAAAATCTAGAGGAGGGATAGCTTTCCGGTCGCTTTAACGAGCTGGAAGGCCAAAACTTGGCAAACTTTTCATATTTTATGAGTCAGTGAAAAGAGCTCAAAGAAGACTCGTCTTTTGAGGAACGAGTGATGAACAGGGATAGCAGCAGATTCCAGGTACAGGTTGGAATTCTCCAATCACGGCAGTGTCACAAGGATGGCTAAGTGAAATCACTCTACGCAGCTGCTCCTCAAAATGGGTAAACAAACATATGGAGGTGAACGATTGGCCAAATGAACGGATGGAGGTGATGGCATATAAAACATGACCAAGGGCTTTTAATATGGCTTTCAAAGGTTACATTTCTCGAGGTTGCTTACCGGTTCATTTTTTATGCGTGAGCTTGAACTGTTAGGGAAAGATTGCTCACATTTTACGTTTATTTTTTAACGAGCATGAACTTCTGCACAAAAACTGCTCGATGATTGCGTTTATTTTTTTAACGAGCATGAACATTGCCAAAACTGCTCGATTTATACCAGTCTTAATACAAGGAATGCTTTTAGGTGAGGTAATCTTATTTAAGGAGCGATACTTCACTAATTACTCCAATTTGGCAGGTTTTAACTTTTGCCCTCCATCCTTTCTTTATGCAAGCTAGAAACGGCTAATCCTACGAGTTTAACGGGTTAGAAGGACCTAAAAATTTAAAAAATAAATAGTCGTCCCATGCTTGCACTCCAAAAGGTTTGCATGCCCCCAGGTATAAAGTATAATTTCGAGATTTTGCCATCTCTTACTTATTATCCAAAAATGGTTTTGTTTGCTGCCGCAAACTAAACTCTCTTTTCGGCGATGTCTATCATTAGGTTGCTAAGGATGGTGACTACTTGTTGCAGCAATTTCATCTCTTTCTTTGAAGACTGCCCCTACTTATCCTTCAAAACAGCTTGTTTTAATGGGTGAGGCTTGACATTCAAAGATGGTGGCTTCTTGCTGCCACAAATAGACCCCCTCCTTAGGAGAGCCCACCTCTTTAGACAAAGGGAGCGACCGCTTCGCCCACATAACTTTGACAAAAGAATTTTATCCTAGAACAACCCTCCCTTCCACTGCCGGACGGGGTACGGACTAGTCCATTCTTCTGCGGAAATTAACTTTATACCCAAGGTTTTCTCTGCCCAAGGCAGGCCAGGGTGCATGCCCCCTGGGTCCCAGTTCTTTCTTTCCGAATTACTCGCATTCATCGGGAAGTAGAACCGGGGGAGGTGGCATTCCTTGAGTGAATAAACCGTTAAGGGATGGTATTTGACTATTTGCAATGCGTGATCCTGGAAACGAAAGTTGGTCTACTAGCTGGACCATTCTTCCTTCGTGCGGAAAACACATGACTCTAAAGAGCGAGGACACTATTGCCTCCATGCAATATATATAGTCTCGTCCAAGGAGTAAGTTATATGCCAAGGGTCCCTGGACAACCATGATGTTCATGCGAACTGACTTCCCTTTCAATGTAAGCGGAACATTGGGGAGAATCCCTAACGGGTGACTGGTTCCTTTATCAAAACCTGATAGATTTCTCATCTCAGGTAAAAGCGCCGGGCAACCCAGTGCTTTCCAAGCAACAGAGGAAAGGATACTCACAGATGCCCCTTCATCAATGATAGTTCCAGCCATCACCATTCTGTAGATTTGGACTATGATTCTGAATGGGATACTGGCTGGTAACCGGGGTCTGCCTAGTTGATTCCAATCAAAGGATACAACTAGGTTGCTTGGTGGTGGGACCGAATATACGGCCGGATATGACCCTGACGATGTTCCTTCCTACGATAAAGGAATGGGCGCATTGCCCTGATGCTCATCAGAGTCTGTGTTGATGAAAAGAATATGGATGGTGTCATCCTTATCCTCTTCAGTGAGGGTGTCATTTGAAGATGGATCTTCAATGACGGAGTCATTGGACGATGAAACCTCTGAAGGAAGAACCGGGTCAACTGCCGTTTCGACCTTTAGACTTTCGTCTGGTCTGGATTCAGTAGGTTCATTCTCAATGACCGACATTTCAGCTGACCACTTGGGCGGGTCAGCTGGATTTTCAACTATCGAGGGATTAGGCGCGAGTTTTTGGTATCCAGGAGGAATTCGTAACGGCGAAACCGGACGATCTTCCAAAACTCTTTTTGCCTCATCTAAGAATGGACATTTGTGGATGGCATGCTCGCCTTCACACAATATACAGGGTGATCTTGGTCTCCCTCTTCGTCCTTCACTCTCGCTAGTTGACGGACTGCAATCAACATGACTGCCAGAGGTTGATGCTACCGGATTGTGCAATCTTGGGGACCAGTCCCTTAGTATCCGGGGAATACAAGGACAATCACGATGGAAGTGGGCCCCTTCGCAAATGACACACGGCGATTTAGGCCCGGTCGGTGCAGTGTGTGGGTTTTTTTCAGCTGTCTTTTGCTTGCCCCCAGTCGCCTTCGCCATAGGCTCCTTCTGCTTCTTTTCTCTCTTCTTCCTTTCCTTCTTCTCCTTGGGAGGCTGACTTTTGCCAGTTCTACCTCGCGAAGATGAAGGATCAGAGGAAGTATTGTAAGAAGTGGAAGGCTGGTGGGTAGTCCTAGACTGGTCTGACTGTTGATTCGACTGCTCAGGATTAGTGGCGATCTGGACTACATTAGTTGAAAAGAGCCATACAGGTAGGCCAATTGTCAATCCTGGAAGTGACAATGTTGCCATATGAGGCGCACCAACATCTCCCCAAGAGGAGAAGGGATTTGGACTTCCGCCAAGGTTGCCTCCTTGGTTGGTGGGCTCCATACTTTTCAACTGAAAGATCAACGTGGGAATAACAGGTGATTTTGTTCCGCTTAAAATAAATTTTATTAACGATGCTTTTAGACACAAACTTGCTTTTTCATGTTTTAAGAGTCGAGAAAAAGCTAAAGATGACTCTAGTCGCCTTCGATGTTTTAACGAGCCCGAAGTGACAAATGCTCGGCTGGACTTTTTCAGTTATAGAGTTTGAAAAAGGCCAAAAGAAACTGCTCTGGAGTTCTAGGCAGAGGGTGTGCCAAACTTTTCGCGAAACCACAGAATACGTTTTACGGTACGGGTGGTCGATCTTCGTGAATGCTGTGTTCACTGCATCGCGATCAGTAGGGCGGTCGACACGGCTTCCTATGGATAAAGGATAATTGCCTATAGGGGTCTCCCAATATATACGCGACGGTACGTGGGAGCACAAGTCCGTATTAGTGCCACCGACTCTCAGGAGGAATCACCCACCTTCGTAGAGATCGACAGTCACTATGTTTAACGACGCCAGAACACGTCTCTACCTAGACCTCTATGTGTTTGTGTTATGTTACAAAGCATTGTTATGTAAATTGGATTTATTTTAATGTTGATCTTGCTTATCAGTTTTCCTTTAAGGATCACCACGAGATGTATATAACAAATTCCTGAATGCAGTCTAAGATGAGAAGCAAACTTTTCAATCTTTCAACTTTGAAAACCTTAACTACTGAGGGAAAAGAAAGGCAAATCTTTTCGCACAGATCATAGAGCACACACTAAAATGCAAATTTTTCCTAAATAGTCAAGCATACAGTCAAATGCAAAATGCACAATGCATGTATTTTCTTTTCCCTTTCTTAATGTGGATGGATACAAAAAGAAAGTGGTTATATAACTTTGATTTCGATTTAAAGCGAAAGTAAACAAGCTTGTCCAAAATCAAAAGACACCTTAAGATTCACTTGCTTAATCACTGGAAATACATGAAATCAAACCAAACTAACGAAAGTAAAATGACTAATCAGCTATGGACAGCAAACAAGCTAACTCTTTAGACCAGCAAAACGCCTAACACAGGTTCAGATCTACGAGGCCAAAAGCATGACTAGTTTACTTTTCGTTATGGGAAATTGTAAATGAGCAAGAAATACAAAGAACAAGTACAATTTCGTTATATAACAGAGGCGGAATGATGGCAAGTAATATTGGTTTCAAAACAGGTACAAGACTGACACTTAGCAGCAAAACTAAGTGAAAACAGGCAAGAGAAAGGAGGAAACCCCAAATGCACTAAGAAAATTTGGGTCAACGCAGGCTCTGCACAGTCAAACTGGCTCTCAGCGCAGGTAGTCAGTTCGGGACCTGCGTTGCAAAGCAGGTAGCCTGTGTACTACCTGCTTTGGAAAACGAGAATTGCGTTTTCACAGTCTCCGGGTCATAATTTTCTAAAAAATGCACGGTTTTTGCTCAAATCAGAAGCATTCAGTCAAGCATACTCAAAGGGATGATTTAGAAGGTGCAAAGCTATCGCTAAGAGCTTACAAGGATCTTTGTATATCAGCTCTTCAAATCATGAATCTGCTCAGAAAATGAGCAAGAGTAGCTGCCCCTCTACTTCGCTTTTGATATAGCCAAAAGCTTTTCGATTTGGTACTCTTTTGTTCAGGAAATGAATAGCAAAGATACTACAAACACAATCAAACGGATACGATCCCCAGCGGAGTCGCCACTTTGTTGTAGGGAAAAGTATCCGACTCGGATGACCCTAACCCACTCTAAGGGTGACAGTTCCTTAGCAACAACTGTAAAACAAACTACTGAAGGTTTACTTCTTTATGAAAGCAAAAGAGGATGGAGAAAGCACTAACCGTTGCCTTGCGCTTAATGTCGAATCCAAACTCTCTTCTTTGGCCGCTTGCTCCTAGCTCTTTGTTATTCTGCTCACCCAGCTGCAATGAGATCCTGCACAATAACAAAGAAGGAAACTACAAGAGGCATGCAATCATAACTGGTTCATGGATTAGTGTAAACCAAACATGCAATCATCACAATACATAATTGAAACAAGAGCACATAGAAGAACCTCAATAGCTTTTATTAATGAAGAAATAAAGGTTCTGAGAGGATTACAACCATTGCAGGCTCCAACCCAGCAACACCTCCCAGCAGAAAGAATTGCTCTTCTTCACCTCTCTCAAACAATCACCCAATAACTCAAGAATGAAACCAACAGCATATCATTACTTTGCACAAAATTCCAGCCTCTTGAGCTCATAGGAGAGAGCTCAATATATAGATGAATTGAGAAAGGATGAGTCAGCTTGCAACTGATGTGTAGCTGCCTTGTGTCCTCTCTCTCTTCAGTTAATCTTTAGTTGATCTTCAGTTCTTGAGTCCACTTGGTGAACCTTGCTTCCACTTGGAGAAACAAAGCCTCTGACTCATCACAAGGCGAAATACCTGATCCAAGTGTCAATTTTGGAAGATATCAAAGCCATGACTCACTCTGCCACATGTCCAAACTCGCCCAACGCAGGTGGGCTTTGTTCTGCCTGCTTTACAACGCAGGTACACCATGGAGCAGTTGTGTTTCAGCGCAGAAACCCAGTGGAGCACCTGCTTTGATTTCAGGATTGCTTGTTTTTGAGTGTTTTCAGGTGGAGAACTGATCTGAGAGCTGTTGGTTTGCTGACCTTGTTCCTCTAGGGGTAGGAACATCATGTTTAGGGAACTTTGGATCCCTTGGATTATTGACAATTCATGCTTGTTGCTGCAAGGCACAAAATTGTCTATAACAGAAGGTTTCGTTAAACCAGAGGAAGTATTTCAAGACAATACTGTAGAGGTTTAATATGCAGGATAGTAAATCGGTGAAGGTTCCTATTCCTGTAGGTGTGAGGTTATCTGCTGAACAGTGTCCCAAGACACAAGAAGAGGAAGAGGACATGTCCCGTGTTCCATATGCAAGTGCAGTCGGTAGCCTGATGTATGCAATGGTTTGTACTAGACCAAACATTGCACACGCAGTTGGATTATTGAGCAGGCTTATGTGAAAACTAAGGAAGGAGCACTGGAAAACAATGAAGCAGGGTTTTAGGTATTTCTTTGGCACTAGTGATTATGGTTTGTGCTACCAAGGTGTAGAAATTTTGAATAATTTAACACATATTCACAGAGATTATCCTGATCATACAATTATAAGCGGAACATGTATAATACATAATCTCCTCTACATTGATCATCAATTTACAGAAGCAGAAACATTCACAGGCACACATAGAAGCATCAATAAAACTCATTAACATAGTATGTATCCCGGGGAAAGCATCTCGCTAAAAACCCCACACTATCTATATATTATATTGATTAAATCATGTAACATTACAAAGTACAATGCTTATCACAAGCAATCCAGTACCAGCTCCACCTGTTACACACAATACAGCTCAGATCTGATCTCCAAATCTATTCCACTGCTTGCCTGCCTCTCCAGCTCAATACCTGCTCAAGAACTGATGAGAATGGCTTACCAAACTCGTATTTCACCTCAAAATAGTCACTCACACTTTTTTGGACGTGAGCACAAGCTATAATGTGGGAAAATACGTGAGCAAACTCATTGGCATACTCAATCCCTTGATTGTGCAAGATCTGGTGCACAACTATAGTCACAACTGATAGCAATCTGATTCTCTACCACCTGTCCCTGTTGAACTGAACATGCACTGACATGCAACTGAGTTAACTGATGTATTCATTAGTTGTATTATGAGTTAATAACTTGTGAATTAATTAATAACTAATTCACCCAAATCATCTCTAGTCTATTTGCCAGTTAGACTAAATACAACCAGTTTAACAAAGCTAAACTGAACACAACTCCATCAACTCCACAATCAACTCCACCAAACTCAACTGATTGAGTTCTAACTGAAGTCATGCATGCAACAACTCAACTGACTCATAAGAAAAGCGTATTTCCTTCTGATAGCTGCATGTGCCACCTCTGTAGCTCAAACTGAAGTGCTCCAAGAGAATAAGATTAAGTTTATAGTCCAAATATTATTGTGAGATAATAATATTTGACTTTTCTATTTTTGACAGCCAGTCTAAAAATAGATTTTGATCACTCACACTGTGATCACTCACACTTTGATCAAAAATAGAAGTCCATCTATTTTTCCCAACTTGACCAATCATCCATAAACAGCAACCTGCAATCCATAGACATGATCCATATGTCTAAAAATAGACATAGTCTAAAAAGAGACTTGCGCCAAAAATAACCTGCGAGCCCACTTAGTGAAGGCGACTCTTTTCACTAAGCTCCATCATCTTGTTGCACTCTCAACAAGCATTTCTTGTTGCACACTTTTCAACACTCCCTCTCAACAAGAAAGGCTTCCTCTCAAACCCAATCCTGTAACTCTGGAATGTTCTCCATGCAACACATCTGGCCGGTCCACTTGCTCTGTCATCAAAGTCTCTAACTGCTATTACTTCTGTCGACTAAAACTCTGCATCTCTGTGCTCTTCGGTATCCGACTACTCTAGCCTCTGTCACTTTGATCTCTGACTGCATCCGTGTTGCTGCTGGTTCTATCTCCCAGCATTGCGTCCGCACTGCACCTCCCAACTGACCTCCCTGTTGGGATAGAAACACCCTCTGATGCTGAAGCTCTACCTGCTGCTGACAAGTGCTCCCTCTCTGACATCTGCGCTACTACAACATCTCCATGCATCTCGCACCATTGCACACCTCTCTGTGCCACCTAGCACTGTGCAAAACACTTGTGCCTCTCGCATTGCTATAGCCTGCTAGCTATGCGCTGTCCTGGGATTCCCTGCACTGTCGCTCTCTCTGCCCCTCCATCCGCATCTGTCTCTACCCAATCAATCAGTTCCTGCTACTACACATTGGGGCTCCCGTAGCAAGGTCTCATCCAAGAGGTTGGGTACCTCAAGGATCCTGCCCCTCCTCCTTGGGACGATCAATCCACATCAACCCACCTCCTACCTGGAGGTATGGCTGCATGTGATCCTTCAGCCCATCTGGCTCGAAGTTTCCCCCTACTGGAGGTCTCTGGATGAGTAGATGTCTCTACTCTATCTCCTCTCAGCTTCCCCTGTTGTGGCTCCTCCACAACCTCCTGAAGCTGCTGCACCAATCGTGGCTCCTCCACAATCGTCTGAGACTTCTTCTGGCTCTACACGTTGAGAGGTAATATATGCTCCCTCTCAACCACCAAGTCTCCATCAGTTGCCTCGCTGCTCAAGGCTTTGCATGAATCTTGAACCTCAAGAGCATACAGGTTCCTGACCCGTGAACCAATCTCATGACAACGAAAGCATCTCACCTTTGACTTGTCAACCTTCTTCCCATCACTGGAAGAACTCGATTCGGAAAGAGAAACCTTCCCCTTCCCCTTCTTCACCTTAGTCACTAAGGTACAATTCTCCTCATCCTGCATGGATGAAGAACCGCCTCTGGTGCTCCGTCTAATCTCCTTCTGCACAAGATCTGACCAAAGTCTCTCCCATCCTGGCAGTTTCTCCCTTCCATTCACCGAGTCCTGGTAGCTATGCCAACTCTTAGGAAGGTCAAGGAGTGCTAGACTCAACATCCTCATCTGACAGTCACCCCCACACTTCCCAGTTCATCCCAACATTGGGTGAACTTCGTGAGATACTGGGGCATACTGTCTCCATTCTCACACTGAATGTTTCTGAGTTTTATCTCTTGCTTTGGAATTAAATTCGAATTCCACCAGCACAAAACTCAACTGCTTCCGATCTAGAATTCGTGAGAACACAATATTTCTCGTACAGAGATTGACTGTATGGGCATTCACCGGATATCTCACCTTCCAAAGGAAGGATGAATCCAGAGGCTACCTGGCCCGATTACAGACTCTGCCTGAAGAAATAGAATGTAAACACTTCCTGAATAGTAGATCTGATGATCAATCCTCGCTTGATATCCTGTAAAAATCTCTTCTACAAATCAAGCAGCTCCGATACCATGTAGAAACTTTTTCTACAAATCATCTAGCTCTGATACCATGTAGAAATTTTGAATAATTTAACACATATTCACAGAGATTATCCTGATCATACAATTATAAGCGGAACATGTATAATACATAATCTCCTCTACGTTGATCATTAATTTACAGAAGCAGAAACATTCACAGGCACACATAGAAGCATCAATCAAACTCATTAACATAGTATGTATCCCAGGGAAAGCATCTCGCTAAAAACCCCACACTATCTATATATTATATTGATTGAATCATGTAACATTACAAAGGACAATGCTTATCACAAGCAATCCAGTACCAGCTCCACCTGTTACACACAATACAGCTCAGATCTGATCTCCAAATCTATTCCACTGCTTGCCTGCCTCTCCAGCTCAATACCTGCTCAAGAACTGATGAGAATGGCTTACCAAACTCGTATTTCACCTCAAAATAGTCACTCACACTTTGTTGGACGTGAGCACAAGCTATAATGTGGGAAAATACGTGAGCAAACTCATTGGCATACTCAATCCCTTGATTGTGCAAGATCTGGTGCACAACTATAGTCACAACTGATAGCAATCTGATTCTCTACCACCTGTCCCTGTTGAACTGAACATGCACTGACATGCAATTGAGTTAACTGATGTATTCATTAGTTGTATTATGAGTTAATAACTTGTGAATTAATTAATAACTAATTCACCCAACTCATCTCTAGTCTATTTGCCAGTTAGACTAAATACAACCAGTTTAACAAAGCTAAACTGAACACAACTCCATCAACTCCACAATCAACTCCACCAAACTCAACAGATTGAGTTCTAACTGAAGTCATGCATGCAACAACTCAACTGACTCATAAGAAAAGCGTATTTCCTTCTAATAGCTGCATGTGCCACCTCTGTAGCTCAAACTGAAGTGCTCCAAGAGAATAAGATTAAGTTTATAGTCCAAATATTATTGTGAGATAATAATATTTGACTTTTCTATTTTTGACAGCCAGTCTAAAAATAGACTTTGATCACTCACACTGTGATCACTCACACTTTGATAAAAAATAGAAGTCCATCTATTTTTCCCAACTTGACCAATCATCCATAAACAGCAACCTGCAATCCATAGACATGATCCATATGTCTAAAAATAGACATAGTCTAAAAATAGACTTGCGCCAAAAATAGCCTGCGGGCACACTTAGTGAAGGCGACTCTTTTCACTAAGCTCCATCATCTTGTTGCACTCTCAACAAGCATTTCTTGTTGCACACTTTTCAACACAAGGAAGACTAGGATTGGACAGACTATTGGATATTCCTGGCTTTGTTGATGTAAACTGGGCTGGAGATCTGGATCAGAGAAGATCTACAATTTGGTGTTTAGCCTATTTGGAAGTACAGTTAGTTGGATGAGTAAGAAACAATCTATAGTGGCACTATCAACTACAGAGGTAGAATACATGGCAACCACTCATGCAAGAAAGGAAGTCGTTTGGTTGTAGAGATTGTGTTCAAGTATGGGGTTATTATAGGGAGCTATAAGGATAAACAGTGACAGCCAAAGTGCAATTTTCTTGGCAAAGAACCCTGCATATCATTCAAAGACAAAGCACATTGATGTTCAGTATCACTTTTTGAGGAATATGATAGAAGACAAAAAGGTGTTGCTAGTAAAGGGGGACACTTTGAAGAATACTGCAAATGCATTGACAAAATCTATAAGCTCTGAGAAGTTCTCTTGGTGTAGAGAAACAATGGGCATTGCAGGGCTGGATAAATGATTAAGCTCTCTTGTGGCTCCCTGTGAAATGAAAACAACAAGTGGGAGAATGTTGGGTTGTGTTATATTCTTTCCACGACTAGCCCACGTAGCTAACCGGGGGTTAGAGAGGGGGCAGAGCCCCCCCTTCGTTGCGCCGATTGTGTAACGGTGGTGTCACAGGGTGTTTGAGGGGTGCAGGTAACCCCCCTCTATGAGGTCCGGGGTAGTGCACTTGAAAATTTTGTTTTTTGGACCCTATAGTTGGTTGGGCGGACCTATCTATGGTTTTGTGCATGATTTTCGCACATGGTTTTTGACGCGATGGTTTTCGGTCCATGGTATTGGATGCTTCAGCATGTATAAATATGTATTGTAACATTGAAAAGAACATAGTGAAAAATCAAGCTGGTAGTCCAGGTTTTGGGATCCCGGGGAAAAGCTGTATGTATATGTGTTTTATGTGTTATGCTCTCACATTGTTTATTTTCTGTGTTTTAGAATTCGTATGCAGGCAATTTTTGTATGGGGTTAAAACCTACAATCAGAAATAGGTTAGTTTTGATGGAATTTGCAAAAACGCAGCAAGGGCATGTTGCATATTTTGTATAGTATTTTATGATGAGGAGATGACTCAATTTCAAGGTTTTTGGTTGTCTTGTGAGATTTTATAAGGATGTTACAACATCTACTTGTTTAATCCAACATTTTATATTGGAGGGAGTCATCTTATGCTCAAAATTTTGAAGCCACAACGAAAGGTTACAGGTATTGTGAAACTTAACAGTGTGTTGTGAAAGTTTGCTACAGGTGATGAGGAGTTCTGCAAGCACTGTGAAGCCTATCTTAGGAGCTCAACATCATCATAGAAACATTTCAAGAAGACCCATTTGCTCCATCTTTTTAAAGGAGGGTTGCAACTATACAGAAAATGGAGGGCTAATTCATTTTGTTGTGAAACTCGACAGTCATCACTAATTACTTGATATTTCGAATTGTTTGGGTCTCCAAGGTTGTTTAATCATGTTGTTAGGTAGTATAAAGCCTTATGGTGGTATGGTTAGTGGTTTATTATAATTTTTTCTACATTTAATGATGTATTGAATACAAAACCATGTTTGGTAATTAGTTCCTACTTTTATGCGAAGTAGGCGAACAGTTTGATGTATTTAGCTATTTTACTAGT
This sequence comes from Pinus tabuliformis, assembly GCA_031772625.1. Taxonomy (NCBI): domain Eukaryota; kingdom Viridiplantae; phylum Streptophyta; class Pinopsida; order Pinales; family Pinaceae; genus Pinus; species Pinus tabuliformis. Next base: position 881,360,403 of record CM062813.1, read on the forward strand.
TTCTTGTTGAAAATGTTGACCTATATGGCTAAGGGTGGAATATTTTTGATATATTTAATATGTAAAAATATAAGAGGGGGTTCTATTGGTCAGATTTTAGAGAGATACTTCTTGAGTATAGTGTATTTTCTGAAAAAATTGCCAATGAATGAAAGACAAAAGGTGATTTGCAGGGATGCGTGTGTCAGATCTTAATGGTGTTGTGCTTCTTTATACTTTTAATTTTTTCTTATGTGTTTACATCTATTGAATTTATGTATTAGTTCTTGGAAGAACCATATGTTTAATTCATAATTTATCTTGATGGTGATTTGATTTAGTTTTCCCAAGTAATCCGTGTTTTCCTCTTAAAGCGGCATTTATAATTCATTTACATTATTAATGCTCTAAGTGTTGTTTTCACCTTTATCACACTCACCCTCCTACAATGATTTAATTTGATTGCATTACCAGACTTCCTACCTTTCCCCTGTGGAAAAGCCCTTTCTCTCTTCAACATCTTATTGGAAAAATAATAAATTTGACATGACACCATGCCCAATGAACCTGTCTCCTTTCTTACCAGAAACTCTTTGAAAAGACATACCTAATTGAGCTCTATACCTAGCCTAATATCATATTATTCAAACAACCTAAGTGAGAGAAACTTCTCCAAGGCTATAAGGCCTAGATTCTATCCTAAAAGTGATTTGTAGTTACCTCTAGAATTTCTCTCCTCAACCAAGGGAAATTTACGGAGTGCTAATAGAGATAACACACTTAGAAAACTTGAAAACACAACATAGATAAACCAGAACACATGAAAAACATACTTCCCTTAGTGCGACAACTTTGTGACGGGCTTACACAAAGTGCGACACCAAAGATACACTTTGTGACGACAATGATGACACTTGTGCAACAGTGCTTGAAACTTTTGAAATGAGTGTGACACATGTTTACATAGTAATACCAACTCATTTACACAAATATTACCCCGTGAAACCACCAAAAGTATATTTTGTGCAACATGCAACACTCTACATGCCAAAACATGACACTTTGATTTTCTTCCAGATGGGACAAAAAAAACTTGGAGAAAACACATGCAATATGTCTTAATTCTTGTGATGACATTATGCAAGGTCAAAGTAGGCTCCGAAATTTGGGTGTATACTAAAATTTTGGAGAGTGTTGTAGCAATGATAACACTTAGCGACACATTGGTAGAATTCCAAAAGGAATGGAATTTTGTAGAAATGAGCGAAGAACGACGATGGAGGGTTAGGGTTCGGGGTTGGTTCAGATGGCCCTGGGCGGTCCTGTTCCAGGGCAGGCGCAGGAGACCTCGTGTACGCCTGCAAAAACCACATTTTAGGTAAGGAATATAGAAAAAGAAGAAGTTGAATAGGCAAGGTGACAGGGAATGGAGGAAGCAAGCGGGGGGGGAGAGATCCCCTCCTACAAGGCGGTTACAGCGGGAGAATCAAGCCGCTATAGAGCAAACGGAGGTCATGAAAATAATAGAAAATCCGCACCGGTGATGGGAGAAGAATGGAAGACAAAGCCAGGAAACAAATGTCTATCGCGGGCATCCAAAAACCCAAGTTCATAATTCCCAATAACAAACTAGAAGAGTATAGAGGGTATATGAAGGACCATGCTCTTATTTGTAAATTTATAGGATCTAGCCCTCTGAGAAGGATCTTCTGAAATGGATTCAACAAAAATGGAAACCGAAAGGACATATAGACCTTAAACTAGGGGCAAAATGTTTTTTCACAGTAGTTTTTACAAACCTAGAAGATAAAGAGAGGATTTTTGAAGGCGGCCCCTATTTCTTTAGCAACGCAGGGTTATTCATGCGGCAATGGGAAGAATGTTATAACCCGGAGAAAGAAAAGATGTTGGCGCCCCAGTCTGGGTCAGATTATTCAGGCTCCCGATTGAGTTCTGGGATCCATAGATTTTAGAAGGAATTGGGAACTCAATAGGAGCCTTTGTGAAGATAGCAGAGTCGACAAAGAGATGGAGATATACTTCACATGCCAGGATTTGCGTTTACATGAATATCACGGAACCTTTGCCAGACCATATTGAAATAGAATATCATGATGATGTATGGGAGTAGACAGTGGATTACGAACACATTCCCTTTAGATGCAGGCGATGCCATGAATATGGCCATCTGTTCAAACAATGCCCGCTGAATCAAAATAATAATCCATCAAATAAGGAGCAAGAAAGGAAAAAAGCAGAACAGGAAGGGAAGATGAATGGAGAAAACAACGATGGATTTAGGGAAGTCCAGAAAAGAACAAGATCCCAAAAAGGAAAAACCAAATTAAACTCCTCGTACCCGGAAAGCAACTAAAAAAGCCAGAATCAGTTCGAAGCCCTGAAAGATCTAGAAATGGAAGTGGAAGAAGAAGAAGAGGAAACAGATACCCGAGAAGTTCTGAGAGAAGTTCAGAAAGAAATCAGGATAAAGGACAATGAAAAGAATGAAACAGTAGGGGAAAGGAGAGTGTACAAGAAGAGAGGGAACAAGAGTGGATCCATGAGCAGATCCAAATGGAAATAGACCCGCAACAGGAAAATGAAGGAGAAGAAGAAAATATTATGCGGAAACTTCTACAGGAATGGAAACATCTGTATGAAATATTTATACCAGAGAAACAGAAACAGCTCTATAAGGATGTGTTCCAAAGGTACAAGGAGAAACAAGGAAGATGGATAGCGAAGCAACCTGAGCAACTTGGATCACAAGGAGATCAGAACACAGAGATGAGTATAACAGGGAAAAGTGGCAGGAAGAGAGGAAGGAGACCGATGAGTGAGACCATTCAGATGGTAGGAGATAGTTTGGTAAATTCAGGGAAAGTGATACCTCTGTCGGAGGTCTTCCATCAACCCCCAAAAGTGTTGAAATGAATATTACAACCTGGAATATCAGAGGGCTGAACAATAAAGGAAAACAAAGATACTTGAAAGAGAGACTCAGGAGGGATAAGCCTAATATAATGTTAATCCAAGAAACAAAAGTTCAGGAGAGCAAACTCAGAGAAATAATGAAAAACTTCAAACCTTATTATGAGATTATGGGCCAAGATGTGATAGGAAGCGCTGGAGGAGTAGCGATTTTGTGGAACCCAGAGGAGGTCCAATTTGAAGATTGGACAAGTATCTCAAGGATCCTCTCGGGGAGATTTAGAATTTTAGGATCCCAAGAATGGTTCCTATTTTCAAATGTTTACGAGCCTCATATGCAGAATGGCCGCAGGGACTTTCTCCAGAACTTGGTAGCTCTGCGCAATCTTTACCCAAGCGTACCATGGGTAGTGGGCAGAGATTTTAACATGATAAAATCTCCAACTGAGAAAAAGGCAGGACTCAGAAAACCAGAGTCAGACATGGTAACCTTCGGAGATTGGATTGTTGCTCAAAGGCTTGTGGACATACAAACAACTAACGGAACTTATACTTGGAACAATAGGAGAGGCCGTAGAAATCAGATAGCTTCCAGATTAGACCGATTACTATTGTCAGAACAGATTATAAATTGGGACATACACATTGAAGCGAGGATTCTCCCAGGCATGGGATCGGATCACTGGCCGGTTAAAGTCGAACTTGATATTAAAGCTAGGCCGAAATGAAAACCATTCAGATTCGAAGCCTTTTGGCTCAGGGATAAAAACTTTATGAAGAAGGTAGAGGAATGGTGGAATCAAAGTAGCCAGAGGGGAAGAAACAAAATGCAGACTTTCCAGTTGAAATTAAAAGAAGTAAAAGGAAATATCAAGAAGTGGAATAAAGAGGAATTTGGGCATATACTGGAGGATAAACAGAGACTGGAACAGAAGATGGAACTTATCCAACAAGAAATATAAAATACAGGCAGAAGCGATGAACTAGCAAAAGAGGAAGGAATAATAATAGGGAAATTAGAAGAAAGGCGTAAACAAGAAGAAATCTTGTGGAGGCAAAAATCCAGGGTAAATTGGTTAAGGGAAGGGGAGAGGAAAACTAAGTTCTTCCACCAAGCTATGATCCAAAGAAGGCAGCGAAAAGAATTTTTTCTATCAAAAATGAAGAAGGAACAAGAGTAATGTAACATGAGGAGATTGAGCAGGTATTGGTGAAGCACTTTAAGGATATTCTGACGGAGCTAAGTGTCGACAGAGAAGAAGCTATTGAAAAATTGTGTAATTAAATCCCGAGCAAAATAAACAGAGACCAAAACCTTGCTCTGATGAGGGTAGCTACTCTAGAAGAAGTAGAAGAAATAGTGAAAGGTATGCAAAAGAATAAAGCCCCAGGCCCTGATGGATTTACGGTGGAATTCTATCAAGCAGGGTGGAACTTTTTTGGACTAGATATCCTGGATGTTGTAGAAGAATCAAGAAGGAATCGGAAGGTAAAATCTAATCTAAACTCAACCTTCTTATCTCTCATTCCTAAAGAGAATAATTCTGAAGATCCTCAGGGCTTCAAACCAATTGCTCTCTGCAACGTAATTTATAAGATTATAGCTACCCTTATAGCAAAGAGACCCAAACCGCTCTTGTCTAGTATCATCTCTTCTGAGCAAACGGGCTTTGTGGAGGGCCGACAAATCCTGGATGGATTAGTGGTCTCCCAAGAAATGGTGCACTCCCTAAAGGTCAAAAAAGAAGCTGGTATGATGATTAAACTTGATCTCTCCAAAGCCTATGATCGTCTGAACTGGAAGTACCTGAAAGGAATCCTGAAAGCTTTCGGATTCTGTAATAGATGGATTGATTGGATATCATCTATGATCTCATCAGCTAACTTCGCTATTATGGTTAATGGAACCCCATCTCAGCCTTTCAAAGCTTCCAGAGGTCTCCGTCAGGGGGATCCTCTGTCCCCTTTCTTGTTTATTATAGCGGTTGAAGGCCTGGGGAGATACATCAAAAAAGAAGTTAGAGAGAAACACCTTAAAAGAATCCAAATTTGGGGCAACAACCTACCTATTACCCATCAGCAATTTTTCGATGACATAATGTTGTTTTGTAATGTATCTCTCAGAGAAGCCCGCAGAATTAAAGCAATTCTAGACCTTTTCATGACAGCCTCAGGAACTCAAATTAACAATGATAAATCTTGCATGTATTTTTTTAACATTGTTGGAAATATAAGAAACTTCTTATCTAGAACTTTGGGATTCCGCTCTGGAGATCTTCCAACCAGGTATCTTGGCACCCCTCTGGCTTTGAATCCATTAAGGATGGAAAATTGGCAAAAAACCCTGGAAAAAATTACAAGAAAATTAGCAAATTGGTCTTTCAGAACCTTGAATTTTGCAAGCAGAACTGTGTTAGCGAAGGCAGTTCTTCAATCTATCCCTATATATCAACTTTCGGCAATGGCTGCCCCCAAAGGAACATGCAACAAAATGACTGAGATCTTCAAAAAATTCATTTGGGGAGGGAATAAAGACCAAAAGAAATGGGCTTTAGTCTCCTGGAAGGAAGTGGTGAAAAGCAAGAAGGAGGGAGGATTAGGCCTTAGAGATCCCTATCTTCTAAATCAAGTGATGGGCGCAAAACTCTGGTGGTGGTGGATGAGAGGAGGAAATGACCTATGGAAGCAAATTTGGTCAAAAAAATATAACATGCCCACTAACCCTGAGGAAATTCTAAGAATGAGGGACATGCCAAAAGGATCGACAGTGTGGAATCTCGCCAGTCTCAACAGAGACATGATAAATAGGCATGCCTTTTGGGAAATCAGGGACGGTGGTTCAGCAAGATTCTGGGAGGAGGCATGGCAACAGAGGGAAAGGATGAATGGAATACCAAACCTTAGGAGACTAAACCAAGAAGCTATAGAAAAAGGAATGATACTTGTTAAAGACTTCTGGAAGATAGAGAGCCAGGAGGAAACATGGCGAACCTGGAAAAGCCTAGAAGAGTGGGCGGACCAAATAGATGATGAGCAAAAAGAACTATACCAAAAAGAAATGCAGACAAGAAGAATTCCTAGAAGAACGGGTCCACACATTCTGAGATGGGGACACCAAATAAAAGGAAATTTCTCAATAAAAGAAGCTTACCATCTCCTGATTAACAGAGAACCTGAGGATCTGACAGGGACCTGGAAAAAGCTTTGGAACAACAACTGGTGGCCGAAAGTGACTCATTTCGCGTGGTTAGTCCTCAAAGGGCACATTCTAACCTGGGATCAACTCTAAAAGAGGGGCATTTAGGGCCCCCCAGATGCCCTCTGTGCAAGCAGGAGACGGAAACATAAGAACACCTACTGAATACATGTGCAGAAGCTCAGAGACAATGGGATAAGGTAAGGTGGCTTTTTGGTAAAACGCACAAGGATCAGCAGAGTATTAAAAACACTATCAAAAGCTGGGGACGAGGTCAATTTACGAGCCTAGTGGTTAGACAGGCTTGGAATCTGACAGTTGGGTTGAATCTGTGGATGATCTGGAAGGAAAGAAATAGGAGGGTATTCCAGAACAAAGAGATGACACACGGCCAATTATGGGAAAAAACCCTGAGTCACATTAGAGAAACCATTCTTGCAGATAAATGGAGGGAAGAGGACTGGGAACTACCGCAGGAAGAAGAACAGATCCTAAAGAAACTAAACTTGAATCAAAGGATGGTGGCCCCCCAGTTGTGGAAAGCGCCCAAGATGGGATTTGAGGGCATCAGACAATTTATCCCTCCCCCAAAAGGTTTTATAAAATTGAACTTCGACGGTGCTTCAAAAGGAAATCCCGGCCCTGCAGGCATTGGAGGTCTCTTCAGGGATGATCAAGGAAGAACGAAGTGGATATATGCAGATAACGGGGGCATTATGAGTAACAACAAGGCCGAAATGATGGCAGTTAGGCAAGGGTTAAAGATAGCAATAAGGAATGGTTACAATAAACTGGAAGTTGAAGGAGATTCTTTAATGGTGATACAAGTCCTTAAAAAACTTAACAACAGGACCTCCTGGGACAAAGTAACTCAAAGTTGGAGGACTGCTAGTCTAATCCAAGAGTTGGAAAGTATTTTGGGAAGATTTGATTATATGATTCTTAGGCATGTCAGAAGAGAGGCTAATCAAGTAGTTGATTTCCTTGCGAACCGGGGAGTTCAGGAACTAAGGGAGAAAATGGACAGCCTATGGACGACATTATCAAATGACTCTAGATTTGAACAGCTTAGGACGATCCTCACTCAAGATCATCATGAAAACATGACTTAAAGAAAGCAGGGACAGCTGGCTCCTGATCGGGTTGAAGAGACAAGCAAGTAGATATGACAAGAGTAATCATAGCATAGGGAGGGCAGGTGGTGGCGACGCCTAGGAAAAGGCGGTATCCCCAAAAAATCTAATGAGTAGGAACTCATCCCAAGCCTCAAGACATCCAGTGGCGGTACTGGTTTGCAGTTGAGTAGAAGGAGTGGAGGCGGTAGTGGCAGAGAGACTGGGATGGAGAGTAGTTTTTATAAGATGACTGTGGGAGGTAGGCTTAATCTTAGCCTGTTCGCGGCGAAGGTGAAGCAGCAAGATACTCAACCAGAAGCTCTCAACAAGGAGGTCGTCATCCATGGGTATGTGTTTACTGTGAACTCTATTTCTTTTCCATATTGCGCTATTGTCAAAATGGAGATGTTTAATAGTTGTGAAGCTGGGGAGGACGAGAGCTATGTGAGCCCCTCTGTAACTCATGGAGAAGGCAATAAGGGATTATACTGGGAAGGAAATACGGTGAAAAAGGAAAGTGGTCACAGAATTAAGAGTGGGAAAAAGCAAGAGGGATCCAGTGACAAGTATGCCCAGGCGAAAGAGGAGAAGAGATATGGTAAGGGTGACCCGAGAATTATCCCAACTGCCCATCATCTGGTCCGTATGGCAGAGGGTATTCTTGAGTTTTTTTACCCAGATGGGAGAGGGCTGAAACAAACTTATGAAAATGAAGGGCACTGTAGTAGAAGCCAGGGATTATCCAAAGGAGCCGATGCAAGGTCGGATGATGAGCAGCATAATCACAATCTAACTCCTGCAATTGATGAATGTTTACAAGTGAGTGAAAGACAAGAGATGGCGCGCTTGGGCCGAGGAAGAGGTCGTGGCGGTCGGGGTCGCCCAAGGCAGGAAACCCAGGGTGGGAGGAATGTAGACTCTCTTGGTGGACAGCGCAGGGGAAGGAGAACGACCCTGACTGTGGTTCAAGAAGCTGCCCGTGCCTATCAGGAAAGGACCGATGAAGATATCAAACGCATTATACAGAACATGGAATCTAGCATACTAGAAGAGCAGTCGGGTTCTGAAACAGAGGAATTAGCAGACGAGGTGACCGACCCAGGCAATACTAGGGGCAGGATGACCTTGTACAGACAATCCCTGCATATCTACTGGGTCCTTAAGCGTTTGTTGGCTAAAGCCCATGAACAGGTGGGGTGCCTAAGATTCAGAAAGAAATGAAGAATTTTCAAGTTATTATGATAAACCAGAATAACAAGATTGAGGAGATGTCACAAATCCTGTCCAGGATGGGTGGATGAAACCCCAACCAGGCTGATCAGGTGCATATGCCCATGGAGATGGACCAGCAAACAGGAACCAGGGGAGAATGAGCTTCTGATGGCTTGTTGTTAACTGTTTTGTTTATATTTCTATGTTATTTGCATGCGTATAAGTAGTTTGATAAGTAGTTTCAGCTTTTTCGTGTATGTAGCCAATATGGACAGATTAGCAAAATTTTGTTTTTGGAATGCCTATAACAATCTAAGGTGGCCAACAAACCTAGTTTCCCTTAGGGGAAGGGTGAGACCACCAGAACAATGTATATTGTTGCCTTGTTTGATATAATTGAAAAGAAAAAGGATGGTACTACCTTTACTTACAAAAAAAAAAAGAATGTCTTCACGAAGGCTTTCTTTGATATGACGGAGATGGTAAAGGTCCTCTATGCAAAGAGGAATACCAGGCTGCAGGGTGAACCTTCAAACCTCCCAAAGGAGAAGGTTCTTCGGGAGGAGGCAATGGAAATGGAGGTAAAAGTCCACCCTGTCCACCATATTCTTCATCTTCTTCTTCACAGGCACCTTCACCCTCTTCCACTAACACAACCCTTACACATACTCATCAATATACCTCAAAAGGAATTGGTAAATCACCTTATTAAAACTTGATGTTAAATTTGAGCTGCCCATGTATAATGGTGAAGTGAATTCATAGAAGGTTGATAATTGGATTCATCAGTTGGATTTCTATTGTCGAATTCAAAACCTTCAACAGGATGACATAAACATTAAGTTAGCTTCCTTGAGAATGGAGGGTGAAGCACTAGTATGGTGGGAATCAAACACACAAGAGGATATAAAAAACATAGTAAGATCTCAATTTCTTGGTCTGATTTCATTTTTGCAATTAAAAGAAAATTCTACCCTCTAGCTTAGATGTATAAAGGCATCATGAATTGGCAGAACTTTAGACAGCTTAAAGTTCAAAATGTGCAAGATTACACCCAAGAATTCAAAAAAAGGTATTTAATGTTAGGTGTAGATTTACAATAACAAGACATGTTGCTAAAGTACATAGGGGCTTTACTTAGTTACCTTAGGCATACTATCTTAATGTTTAATCCCAATAATCTAGATGATGCGTGTGTGCAAGCCACTCATCTTGAGGCAAGAGGGAAAAGAAATCTAGAAGAAGGTAGTAAAAATCCATTTAAGAGTAAAGGAAAAGAAACGGGTTTCAAAGGGAAGGGAAAAAAAAATGAATCTATCAAGAAAGAAGGAGGGAAATTAACATGCAAACATTTTTCCAAAGAGGGTCACGATGAAGCTCATTGTTGGAAGCTTCATCCTGAAATGAAACCAAAAAAATCAACAAGAAGGGAAAACAAAAGACAACTGCAACCACTCAACAGGATTTGGGATCCAATTCGGGTGATGAAACTAAAATTGCAGCCATGGGTATAAAAGGAAAAGAATTTGTTGCTAGCACTAGTTCTTCAAATTCACAAAATGAAACTCCAAATGAAAAGAAGAGGATAGAACTTTTTCACATAAGGGTGATCTCAAAACATAGCAAGATTGATACACTTTTCGATAGTGGCTCTCAAGACAATCTTATCTCTAAAAACATTGTCAAAAGTTTAAACTTGGAAACCATTCCAAGCCATATCCACTTGGATGGGTGTGTGACACTGAATAATTACATGTTACTATAAAGTGTAAACTAAAATTCACCACTACTGCAAATTTCATAGATGAAGTGGAGCTTGATGTTGTGCCATTAGACATATGTGGCATAGTTTTAGGAAGCCTGTACCTCTATGACAGAAAATCTATCTTCCATAGACATGAAAACAAATACCATTTGTTCAAATATGGAGTATAATATATTCTAAGAGCTCATAACAAGAAACTAAATATTTCACTTGTTAATGCGGGGCAGATGAAAAGACTAGTGAATTCAAGCAATAATTTTGTGCTTCTAATGATAAAACCTAAGAATGATGTTGATAATGAAGCTTTTAAAGGTTGTGATTCAAAATTAAAATCTAAATTTCTTGATGTAGTTAACCAATATGATGAGATGTTTCAGGAACCAAATGGATTGCCTCCCAAGAGAGGAATCCAACATGAGATACAATTGAAACAAGATTATCCTCTTCCTAACATTGGTATGTACAAGATGTTAGTGATGGAAAGTGCAAAAATCAAGAAGCAAATTCAAGAGTTGTTGGATAAAGGGATCATCAGGCCATCTTCCTCACCATGTGGTTCACCTATTGCCTGGGTGCCAAGAGGGATGGAACATGGCGCATGTGTTTTAACTTCCATGCATTGAACAAAATTACGGTAAAGAACTATTACCCATTGCCTAGAAGAGATGATTTAATTGATCAATTGAAAGATGCAAAGTATTTTACTAAGTTATACCTTTTGTTTTATGTAGCTCTCCTGCTACATTCATGCATGTGATGAATGATGTGTTAAGGCCATTTATTGTTGAGTTTGTTATAGTATATTTATATGACATCTTAATTTTTAGTAAATCACTTGATGAACATGTCATGCATGTAAGAAAAGTACTTGATGTCTTGAAGAAAGAACAGTTGTATCTTAAGATGTCAAAGTGTGAGTTTGGAAAAACTTCTTTGGTTTACTTGGGTCATATTGTTGGAGAAGGTGAGTTGAAAATAGATCCCTCCAAGGTTGATGTCATTTTGAATTAGCCAAGGCCCAAGACAATTATTGAGGTAAGAAGTTTTTTGGGAGCAACCCAATATTGAAGGAAATTCATTGCTAATTTTACTTCTATAGTAGCTCCTTTGCATGCATTAACAAGTGTGAAAAAGGTTTTTCAGTGGGGAGGAAAATAGAAAAATGCCTTTAATGCATTGAAGGAAAAGATCAGTTTAGATATAGGACTTGAACTTCCAGACTTGAGACAATCATTTGAGATTCAAACTGATGCTAGTGACTATGCCATGGTTGCAATCCTCATGCAACATGGTAAGCCTATCTGTTTTCATTTGGAAACTTTTAATGGTGCAGTGATTAACTATCCTACATATGACAAGGAATTGTATACATTGGTAAAAAGTGTGAAAAAGTGGAAACACTACTTGATGGTTAAGGAAATCATCATTCACATTGATCATCAACTATTGCAATACTTGAAATCACAATCAAAGTTGCAGCAATCAAGGCACTTCTAATGGATGGGTTTCTTCAACAATTCCACTTAGTAATCAGGTATAAGAAAGGTATCTACAATAAAGTTGTTGATATGCTTTCTAGGCCTATTGTTAGTGCAACTAATTTACGCAAGCATAATTTTGTTATGTATGAAAGTTATATTGAGCAATATGCATTAGACAATGATTTCAAGATGTTTATGCAAGCTTGAGTCAAGGAAACTAATTAGAGGAATGGGATTATCATTTGCATGATAACATGTTGTACCATCTTGGAAAGCTTTGTATTCCATAGGAAGAAAGAGTTAACATCATAAGAGAGGCACATCTCTTATTGTTGGTCATTTTGGTGTAAGTAAGATGCTGGCACATCTACAAAGGTATCGTTGTTGGCCTCGTATGCTTGAAAGTGTGTCATGTTTTATTAAAGGATGTTCATTATGTGTAGTCAGTAAGCATAGCAATAGGAAGTTAGGATTATACACACCACTTCTGATTCCTTCATGACTGTGGGAGAGTATTTCTATGGCTTTTGTAGGAGGTCTTCCATTGTTAAAAAGAGCTCATGATTATTTGTGTGTAGTTTTGGATAGGTTAAGCAAAATTTGTATTTTGATGCCATGTAAAAAGAAAGTTGCAGCTGAATAGACTTCTCAGTTATTCTTTAAGAATGTATGGGTGCATTTTGGATTGACCACATCTATTGTTAGTGATCGAGATTCTCTCTTTGTTTGGAATTTTTGGTCAAGCTTGTGGGGATTCATGGACACCACGTTGAAAAAGAGAATAACTTTTCATCCACAAACAAATGGTCAAATAGATTTGGTGAAAAAAACAACGATACATCTTCTTCGTGTGTATTGCAGTAAGCATCCTACTTTATGGGATGAACATTTGCACTATATTCATCATGCTTACAACCAGGCCATGCACTCTTCAACTCAAACATCGCCATTTGAGGCATGTTTTGGATACCTGCCTAAATCTCCTTTGTATTTCATTTTTGGAAAAGATGTTGCTATTGATGGTCATAATGACATAGACAAAGAAAGAAAGTTCATTGAACAAATCCAATTGGTACACTAAAGAGTTCAAGAACAACCTAAAAAGACCCAAGGCAAGTACAAAGAAAGGCATGACAAGCATTGTGTAGATCACAAGATCCAAGTTGGTGATGAATTTTGGCTTCACATTAGCAAGGAAAGGCTCCAAGGAAAAGCTAAAAAGCTAAAACCAAATAGATATGGTCCATTCAGAATTTTGGAAAAGATTGGTAATAATGCCTTCAAGTTGGATTTTCCTTCATATATGCATTGAATCTATGTTGGTACTAATGTTGATAATTTAAGGTTGTATGAGCCTCCTTTGATTGAAGATCAAGGGTAGAATGTTCAAATTCCATATATTGAATAATTTTCTCCAGAATTCCTTGATGACCTTCAACAAGACACTATACTTGACAGAAGAACAAGGACATTGAAAAGAGAAATTGTCAACTATCTTCGAGTGGGGCTCAAGGGAACAAATCCTTCCAAATTAAAATGGATAGAGATTGGAAAGGTGAGGGAACTTTACCCTCACCTTCTAGACAACTGAAAGTGATATTTTAGGGTCCAAAAGGCTTCTAGTGGGGAGGAATGATTAGGTGCTCAAAATTTTAGCTCAAAAATCAAAGTTCCTGGATCTTTGCAAAACTAGAGTGCTTCGATAGATATCATTGTTATGAATATGGCACAATTCGTTTCACTCAAATCCGATGTTGTATGATAAATTTATTGTGTTCTGATCGTTTTCTCAAACAGGTAAAAATTTGTAGGTGGCTGACTGGGCATTCGTACCACCTAGGTGGAAAGTGGAATATTCCTGGAATAGTCTTGGAATATTTTGTTTCATTGGCATGCTCTAATTGTGTTAGGCCCCTATACTACTAGTGTAACCCCTTATTGTTATTAGTACAACCCCCTTATTATATTGTTGTATCCATGTAGTCCCCATATTGTTACTATTATGCCCATAGAAGCCCAGTATTGTTATTATTATGCCCATACATTATTATTGTTATGTCAACTCTCATTATATTATGACCCCTTAGACTCCTATATATAGAAAGGAGGTCTTTTCATTTGTATCATCCAAGAATTGTTCATTTGTGTAATGTAAAGGAGGTTACCCCCTCGAAGAGGCTCAATTCTAAGGCGTTGATCTATCTTTTCTATCTTTTTGTTATCAAAGCTTTGGATTCATAATATTTTGTATCAGAGCTGTGGATTCTAGGGTTTCGCTTCTCCAAATAGGTCATCGTGCCATTTTCGCTAAAACTCCTTTTCTGCGACATTTCAGAAGCGAAAAAAAAAAAACCCATTTGAGACAAAATCATGTTGAAGCTCGAGTCCGAATGTCAGAGCTTGTTTCTCTATATTTGCGAAGATATGATCTGAGGAATTTGGTATTTTTACAAACTCCTGAATTACATTCAAAACATGTGACCTTGGGAAAATCGTCATAACTTTTGTTTTGAGCATCAGATTGCAATTTCATAAGAAGTTAGAGAAAGAGGACAGACTGTAGTTTCCTGTGTATATTTTTTAGACCTGAAGGTCAAAATAGTGACATGTGGCACCTCATACAAGTTTGCTCTTCTGAAAAGGTATATAATCAGGTCATCTTGGGAGATTGTGCATAACTCTTTCTTGGAGAATCTAAATTCAATCAGACTGGTGGCATTAGAAAGAGGACATAGAGGACTACTATTGGTCGTAATTTCAGAACTTAAAGATCTGAAAGTACATGGTTACAGTTGTTTCAAGACTGAGCTCGTAAAATCAAGAAAAAGCGAGATGAGGAAGTTTGATGGCAAGGATCCAGTAAATTGGATACTTCAGATGGAGCAATATTTTGATCTACATGGTGTAGCACTGTTACAAAAGGTATGTATTGCATCTTCATATTTAGAACCAGATCAATTTTTATGGTATAAAGGGCTTTGTTCTTGTAAACAACTTGTTACATGGTCAATTTTCACTTAGGAAATGATAGCACATTATGAGGATACAAAGAGCAAAACCTTCTTTAGAGCAACACCACGACAATTGGAAAGAGTAAAAGGGCTTTGTTACATAGTGGAAAGTAAAACTATGGAAACAAGGAAGTCTACCCCTCACAACTATAATAATGGAAGTGTTGTTTCTCTTAGCCTTCCACAACCTACAAGGGTTACACCACAACAATTGGAAGAGAAAAGAAAAAAAGGGCTTTTTTACAATTGTGATATCAAATGCACTAAACGTCATAAGTGTGCTGAGAAGAAATTATTTTACATAGAGTATGAAGAGGAGGAAGAAAAGGATCAAGAAACATCAAAATAAGAGGATATGCACCAGGACCAAACCCCAGAGAAAGAAGAAATGAATCCGACCATATCTTGTAAAGCATTGGCAAGAATTACCACTCCTCAAACTCTCAAGATAGAAGGACATATCAAGAAGAAAAAGGTTCAAGAAGTGAAATATCACACAGATAAAGAAGAAATGAATCCAACCATATCTTGCAATGCATTGGCCAGAATTACCACTCCTCAAACTATCAAGATAGAAGGACATATCAAGAAGAAAAATGTTGAAGAAGTGAAAGATCACATCGAGCATCAAGAAATGAATCCGACCATATCTTGTAAAGCATTGGAAGAAATTACCACTCCCCAAACTCTCAAGATAGAAGGACATATCAAGAAGAAGAAGGTTCAAACAGTGAAATATCAGGAAGAAAAGTATCAAGAAACATCAAAAGAAAAGGATACTCCCCAGGAACCAACCCCAGAGAAAGAAGAAATGAATCCGACCATATCTTGTAATGCATTTGTCAGAATTACCACTCCTCAAATGGTAAAGATAGAAGGACATATCAAGAAGAAAAAGGTAATAGTGTTGATTGATTCGGGTAGTACCCATAATTTTATTAATTGTAAGATAGCCAAGGACTTGAATTGCTTCCTAGATCCAAAACCAGAGTGTCAAGTGACAGTTGTAAGTGGAGGAACCATAAATTGCTCTAGAAAGTGCCATGATATCCAACTATCCATGGGAGAATATGTATTGAATAGCACAATGTTTTCCGTTCCAATGGGTGGTGCTGATGTTGTACTAGTAGTCCAGTGGCTACAATCCTTGGGTACAATAGCTTTTAATTTTCAAGAACCTTTTATGAAATTTTCTTCAGAAGGAAAGGAAGTTGAATTAAACGGTATCACAGGGAAACCAGGAAAGATAATGAACTCTGACGGAATGAAAAAGCTTATAAAGAAAGAACAACGAGGCATAATTGCACAAATATATTCGCTAACTATTCGCACATCAAAATCATGTATTTCTCCAGATCTCAAAAAAGTCTTGGACAATCATTACAAGGTATTTGAGACTCCCATATGTCTCCCACGTATTCGTGATCATGATCATTCTACTCATTTTATTCCAGGATGTGTTCCTCAAATCATCAAGCCTTATAGATATCCATATGCCCAAAGGAGTGAAATTGAACATATGGTTGCAGAAGTGGTAGAGGTTGGTACAATTATCCAACCAATTTTATAAACGAAGCAAGGTATGAATGGAAGAATGGCGAAGCAGGGAGGGAACTCATTCAAAATTTGCCGAATATCCCAGTTCCAACAATATTTCCAGAACTTGACAAGGAAGGAAAAATCATATTGGAATCTGGAGCAGTCACAGAAACAAGAACCCGATAGCTATAGAATCGATCAATTTCAGAGTATCTCATCAAGTGGAAGAACTTACCTGCTAAAGATTCCACATGGGAGGACAAGAATTTTATACAAAAGCATCAAGAACTACT
Source organism: Pinus tabuliformis (assembly GCA_031772625.1). Lineage (NCBI taxonomy): Eukaryota > Viridiplantae > Streptophyta > Pinopsida > Pinales > Pinaceae > Pinus > Pinus tabuliformis. The sequence goes on from CM062813.1 coordinate 881,376,925, forward strand.
CAAGCATTGAGGACAACATTTTTTGAAGGATAGGGGCATGTTAGGCCCCTATACTACTAGTGTAACCCCTTATTGTTATTAGTACAACCTCCTTATTATATTGTTGTACCCATGTAGTCCCCACATTGTTACTATTGTGCCCCATAGAAGCCCAATATTTTTATTATTATGCCCTTACATTATTATTGTTATGTCAGTTCTCGTTATATTATGACCCCTTAGACTCTTATATATAGAAAAGAGGTCTTTTCATTTATATCATCCAAGAATTGTTCATTTGTGTAATGTAAAGGAGGTTGCCCCCTCGAAGAGGCTGAATTCTAAGGCGTTGATCTATCTTTTCTATCTTTTTGTTATCAGAGCTTTGTATTCATAACAATTTTGTCTATGGTGGTTGATTTGGACCAATAATGGGGTGACACATGGCCCAGTCAAGGACTGCCATGTGTCACCCCCAAGTCATTCAAAAATTGTATGGCAGGACTGGGTGGAGGTCGAGGCTCAACCCCGCGACCTCCAAACTACCAAAAAATAGCGTTATCGTCTTGCCTACCATGTGTGACTTAACATACATGGGTGGTGGCTTAGTTTTGTGTTGAAGTCATCGAAGGCATGGGGGGGGGGTGCGTTTCCCCATGTGAACGTCAGCAGATAAATAATAAAAGTCACCAGCCGAAGCTGACTGCCACGAAGACTACCACATCACTGCCCCATGTGACACCTTACTATTAAGTAGCCAACGGTTAAGTGATTGTCAAAGGAAAGGGGCCAGTGCAAGGGGCTAGCCCTTAGGTGCATGTCCCCCCATATGACCCTAAATTTCCACATTTTAGGCCTTGTCGACCAAATTAACTGTCTGATAAATCCATCTTGAAAATGCATATTTTTCCCTTTTGTCCCGCTTGTAAATTGCATCCTTCCTCACCATCTCCTGCATAGGTTTCACAATTTGAGCATAATCGGAGATGAACTTGTGGACAATGTTTATCTTCCCCAAGAAGGACTACATGGATTTCTTGTTCACTGGGAAGGGAATCTACGTAATATCCCTGACCCTTTTAGGGTATACTTTAATCCCACTCTTCACTATGATATGGCCCAATAGGCTTCCCTTAGACACTGTAAAAATTCTCTTCTTGGGATTAAGAGGTATCTCGTATTTTTGATATCACTCAAAGATTTTATTCGGGTGGCATAGGTGGTCAAATATTTTCTTTGTAAACACTATGACATCGTCAAGATACACCACCACGCTCTGATTAATCAGAGCATGAAATGTGATCTCCATTGCACATTGAAAGGTTGAACTAGGATTAAATACCCCCAACAGGAATTCTTTTGAATGCAAACGTGCCCCACTTCATTCAAAATATAGTTTTGAGTCTTTCAGGATCTAAGACTAGAACCTGGTTATAGATAGAAAAAACATCAAGTAAAGAAAAAATTTCTGACCCCGATACTGTCTGTAAAATGTATTCCATTTATGACACAAGTTAATTGTATTTGTCTAAGGCATGGTTGAGATTTCAGAAATCCACACACAAGTATATTTCCCTGGACTTATTCCTTACTAGGACCATATTAGACACCCATGTTGAATGTCACACTTTGTAAATGATCTGAGCATCCAACAACTTCCTCAATGCCTTTTGAATCAAGGGCTCAAGCATCAGATGCACCTTTTGTAACTTCTACTAAAAAGGGTTGGTCGATTCCTTAATTGGAATAACATGTTGGATTATTCGTGTGTCATAATTTTTGAGCTCATCTTATATCCATGCAGAAACATCTCGGTACTGCTTGAATAAGAGGATAAAGGCTTGTCACTCTTGTGGTGTACAACAAGTATTGAGATTAACAAAATTTGGATCTTTCTCTGTTCCAAGATTGATATGAGCATACGACAACATTGAACTATGGGTTTTGGCATTGACTACTCCTCTAAAGCAATTTTGCAAGTCATATAATTTTTTAAGTGATACCATGCCCTTCACCATGGCGTTCTCTTTGCTTACCTGAGCTACATCTTGCAACAATTGTCATTCTCGTCTTCGTCAATGGCTGCATCTTTGAATACATCAGTGTTTCCCATGAAATGTAGTATTTGTTGTTCATCATTAAAAATGCGTATATTAGTGATATTATTAGGGATGCATGCGTATATTAGTGATATTATTAGGGATGCATGATTTTTAAATAATTTCAATAGAAAAATTATCCCTAAGCGGTGACAACCTAGCAACAACGTTTTCTAATACATATGTAGTTGCATTACACATTCTAAGAACATATACAATATTAAAATCTTGGAATTGAGAAATAAAATGCCATACCTCTTGTTGGTAACTTTCCAAATTAGGTGACACATAGTGTATAGTATTTTGTACTTGTCGTACAATGATCTAAGAGTCACCTATTGCTTTAAGAACGCCAACTTTGAGTTCAATGGCCTTTTGTAAGCCCAGTATGAGTGCTTCAAATTCCACATTATTATTAGTACACTTGAATTCCAAGTGACTAGGGAGTAGGTCTTTTGTCATGGGTCTATTAAAACACAACCAACTTCAGAGCCCTCCTGTGTATTATAACCATCAAAATACAAAGTCCAAACATTATATATACAAGAACTATGCCAAACACTAGTACTACTATGATATACTATACAAATTTCATTTGTGCTAGTTGGACTAGGAAGGAGTTCCAACTGTGTGCCTGGTGGCACTAGGGAAGGCTGAGCAAGGTAGCAGCCAATGTCAGTCTCCAAGAAGCAATTTCCAAAAATCAGACTCGTGAAAGAAATTGGTTCATTCCTCGAAGGGTGTGACAATGTGCTTCATGTAAGGTTCTGATTCCACCAAGATTTGGTTATTCCTGCCCTTATATGGAAGCCATAAATGTTACCAGTTGGTATAAAAATAGCCCTATAATTTGTTGAGCTAGTATTTACTCAAAAATAAACTGTAGGCTTCTGGGATGTCCACAATTACTATGTTTATGCAATCGTGAACTCATTGATCAGATGATAGGTGAATAAGCACATTTCTTAGTTCACCAATAGCTCAGACAAGATTCCTATCCATCCAAATAATATGTTCATCTGTCTTATCCCATTTAGCATTGATTTTCTTAGCTATGGACAATGGAATTACATTTATAGATCCACAAGAATGAACTAAGCAATTATGTACATTGTAATTAAAAATTTCAAACATAAATAAAAACAGAGGGCAAAGTGTGTTAGCTTCTAATATTAATGCATTAAGAACAAACTCCAGGGGACCAAAATACTTACTAGATCCCTTCTGTGAAGTAGAATTATCACTTGAGGAATACTGATCAAGAGCTCAGACAAGCAGTTCCTGCTGGCGTATGATGCTTATAAGCTTGAATATTGAAACCAACTCGAAGGTATTCCACATATCCCCGTCGTGAAGTCCTCATTCTTCTATCAAGGATGATGTCTTCAGGTAACTCATCGAGATATTCTGGTGTAAAGTCATCAACTGTAGGAACTATGCCCACCTCTTCGGTGTCCATAATCAATGGTGGCTCATACAGCTTTAAGTTTTCCACATTCACTATGGAGTACATTTTCATATATATCAACAAATCGAGACGGAAGGCATTGTTTCCAATATTCTCCAAGATGGTGAATGGAACATACCAGATTGGTCGCAAATTCTTCCCTTTTCCCTTCAACCTGTCCTTGCTGATATGGAACCACACTTTGTCACCCACTTGAAATTGGTAGTCGACTCGGTGTTTGTCATGTTGAACCTTGTACCGAGCTTGACTTTTCTCCAACTACTCCTGTACTGCTTGGTGAATCAACTAGATCCATTGAATGAACCACTGTGCTTTGTCCCTGTCATCATGTCCACTGGAGTCATCTTCCCTTCCAAAGACCATATCAAAAGGGTCTTTTGGCAAGTAGCCAAAACATGTCTCAAATGGTGAATGATGCGTAGATGTGTGCACTTTTGGGTTGTAGGAATGCTACACATATGGAAGATGCTCATCCCACAACTTAGGATGTTTCCCACAATAGCCTCACAACAAGTGTACCACAGTGGGGTTGACAACCTCTGTTTTTCTATTAGTTTGTGGATGGAATGTCATGCTTCTTTTCAACTTGGTGTCCATCATCTTCCACAAGATGGTCCAAAACTCTCTGAGAAAGCGAGAGTCCCAATATGACACAATCGATGTGGGCAACCCAAAATGGACCCAAACATGCTGAAAGAAAAGATAAGCAGTCTGCTCTGTAGTGATCTGCTTTTTACAAGGCATTAAAATACACATCTTACTAAAACGGTCAACGAAGACATACAAATAGTCGTGACTTTTCCTAAACAAAGGCAAACCTCCTACAAAATCCATCGACACACTTTCCCATGGATGACTCGGAATAGGGAGTGGTATGTAGAGCCTGAGGTTTCTATTAGAGGGCTTTGAAACATAACACATCACACATCCCTTTACATAGCGAGTCACAATGTTCTTCATATGGGGCCAAAAACAAAATCTTTGTACATGACACAAATTTTTTTCAACACGAAAATGACCAAACACAAGGGAGGTGTGGGCCTCCTAGATTACATGTACCCTTTCTCCTGTGGGTATGCACAATTTGCCAAGGTGATACAATAATTTCCCCTACAAGTGATAGTTGTCCACCTGTGAACCATGGGTTAGTTTTGCATAAATATCCTTAAAGTCATCATCGTTAGAATATTGTTCAACATAACTTTCAAAAGATAACAAACCATTATGCAAAATAACAGAAGCAAAAATAGGAGGGCGAGATAGCATATCGGCCACTTTGTTGCTAGTGGCCTTCTTGTATTTTATTACCAGATGAAACTACTAAAGAAAACCCATCCCCCTGAAATGACGAGATTGCTACAACTTGGTCTGTGACTGAAGACACTACAAGGGCTGATGATCCGTATGGGTGATGGTCTCCTTGTCAATCAAGTATTGTTTCCACTTTTTCACACTTTGGACCAAGGCATATAACTCCTTGTCATAAGTAGGATATTTTATCACAACCTGAGAGAACTTCTCTAAATGGTAACATATTGGCTTCTTTTGTTGCATCAGTATAGATCCCATGGCATATCAGTTGGTGTCCGTCTCAATCTCAAATGGCTATTGGAGATCTGGTAAGGCCAAGACTAGTGCAGTGCTGATCTTTTCTTTCAATGTTTCGAAGGACTTCTGCTTCTTTCCGCCACATTGAAAGATTTTCTTTACACTTTTCAATGTGTGTAAAGGTACTGCAATAATAGAGAAATTGGCAATAAATCTCCTCTAGTACTATACTACACCCAAAAAGTTGCGAACCTCGGTTACACTAGTAGGTTTAGGCCAATTTACAATTGCTTCAACTTTAGAAGGATCAATTTTTAGCTGACCATGACCAACAATATGACCTAGGTAAACCAAAGAGGTTTTCCCAAACTCACACTTTGACAATTTTACATAGAGTTTTTCTTTTTTCAATACATCAAGCACTTTCTTCACATGACATACATGTTCATTCCAACTTTTACTAAAGATAAGAATATCATCTAGATATACAAGAACAAATTCATCAATGAAAGGCCTAAAGAGATCATTCATGACCCTCATGAAAGTGGTTAGAGTGTTGCAAAGTCTGAATGGCATCACCATCCATTCGAACAACCTCTGTTTGGTCTTGAAGGCGGTTTTCCACACATCCTGCTCTACAATTTGAACCTGGTGATAACCAATACACAAATCCAATTTGGTGAAATAGATAGAATTCATTAACTGATCTAATAAATCATATATGTGGGGAAGAGGATAACGATTTTTCACCGTGATTTTGTTTAGTGCTCTATAATCCATGCACATCCTCCATCTACCATCTTTCTTCGGCACTAAGACAATCGGTGAGCTGTATGGAGAAGTGCTCGGTTTGATGACCCCTTGGTTCAATAGTTCCTACACCTGCTTTTTGATCTCCTCCATCTCAATGGTCAACATCCTGTACATGCCAATATTTGGTAAAGGAGTGTCATGCTGCAAATGGATCTCATGTTGTATTTCCCTCTTCGGAGGCAATCCCCTTGGTTCCTGAAACATCTCATCATAGCTAGAAATTAATTCACATCATTCCTTTTTATGCACATGATCACAACCTTGGAAAGCATCGGATAATTCTGCATCTTTTCCCCTTACAACCTTAAGCATGCAACCCTTACTAGAATTCACCAACCTATTCATTTTCCCTACACTTACAAGGCTAGCATTGATTTTAGTTTGATGAGCCCTTATGCTATATTCTACCCCATATTTTGTGATTTGGTATTTGTTTTCATGATGGAAGAAGATTTCCTTTCTATCATATAGATATGGACTCCCTAAAACCATGCCACAGATATCCAATGGTATCACATCAAGTTTTACCTCATCTGCTAACTTAGAAGTGATCACAAATTTATCCTTGCACTGCTTAGTTACATTAATTTTTGCTTTATCATGTATCCATTCAAGTGGGTAAGGTTTTGGATGTGGTTTGGTTTCTAAGCCTAGCTTCTTTACCAAGGACTCTGAAATTATGTTTGCTTATGATCCGGTATCAAATAGAGTTTCCACTTTTGTATGATTTATGATAACTCTAATATGAAATAGCTCAATTCTCTTTCATTCATAAGGAAGATATTCATCTATTGAACTAGTGCCTTCATGTGATTTAGAATTAAATTGAGGTGTAAGAGTACCTTTTTATCTTACTGCTGTAACCAATGATTCATCTCCAGAATTGGATCCAAGGTCTTGCTGCACAGTTGCCACTGTCTTCTACTTGCATTTTCCTCCATACTTCTTTGGTCTCTTTTCCGGGTACAGTTTCCAACAATGATCATCGTCACGACTTTCCTTTTTGCAATGAGTGCACTAAGGTCTTTCTCCTTCATCTTTCTTGGTTGATGTTGTCCTCTTCTCCTTTCCTTTTCCTTTCACTTTGGGTTTTCCATTTGGAGGTTTTAAAGGTGGTTTCTTGAAATGATCATCTCTTTCATTTTTTCCCCTTTTCTCAAGATGGATGGCCTTTACATTGGTCGAGTCAATAGTAGTTGTTTCAAACAATAATAATGAATGTCTAAGGAACTATGTAATGATCCAATATACTCAGTTACTACTTCAGGTGAGTCAAGTGCAATGCCCAAATTAGGTGCCTGTTTTCTAAATTCCTCTGTAAAGCTTTGAACATCCTGACCTCTGCCTTGCCTTAAGAATTAACAATCCATTAAGGCATTTTGTTTATAACCCAAGGGATAAAATTGTTCCTTTAATGCAGAAATGAAACTAGGCCATGAGGAAATAAGATTACCCACACTCTTATTGCTTCACAATTTTCTCTACCACCAAATGAGAGCAGTGCTACTCAGCCGAAGAGAGGCCAGCTAAATCTTTTCTTTGTCCTCTTCGATCTCCTGAATCCTGCAGTAGACTTCAATCTGCCTAATCCAGTTATTAAGCTTTTTTGCATTACTTTCACTGTTAAACATGGGAAGATCAAATTTGACATCTAATTTAAAGAAAGTTTTCTTAGATGCATCCCTTGAATTTCTATGATGATGGTGATGAGAGGAAGAAGAAATTTCACTCATGGAGGGAGAAGGAGGGGGTTCTTCTCCATCATTTCCATGCACTGAACCATGTTCTTCTAGATTTCTCTCTTCTTCTTTCTCCAGTGTTGAAAGAAATTAACTGACATTTTCTGCCATTGTATAGAAGGTTTTGGGGAAATTTCTCTCCTCTTCATGACGAGCCTCTTCATCTGCCATGTTTCTCCTTCGATGTTCATGCCCCGCTTCGGGATCGAAAGACTTTAGTTGTTATATACATAGGGGGGTACCAAGGGAGGTACCCAAGGTAATAATGTAATAATGGGATGGGCCATAGTAATAAATAAGGTGGTTAACCCATATCATGTAAGGGACCACAAGTAGTTAATAATAATGTAATGGGCCCATGGTATTAGTTTGATGGTATGAGGGAACCATGGTAATGATCCATGGTATTGTATGTATGAGGCCTATATAGAGGCTAGAGACTCCACATGGAGAAATAGTGAAGGATTATTGTATGAACAGGCATATGGCTTGTGGAGTGTTCTCCTTCCTTAAGGAGTGAATGTATGGTGTTGCCCTACCTTAAGGGTTTGATATCAATAAAGAATCATTTCATATTATTTCTGGGTTTCTTTGCATTATCTTATATTTTCATATTAGATATATAATATTTCAGGGTTAGATCTACAACATTAGTTTCCCTTTGCCTCTTAGGAGCTTGTTTCCTGTTAGCATACAAACATGCAATTCACGTCTACAAAGACCTGCTCTGATACCACTTAATCCAAAATCCTTTTCTTATAGATGTGTTAAAGAATTACATGCATAAATTGTAGCTTAAACATAGAAATTTAATGCGCACATGAGAGAAGAGGAGAAACACACAAAGAATGAAAGAAGATAAGAAACTTGATAACAGAGTTTGTCTGACTTGGACTACATCTTTGGGCCCTGTTCAATCAATGGGGAGGCCTTCATTCATTAAGTGGCATGAGAAAGAAGAGTACAAGCATCAGTTACAAAAAGGAGTTTTATACCTCCATACTGAAAAATGGCCAAAAAATGCAGAACGCTAATGGAGAAATGGACAACACCATTGCATTTATGGCATCAAGAAATGCTGAAACCATATAAAATTTGTCAAAATCTGATAAAGTGAAAATCTGGCCCTCCTACAAAAATCTGCCTCGAACTACGTGCACTCCCTCCTCTCCCTGGGCACACTGATAAACTGAATTTAAATAAAAAAATGGTGGTGGACTTCACAAGAAATCCGTTGGGCTGAGTTGGTTTAAGATTCAGTTATTATGGAGGAGGTCGGGCGGTCAAACCCTGCCTCCTTTTTTTACACAACATAATGTTATTTAAAAAAAATGGATTGGGTTGGGCCCGCCTTGGGCGACCTGCCCACTCCACTTACCGCCAGTGTCTTCGTTAACAGTTGGTGGGTGGAAGGTTGGGTCCGCACTCCTAGGGCCGGCCCACCCAAACCTTTGCACTGCGTACACGGTCCCGTGGAATGGGGGGAGGGGCTGGGGGTTGCGGCCCGCCCCTCCATAACTGTTGACGGATTGGGGTGGCGAGGTTGGTGGCCTGCCACCCTTTTTTTATAATTTTTTTGTTATAAAACAACCAATATGACATTTTTGAAAAATCTGGATTTTTACTGAAGGAGTCATTTTAACCGGGTGACAATTTCGCCCAGAATTTGTCCGGAGTTGGCCGGATTCCATCTGTCGGAAAAAGTCCAAATTGTGTCTTCATTAATCCTATCCGATCAATAAAAATTCAACCCAAATTTTACTACCTCTATCTTCCTCATCCGGACTCGGATTTAGGTGTCGTTCACACCGTTGGAATCAGGGTGACGGGCACTTCAATTTGATGTCAAGTTAATTGTCTTTCTGCCAATTTTAATTTTTATCCTCTTCCATGCCACTGGTGTCTGGAGATCCACCTAGATCAGGTCCATACCCATGCTTTTGACATTCAATACAATGTTAGAGCTTTGCATAAACTTAGATGGATGATTGTTGCTATTGCTGGGCTTGGTATCTATTCTCAGGAAGTTAAATTTTTGGGGCTTGCTACTGACGATGGTCTCGATTGACCTTTGTTTTAACTTTGTCATCTCATTGGACAAAGACTTAATGGTATAGCTCAAGATTTCAAGATTAGTGGCTTATTCATCCTTGGCCTTACTTGAAGAGGCCTGAGACCTTTTACTTGTGTCATTGGATTCATTTGATGGTTCGTTGTCGGAAATTACTCTGATTGCATGCAAGTCCTTCTCAACTGTAATGGCTTCTTTTTAATTCTCATCCAAATTTTCTTTTTCAATTCTCTTAATGAACTGTACAATACTTGTTAGTAAGGAAGAAGTTTAGTAATCAATTGTGATGCTGACATGAGTTTTAATACTCGCAGGAAATTTGTTCAATATGAGGTTGAACCTATAATTAAAATCTTTAACTTTTTATTTCTACTTCATCTTCATATTTCCCAAGTCTTTTAATAAAATGCTGGAGTTTTTTCATCGGCAAACTATTCAAGGGAAAACTTTTTAAACGCCTTCCAATTTTGGATTGAGTTTGGAGGAATATTGTGGTACCATGCAATTGCTCTACCATCTAAGGTACAAGGAAAAAATTATACATGCAATATCATCATAATGTAACTCGAGCATCTGCAGGTGTAGGTAGAAGTTATCCAAATGGTCTTCCGCTTTGACTACTTTGACAGGGTCATACTTCGTTAGCATATTTTTTGGGCATCTCAGAATCTTGTGTAAAAACCCTGGTAGAGCAAGTGGGCCGTAAGACATCTAATCAAGATCTTGGTCTTCCATGTCTTCATCTCTGTGCTCCTCCTATTCTTCATAATCTAAGGGATCTTCCTCCTCCTCTTCGTGTAAACCTAACGAGTGGAAATTTTCATCTGAGAACACAACGTTGTCTCCATCACCCTCATTAAAAGATTAAGGTTGCTTTGGTTTCTCTACATTTTATGTAGTCTATGTTAACTCTTCAAGGGTGGTGAGAACCAAATATTTGACTGTAGATACCATTATCCCAGTAGGAGTGGTTGCATTCTTCTTTGGAGAAAAAAAAGGGAATATTATATACTCTAGGGATTAATCCAATAGGCTTTGCAAAGAAATGGGCTATAGACCAAATGGATGGGATATGATCGTAAGATATTTCACAAGTTTGTCCAAGATTGGGTTGAGAAGATCCACCAACTTCAGGAATATGAGTAGGCAAGGTGTTGGGAATATTTCTGCCTTGACCAAAAGAAGTATGATGAGGATGGTAGGAGTTATTAGCCATAAAAATCTAGCTTCCCTCCTTCTAGCATCAAACATATTCATAGTTCTAGAACTGCCAACATTCAAAGGCATCTCCCCAATATGTAGTCCCAATTAGACCTCACAACATTTGGGATAGGATCCCCATCCGAAATATGGCTTGGTTATAATTTTTCTTAAAGGTTTTCCTTGGATCTAACTGGTAGCAAGAGAGAGGAACACATATGTTCCCTCGAAAAGAAAGTGAGTGTGCTAGTGAGTGTTTAGTTGTAGGTGTGTCAAGGTTCTTCTACAGTGGAAGGGAAAAGAAAGTGAGCCTCTAAGAGAGAGGTAGTAGTACCACCCTAGCGAAGACACACACAAATAGTAAAGATCTGTCTAACATCCAACAAAATATTCTACAAATATTTGACGATCATTGCAACCATTACAACACATTCTCAATATGATAAGCACTAAAATAACTGAAATAGTTCAACTACTTTAGTATAGGTGAAAAAAAACAAGAATCATAACCATTCATAGAATAGTATTACAAATATTCGCAATCCATGGATGAAGAACGTGTTGGCCATCAAGCTTCATATATTAAGTAAAAGTTCCAAGACACATGTATACAATGAAGACCACTAGCTCTAATAGTGGAGTGTTGGAGCCACTACTTGCTCCAGAAAAGAACTAGCTTGTCTCTCGGATGCCTTATGGGAGGAGCCAAGGTGAAAAGTATTTTTCTTGTACAATGAGGGTGTATATATAACCAATGCAGCGATCCTTCACCTCCCTTATGACTCTTTGAATACCCTCATGATTTTTTTACTTCCCCATGACTTTTCAACTTTACATGACTCGTCATATTCTATACATTTCCTTTGGACTTCCACTTTACAATACATTTTCGAATAAAAATTTACATAATCCACAAAATGATGTGGAATATGATTAATCATGACATGAAATGACATGACACTAATGACATGGACTGCATGATAACATGGAAATGTCAAGCCATTATTTTTTGTTGCTTGTTGTGTGTCTTCTTGAAAATTATCTCTTTTCTACCTCCATATGGCTTAGAGATGAGGAGTCTTCAGTGTTATCAGGTCTTGAGTTGTGGTCACAAACTAATGTCCTTTTCCTTTATCCTGATTAATCAACTTATATCTTCAACTACATAGGTGTATTCTAGCATGATCTCCTTCTCCATCTCCTTCTTCATATTCTTGTCATAACATGATAGAGTACCTGCATCTGCAATTCACTCATGGAAAGACAACATTAGTCTAATAAACACCTAATCTAAGATGTTGCATGATGATCCATTGACTGAGATGGAACAAGGTGGTAGGCTGAGGGAGAGGCCCAGTGACTGCACAATTTCATAGCTCATGCGTTAGAGGTCCAGGTCTAAGCCTTGAGACTGTGCAATACACAGTTCAAGATGGATTGGGCTTAAAGATTGTGCAGTTGGGGATCTCAAGGATCTAAGATGAGGGCTTGATAACTGTCGTTTCCCACTGCACATTATTGGAAGGACGGGGAGACCAAGTGATTATGTGATTATTCACTTTAGGAGCTCAAGCATTGGGCTTGAGGACTGAAACTACATAATGTGCAGTTCAGACCTAGCTACAGGAGATGATTGCGTAGTTTTGGATCTTATGAGTTGAGTTTGAGGACTGAGACTACAAAATTCACAGTTCTGGGAGTCAAGAAATGTGCACTACGCAGTGCCAAGAGGAATGGTTGTTGCTTGAGTGCTAACACTATGCCATGCGCAGTCTGGGAAGGTGGGAAGAGGATAGGTTGTTTGGTCAAATTTTTCCAGATTTGACTAAGTGTGGGAATCATGAAGCTGATGTAAACAGTGACAAGACTTGATTGTGATCACACACTTAGAACACTTTATAACACAACATAGATCACCCAGAACACATAAACAACATACTTCCCTCAGTATGATAACTTTGCGACTGAATTACACCAAGTGTGATGCCAAAGATACACTACGATAGTGACGACACTCGTGCGATAGTGCTTGAAATGTTGGAAATGAGTGCAACACATGCTTAAATTATAAGATAAATTCATTTACACAAATATTACCCCAAAAAATCTCCAAAACTAGCTTTTGTGCAACGTGTGACACTCCACATGCCAAAACATGACACTTTGATTTTCTTGCAGATGGGACAAAAAGCACTTAGAGAAAACACATGCAATAAGTCTTAATGCTTGAGACGATAGTAAGCAAGGTCAAAGTAGGCTCTGAAATTTGGGTGTAGCCAAAATTTTGGAGGGTGTTGTAGCAATGACAACATAACACTTAGAAAAGGTTGCATTTGTCAAATTCCCAAACAATGGGAAACCACTTATCAATCTAGCAAACTAGGCATGTAGGCCAACATAAAACAACCCTTAAAAATGGTGCATCTCTCAAATGCCTAAAGATAGGCATCAAATATTTACAAAATAGTACAAAACACCAGCATATAACCATGAAGAAAATGGCACAAGGCCATCAATAGAGCCTCCATGGAATAACCCAGATCATATCTAATAGGAACCAAAATGATCGTGAAGCCTCAACTATGGCCACCCTGATGCAATCCAACAACCCGCACTAGCAGATAAGCAGATAAAAATGACCATAGGGCTCATGTCATCACGAGATCCTTCACACCAATGAACCCCATCCCTAATTATATCCACCATATTGTGCTCCAAAACCAGCTAACCAAAATTATAACCCATTGAGGATAAAATGTCCTCGACGATGGCATCTAAAGGAACAATGAAGTTTCCATTGCCCCCTTGTTGTGTATATCTCTTGCCAAAGAAGAGGATTCTAATCTACTCTTCCTTAGCAAAGAACAACAATCATTGTCCTCACCAACTGCCAGAACAAACCTCGCAATCTTTGGCCTCTTCACCATGGCCAAACCTACAACTAAATCCACCATCTTTGACCACATTATGTTGGATAAAGCCTCCTCATGCCACCATCCTGATAAACTATCAAAGCCTAGAAACCCTCGACCCTCGTAGAAAACCCTCGCAAAGTCCTCTCCATTCACATATGATTTAAAACACTATAAAAAAGTACTTCTATCATATAATATTCTCCCTAATGTGGTTTTTTGAACTCGTAACATCCTTTGCACAGAAATAATGGGTCGATTATGAGGAAAATTTCACCCCCACAACAAAATGGGCTACCACCAGGACACTCTTTGCCTTGGCATCTCAGAAGGGTTGGAAGTTCCATCAAATAGATGTAAAAAGTTCTTTCTTGAATGGAGATTTTAAAGAGAATGTTTTTATGTCCCAACAAAAAGGATTTGTTGTGAAGGTTCACGAACACAAAGTATACAAGATTTTAAAATCCTTGTATGGCCTTAATCAAGCACCACAAGCCTGGTACAAGAACTTGATTGAGAATCTTCTGAAACTCAATTTCAAACATTATGATCTTGATGATGAAACTTTATTTGTTAAGAAAGTTGGAAAAATATTTGTGTATCTTGTGGTGTATGTAGATGATCTTTCGATGGCAAGGAACAATGAGAACTATATTGCATCCAAAAAGAAAGAACCAAGGAAAGGATTTAAAATGACATGTTTAGGCTATGTTCACTACTATCTTTCTATTGAAGTAACCCAATATTTGAATTTTATATTCCTCTCTCAAAATAAGTACACTGGAGATCTGTTGAATAGGTTTGGCATGGCTGAGTGAAATCCTTTAACTACTCCAATGGAACATAATTTAAAGCTCACATCCATTGAAGGAAAAGAATTTCAGGATGCAACAAAGTATAGACAACTCGTATGAAGTCTCAACTACCTGACTACCACCAAACTAAACATTTTATTTGTTGTTGGAATCTTCTCTGGGCTTATGAAAAGTTATTTTCATTAGTCAGTTGGAAAAAGTGTTCTAAAGAGCTTAAAGGGAACTCAAGACATGAACTCAAGACATGGACTCAAGTATACACATGTGGGTGACTTCAGCTTGATTGGATACTCTGATTCATACTTTCATGTAGATAAAGAAATTGGCGTATCACCTTCAGGTTATGTTATGAGTCTTGGATCAAGATTTGTCTCCTCGAGGTCACATAAATAGTTAGTAATAGTAGATTCCACAACTAAGGCAAAATATGTGGTAGCAACTAAAGAAACAAAGGAAATTGTGTGGATCAGGAAAATTCTGGAAGATTTGTAGGAGAAACAATTATGTTCAAATCCTCTTTTGATTGACAACACTTCTTCATTAAAGTTGGCAAAGAACCAAAAGTTCCATGATCGAATGAAGCACATCAATTAAAATGCCATATTATTTGACATCATGTTGAGGCCAAAACGATCCACCTATGACATTGTTCCACAAATGAGCATATTACAAACATATTCACCAAAGCACTTGGTAGGGAAAAGTTTGAAATATTCAAAATGAAGCTTGGACTCAGCAACATCCCTTTGGATTAAGGTCAGGGGGTGTTGACATCTAATATTTGGGATTAGGAAAACGTATGTAAATATTTAAATAGAAAAAAATAAAGGAAGTTAGAAGAAGAAGATACATAGGGATATGAAACATAATAGTCTCCCTCTCCTTTTATATATTCATATTCTCTATTAATGAAAAACACAATTTGATTCGGAGTTACAAACCTAGCCTGATAGGAAAGACACTTAGAATAATCATATTAGGTAAATGAGAGTAGTAAACATATGATGGAATGATAACAAGCACAATCCTTAGACATTTGTTTGCCTTTTTATGGCATGTGAAGCATCAAGGGGCTTGCACAAGATGATTGAACAAGTCTAGTCTAAAGACAAGGGTAATTTGTAGCACATGGGATGAATGGATGAGGGTAGAATGTAAGCATGTAGAGATTCACCCATGAGAATGCATTGAATCAACTAGAGTGGATATGGTGGGATAATGCATGAGTCAGGTGAGCACAAAGGAGCACATATGACTATTAAGACAAGTTGGGCCAAACTATCATTTGGGAAAAGTATGTAATACGAAACATTGACCCATCCGAATTGGAAGGATGCAAACTTCTTCAATTTGGAACGATCGCTTGTAAATGTGATAAGAGAGTTGGCTAAGGAAACTATCATTTGACCAAGTTCCATTTGGATTATAAGTGCTAATATGAGATGAAGAGTTGGTGAAATATTTGGAGGGGAAATGAATAAGCTTATATGGGCTTGGATAGTGTGAAATCACTCAATGTCTAGCATGATTTGGTGGTGCATTGCACAAGTCATGACATGATTTTTTTACATGACAAAGTGTAGGGAGATAAGTTCTTTTTAGTTAGAGGCAAAGATAAGCATGCAAACACAAGACAAATAAATACACAAGCTTCTGCTTGAATAAATAATTTATATTCATTAATTATTCTCTCATATACATCCACTGAGCTACGGTTATTCTTTCTTCTTGCTTCACATTACAATGGCCCAACCACAAGTATATAAACACCAAAATTTTTAAATATGGAATCATGAAAGCTTTGACTTTCCTTTCCTCATGCAAATTAATACTTCACATTTAACTAAACTTTTCTAAATTTCCTTTAACTTAAATCAACATTTTTCTTTTTCTTGACTCAGCTTTTCTAGACAAAGCATTAAAATTCTCAAAATGGCTCACTTTACTTCTAATATTCGACTCAAATCATTTTCCTTAAATTAACTCTACTCTTCATGCATTGCATTCATACGAGAGTAATTACTATTTGTAAAACTCCCCCTTAATTACAACCATATGACTCAACCTTAACTTAATGGTAACTCAACTATGCATGCTACGCTTGCAATAAAAATTTGACACAAAAAAAAAT
This sequence comes from Pinus tabuliformis, assembly GCA_031772625.1. Classification (NCBI taxonomy): domain Eukaryota; kingdom Viridiplantae; phylum Streptophyta; class Pinopsida; order Pinales; family Pinaceae; genus Pinus; species Pinus tabuliformis. The sequence goes on from CM062813.1 coordinate 881,393,700, forward strand.
TTACAATGCAATTTTTTTTTTTCATTTCTTCCATATTCTATACCCTTGAAACTGCTTCATTTTTAGTTACGCTTTCTTGATGTAGGATCCATATTTCTTCACTTGCTGCTACTACAAATTTTCTTTGACTTATTTTATACTTTTTCTAAAAATTAATGTAGTCTTTTAGGGCCTATATTCTATATCTTCCTCTTTAAATATTTGTTCACTCATGGACTACTACTACAACTTTTCATCTTAAAACTATGAACTTTTCCATGCTTCTTCCGCTTCATATTCCTGATTTTCTTTCTACCATATTTCTTGATAGTAGAATTTGATCTCTTCATGACTCCATTTTGAAAGGTTGTTTCAATGATTTATTATTTGTCTTTAGAAACTTCCATTCCCTTTCCTATGTATTTTTCTTCAACTTCTCTTTCAACTATAATTGTAACTAGTTTGTTGCCCTGTCTACTTGCACACCCAAAATCAATGTTAAAAACGTCTTCATTATACTCTGCAGTGAGATCTTTCTCTATTTTTTCTTTCTTCTCTGTCTCTTCAACTACATTGAGGTATCTTCCACTGTTATGCTCTTAGTGGATATTCTCATCAAAAACTCATGAATTACTTTATCCTCTTCTTAATCATCAATTGTTGCTAGATCACACACTACATCATGAGAAATTGTAACTATTGCTTCATAACTTGCTTCTAAAGTGGTAGCTTCAGCCTTCAATTCTTCATCAAACATGGCCCTTTACATATTTCCACAATCATTCCTTGTTCCAAAATAGAGACCACAAATTCCATCAACATAATTTTTGTCCACTTTGTGGTGAGATATCTGAGAACGCATGAGCTCATTAACAATTTCAACTTCACCAAATTCATCATTTGTTGTTGGATTCATGAGAGATGCACTTTCAACTCTACAAATGATTACTTCATATGAAAAACTATCTTTTTTATTCTCAAACTTAAATGTTTCAAACTCTTATGCAAAGAGGTCATCATCAACTACAATCATACCAACTAGATCACACATGTTATTCACTTCTTTATTGGAAGCTTCATCATCATCAAAAAGGTTTATTGTTGGATTCACCATTTCACAACGCACTTTGCATTCACCATCCACATGTTCCTCATCATAGTCGGCTTCACCATCCATGTTATAGTGTAATGAATAAAATATATATAAATAATGTAAAATAATATAAATGATAATAAGCATAAATAATTATTAATTAAATAGTAATTAGGTTGAAGAGGCATGTCTAATTGAGACATGACTCTTCATGAAGAGTCACTTGCCTGATATATAAGCAAGCCTCTCGTTCTCATTGTAAATCATTCATTCTTATTCAGACATAATAATATATAATATTTGTATCCTCATGGATATCTTGATATTCCAAGACTTTTGGAGTAATTAATTTACAGAAGGAACTTTGTTCGCTTCATTTGGTATCAAAGGAGTTTGGTCTTCTAGGTTGTTTAACGGGTGCACAAAGCTCGTTCTCTGATCCAACTCTTTGGCTATCAACTCTTCGTCAAATTTATTGTTGTTGCAATTCAAGTGTTTCGCTAAATATTTTGGGTTTCTCCGTCTCGCTACCAGGTATTTGGCTATATATATATATATATATATATATATATATATATATCACAAAAATAATAATAAAGATTATTAATTAAAAAAAAAAAAAACGTCATATAAAAAAAGAGATTAAAAAAACATAGAAAAAAATCAAATTCAAAAAAAAAAAAAAAAAAAAGTGCATAATAAAGATAAGAGGGAATCTTTCCAAGTATATTAAAACTTTTTACGTGTAGAAGCCTGTGGTTTTAAAAACAACCCATGCTAATTGCCCATGATATTTTAAAAAGTTAAAAAAAACAAAACAAAAACAAAAACAAAAAACAAAAGGAATACGTTTTACTTTTTATGTGGAGAATATTTTAACGGAGGTTTTAAAAACAACACATGGTATTTTAACATCGTGACTGTGTCATATGAAAAGACATGACCTTTATATTTATTAAGTGGGGTGACATTAAAAGTTTATCAAGGAAGTAATTAAGTATATAAAAAAAAGGGGACCAATTTATTATTAAAAAAAAGGAAGTGAAACTACTATTATTATAAGATAATAAAGTTATTTTGAAAAGGGGTCTTAATATAAAGAAATACATACATATATAGAGGGAAACAATATAAAGGAGTATTTTTTTTTAATAAAAGGGTATTCAAGTTTTTAACAATCCACATTAAAAGAGAATATTTGAAAAATATATATAGAAGAAATAAGTGACATTTTATAATAAAAATAACTCCAATTGACATATTGTTTACGTAAAAACATCAAGGCAAAAATGGAGACTAGTAATGAAAGGTTTCCTGAAACTTTTAGTACATGTGTTTACACACTATTTAAAATCAAAGGATCACTCGCAGGAAGAGACATCATAATCTCTATCAATCCTACTGATAGAAGTAATTATGTTAGTCCTAAATGTGTTAACCAATTGGTGATTCCTAAATCAAATATAGTTGAAACAAATTGTTCTGGCATATGTGATAAACAATACGACATAAGCAATCTACACCTAAGTATTGGAGATTACACTTTTACCTCGTAATTCACTGTGAAAACTTTATTTCTTAACAATAGCGATATGTTTTGGGCTTACCCTAGATGGAAACTCTAGGTTCCTTTATTCTAAATAAAAAGAAGAAGTTTTTAACATTTTCTTACAAGAAGAAGAAAATAACGCTCCAAGATTTTACACTAAAAGAAAATTCAATAACACCCGAAGATATCTCAAATATTTCAAAAGTAATGTCTCAAGAAGGTAAAAAGGTATTACAAATATGTAAAAAGAAATTGACAAAATCAATGTTGGCAAAAATGAAGAAGTTTCCTGACTTAAAAACCATAGTGAAAAATTGCTGACACAAATTAAGAAACTTAAGAAGGATAAGAAGTCATTAGAAAACCGGGTACAACAACTTATCAAGAAGGAAGCATCAAATGTAGGAATTCAAGTTGATGACAAAACAACGAATACTGATTCAGTGAATGTCACAACTCAGGAAGAAAACAAGCAAGTTGAAGAAAAGACGCGCGTGGATGTTGTAGTTCAAACAATGAACATCCCCAGTGAATGTTTCATAACCAACTCAACACCATCTTCACCAGAAGAAAATATAAAAACTATCACATGCCCAGTAAGGAGAAATCAAACCCAAAAAGTTCCATATCAGCATCCGAATCATGAGAACAGACGAATCAACCATGCTACATATTTGAACCATTCAGAACCAAAACAACAAACTGATGTTCTAGGTAATAGTGATGTAATATGAATCCACTCTTATGCTAACAAGTCGTTACAAAATTCCAATGATCAGAATGCTATACAGAAGATTAATCTGGGGTGGTCTGATCCTTTCTTAGTGCGATAATTTTGGTTGTCACTAAGAAGATAATATCAGCTTGTATCGACGAAGATGATTGTTCCAAGATAGAAAGACGTTTGAAGCCGAAAAAGAGATCAAGCCTTTTTTCATCGACAAGCTTTGAGGACAAAGATTTTTGAGGAAGGAGGCAATGTAACAAATAAATATATATATATAAATAATGTAAAATAATATAAATGATAGTAAGCATAAATAATTATTAATTAAATAGTAATTAGGTTGAAGAGGCATGTCTAATTGAGACATGACTCTTCATGAAGAGACACTTGCCTGATATATAAGCAAGCCTCTCGTTCTCATTGTAAATCATTCATTCTTATTCAGACATTATAATAATATATAATATTTGTATCCTCATGGATATCTTGATATTCCAAGACTTTTGGAGTAATTAATTTATAGAAGGAACTTTGTTCGCTTCATATAGTGGGGTTCTCAAGCATCTATATGCTCTTGCTCTACTTCACATGTAAGTTCTTAAACTTCTCATTCTACAATCTTTTCTATGTCTTCTTCATCCATATACATGTCCACATCATGGGTTTCATTTTTATAGCATTTATGACCATCATCCACATTTGGGTGTTATTCTCGATCTTTTCTTTCCTCCTAGAGTCTTGCTCATTTACTCTCAGACATGTAGTTGACTTTCTATTGATTCTTCAACAGACTATAAATGAATTTGCTGCTTTATGTCACTTTCCTTTATACCAAATTCTATTACCATGGCGTTCCATGCTTCCTAGGAAGATGTAGCTTTTTCTACCTTGCAAAAGGACTTCTCATCCAATGCATGTTTTATAAGATCTAATACGAAGGCATCACATACTTCATCATATAAGTTATTAGACCAATACTCAATCAACTTTTTACATTGAAGAAAAATTTTCATTTTGACAGTTCCCAAAAATTAAATTTCTTATCAGTAATTTTTGGAAGTATTACCAAATCTATCCTAATCCATTCATCCTCGAATTGTTCTAATTCATCTACTTTTATTTTATATGCCCCAACTGTGGTGAGAACCTCTATGAGCTCTTCAAAATACTTTGGCTCTTGATCTCTTTTATCGGTTTTCTTCAGTATTTCTTCGTGACCCATGACTATCGTATTTATTTTGTCTTTTGTCTTCTTTCTTTATTGTGACAACATTCTAGAAATTAATGTCGTATATACTTGATTATCTTTAAAAATAAACATTTTAACCTTCACTTTAATGGTGGCTCCCAACAACTACTAGCAACTTTGCTAAGATCTTCTACGCAGATTCTTATGGAGGCTCATGGCTACAACTTACGGTGGAGACTCCTTCTTTGGTCAGTGGTGGTGGCTCTTTCCTCTTGATATGGTGGTGGCTCTATAGGCTACTCACCCTAATCTTTTAGTAGTTGGGTTTAAAAACGTTTAGCGAGCTCTAGTTTCTACTTATGGACAAATGGATGCAAACTTTGATTTGCAGGCTACTCACAATAGCCAAGGCTCTTAGTGGAAGTAGCTCATGACCTTCTTAACTCTTTTGATTCTTTGAAACCTTGCTAAACCTTTCTCTAATACCACTTATTATTTAGAGGCAGAGATAAACATGCAAACAAAATACAAATAAGTACACATTACAATGACCCAACCATGAGTATATAAGCACTAAACTTTATAAATATAGAATCATGCAAACTCTAAATTTCCTTTCCTCATGCAACCTATGACTTAACGCTTTAATTAAATTGTTCTCACTTCACTTTAACATAAATCAACATTTTTATTTTCCTTATTTTAGATTTTTTTGACAAGGCATTAACTTTATAACTCTAACTCACTTGAATTCTAATATTAGACTTAACAAGATTTCCTTCACTTAAATTAACTCTTCATACATTGCATGCATATGAGAGTAATTACTATTTCTATCAAGTGAAACAATTTTGATCTATGACAAAGTTGCAATCGATGGTAGTAAATCAAATAGGAAATTTTGGGATAAGTTTGAATGAATTGTGTGCTCTTATAATTTTTAAATTTCTATATGAGACTAGAGTTCACTTGGTTGTAACACATTTGAATATTTGACAATTGTTGGGCCAACTGGGTTGTTGATTCTATAATGTTACTTTCATTCATATCATCTGCATATTGGTTATGTCAAGGAAAAATTGTATGGAATGATTATCTACATACTTTAATAAGTGTTAAACTTATGAATTTTAATAATCTTGAAATATTAAAAGTGAGGTGGTATGGAATCACATAGTTTCCGATTGAGAAAAGCGATGAGATGAAATTAGTCTTGATGCACCACAATCCTATAGTGCCTATAGTGATGGGACATCTAGGTGTCCTAAGTCAGCCTCCAATCTTGGTGACTATAGGGGCGTAACGATGGTTTTTTAGGTTAAAAAAAGTTTATGCTAGAGGTACTCTTTCAACCTCCTTCATAATTCTTTTATATATAACTCTAATAAGTGAGGAAGGTAAATCGCATATTCGTTATTCCCTAGTTTGAAATGATTACTAATACTACTTGGTTTCGTAATAATGCATTCATGGGTTTCTAATTACTAGATGAAAATCTTTACCAAAATCTTAATACCTAACAATAAATTAATATTAAAAAATACTAAACTGAACTTTGTATATATATATTTTTTATAATATTAGTAGAAAGTATTTTAACAAAAAGGAAAAATTTAAATACTAAAATATTATCTAAGAAATAATAAAATTATTTTTATTTATCTCTTTGATATATTTGTTCAATAATAGAAATAAAATTGAGATGTAAGACATATGCAAGATTTTTTTGGATATATATATATATATATAACTAGAAAACAATTGAGAAAATATTTAAATTTTTTTATCATTATACTGTATCTAATTTCTTGCAATTTATATCAAAGTTTTTGTTGAAGTAGTTCAAACATTTCACATATTTAACACACACACACACACACACACACATATATATATATATATATATAACTCATGGAGTGTAAATCAATTGAAAATCACCTTGTTATACAGTATTATGTTAAAGCATGAGATTCAAAGTTCAAATCCCCATGAGTTAGGCCAACCAAAAAATAATATTTTTTTATCTATTTATTTGTTATATTTTTAGAATGTGGTATGTATATCGTAATTATTTTGAAATCAAATTATCTTTAATTTATTATTTTATGTAATTTTTAATATAATTTTCAAATAATTATACATTAAATTAAATACTTAACAATTAGTTTAAAATATTCTAACTTTTCAAAATGTTATATTTTAATTTTATAATTAATTAAAATTTTAATATAATTAGCATATTCTAATTTTATATTTTATTAAAAATGATTAATGAAAAAAGAAAAATATACTATAAAATAAAGAAATTAATATGATTAAATTTTATGTTGTCGCTTGGTTACCCCCACAAAATGAAGATCCCAACAATTCATTGTCTTTATATAAGATAACGCAAATGGTAAGTGAAATATAAGAATCCTCTGTATAAGCGTGAGATAGTAGCAGCCTGGCAGACTAAGGGTGCATAGTCAGAGTCAATTTTGTAGTTGTTAGATAATATTGTCTTAAACTGATATGATTTTAACTTAATTGTTAATTGTCTTAAATGGGTTTCATCTTAATTTTCATTTTCTTAAGTGGCCATTGTCTTAAATATAAAGATTTTTCTTAAATTATTTTTGTTCCAAACTATTTTTGTCTCAAGTATATGGTTTTGTCTTAAAATATTTTGTCTCAAAATATTTTTGTCCTATATATAAAGTTTTGTCTATTTTTGTCTTAAATATAAAGTTTCGTCTTAAAATATTTTTTGTCTCAAATTGTTTCTGTCTTAAATTTTATATTTAAGCCAATAAATTGATATTAAATTTTAATGTAAAATAACTAAAATAAAAAGTGACTTTTAAAGGCAAAATATTTTTTTTGCTTAAAAAAATGTCTTAAAAATTCCCTTAGTGTAGCTACTTTCCCCAATTCTTCTTCATTCCATGGAGTGAAAGATTTAGGCATAGGAGCCTTCATCAAGACTTCAGTTGCAGATATTAAATCACACAGTCGACTTTCACAACGAAACATAGCTAAGAACTCAAGCACATTTACAGATACAAAAATAGAATAAAAACAGAGTGGTTGCACAGTAAAAAAACAGACTTGAGATTTCCATAAATATATTCCAACAAGTATACTTTAGATTATATTTTCGAATACATGAAAATAAAAAAATAAAAATAAAATAAAATAAAAATAAAAATAAAAATAAAAAAAATTCCTTCACCAAGTAAAACAAAATTTCTTACTACGATATACACTTCACCAGGAATTGTGGAGTAACTCTCTGCATTTTTACGTGCCCACCACAAATTCCTCCATAATTTTCTTCTCTTTTTCTCCAAGACTTACACCCTCAAATAAAAATAAAGACATCTACATACATGTTTAATAAAAACATATAATTTTAATATTTTAATACATGACAAGACAAAATATTTAAAGCCTAGGATGGGTGTTTGTACTAAAACATGATTTTTTGAACTTGGAGATGTTGTCAAGTGTAAGTAACAATTGTGGAATAAATGTTTGACCATACGTTTTTACGAACCCTGCATAAAATGCCCATTTTTTCTTAATTACTTGATGCATGTTGCGGAATGGAGAATTTTTACTCCTACTCAAAACTTCATTTAATCCACGTCCTTCAGTCTGCAAACAAAAATCAGCAACCTGCAAAAAAATCTACTTGGTTGAATAACACCTGTACCACAAGTATGGTTGCTGTCAGAATATTTAACCGAGTGGTTGGGATTAATTTTCTAGCACTCCCTCTTAATCACAACTGTTGTCATTGACAATTCCCAAATAGTCTCTTAGATAGACAAAATTTTCACGTGCCAATGGCTTTGTGAAGATGTCAGCAAATTGTTCCTGTGACTCGCAATGTTGCATAACAATTTCACCATTGTTAATCAATTCTCTAATAAAATCATATTTAGCATCAATGTGCTTGGTCCTCTTGTGAAAAACAAAATTCTTTGATAGTGCAATTACAGAATTGTTGTCGCTAGAAAATAGTGGTGGTTCCCTCTTGTTCATGGCATAAACCCCTCAACATTATTCTCATCCAAACTGTGTTGCTTCTGTTGTGGCGACATATTAAACTTTTGTTTTTGATAATGACACTATTGGTTTCTTCTTAGAGGATCGTGAAATGGAGCCCGAGCTTGAATGAAAAACATATCCTGACGTGCTCTTTCTATCATCAACACTTTATACTCACTCACTGTCAGTGTAACCAACCATCCTAAAATCATTTGTAGCGGTGTACAAAATACCATACTCCTCTGTCCCATTGACATATCTTAAAATCCTTTTAGTTGCTTGCCAATATGTCTCCTTGGGTGTCTCCAAGAACCTTGACACCAAACTCACTGCATACATTATATCTGACCTAGTTGTTGTCAAATACATCAAGCTTCCCACCATATTTTTGTATAATGTTAGATTGACATTGTTGTTGCAATATTATTTGCTCAACTTCAACTCCACGATAGTTGGAGTTTGTGCGGGCTTGTTGTTTTGCATATTAAACCTCTCCAAAATGTCTGCTACATACTTTGCTTGGGAAATAAAAATACCATTTTTTGTTTGCTTCACTTCTATGCCCAAAAAATACCTTAACAACCCCAAGTCAGTCATTTCAAACTCTCTTTTCATGACTCCTTTGATATAAGCAATGAGGAGATCATCACTCCCTGTAAAAATCAAATCATCTACATATAAAACAACAACAACAAGCTTACCATCACTCTTTTTAATGTAGCCAGTAGGCTCGCTGACGCAGGAGGCTTATGAAAACAATGTGGTAGTCTTAAAACTAGACTATTGGTTACCTTATAACCAATCAGATGCGTTATAGCAGATTCTTTTGGTCCCACATTGACTTCCATTTAGAAACATGTGCTTCACCCTACGCCATTGATCTCGTCATCTAATCCGATGGTTGATAGTCACCCGATCATCACACATCGCAAATCACAATTTCTCCTGACCAAGGTTCATTCACTCATGAATGATGTGATACGATATTAATCCAACGATCAGCATCAACAGTGATCCAATGGTCGGCAGTGATATTGCACGGGGATCTGCGTGACATTTACCTGCCCTCACCGAGCCGATAAGGTTTATAAACCTTGGTCTATAAAAGTTCGGGTCCGCATTTGAGATTATCGTCTGATCATCTTAAAACCTGATATCCATTGGATAATGGAGTCCATCAAATCCTATGGCTTGTGGGTCTTCAACTAACACATGGGTTAAAAATAGGCCTAACCCCCGCCGTTGACTGTGATGTAAGGGGTTGAATATGAGATCGACGGTTAGGATTGAGTGTAGCCCCTCAACCACGATCAATTATTTATGTAATCTCCTACCCCCGTCCTTAATGCCAATGACCACGATTAACACATAAACACTGAGATTCACAATTAAAGTGTGAAATGGAGAAAATACCTGGTTGAATTTCCGAATGCAGATACATAGAGGTAAATGAGTGTCTTCACCAGAATTACACATAGTCGCACACTGAATCAAATTCTTCAATAAAATAATAGTTACAGAGTCTTGGCCCTCTCAGCTCAATTACAACAATTTAACAAACCTTTGTTCCAATCTCAAAGCTCTATCTATCACTCACTCTCGCCTCTCACTCAATTCTCGATCATCTTGGCTAATCCCTTTCCATTACAATTTCTTCTCTTTTATGAGTCAAATCCTATTCTAACTGTACTAACAACTTGATCTCTATTTTAATAAATCTAACAATCAAATCTCTATTTTTAAGCTCTACTACACACCTATGCTAACAACTTATCCCTTAGTCTAAAATAAGACAATTTCCTAACTATTACAATAATGAAGTACAGATCATTTTCGAGAGATCCAACCCTCTCAACCAAAACTGACTTTTGACCATTCAAGTCATTGAAATTCAACTCATTTTGCCACAACATGTGAACAAACCATCACATTGCTAGCTAAGTCCAGATGCTTCTGCATCAAACTCCCATGGAAGAAAAGAATCATCCCTCATACTTTCAGGGTTTACTCCATACTTCTGCATCTCTTTTGTTGTCAACCAACTAGCATCCTCCACTGGCTATCCTTTCCATTTGACTAGATATTGAAAATAAACTTGTCCTCTGGTTCTTTTGGATACTCTTTCTCCAAAACAACTTCCACCTCTTTCTTAACTGTCTTTGGCATTTGTTCTTCCCAATTCAAAGTTTGTACTTCATCTTCTCTAGTTTCCTCCTATAGCTCTATCTCTATCTCTTTGGATGCATGCAAATCTGCAACATTAAAGATAGGTGATATTCCAATCCCTTCTGGCAATTCAATTTCATAAGCATTAGTTGAAAACTTTCTTACAATTCTACATGGTCCTATATTTTTCATTCTTAGTTGAAAACTTTCTTACAATTCTACATGGTCTTATCTTTTTCATTTTTAGTTTATTGTAAGTCTTATCAAGAAATCTTTCTTTCCTCAAATACACCATCACTAAATCTCCCACTTGTAATTCTTTCTCTCTTCTTTTCATATCTACTCTCTGTTTTTATTTTCCACTTCTTTCCCGCAATCTTCCTCTGACATCTTCTTGTAGTCTCTGTAAACTCTTCAGCTTTTGCACTTCTTGTCTCCCGTTTACCCAAATTTCTGAGCTCATACACACACCTTGGATTCATCCCAAGAAAAATATGAAATGGACTCATTCCAGTACTTCGGTTTGGAGTGTCATTATAAGCAAACTCAACCTGGGCTAGTGCTAAATCCCACTGCTTAGGATTTTGATACACTAAACTTCTCAATATGTTTCCCAAGCTTCTATTTACCACTTCGATCTGTCGATCTATTTGAGGATGGTATGTTGAGCTGAAACTGAGGTTAGCACCTAGTTTCTTCTAAAGAGTTCTCCAGAAATGGCCTGAAAACTTTGTATCTCTATCAGACACAATACTTACAGGCAATCCATATAATCTTACAATTTCTAAAAAAATAGATTAGCAATATGTGTTGCATCACTAGTCTTCTTACATGCAATGAAATGTGCCATCTTGGAAAATCTATCTACCATAACATAAATGGAATCATTCCCCTTTGAGTTTTAGGTAATCCGAAAACAAAATCCATGCTAACTGCAACCCATGGCCGGTCTGGTATTGGCAATGGCTAGTACAATCCTGTATTATGGCTTCTCCCTTTAGCATGTTGACATATCCTTCACTTCTCAACAAATCTCTTAACATCAGTCTGAATCTTTGGCTAATAGTAAAAAGCATAATCCTCCACAATGTTTCTCCTTTATTATGTTTTCCCTCATAGAACATTTGGGAATACACAAATTGTTGCCTTTAAACAATAAACCTCCTTGGATAAGATAATCTAACCACTGACTTCTGTTATGAACTATTGGGTTTTGTACTGCTGTATAAATATCTTTGAAATCTGCATCATATTTATACATTTCAACCATTTCTTCAAATCCTACAACAACAACTTTTAATTCTTACACAATGAAATCTATCCTGCTTAAAGCATCAACAACTTTGTTCAACTTACCACTTGTGTGCTTTATCACAAAAGTAAATCTATGCAAAAACTCTATCCACTTGGCATGTTTCTGGTTCAATTTTGGTTGGTTGTTTATGACCTGTAATGCATGACTGTCAGAATACAATATAAACTCCTTTGGTAGCAAATAATGTCTCCATTTTTTTAAAGCTTGTTTAATAGCATAAAATTATTTATCGTAAGAAGAATACTTCTTCTTAGCTTCATTTAATTTCTCACTGAAGTGTGCTATTATTCTCCGTTCTTGACTCAAAAATGCTCCAATTGCAACTCCACTAGCATCTGTTTCAACTTGAAATACTTTTTCAAAATCAGGTAAAGCTAAAATTGGTTTCTCTGTGATTTTCCTCTTCAGCAACTTAAAATTCCTGTTTGCTGCTTCTGTCCACTTGAATGGTTGATTAGCCCCCTTGATTGTTTCAAGAATTGGTGCACAAATCTAACTAAACCCTCTGATAAATTTCCTATAAAAACTTGCAAGACCATGAAAACTTCTTACCTCAATTATATTCCTTGGAATAGGCCAGTTCCAAATTGCTTAGACTTTCTCTGGATCCATTTTCAACCCTTCTTTAGAAACTACAAATCCCAAGTAAATTAATTCTTCTTTCATGAAACTACATTTCTTCAAGTTTATCAATAGTTTCTCTTTCTGCAGATTTCTTAAAACAAATTTGAGATGCTCTAAATGTTCTTCTTTACTTCTATTAAAAACTAGAATATCATCAAGATAAACAATAACAAACTTGCCTAGATATTCCTTCAAGACTTCATTCATCAATCTCATGAACGTGCTAGGTGCATTAATGAGTCCAAAAGGCATCACTAACCACTCATACAACCCACTGTTTGTTTTAAATGCAGTCTTCCTTTCATCTCCTTCTCTAATTCTTATTTGATGATATCCACTCTTCAAATCTATTTTAGTAAAATACTTTGACCCACTCAAACAATCCCTAAAATCATCCATGTGTGGTAAAGGAAATCTATACCTGATAGTGATCTTGTTTATGGCTCTGGAATCTGTACACATACGCCATTCACCTCCTTTCTTTGGACTGAGTATTGTTGGTACAACACATGGACTAAGACTCTATCTGATTAGTCCCTTATCCATCAGTTCTTTCACTTGTCTTCCAAATTCTGCATTCCCTTGAGGAGTTAATTTGTAAGCCACTTTGTTTGGAAAACTTGCTCCTGGTATTAGATCAATATGATGACTAATACTCCTAATTGGTGGCAATGCATTTGGAAACTCATCCATAATAATATCAGCAAAATCATTTAACATATTTTTTATTTCTTCAGGTAAATCATCTAAGTTTGTGGAAGTCAAAATTACCTTAGGTCTCCCTATGACAGCAAAATGCATTTCTTCACCTTTTCCAACCTCTTGCAACAACTCCTTTCCACTCATCAGCATAACATTGTTTCCATGTACTCCTTTGTCAGCTTCATCCTTCAATAGCAGCAGTGTATGTTTATTTCCATCCTTCTCCAGAGTATAGGTATTTTTCCTCCCATCATGAATAGCTTTCCGATCAAACTGCTAAGGTCTTCCTAGCAATACATGGCATACATCCATTGGCATTACATCACACAATATCACATCTTTATAAGTACCAATATGTATCTCTACCTTGCATTGTTCTGTCACAATAATCTAATTTCCTTTCTGCAACCATGACACTTTGTAAGGAGTAGGGTGTATTGTCTTCACTAATCCTAGCTTGTCCACCATCTCTGTAGAAACAAGGCTATCAGTGCTTCCACTGTAAATTATCACTTTACAACATTTACCTTTGGATTTGCATGTAGTTCTGAATAAACTCTTCCTCTGCATTGGTTCTTCAATATCTTTATCTGCCTTAAGCAATGCCCTTTTCAACAACAGGGATTCCCCTACTTCAGGGGATTCTTCCTTTTCTATAATTTGAGGTTTTTCTTGCTTTGCCTCAGCCACATTCACATTCCTCTGACTTGTTGTTCTATTATGACGACAGTCCCATGATCCATGTTCCCATTCTCCACATGTGTAACACCAAATATCTCTTCCTCGACCTCTTCCTCTAGGTGCAAATCTTCCTCTATTAAAATCTCCCCTCTATGGTGGTCTACTTCTTGAACTTCCTGCTTCATTCTGATGTTGTTGAACTCTTGGTCTAGTAGCTCCTCTACCTCTTACTGAAAATTTCCATCTATTCCTCTGATTTTTTTTTCTCAACATCTTCTCTTCTGCCTTCAAACCTGCTTAGGAATCTTCAATAGTCTTCAGACTCAACAAGCTGATCTCATCTTGTATGTCATATCTTAAGCCATTGATATATCTGGCTACCTTCTCCATGTCATCCTCTGCATGTCCTGCTCTAATACTCAATCTATAAAACTCTTCTATATATTCTTTAACAGATATTCCTTTTTTCCTTAAATTCTGTAATTGTTTGAAAAGATTTAACTGATAATCTTTTGGCATAAATTTAGCTTTCATTTTACTCGCCATTTTGTCCCATTTCTTGATCTTGGACTTTCATTTTCTTGTTCTGGATGTTTGTAGTTTATCCCACCAAATAGCTACATGACCCTTCAATCTGGTAACTGCAAATTTCACCTTCCTTTTGTCATCAACCTCTTCATAGTCAAAATATTTGTCCAGTGAATTGATCCAATCCATTAGCTCTTCTACATTGAGACTCCCTGGATACGCAGGAATTTCCACCTTTGGTTTTCCACCTACTTTAGCCAACATCTTTATAACTTCGGTAGTTTCATTTTCCTCTTCTTCTTCTTCCTCAGAAGATTCTCCTGTAGACTAACAACTCCTTCATCAGGTGTTCTCCTCTGAGCATTCTACATAATGTCAATCCTTGTACGCAAACTCTATATCTCCTCCAACATAAGTACATTTGCTTCATGCCTTCCTTGACCTATGCCAGCTCCTCTCCTTGGCGGCATGTTTACTACAGTCAACTCAATCTCTGTGCTGTGATACCAAAAATGACGCAGGAGGCTTATGAAAACAAGGTGGTAGTCTAAAAACTAGACTATTGGTTACTTTATAACCAATCAGGTGCGTTATAGCGGATTTTGTTGGTCCCATGTTGACTTCCCTTTATAAACAGTTTCTTCACCCTATGTCGTTGATCTCGTCATCTAATCCGATGGTTGATAGTCACCCAATCATCACACATCGCAAATTGCAATTTCTCCCGGCCAGGATTCATTCACTCATGAATGATGTGATGTGGTATTAATACAATGATGAACATTAGCAATGATCCAACAATCAGCAGTGATATCGCACAGGGATATGCACGACGTTTACCCTCCCTCACAGAGCCGACAAGGTTTATAAACCTTGGTCTATAAAATTTCGGGTCTGGATTTGAGATTACTGTCCGATCATATTAAAACTTGATGTCCATTGGATAACAGAGTCCATCAAATCCTACAACTCACGGGTCTTCAAATAACACACAGGTTAAAAAAATGCCTAACCCCAACCATTGACTGTGATGTAAGGGGTTGAATATGAGATCGATGGTTAGGATTGAGTGTGGCACTTCAACCACGATCAATTATTTCCGTACTCTCCTACCCCCGTCCTTAATTCTAATGACATCGATTAACACATAAACACTGAGATTCACAATTAAAGTGTGAAACAGAGAAAATACCCAATTGAATTTCCGAACGCAGATACATAGAGGTAAACGAGAGTCTTCACCAGAATTACACACAGTCGCACACTGCATACATTTCTTCAATAAAATAATAGTTACAGAGTCTTGGCCCTCTCAAATCAATTACAGCAATTTAACAGACCTCTGTTCCAATCTCAAAGCTCTATCTA
Organism: Pinus tabuliformis; assembly: GCA_031772625.1. Taxonomy (NCBI): domain Eukaryota; kingdom Viridiplantae; phylum Streptophyta; class Pinopsida; order Pinales; family Pinaceae; genus Pinus; species Pinus tabuliformis. Next base: position 881,409,656 of record CM062813.1, read on the forward strand.
TCACTCACTATTGACTCTCACTTAATTCTCGATCATCTCAGCTAATCCCTTTCCATTACAATTTCTTCTCTTTTATGATTCAAATCCTATTCTAATTGTACTAACAACTAGATCTCTATTTTAATAAATCTAACAATCAAATCTTTATTTTTAAGCTCTATTACACACCTATGCTAACAACTTATCCCTTAGTCTAAAATAAGGCAATTTTATAACTATTACAATAATGAAGTATAGATCATTTTCGAGAGATCCAACCCTCTTGACCAAAACTAACTTTTGACCACTCAGGTCAATGAAAGTCAACTCATTTAGCCACAACATGTGAACAAACCATCACATTGATTGCTAAGTCTAGATGCTCCTGCATCACTCACTGTCACATTTGTTGAAGTCATTATCCATAAAGTAAGCATCTATCATGCTATACCATGCATGCAGTGATTTCTTCATCCCATAAATATTTTTCCTCAACCTATACACCTTGTCTTCTTGGCCTTCTATCTCACAACCAAGTGGTTGTGCAACATATACTTCCTCTTTCAGCAGTCCATTTGTAGAAATTTTCACTGTAGATCAACCTAATTATGCAATATAACTAAAGCAAAATACTTGATCTACTTCTACAATCAAACTTGCGGAGGCTTAATCAATTTGAGCAAGATCAGTCTGAACACATATAACATAAGAAGAAGAAATCATACACATGAAACATAGAAGAATACTCTAGAGAAAGCCTCACCTAAAAATCCCACTATCTGTATTATCATACAAGTGGAAATATCTCAGGATTACACAAAGCTTTAGCTCTCATAGCTATCCAACTCTCAGTACAATCCCTCACTGCTGCTCATAGATAGAATAAACAACTCATATGATTTCCTCTACCCTCCAAGCCTCTTATTTCCTTACACATTTTTCCCTGGGTTCTCCAGCTGTAACCTTGTGTGACACTGATATCACACTACTCCAACACACTGTAAAATTGTGCAAATCTCAAGGAATGAATTCCTTCTGCATGCAAGATATTTTATTATAGGAAAATTCTTACAATTGATAGTACATTGTCCTTGCCTTTAATCTCAACTGGGTCTTTGTCTGTACTGACATGCATGAGTTATTTATGAGATAATATTCAGTTATCTGGAGTACACTAGTTTCATACATGCATGCATTGACTAACTAAACTCACAATTAGTTCCACAAATTGTTTGGAACTAATTTAACTGGACTTAACTTAGTTAACTGGGCTAACTAATTACAACTCTAATACAACGCATCCTTATCTCCTTAACTAAGGGATAATCTCCTTAATTTAGGGAATAACTGTTGCATGACTTCACAAAGACTTCTAGCTTGAATTTTCCCAACTAATTAACTCAAGATGAATTAATTAATTATTTTACAAGCAGCTGGTGAGACTAAATTCGAATTTTAATTCAGGGACAAATTAAAATTGGAATATTCTTCTGCCACATTTCAACACTCCCTCTCAATAATAAAGGGATTATCTGCCACCCCGATCCTGTCTCTATGGAAATCGAATTTACACTTTAACAATGCCTTAGTCAAAATGTCAGCATCTTGCTCCTCGGTCGAAATATACTACAACAACATGATCCTCCTCACCACACAGTCTCTGAGATGATGGTACCGAATGTCAATGTGCTTGGACCTATCATGAAATGTTGGATTCTTAGAGAGTTTGATACAACTTTGATTATCACAATAGATCACAGTTGGATCCATCCTCTGATCAAACAAACCAACTAGAATTTTCCGCATCCAAATGCTGCCTGACTTGCAACCATGTATTCAGCCTCTACTGAGCTGAGTGCAACTGGCCTCTATTTCCTTCTATACCAAGAAACTGCAACTAAACCAAGGTTGAAAATTCCTCCTGATATGCTCTTCTGATCTGATGGACTTCCTGCCGAATTTGCATCAATGAAGCCCCATAGCTTCACTCCCTATGTTCGTTTGTACCATAATCCATATTGAGATGTGCCTCTGAGGTATCTCAAAACATGATTAGTTTCCTTCCAAAACATCTTGGTAGGCCGAACCATAGCTTGACTCAGTTGGTTCACCGCATAGCACAAATTTGGTCTTGTGTTCACTAAATACATCAGTGAACCCACAAGCTACCGATACACAATAACTTCTACTACTTCTCCTGAAGTAACATCCTCCTTCCTCTAGTTACCTGTTAGAGGAGTCTGCATGTGCTTTCACTTGTCCATGTGGAATCTCCTGAGTATCTCATTGGCATACTTGCCTTGAGACACAAACACTTCCCCATCCTTCTACCACACTTCCATAACTAGAAAGTAGTGCATGAAACCCATGTCTTTCATCTCGAACTCTCTTGCAAGGTCCTCCTTGCATACATGATCAACTAATCATCACCTGTTAATATTAGATCATCAACATCAAGAACAATGATCAATGGCTTACCTTTCACAATGATGTGATATAGCTTCGCATCTGCTTCACTCTTTATGAATCCCAACCCAGTGAAGTAGTTGTCAATCCTAGTGTACCAAGAATGAAGTGCTTACTTCAACTCGTACAAAGCTCTCTTGAGTCAACACACATATGACTCACAATTGAAGGTCTCAAAACCTTCCGTCTGCTCTATGTGCACCTCTTCCTCAATCTTGCCATTGAGGAATGCAGTCTTCACATCCATCTGATGGATCTTCCAACCCATCTGTGCTGATACTGCCAACATCGATCTGATAGATGAGTACCTTGTGACAAGAGCAAAAGTCTCATCATAGTTGATCCCCTCAACCTATGAGAAGCCACGGGCAACAAATCTTGCCTTATGTTTCTCCACACTACCATCAGCAGCTTGCTTTACCTTGTAAAGCCAATGGGAACTCACAACTGACTTGTTCTTTAGTCTCGAAACCACATCCCAAAAACTATTCCGAACAATGGAGTCATACTCCTCCACGATAGCATTAACCCAAATCAGCTATTACACTGCTTCCTCAAAGGAAGATGGCTCAGTCTCAACACAATCCCCAACAAGGGCCATGTATCTAGTGTACCTATCAGGTGACCTCCTTTGTTTGTGCTAAGAAGATGGTTCTCCCACATTCTCTTTCACATCCGACAACAACCTGTTAGCTTCTCTTGTGCCCTTTCGTCCCTCTCTGGAAGACTCGGCTTGAGTGGATGTCTCCACTCCTACAACCTTTGCATGCAGCTGCCCTGCATCAATCTGAGGCTCCTTCTCCTTAGGAACCAAAAGTTCCTCCACAGCCTATAGTTGGAGCTCCCTCTCAAGGGAAACTTGCATGGCCTTCTGCTCATCAAACTTGAGATCTTTGCAAACCACTGTCCTTCGACTGGTAGGCAAGTACACCCGATAGTTATGAGGTGTATTAGTGTACCCCACAAGTATCCCTAACTCTGCTGTCGGCTCAAGTTTCTTCCTAGCATCCTTGGTCACATCAAAAAATACCGATAAGCCAAAGATCTTGAAGTGACCCACGTCTGGTCTCTTCACAGAGAAAGATTCCTCTAGTGTCTTCATCCCAAGTATGCAATGCGAGTTTCTATTCTGCAAATAGACCGCTATGTTGCATGCCTCAACCCACAAATGAAGTGGTAGGCCTTGGTCATGCAGCATCACTCGAGCTGCCCCCACAGTCGTTATGTTCTTCCTCTCAGCCACCCCATTCTTTTGTGGGTTATGGGGTGCCATCAACTCCTGTTTAATTCCTTCCACTGCATAGAAGTCCTTAAACTCTTAAGGGACATACTCTCCACCATTATCGCTTCTCAAGGCCTTGATCTTCTTCCCTGATTCTTTCTCAACCAAAGATTTGAACTCACAAAACATTGAGAAGGTTTGATCCTTCTTCTGCATGAAATAGATCTAGCATTTACGAGAAAAAATCGTCAATGAAAATCACATAATACCTTTGCTTCATAGTGGAGGCCATTGAGAATGGTCCACACACATTAGTATGAACTCGCTCTAAGATTGCTTCAGCTTGACTGTCTTGATCATGAAAGGAAGACTTGGTGAACTTTCCCAAGGTACACCCTTTGCATGTATCTACTTTCTTGAGTTTACCTTTGGGAAGTCCGGTAGAGATCTGATGCATTATCTTCAAGGCCCCATGATGCAAGTGGCCCAACCTCCTATGCCATATCTCGCCAATTTCTTGGCTTTGCACCAATTCTGCTTTCGAACTCAATGTAGCACAATCATCTACCTCTAGTTTATAGATATTCTTCACTCGAATCCCAATCCTTTTGGTCTAACTTGTGGCTATGTGTCTCAGGAATGCCTTTCCTTTACTGAATACAACATCGTAGCCTTTGTCCTCCAACATCATGACCGATACCAAGTTCTTCTTCAGTCCAGGCACATACTTCACATCAGTCAAGGTGAGGGGAGATCCATGCTCCCTCTGAAAAGAAATTGTGCCTACTCTTGAAACATTGTACTTCCCATCGTCACCCATCTCTATGCACATCTTGAGGCCTTTCTCCTCCAAGGTACTGAACAAAATTTTATCATCGGTCATGTGAAATGAGGCTTCACTATCTAGATACCAAACGCAACCCACCATCAATGAAACCATGCATGCAATGAGGGTAAAATCCAATTTGAACTGAGAGGTCAGTTCCTCACCTTCTGATCCTTTTGAGGATCCCTTTTTGGATTTCTTCAATGGGAAATTAATTGCGTAATGGCCCATCTCATGAAAATTAAAGAATCTCACTTTATATTTGTCAATCTTCTTCCCTCCATGAGAAGAAATCGATTTGGAATGGGAAGCCTTCCCCTTCCCTTTCCTCGCCTTACTTGCTAAGGCCAGATTTTCTTCATCATCATGCTTAGATGAAGAACCATCTTTGGTGCTCCTCCTAATCTCCTCCTGCATCAGATCTGACTACAGTCGTTCCCAATCCGACAGTTTCTCTCTTCCATTCACTGAGTCCTGGTAGCTATGCCAGCTCTTTGGAAGACCAAGGAGAGAAAGACTCACCATGTCATCATCGGTAGTCGTCATTCCTACACTACCAAGCTCATATCTACAGGTGGTGAGCTTGTTCAGATATGTAGAAATGGTGTCGCCCTTCTCCATCTTGATTTTCCGAAGCTTTTCCTTGAGCGCCAGTTTCCTTTTGTCACTAATGTTATGATATATGTCCTTCAATGTCTTCCACATTGAAAATGAAGTCTCCTTTCCATGGAGACTCGAGACAATATGGTCTCGAACTCCCTCTAGAAGAATCCTTCTCACCTTCGCCACACACTTCTTCCATTCAGCCAATTCTTGTGCATTAGATGCAGATGGCTTAGGGATTTCTTGATCAATGAAATCCTTCAAACCATTGTATTCTAATACCACTTCCATGTGATCCTTCCATGCTATGTAATTTGAGCTGCCATCAGAGCATACTCAAATCTCAAGCCATTGAATGCCATTGGTGAACTTTGAGGTGTGATAAGAATTCGATTTTGTACCTGCAATTAAGAACTTCAAACTTCAAATTTTCCTCCCCAGTATACTATTCACAGCTCTGATCACCTTTGCTTTGATACCATGTAGAAATTCTCATTGTAGATCAACCTGATTATGCAATATAACTAAAGAAAAATACTTGATCTACTTCTACAATCAAACTTGCGCAATCCTAATCAATCGAAACACATATAACAGAAGAAGAAAAAATCATACACATGAAACACAAAAGAATACTCTGGGGAAAGCCTCAGATAAAAACCACACTATCTATATTATCATACAAGTAGAAATATCTTGGGATTACACAAAGCTTTAGCTCTCATAGCTATCCAGCTCTCAGTACAATCCCTCACTGCTGCTCATAGACAAAATAAACAACCCATATGCTTTTCCTCTACCCTCCAAGCCTCCTATTTCCTTGCACAGTTTTCCCTGGGTGCTCCAGCTGTAACCTTGTATGACACTAATCTCATACACTGCTTCAACACACTGTAAAAATGCGCAAATCTCAAGGAATGAATTCCTTCTGCATGCAAGAGATTTTCTTATAGGAAAATTCTTGCAATTGATAGTACATTGTCCCTGCCTTTAATCTCAACTGGGTCTTTGTCTGTACTGACTAGCATGAGTTATTTATGAGAGAATCTTCAGTTATCTAGAGTACACTAGTTTCATGCATGCATGCATTGACTAAATGAACTCACAAATAGTTCCACAAACTGTTTGGAACTAATTTAACTGGACTTAACTCAGTTAACTGAGCTAACTAATTACAACTCATCCTTATCTCCTTAACTAAGGGATAATCTCCTTAATTTAGTGAATAACTATTGCATGACTTCACAAAGACTTCTAGCTTGAATTTCTCCAACTAATTAACTCAAGATTAATTAATTAATTATTTTCCAAGCAGCTGGTGAGATTAAATTCGAATTCTAATTCAAGGACAAATTAAAATTGGAATATTCTTGTTGCCACATTTCAACACCATTCAATAAAGTTGATTTTACGTCCATTTGATACAATTTCCATTTATGTTGTATGTGTTATCGGGAAATCTAGTTTCTATGCAGAGTTGCTAGTCCCACTAAGGTTGGTATCTACCTTAGAAACAAACAAACTAAAACCACTTTCGTTTTCCTTTATGAGAAGTAGATAAGAGGGGAAAGAAGGAGACCAACCTCTATCTTGCACTTGGTTCCTTACTTGATTCCTCTCTCTTCTGATAGATCTTTGCCACTCGCTTCCTTGTCTACCCTGCTTCAAAGAGCACCTGTAGAATCAAAGCGGCATAACACTATCCAAGAACATAGATCTACTATCATAAACAATATAGGACCAGATATATATTGACCACACAAATGCATATATCATCAATCATACAAGAATGTGGAGGAAAACTTGAATAGCTTTATTAATCATCAAGAATAGCAAAGAGGATTACAACCAATTGTTCTAACCCAGCATCATCCTCTCAGCAAGAAAGCCATTCTTCACCTCATGAAAAGCTTAGATCACCCAACACTATGATGTTACACCAAGAAACTAGCAGCACTTCCTTACAAGATACAAAATTCCAGCCCCTGGATCTCTGGGATGAGGGATCCATATATAGATGTTAGCAAGGGGGGTGAGTCAGCTTTTGAGATTTGATTAGTGTCCTCTCTCTGATAATTCTTGATTCCACTTGGAGATTGATGATCTCTTACTCATCCATGGGCGAATGCAGAGAGGCAAGTGTCACAGGAGAAGTTTCTAGAAGATTTTGATCCTCCACCTTGCAGATTGACCCTGCCATTTGTCCACTCTCACCCATCGCACCCCATAGAAGGGCTTTTCAGTATGCATCGCACCTCCCGTGTGTATTTAGGTGGGATGCAGCACACTTTGACCATGGAGCAGGTGAGATAGTCCAGTTTTGACCAATTCTTAGTAGTTTTTCATGGAGAACTTCTGGGAGAAGATGTAATCAGTTGACCTTGTTCTTTTAGAGGTTGGAACAACACTTTTAGGGACTTAAGAGCCCTTGGTTTATGGACATTTATGATTGGGGTTGCAGTGCCCAAAAATGTCTATAACAGTTGCCCCCTAAAGCATGAGGTCGTTAATCTGTTGATGTCATGTGAAATGCTTTATCATGAGGATCTGAAGTTTTTTCGAGCTGGAAGGCGACCTGTAATAAGATACAATACAATAAATTATCTTCATAATATTTTCATGATCTAGCTGAGGCAGGCATTCCCATGCTCAGCTTTATAAATTCATTTTTATGTACATAAGACAGACAATCGTCTGTGTGCAGACTAATGATTCTGGTAGAGTCGTCATCCCTTGGGTTGGATGATTATCTGTGCAGCAATGATGTACAATTGATTTCTTTATTTTCCTGAATATATATCGCAGCCCGGATGGATGAAACGAGATCCGGGGTCTTCAATCGCGTTCGATCTTCACTCAAAGTACAATTCGATCCATGTGAGAGATGTTCTGGGGTCAAACATGGAAAGACATCGCCTGATTACCAGCCAATGATGTAAGCTATTAACAGGCGCAAGAGGAATCACCGATAATGATGATGATCCTCAAGGTACTGCAGTAAAATTCACATGGTGTGAATAAGGGACTTGGCGTCGAAGACCAAGCAAAATCTTTTGGTCGAAAGCCATTGATGTAAACCTGTCGCCGGAAGTGAGAACTTGCCATTGAGGCATGCAAGCTTCAAAGTACTGAGAGGGTTGTTCCTAGATCGACTTCTTGGATAATGAGCTGATGTTAACAAGAAGCGATCCGTCATAGGAGGGCCTTAGTGAATCCCACATCAATGACATGAAACAGAGAAAATGATTTTAATTGAGGTGAAAACGATCTGATGACATAAGGTTCAGGGTGGCAGTCATGAAATAATGGTGCGTAAATGTATTGTAGTAGATGAGACACAAGTGAATTCTCTTAGCGACTTCTCTTGAACATATCGGCGACACTGACATGATGGATTGGTAGCGTTAACCCCAAATATGGATGGTGTGATGGACCCATGGTGATATGACCAGTGAATGGAACAACCCAACCCGACTCAGATGCGAAGTGAAAGTGTCATGTTCAAGAGCGACTTGCTACCAATAAAGTTTCTTCAAGTTTTCTTCCCAATTTTTCCCCAGTCATTGCTGACCAATACCTCTTTATTTTTTTCAAGCTTGAGGAGGATAACATATGCTTGTTCTATAATCTGCCCTTCAGGCAAACCCATCGCTATGTTTTAACGATCCTAGCGATAGTGAAACTCGTTCTTGTCTGTATGGACAAGTTTGTCGCTATTCGATTTTAACAAGTTTAACGACAAGGATAACTCAGTCCTTTTCAATTTTAGAGAGTCTGAAAAAAGGACGTAAAGAAAACTCCAATAATCCTTTTTCATCATATAATCCCTTGAGTCCGAAAAAGTATAAAACAATACAAAAGGGATGAATCTTCGGTACTTTTAACGAGCCGAACAAAACAAGCGCTTGATCTTTTTTTGTAATAATCCCTCAGGTCCAAAAAGATTAAAATCTAAAGGAGGGATAGCACTTCCAGTCACTTTAACGAGCTGGAAAGGCCAATCGCTCGGCAATATTTTCATATTTTATGAGTCAGTTGAAAAGAGCTTAAAAGAGACTCGTTTTTTGAGGAACGAGTGATAATTTTGGGTAGCAGCTAATTCCAGGTAAGGTTTGGAATTTTCCAATCACGACAGTGTCACAAGGATGGCTAATAGGATCACTCTTCGCAGCTGTTCCTAAAAAAGGGTAAACAATCAAATGGAGGTGAATGATCGGCCAATTTAGAGTGGAGGTGATGATGAGAACACGACCAAGGTTTCAAAGGCTGATGATAATACATTCACGATGGTTATTTACCGGAAATTGGTTCATTTTTTAATTAGCTTAAACTCTGGGGGAACATTTGCTCATTGCTTATGTTTATTTTTTAACGAGCTTGAATTCTGCGTTAAAACTACTCGATCCAGTCATATAATAAGGATGTCTCATATAATTGGCATTTTTTCAAAGCTTTGCCCCGCATCCTTTGTTTATGCAAGTTAGGAAATGACCAATCCTACGAGTTTAAAGGGTTAGAGGACCTACAAATTTAAAAAATAAATGGTTACTCTTCGCTTGCATGCCCCCAGGTATAGTGAAGTAGAGTTTCCAGGTTACCCCTCAATTTGCAAACAAAACATTTGTTTTATCGGGAAAGGCCTACCTTTTAACAGAGGTATCTTATTCTGGTCTAACCCCATTTTCCTGAATGGACAGATGTGTCAACCAGTCATATATCCTTCGCGGAAACCTACCCTATACCCAAGGTTTTCCTGTCGAAACAGACCAGGGTGCATGCCCCCTAGGTTTCAGTCATATCCTCTGAATCACTCGCACTCATTAGGAGGACAGACTGGGGATTGATGAGACATTCCTTGAGTGAAAAGACCATTCAGGGATGGTATGTGACTATTTGATATGTGTGAACCGGGGAATGAAAGCTGGTCTACGAGCTTGACCACTCTTCCTTCATGCGGAAAACACATTACTCTAAAGAGTGAGGAGACAATGGCTCCCATGCAATAAATATAATCGCGTCCAAGGAGTAGATTATAATCTAGGGGTTCTTGGACTACCATTACGTTCATGTGAACGGTTTTCCTTCTCAATGTTATGGGCACATTGGGAAGGATCCCTAACAGTCGACTGGTTCCTTTGTCAAAGCCTGTTAGATTTCTCATTTCAGGCAAAAGCGATGGCGAACCAAGCGCTTTCCAAGTAATTGAGGAAAGGATACTCATAGAAGCCCCTTCATCTATGATGGTACCGGCCATGACCATTCTATATATTTCAGCAATGATTCGAAATGGCACACTAGCCGGTAAGTGGGGTCTACCTAGTAGATTCCAATCGAAGGAAACGACTAGGTTGCTTGGAGGTGGGACCGAATAGACAGCCGGATACGACTCTGACAAACTTCCTTCCTGCGATAAAGGAACGGGTAGACTGCCCCCATGTTCATCAGATTCTATGCTTATGAAGAGAATTTGGACAGTGTCGTTCTTGTTCTCTCCGATGACTGTATCATCTGAAGATGGATCCTCTGAAGGAAAGAACGGGTCAATTGCCGCCTCGACCTTTTGACTTTCGTCTGGTGTGGATTCAGATGGTTTATCTTCAATGATAGATGCTTCGGCCAACCACAATGGTGTGTCAGCTGGATTTTCAACTAGTGACGGACTCGGCAAGAGCTTCTTATATCCAAGAGGAAGCCATAACAGTGAAATCGGACAGTCATCCAAAACTCTTTTATCCTCGTCTAAGAAGGGACAATGGTGGACGGCGTGATCACCTTCACACAGTTTACAAGGAAATTTACATTTTCCTTTTTGTCCAGGGGCTTCACTTTCACTAGTTGACGGTGTATTTTCAACATGATCATTAGAGGTTGATAACACCGGATTGTGCAAACGAGGAGACCAGTCCCTTAAGATCCGAGGGATGCAAGGACAATCTCGATGATAGTGGTCTCCTTGGCAAATGACACATGGCGATTTAGGCTTGGACGGTGCAGTGTGTGGATTTTCACTAGACGATGCCTGGTAGCCCCTTTTCGCTTTTGGCTCCTTCTTCTTCTTCTCTTTCTTCTTCTTCTCCTTCTTCTTCTCAATTACTTGATTTTTGGCTTTATCAGCTTGATCAAGCGAAGAGGAAGGAGGAGAGGGAGAACTGGACGAAGTAGAAGGTTGGGGGGTAACTTTGGTATCGTTTAGTTGCTGACTTGATTGTTCAGGAATCACGGTGTTCTGAATGACAGAGGTTGAGAAGAGCCATACGGGAAAGATGATTGTGAATCCTGGAAGCGAAAATGTGTCCATATGGGGCGCACCAACATCTCCCCAAGAGGAGAAAGGACTAGGATTTCCCCCAAGGGGAACTCCTTGGTTGGTGGACTCCATTTTTCTCAACCTAAGACCAACGTAGGAAAGGTGATATTTATTCCGATTAAAATAAATTTTAGACACTTTGACACAACTTGTTTTTTCAATTTTTAACAGTCGAGAAAAAACAAAAGATGACTTTAGTCGCCTTCGATTTTTAATGAGCCTGAGGTGACAAGTGCTCAGATGGACCTTTTCTTTTAAGGAGTCTGAAAAGGAACGAAAGAGACTGCTCTGGAAATCTAGACAGAGGGATGACCAAGCCAATCACAAAACTGCAGAATACTTTTTACAGTACGGCAGTCAATCTTCCCGAATGTTGTGTTCAGTGCATTGCGGTCGATAGGGCGGCAAACACGGCTTCCTATGGATAAAGGATAAAGCCTATTGTGGTCTCCCAATATATACTTGACAGTACGTGGGAGCACAAGTCCGTACTGGCACTTATCGTCTCAAAGTGGAGGAATCAAACCAGCAATGAAAACAACAGTTACCAGGCTTTACGAAGCCTGAATACGTCTCTAGCCTAGACTTCTAAATGTTGTGCGTTAGGTTCCAAAGCGTTTTTAGATTCATTAAATTTATTTTACAGTTGATCTTGTTTAAGAAATTTGCCTTTCAGGTTCACCGCGTGATGTAGATGTACGATTCCTAAAATGCAATATAAGATGATAAATCGTTTAATCTTCTTTTTTGCAATGAAAATCCTAGCTACTAAGGAAAGAGAGACGATATTCTTTCAACATAGAGCAGAGAGCACACACTATATGCACTGTCCTAAATCAAACCAACAAACAGTCTAAATGCAAATGCACATGCATGTATTTGTTTTCAGCCTTCTTAATGTGTGAATGATAAAAAGAAAGCTAAGCGCAAATCTGAATTATTTTTCAAAGCGACATTACTAACAAGTTTCTTTTCAAGACAAAATGAAGACAATGACAACACTTTGCGATTTGGAATTGAAAACTTGCTTTCGACACTTGAAAAACTACTAATTCAAATCAAATACAAGAGTAACAGTGTAATCGACTATCAAGAACAATCGGATTCTCTTCTATGACTGAAAACGACACTTGCGACACTTTCAAATCAAGAAACAACAGTTCAATTACGCTACTTCTTTGTAAAAGAGAACTGAAAATGGCTCAAAATACATAAAAACATTTACAGTTCTTTGTACAATGGAGGCGGAATAATGGCAAGCAAGGGGGTTTCACAGAGATATACTGACTATAGACAGCAAAACCCCTGAATAGAGCTGAAAAGAGTGAACACAGAAACCAAAATCTAAGAGCAGAAGAGGTCTTGTCTGATCAGCGCACTTGTAACACAGGGAAAGTGAGATGCAGCGCACCTACTACACTCGAGAAGTGTGATGCATACAGCTTCCAAAGAAGAGACAGTGCGATGGTCCGGGGATGAGACTTCAACTGGGTTTCGGGTCACAGTTTGCAGCTCAGTTCATGGATTTAGGCCGAGCAATTGGTAATCAATAAATAAATCACAGGGGTAGATCTAAGGAGGTTACTACAGCCACCAAAAGGGCAATTAGAGAGCTTGTAAATCGATTGTTCAGTTCATAAACAAAACCCAGAGATAGACTGAAGCAACATTGATCTACTTTGCACTTGCATAGCAAATGCAGTTCGAAGGCTAGCTAGCTTGACTTCAGGCTCCGTCTGTAAGTTTATAAAGCAAACAAATGTAGACAAACAAACAATCTATTCGCTCCCCAGTATGGTCGCCATTTTGTTATCGGGAAATCTAGTGTCTATGCAGAGCTGCTAGTCCCACTAAGGCTGGTAGCTACCTTAGAAACAAACAAACTAAAACCACTTTCGTTTTCCTTTATGAGAAGTAGATAAGAGGGGAAAGAAGGAGACCAACCTCTTTCTTGCACTTGGTTCCTTGCTTGATTCCTCTCTCTTCTGATAGATCTTTGCCACTCGGTTCCTTATCTACCCAGCTTCAAAGAGAACCTGTAGAATCAAAGCAGCATAACACTATCCAAGAACATAGATCTACTATCATAAACAATATAGGACCAGATATATATTGACCACACAAATGCATATATCATCAATCATACAAGAATGTGGAGGAAAACTTGAATAACTTTATTAATCATCAAGAATAGCAAAGAGGATTACAACCAATTGTTCTGACCCAACATCATCCTCTCAACAAGAAAGCCCTTCTTCACCTCATGAAAAGCTTAGATCACCCAACACTATGATGTTACACCAAGAAACTAGCAGCACTTCCTTACAAGATACAAAATTCCAGCCCCTGGATCTCTGGGATGAGGGATCCATATATAGATGTTTGCAAGGGAGGTGAGTCAACTTTTGAGATTTGATTAGTGTCCTCTCTCTGATAGTTCTTGATTCCACTTGGAGATTGATGATCTCTTACTCATCCTTAGGTGAATGCAAAGAGGCAAGTGTCACAGGAGAAGTTTCTGGAAGATTCCATGATCCTCCACCTTGCAGATTGACCCTACCATTTGTCCACTCTCGCCCATCGCACCCCATAGAAGGGCTTTTCAGTATGAATTGCACCTCTCGTGTGTATTTAGGTGGGATGCAGTGCACTTTGACCATGGAGCAGGTGAGATGGTCCAGTTTTGACCAGTTCTGAGTAGTTTTTCATGGAGAACTTCTAGGAGAAGATGTAATCAGTTGACCTTGTTCTTTTAGAGGTTGGAACAACACTTTTAGGGACTTAAGAGCCCTTGGTTTATGGACATTTATGATTGGGGTTGCAGTGCCCAAAAATGTCTATAATAGTGGGGCAATCGACAACATTGTATTCATTGACTCCATCCTGGCGACTAGCACAAATGTCTCCGCATAATCTCTTCCATGTTGTTTGTTGTATCCTTTGACAACTAGCCCCTCTTTGTGCTTTTCAATATTTCCTTCAACTTTCTTCTTGGTCTTATAGACCCACTTCACTCCAATGACTTATTTTCCTTATGGAAGGTCCACTAACTCCCATGTGCCATTCTTTTCTATTGCTTATAGGTCTTCATCCATTTCCGCAACCCATGTTTCTTCTTTGACAACATCTTAAAAATGGATTGGGTCATCTACATGACAAAATAATGCAAATAAGTAATTCAGACCAGCACTACTATCAACTTAATTTTTCTCATAAATTACGCTTAAATTTCTGAATTTTGTCTTCTTATGCTTGTGAAAGATGGGCTTAACATGTCACTTGATTTTGTGCTTGAGGTAGATGACGTTGCAGGTCTTTGCGGTGTTCTTGGAGTAGTACTTGCTTGACTACATGACACTGTCCTATTATTTGTTTATGGTGTTACTTGTTGACTGCTTTATTGCACTTGAATAGGAGTGGAAGGAGTCACTGTTGAAGAATTTCTTGTTGCAGTCAATTCCTCTTTGTCTTCATGTGGTATACATGTTTTTACATTGATTGTCTTCTCTAAACTTCCATCCCATGCTTCCTCTTCTATGAAATACACATCTCTGTTGATTATGACCTTCTTGGATAATGGATTGTAGAGTTTGTATGCATTGCGTTCATCACTATATCCAGCAAATATGCATTTCTCCCCATTGATTTCTAACTTCTTCCTTAATTCATCCAGGCATGTGCATAAGCTACACATCTGAACACTCTCATGTGAGTGACACTATGCTTTCTTCCACTCCATGCCTCTTCAAGAACCATATTCTTGACACTTTTGGTTGGACACCTATTAATGATATATGTTGCACAAGTGACAACTTCAGCCCAATAGTCATTTGGAAAATGCTTTGCCTTCAACATAATCCTTGTCATTTCCATAATGGTCCTATTTTTCCTTTCTGCGACACCATTTTTTTGAGGTGTATACCTTGTAAATTTCTTGTGAATTCCATGCTCCCTACAAAATCGAAGGAATTCATTTGAGATGTATTCACCACCTCTGTTAGTCCTCAAGACTTTGATGTAGTGTCCACTTTGCTTCTCAACAAGAACTTTATATTGGCGGAAGTGCTGAAACACTTAACTTTTTGTTTTAGGAAGTAGAACTGTGTCTTCCTTGTGTAATCATCTATGAAAGTAATAAAATTAGAGATGTCACCAATTGATGCTGTCTGCATTGGTCCACATAAGTCTAAATGGAAAACCTCCAAGGGTGCATTTTCCCTTATTGACTTTCCTGTTGGAAATGTCTCTCTATGTTGTTTGCCCAAGATGCATCTTTCACATAGGTTGTCCGGTTTTTCTATGAGTGGAAATCCCTTCACCATGCCTTTCCTATGTAGTAAATTCAAACCTCCAAAATTGAGATGACCAAATATCAAATGCCATAACCAATTTTCATCTTTGACCTCTGCTTGAAAGTTTACTTGTGTGACAACTACAAATTTTCTTTCATCCTCTTGTGAATTCATTGACAGTTGTGCTTGTGCACATTCTTCCTTCAAATATGGTTTTATCTTTAGGGGAAACATTCTATTTCTTGTCATCTAAACTTTTGCAATCAATTATCTGCTTGGAGACTTATCCAAAATTGTGCACTCATCATTTTTGAAAAAGACATTGTAGCCCTTTTGCATGAGTTTTCCAATGCTTATGAGGTTATGCTTCAAACCAGGGACAAAATAGACATCTGAAATGTACTTCTTCTCCCCCTTCTTTGTTATAATATTGACTCTTCCTTTTCCCATGACAGAGACTTTGCTATTAGTCCCTAATGTCACTTCAGATTTCACACTTTCATCTAGATTGGTAAACATTTCTATGTTCCATGTCACGTAATTTCTACACCCTGAATCTAGAAACCATACATCCCTTTTTTTTCTTGTGCTACATTACAAGCTAAAAACATGCTATCTTGGTTCTGATTTTCTTTTGTGAAATTTCTAGTTGGTTTGTTACTTATGTCACATTGCTTCTTTCTACATTCTTTTGCATAATGACCATACCTCTTACAATAATGATATTGAACTTGAGATTTGTCATACCTCTGACCTTGTGCTTGATTTCGGCTTCGTCCATGGCTTGGATTTTGATTGTTGTTGCAATCCTTGGGAAAATACTTTCATGAACAGTTTGAATTATGTAGAAGAGAGCTTTTGAATCCTTCTTTTATTTAACCCTCAGCAAATCCTTTTAAGTTTCTGACAAGGCATTCTATGTTGTTGTATTGAACCCACTCTCCACCAAATACCAAATATCTTGGGACAAAAATAGAGCCTTCATTGTTATAGCCCAATAGTCATAAATTTTTCCATTAAACTGAGGTATTTGAGGATTAGCCAAGCTTGTGCTTGATGCTAAAATAAATTCCTTTCTCGTAAATATGCTCCAAGAAATTCGCCTTCAAAATAGTCTTTGAGCTGAGAGGATCATTCTACAGCCCAGTATGATGTGTCACGTTGTTTGTCCATCATCAAAGTTGAAATTTTTCTCATGTCGGCCAAAATATATTTTTTTTAAATCTAAAAATTAAGAAATTAAATAAATATACAAAAAATTTAAATAATGTTGGCTCATAAAAAATTTACACGTGAAGAAATTGGATCCCTCTTGAATTATGTTAGATCTGTATTTAAGATGGATCTATGCCGGTTAAATCGTAGTAAAAACACTTGCACTTACACTAATTGGATCCCTGTCAGCTCATGTTAGATATGTATTTAAGATGGACCTATGATGGTTAACTCACAGTAAAAACACTTACACTTACACTAATAAAATTTCACGAGCTCCGATACCACGCGAAATATTTAGGAAAAGGAGTCTTCCTCAAGACTTCAGTTGTGGAGATTAAATCACATAGTTGACTTCCTCACTAAATCAAAACTAAGAACTCAAGAAAATTTACGCACAACAAAATAAAGTAAAAACATAAATTTCCTCAAGACTTCAGTTGCAGAGTTTAAATCACATAGTTCACTTCCGCAACAAAACGAAACTAAGAACTCACAAAAATTTATGCACAACAAAACAAAGTAAAAACATAAATTTCACCGGGATGTCACGTGAAATATTTAGGCAGAGGAGTCTTCCTCAAGACTTCAGTTGCCAAGATTAAATCACACAGTTGACTTCCACAGCGAAACAAAGCTAAGAACTCAAGAAAATTTATGCACAACAAAACAAAGTAAAAACATTTCGGTAGAGGATTCTTCCTCAAGGCTTCAATTCAGGTGCGGGGATTAAATCACACAGTTGACTTCCGCAACAAAACAAAGCTAAGAACTCAAGGCTTCAGTTGCGGAGATTAAATCACATATTTGAATTCCACAACAAAACAAAGCTAAGAACTCAAGACTTCAGTTTTCTAGATTAAATCACACAGTTGACTTCCGCAAAAAAACAAAGCTAAGAACTCAAGAAAATTTACGCACAAAAAAACAAAGTAAAAACAGAGTGATTGAACAGTAAAAAACAAATGTGATATTTCCAAAAATATATTCCAACAAGTATATACTTTAGATCATATTTTGGAATACATGAAAAAAATCATTCATATGGAAACTTCTACTAAAACAAAAGATTTTAGTTCTTACTGAGATTTACACTTCACTAGGAGTTGCAGAGTAAATCTTTGTAAAACCTTGTAACAAACAGTTTTTATGCGCTGACTACAAATTGCTCCACAATTTTCTCCTCTTTTTCTCTCATATTTACACCCTCTACTCAAACTAAAGACATTTACATACATGTTGTACCAAAACATACAATTTTAATATTTTAATACATGTCAAAGCAAAATATTTAAAGCATAGGATGGGCATTTGTACTAAAATGTGATTTTTTGAACTTGGAGATGTTGCTGAGTGGAAGTAATAATTGCCCAATAAATGTTTTACCATATGTTTTTACCAACCCTACATTAAATGCCCATTTTCTCTTGATTACTTGATGAATGGAGAATCTGTACTCTTACTCAGAACTTCCTTTAATCCATGTACTTTTGGTCCAAACAAAAATCTACAACGTACAAATAAAACCTACTTGGATGATTTCTAGGTATACCAAAAATATGGCTATTGTCAAATTTTTACTCTTATCAGAACTTCATTTAATCCATGTCCTTCATGTGCAAACAAAAATCTGTAACCTACAAATAAAAGCTACTTTGTTGATTTACGCATGTACCACAAATATGGCTATTGCCAGTCTATTTAATGGTGTGGTGGGATTAATTTTCCAACATGGCGATGTAGCGATTCATTCCATAGGAGATGTCGCGATGTTTATTTTAATGAAAACACAAATGATTTATCCTCACCATGTGTTACACAAATGGGGACATTCCATTCCATAGGAGATGTCACGATGTTTATTTCAATGAAAACACAAATGATTGATCCTCACCATGTGTTACACAATTGGGGACCTTCTAATTACACTACCCATTTCTTAAGGTCCATTGTGACCATGTGGTTCAAATAGTTGCTCTAAATCTCTCTTCGATGAGTATTTCAGGTTCATTCCCCACTCAGGTCACAAATCTATGAACCCTTCGTTCACTAGATGTTTCCGATAACATCCTCAATGGAAGTGTACCATCCAACATATCAAAATTGAGCCTCAAGATCCTCGTCGTCTCCGATAACTCCCTCACTAGAATCCTTGGCTCCAACATATCAAACTTGAGGAACTTAGAGTTCATTGATGAAATTGTCAAGGGAATTGTCATTGGATTTGAGCTATCTCGCGAAGCTAAGACATTTTGACCTTGAAGAAAATTACGTCTCGGGAAACATTCCTCGTGATTATGGGAAGCTCAAAAATGTGAAATCTCTCATATTGGTTGGAAACAATTTGAATGGAGGAATACTCGTAGAGCTTGGAAATCTGGTGAAATTGAGAGGACTTGATTTACTTGACACTAACCTCATTGGCCTTGTTCCTTCTCAATTTGGAAATCTCATGAGTTTAGAATCCATGTATCTATCTGATAATAATCTTTCTAGTGAAATACTTGTGGAACTCCTCGATCTGAAATTGTTGATACACTTAGCTCTGTCCAACAATAGACTACATGGGGAGATTCCCTCTTTCATTGGGGAGTTGCCAAAGTTCGAGTCTTTATATATCTGGCACAAATATTTCATAGGTTTCCTTCCTTAGCAACTCGGCAATAATGGAGAACTACTAGAAGTGTATGCTTCCAACAACAAACTAACTGGAATTAGTGCCAAAGTCTTTATGACGGCTTCACATGTAACACTCTCCCACTTGAAGCCAAATGAAAAATCATGAATCAAGTCACATCGATTCCTACCATGCCTCTACATAACTCATTTTTATTTCTTCATAGGATTTTAGTGAGCATATCAACAGCGTTACTATCTGTATGGATATTTCCCAAAGATAATTGTCCTTCCTCCAACACATGCCAGATCCAATGGTACCTTATGATCCAGGTGGGTATTGGTGGCCACCCACCTATTCCACTTGGACACTCACCATTGTTTCTTTCAGTTTTTTAGTTTCCTTAATTGTAGCACAGTTTACTATGCTACAATTGTCACCAATTAATGTTGTCTGCATTGGTCCACATAAGTCTAAATGGAAAACCTCCAAGGGTGAATTTTCCCTTATTTACTTTCCTATTGGAAATGTCTCTCTATTGTTGAGAATGCAACAAGATGATGGAGCTTAGTGGAAAGGAGTCGCCTTCACTAAGTGGGCCCGCAAGCTATTTTTAGCGCAAAGTCTATTTTTAGACTGTATATTTTTAGACATATGGATCATGGTCTATGAGTTGCAGGATTCTATTTGTGGATGATTGGTCATGTTGGTAAAAATAGATGGACTTCTATTTTTAGACATATGGGCGGAGTCCATTTTTAGACTGCCAGGCTAAAAATAGAACAGTCGAATATTATTAGCTCTTAATAATATTTGGACTATAAACAATATCTTATCCTCTTGGAGCACTTCAGTTCGAGCTACGGATGTGGAACATGCAACTGTCAGAAGGACATATGCTTTTCTTATGGGTCAGTTGAGCTATTGCATGATGGACTTCAGTTAGAACTCAAGTGATTGAGTTTGGTGGAGTTGATTGTGGAGTTGATGGAGTTATGTTCAATTTGACTTGGTTAAACTAGTTGTATTTAGTCTAACTGCAAATAGACTAGTGATGAGTGATGTGAATTAATTGTTAAATTAATTCACTAATTATTAACTCATAAAGCAACTGAAGAATACATCAGTTAACTCAGTGCATGGACACTTCAGTGGAGACAGGTGTTAGAGGTTGAGATTGCTATCAGTTGTGACTATAGTTGTGCATGAGATTTTCACAATCAATGGATTGAGTATTTCCAATGATGATTGCATGGTTCAGCCAAGGTAAATACGAGTTTGGATCAGCCATTCTCATCTATTCTCATGTAGGATTGTGCAGTGGAGGCAAGCAAGCAGTGGAGGAGATTTGAACCTGTGATTGATTCAGATCTGAGCTAGTTTGTGTGTAACAGGTGGAGATAGTACTGAGTACTTGCGAGGAGTATTATACTATGTATTGTTACATGTTCTCAATTAATATAATATACAGATAGTTGGGGGTTTTCAGTTGTATGCTTTCCACGTGATATATTGTGTTGATATATGTGATTGATGCTTCAATGTGCGCATGCGATTGTTTCTGAATACTGCAAATTAATGATCAATAGTAGAGGAGGTTATGTATTATGCATGAATTCTGCAAATAGTGTATAATCAGGATAATCTCTGTGAATAAGTTTCATATTATTCAAAATTTCTACATGGTATCGGAGCAGAGTTGATCATCAGATCTATTATTCAGAAAGTGATTACATTTTATTTCTTCAGGCAGAGTCTGTAATCGGACCAGGTAGCCTCTAGATTCATCCTTCTTTTGGAAGGTGAGATATCCAGTGAATGCCCATTCAGTCAATCTCTGTACGAGAAATACTTTTTTCTCACAAATTTTAGATCAGAAGTGGTTGAGTTTTGAGCTGGTGGAATTCGAATTTGCAGCAGTGTTTTCTTGGTGTCAAAGTTGAAATGTCTTGCAACGGATTGCGATTGGAGTATGCCCTTGAAGGCAACTCGAATTATATTGCATGGAAAGACAGGATGGAGGCGGTGTTAGATGACAATGGGTTGAAGGATTTCATAGAGGCTGAGGTCCCAAAGCCTGCTGATGCTGCTCACGTTGAGGTTTGGCAAAAGAAAACAGCAAAGTGTCGAAGGATTCTATTGGAGGGCGTGAAGGATCACATTGTATCCAGCCTGCATGGAAAGGCTTCTCCATACTTGATGTGGAAAGCGTTGACAGATCTATTCCAAAGCAAGAGTGACCAGAGGAAGTTGGCGCTCAAGGATAAACTCAGAAACATTAAGTGTGAGAATGGAGACAGTATGCCCAGGTATCTCACGAAGTTCACCCAGTGCCGGGATGAGCTGGGAAGTGTGGGGGTGACTGTTGATGATGAGGACTTGGTGAGCTTGGCTCTCCTTGGTCTTCCGAAGAGTTGGCATTCCTATCAGGACTATGTCAATGGTCGGGAGAAATTGCCAGGATGGGAGAGACTTTGGTTGGATCTTGTGCAAGAGGAGATCAGACGGAGCACCAGAGGCAGTTCTTCATCCATGCATGATGAGGAGAACTGTGCCTTAACTAGTAAGGTGAAGAAACGGAAGGAGAAGGGTTCTCTTTCTGAATCCATTTCTTCCAATAATGGGAAGAAGGTTGACAAGTCGAAGGTGAGATGCTTTTGTTGTCATGAGTTGGGCCATTATGCTACTAATTGCCCAAAGAAGAAATCCAAGAAGGGATCCGGGGAAGGATCTGAAGGTGAGGCACTTGCTTCACAGTTCGAGTTGGATTTCACACTCTTTGCATGCATGGCTTCATCCATGGTGGGAATTGGTTGGTTTCTTGACAGTGGAGCTTCTTTC
Source organism: Pinus tabuliformis (assembly GCA_031772625.1). Lineage (NCBI taxonomy): Eukaryota > Viridiplantae > Streptophyta > Pinopsida > Pinales > Pinaceae > Pinus > Pinus tabuliformis. Next base: position 881,432,024 of record CM062813.1, read on the forward strand.
CACATGACTGGTGACAAGAGTTTGTTTAGTACATTGGAGGAGAAAGATCTCCAGATACTCATAGCGATGGGTAATGATGAGAAGTATAATGTCTCAAGTGTAGGCATGGTTGTTTTTCAGAGGGAGCATGGAGCTCGCCTTACCTTGACCGATGTCAAGTATGTACCAGGACTGAAGAGAAACTTGGTGTCGATCGCGATGCTGGAAGACAGAGGCTATGATGTAGTCTTCAGTAAGGGAAAGGTTTTCCTTAGACACATCATCACTAGATAAGTGAAGCAGATTGGTTCACGGGTCAAGAACCTGTATGCTCTTGAGGTACAAGATGCATGCAAAGCCTTGAGGAGCAAGGCAAAGGTTAGAGACTTGGTAGTTGAGAGGGAGGGTATATTACCTCTCAACATGCAGAGCCAGAAGAAGTCCCAGACAATTGTGGAGGAGCCACGATTGGTGCAGCAGCTTCAGGAGGTTGTGGAGCAGCAACAACAAGGGAAGCTGAGAGGAGATCGAGTAGAGACATCTACTCATGTAGAGACCTCCAGTAGGAGGAAACTTCGAGCCAAGTGGGCAGAGGGATCGCATGCAACCATACCTCCAGGTAGGAGGTGGGGTGATGTGGATTAATTGTCCCAAGGAGGAGGGGCGGGATCCTTGAGGTACCCAACCTCTTGGATGAGACCTTGCTACAGGAGCCCCGATGTGGAGTAGAAGGAACTGACTGATTGGGTAGAGGGAACTGACTGATTGGGTAGAGACAGATGCAGATGGAGTGGCAGAGAGAGCGACAGTGCAGGGAATCCCAGGACAGCGCATAGCTAGCAGGCTGCAGCAATGCGAGAGGCACAAGTGTTTTACACAGTGCTAGGTGGCACAGAGAGGTGTGCAATGGTGTGAGATGCATGGAGATGTTGCAGTAGCACAGTTTTCAGAGAGGGATCACTTTTCAGCAGCAGGTAGACCTTCAGCATCAGAGTATGTTCCTAGCCCAACAGAGTGGTCAGTTGGGAGTGTGTTTGTTCCAAGTGTTGTTGGAGCAAGTGGACTGGGAAAATGTGTTGCATGCAGAACATTCTAGAGTTGCAGGATAGGGGTTGCAGATAATCCATATCTTGTTGAGATGGAGTGTTGAGAATGCAACAAGATGATGGAGCTTAGTGGAAAGGAGTCGCCTTCACTAAGTGGGCCCGCAGGCTATTTTTGGCGCAAAGTCTATTTTTAGACTATGTCTATTTTTAGACATATGGATCATGGTCTATGAGTTGCAAGATGCTATTTGTGGATGATTGGTCATGTTGGTAAAAATAGATGGACTTCTATTTTTAAACATATGGGCGGAGTCTATTTTTAGACTGCCAGGCTAAAAATAGAACAGTCGAATATTATTAGCTCTTAATAATATTTGGACTATAAACACTATCTTATCCTCTTGGAGCACTTCAGTTCGAGCTACAGATGTGGCACATGCAGCTGTCAGAAGGAAATACGCTTTTCTTATGGGTTAGTTGAGCTACTGCATGATGGACTTCAGTTAGAACTCAAGTGATTGAGTTTGGTGGAGTTGATTGTGGAGTTGATGGAGTTGTGTTCAGTTTGACTTGGTTAAACTAGTTGTATTTAGTCTAACTGCAAATAGACTAGTGATGAGTGATGTGAATTAATTGTTAAATTAATTCACTAATTATTAACTCATAAAGCAACTGAAGGATACATCAATTAACTCAGTGCATGGACAGTTCAATGGAGACAGGTGTTAGAGGTTGAGATTGCTATCATTTGTGACTATAGTTGTGCATGAGATTTGCACAATCAATGGATTGAGTATTGCCAATGAGTATTGTGTGGTTCAGCCAAGGTAAATATGAGTTTGGATCAGCCATTCTCATCTATTCTCATGCAGGATTGTGCAGTGGAGGCAAGCAAGCAGTGGAGGAGATTTGAACCTGTGATTGATTCAGATCTGAGCTAGTTTGTGTGTAACAGGTGGAGATAGTACTGAGTACTTGCGAGGAGTATTGTACTATGTATTGTTGCATGTTCTCAATCAATATAATATACAGATAGTTGGGGGTTTTCAACTGTATGCTTTCCCCGTGATATACTGTCTTGATATGTGTGATTGATGCTTCAATGTGCACATGCGATTGTTTCTGAATACTGCAAATTGATGATCAATAGTAGAGGAGGTTATGTATTATGCATGCATTCTGCAAATAGTGTATAATCAGGATAATCTCTGTGAATAAGTGTCATATTATTCAAAATTTCTACATCTATGTTGTTTGCGCAAGATGCATCTTTCACATAGGTTGTCCAGTTTTTCTATGAGTGGAAATCCCTTCACCATGCCTTTCCTATGTAGTGAATTCAAACCTTCAAAATGAGATGAACAAATCTCAAATTCCATAACCAATTTTCATGTTTGACCTCTGCTTGAAAGTTTACTTGTGTGACAGCTGCAAATTTTCTTTCATCCTCAAGTGAATTTATTGACAGTTGTGCTTGTGCACATTCTTCCTTCAACTATGGTTTTATCTTTGGGGGGGCATTCTATTGCTTGTCATATGAACTTTTGCAATCAATGGTTTGCTTGGCGAATTATCCAAAATTGTGCACTCATCATTTTTGAAAAATACATTGTAGCCCTTTTACATGAGTTGTCCAATGCTTATGAGGTTATGCTTCAAACCAGGGACAAAATAGACATGAAATGTACTTCGTCTCCCCCTTCTTTGTTATAATATTGACTCTTCCTTTTCCCATGACAGAGACTTTGCTATCAGTCCCTAATGTCACTTCAAATTTCACACTTTCATCTAGATTGGTAAACATTTCTATGTTCCATGTCATGTGATTGCTACACCCTAAATCTAGAAACCATACATCCCTTTGTTTTTCTTGTGCTACATTACAAGATAAAAACATGTTATCTTGGTTCTGATTTTATTTTGTGAAATTTGTAGTTGGTTTGTTACTTATGGCATGTTTCTTATTTCTACATTCTCTTGCATAATGACTCAATAACGTTCCTAACAAGGAGGTGTGATGTAGGTAAATTCTCAGTGCAGACACAAACAATTCCTCTAGCCCGAAAGAGCGAGCCTAGACACAAAAAAAAAAATCTATGGAAAATCTCCTTAAGTTAGAATCAATTAAGATGGCCTACCTCTTAGAACACTATTCCACTTGGTGATGATCCTGCTTCCTCACTCCAACTATCTTTCGCTTCCTTCCTTCGAATACCTGAAACAAGAAAACAAACAACAACAACAAACGTAATAGCATACAATATTGTATTCAACCTAATGAAAAGGTCAAGGAACATTAAGTAATAAAGATGTAAAATAGCACTTCATGTAGGAAATCAATCAATAGTTGTATTCATATAAATCAAAAAGAGATTACAACCAATTCCTTGACGTTGCTAGTCTCATCCAAATTATCCAGGTTCCCACACTTCTCCTAGCATCTCATGGATACCCTCGACAATGGAAGTTTTAAGGCCTCTTCCATCTAGTATCAAACCAAACCAAAACACACTATTCTTCCTCAAACATCCACTAGAAATATACAAGCTATAGATGTCTTGCTGATCATTCAAACTCACTCCAAAAACTAGTTTAGCTTGAGAAAAGAGAGGTTTGTATAGCTTGGATGGATGGGAGATGGTTCCTCTCATCATGGGAGAAGGTCTTATCTCTTGAAGTTGTTCCATCCTAATACGGGAAAGGAGCCCAAACTAACTTCTTCAGCTCCATCCAACCCAACTATCTACCAGACTTCCGTTATGAAGCTTCTAGAGCTGGAAGCTTCGATTCCATATTTAAAAAACTTTCCAAAAGAGGATCAGCGCGAGTGGAAAAGGGACCAGTCACTCCATACGGTGCTAGGGATAGTTTTAATCTCTACAAATCAGTGTGAGGAGGAAACTCGTCAGTAGCGTCGGTCCTGTAAACTGGGATAAAAGGAAGATTCTTGGTAAATGATGCAAAGGGGAATTATTCTGCTCGTGAAGAGGGACATACTTGGAGTTTCTTCATGATGGGAAAGCATGTAGGTTTCACTATAGAGGTCCTCCAGGATCGTGGACAGGGAGTACAGGGACAGTGACAAAAAATTTTGTAACAGATGCCCCCCAAAGCATGAAAGCTGAACTAGAGTGAGGGGTGAAATGATTTAGAAGTGGATGCAGGGAACTAGAGTTAATCGTTGGAAAACTTGCAAGCAAGCATAGATACATATACATCACTAAAAACTCTATCAAATGATACATGAATCATGGTATGGATGCAACCATCCACAGAATGATCATGTAAATGGATTTAAGGCATGGGTGAAGCCATCTAATAGAGATGATCATAATGAAACCAAGGTATGGTCGCAACCATCCAATAATGAGAAGGATCACATATAACAACACATGGTATGGTCGCAGTCATCCATCTAAAAGAGACATGTATATCAACATGATCATGTCACATCGCCTTGCAACTTAGACTGGTGTAATTTGAGTCCAGGGTCTTGCGCTCCAAACGACCCGATCAAAGTACAAATCCTAACATGTGAATGAATGTGTTGAAGTTGAGCATGATAGAAAGTTGCTTGATTACCGGCCAATGATGTAAACCGTTAACAATCGCGAGAGAAACCACCAATAATGACAATGGATCTCAAGGTACCAACAACACAGTTCACAGAATGTGAATAAAGGAACTGATGTAAAACATGCGTGAAATCACCCAATCGAAAGCCAATGATGTGAACTTGTCGTCGAATGCGAAGAAATTACCGTTAGGGCATGCAAGCTCTAAGCTACTGGAAGGGAGTCTCTCGACCATCTTCCTAAATAATGAGTTGAAGTCGACAGGAAGTGACTCTGTCAAAGGAGTTCCATGATGAATCCTTCATCATCGACACGAAACGGGAACACAATGAATGAGAGTAATCCAAGATGATCAGACAATGTACATGTAGGAAGACTTCTCTTGAACATATGGATGACACAACTCCAGAGTTTGGCAGCATTGGAAATCATAGGATCAAAATTCATGGTAACGTGGCAGAGAGCATATGAGAGGCTTAAAATGGATAACCCAAAACCCACGGAGGCAAGTGAAAGAGTGAGGATGTCCCAAAACCCGACATGAACAGCAGATGAGTGCCAATGTTCAAGAGCGACAGGCTACCTCAAGTGAATACAACTGATGAAATACTTCCAATTTTCCCTCACCATTTCTGGTGAGAACCCCAGTGATTTTTACACAAGCTTAATAGTGATAGCATATGCTTGTAATATAATTCCATCCATCAGATGAATCTGACCTAGTAAGATTAATGAGCCCTAAGAAGGAGATGCTCATGTTCGTCATGGTGACGAATCTAATGTCGTTTAAATTTTAACGAGTTTGACAAAGGGAAAACACAGTATCTTTTTCACGTTTAGAGAGTTTGAAAAAGACGGAAAAGAAAACTCCAAAAGGTCCATTTTCATACATTTGTGTCTCTCGATCCCGAAAAGGTAGAAAACGATACTTGAGAGAACTGCTTGACCATTTCGATCAAGGAGTACCTTTTTCATAAATAGTTTATCCTAGCCCAAAAAAGGGGTAAATGATGTTTTGCAGCCTTTAACGAGTTTGAAAACGACAAGAGCTCAACAATCTTCTTGTGTTTTAAGAGTTGTAAAGAGCTGAAATTAGACCCTCCATTTTTATTCTCTTTAACGAGTCAAAAAAGGGAAAAAATACTCGCTAATCTTTTCATCTTTTACGAGTCAGAAAAGAGCTTAAAGGTGACTTGTCCTAGAGGAACAAGTGATATAAAGGGTAGCAACCGGTTTCGACAATGGAGGAGCTGCTCAAAACATGTAATGGTCAAGAGAATGGCTAATAAAACCATTCATTGTTGCGGTTCCTTGGGAAAGGAAAAAACAACCAAGTGAAAGCATATGATCGGCCAAAGAGATGGTGGCGATGGAATAAAACAACCAAGGCTCATCTAGCAAAAATCAACTAATTAAAACAGAATTCACGAGATTTAAATTAAGCATGGGTTCATTTTTACACAAGCTTGAACCATGGCAAACTATGCTTGAGTTAATTTTGCATGCCCCCAGCATAATGACTCAATGCGAGGTACATTCCCCCTAAGCTTCATTTCATTCAACTAGGTGGATTAAATGAAGGTTCACTTTCGATATCTAGGAAAGACTTTACTGGGATTTTACGAGATCTTAATCAAATATTCGATTTGGAAAAGGGAGTTGTTTTAGTATTTAACGAGGTCGACATAGTAAAAGAACTATCCTCAAAATCGGTTTCATTTTTTAACGAGGTTTATAGAGAAAATAATTATCCTCGTACTCCTTGATTCATTTTTTAACGAGCTTGACACAAGACTAGGAACTATGCTCCGTGACATTTCATTTCATTTTTTAACGAGGTTGACACAAGACTAGGAACTATCCTCATGACCCTTGTTTCATTTTTTAACAAGGTTGACACAAGACCGTGAACTATCCTCATATCCCTTGTTTCATTTTTTAACGAGCTTGACACAAGATAAGGAACTATGCTCATGACAGTTGATCATGGACTATACAAGAACATGGACCCCAAGAGGTCCTCACTGGATGGGAGAACTATGCTCTGGGAGGAACACATGTCAACTGGTACAAATGACAGATCAGGTTCCAATACCCCCAGTACATAGTGTACTATACCATCTATGTTATCATCAGCAGATGTGGAGATGGAATGGGTAGCCACATAATTGACCTGTGGCGGGGAGGGTACTGCTTACAAACAAGAGTTGATAGGGGACAATGGTTGCAAAGGAGGTGCCTAGTGTCCAATGAACGACAGTTGATCAATGGTCACAATTCTCCCTTCGTGTGGAAAACAAACCTCATGGAAAAGTGAAGAAACAAGAGCTCCCATGACATAAACATAGTCACGTCCAAGGAGAAGATTGAAATCTAAGGGACCTTGGACTACCATCACATCTATATAAATGGTATTTCTTCCCAAAGTAATAGGGAACTTCGGAAGAACCCCCTAGGGTTGACTGGTTCCTCTGTTGAAAGCCAACAGATTATGAGTGACAGGCACTAGCTGTGGGAATCCCAAAGCTTTCCAAGTAGTAGAAGACATGATGATAATAGACACAACTTCATCTAATATAGTGCCATTTACTACCATCTTATAGGCTTTTACTATGATCTGGAAAGGCACATAAGATGGGAGGCGGAAAGCAATCAATTGACTCCAATCAAAATAAATGACATAACTACTTGGTGGGGATATCATATGATTGCCCCCATGCCCTGCAGAAGAAGGAGAAGGACTCTCCTGAACAACTAGGATGGGAGGGTCACTCTTTGATTCATGAGAATCTGAGGAGACGAGAAGAACATGAGTAGTATGATCACTACTCTCTTCGGGAACAGAGTGAACAACTGAAGGCGGAGCCAAGTCGACACTCTTTTCGACCAATGGTCAGTTGGGAACAGACACAAGAGAGTCATGCTTAGGAAGAACAGGATGGGAAAGAGATGAATCCAAGTCAATCTCTTTACCAACTAGGAGAGGGTTAGAAGAAAGCCTTTGATAACCAATAGGAAGTTGGGGTTGAGGAGTTGTAAGGTTTTCCAAAATTTTGGAAGCTTTATCCATAAGAGGAAAAAGGTGAAGAATATGCTTCCGTTCACATAACCTATAGGGGAATCTAATCTTTCCCTTCTTCTTACCATCATTAGCTAAAGGTGTAGCATCGACATGATCTCTAGAGGTCGATGAGGATGGTCGATTCAGGTCTTGAGACCAAACCTCTAAGGTTCTGGGAATGCCAAGACAGTCTCGAAGGAGATGGTCACCCTTTCACAGCTTGCAAGGGAATTTGACCTTCCATGGAGGATCAAAATATTTGTTTACAGGAGGTGAATTTGGAGGAACAGCTGCATGGTTGGCCTCTCACTTGTTTGATTTCTTCTTCTTCTTCTTAGCCTCCTGGTTACTGGATTTCAAACTTTCACCAGGCGAAGTAGAAGGGGAAAATGAAGAAATATGGGAAGAAGGTGAGAGGTCAACCTGAGAATCAACGTGATTTGGTTAAGATGAAGGAGATGGTTGGACAGGAGTTGGGACACTCGAAACCATCAAGGTCGAAAATAACCAAATAGGTAAACCAATGGTTAACCCAAGGAGGGACAACGTTGCCATATAAGGAGCACCAACATTTCCAAAAGAAGGAAAAGGACCAGGATTCCCATTCGAGGGGAATCATTGACTGGTAGAATCTGGAATTGTTTCCTTTGGAAACGACCCTAAATAATCACTAAGGAAGATAACTTTAACCAGGAATATTTCGTGGGTAGTTAATTTTAAGATACTAAAAAAAAAATTTTCCTTTTCATATTTTAAGAGTCGAGAAAAGGAGGAAAGGTGACTTTAGTCGCTTTCAGATTTAAAATGAGCTCAAAAGGACAAGTTGTTACAAGTCTATATGGGCACATCACTCCTGACATTCAAATCAGTGTATTTAGGGCTCATCAAACCCTAATTTAGTTGTTATATGCCATAGACAATTCATATCATTGAATGCTTCCATCCATGAAATTTTCCTAGCCTGAAGCCTTGCTGAAATGCCTCCTTGGGACACCAGCGCAACCTTGGTCAAGGGTAACTACGTTGCAGAGTAGGCAAGCCCATTCTGGCCTGCACTACAATGCACTTAGGCCCTCTTTGACCTACGCTGGGTGAGATTGAAGGAAATTTGCATAGAGTTTTGGGAATATTCCTTGATTATAGATCATTCTAGAAGGATCCCATCTCTTATCTCCTCCTATGAGCTCGAAATTGGATAAGCTAATGATCGATTAACCTCCTATCCTCTCATCCCTTGCTCCATGGAAACTAACTCCAAGTTTGGAAGGCCATTCAATACCCTCATTTATGACAAAACCACCCCCATTTCCTATAAATTGAGCACTCATTATAGTGATCAACAAGTTATAATCTGAATTTTGTAAGGAAATTTTGTTGGTTTGAGATTTGAGTTCATGTCAAGCAATGTTATGCTGCTGGATTGGTGTGCTTTTAATGTGGTGAGGGTTGGACTGAAGCTAGAGGAGTTGCACAGAATCGAACTGTATTGAGAAAAACTCTTCCTTATACATTAATAAAGTGTTTATTCCTTCTCTCATATTCTTGTTCATATCTATGATGATTATGTGTTTCAATGTCTTCAATTTCATTGCTTTATAGTAGATAGATCATGTATGCTTTGATCGTTTGTTGTTTTTGTTTCTGTTGATACAGGTACCAATTGAGCGGATTTAGTTCAAGTGGGAGCGATGGATCAATTCAAAGGGGATCAAGGAAGCGAAAGACTACAAGTAAGTTCCTTCATCTCTTCTATCTAGTATAGGAAAATGTTAAACTACTTTATTTTTGTTGTTCTAGGTGTAGCTAACCACCTAAGGAAAATGTGTTTATCTGTAGATGCAAATTCCATATAACAAATTGCCAACTCCACTAGGGAATGAATGTCATTCTTGGTAGCTTACCCTCATCATATTACACCCTAGTAGACTTTTCTTGATTTCATTGATCTTATTTCAGTCTTTTTGAAGTGTTTTTGGTCAAACATTGTGCTTGAATGTCTCCTGATTTGACTCTCTGGCACCAACGCAGTGTTGGTCTTGACACAGTGCACTGTAGACCAGCCTTAGCTTAGAGACAGTGCACTGCAATGCACTGTCTCCCACTCTGGCCTGCGCTGATCCCTCTAAGGATAAAAAACCCACCTTTGGTTTGATTTTTCCATAGTTACTTTTGATTTTTTTTGCTGAAAGATCAATGTTTTCAATAGTTCTTAAATCAATTTTTATTTCTCCTCCTAGCCCTACTTTGGCCTTGATTTTTTAGTGTTTCTTAAGTGATTTATTTATCATTATCAATTCATTGTCAAAGTTATCTTATAGTCAATTAGTCTTTTCTAAAAAGGAAGTGTCGTAAAGTCTTCATTTCTTGGAAAAAGGAACTATCGTAAAGTCTTCGTTTCTTGCGAAAAGTATTGATTGATTGTATGTGCATTTAGTTTCCTTTTGTTCATCTAAACATTAATGGAAATGAAAAGAAAAATATGCATTATGCATTTATAAGTTTTTGTGTGCTTGTAGGAATTGTATAGGGAAAGTTACATTAGATGTGCTCTATGCTCTTTGATTAAAGATTCTGATTTCTCTATCCCTTGTAGTTAAGGTTTTCATTGAAAAAATCAAATGAAAAGAATGTTTCTCATCATAGTTTCATTCAAGGAATTTCAAAGACATCACGTGGTGAACTTGAAATACAAACTCCTAAACAAGATCAACTTAAAAGTTATCTCAATTAACCTAATGGAGAATTGTAACTTAATGCATAACATTTAGAGGTTCTAGGCTAGAAACACCTTCAACATCATAAAACATAGCAGTTGTTGTTAATTTTCTGCGATACATTCCGAGTTTGATACCTCATTCCACGTACGTAAGTATATCGTAGCTCGTCGACATACCTTCGGGTATATATGGCGGTGTTATAGTACGAAAAGTATAAAGGAATGCTCTCACTATGCAGTTTCGCACTAGACAGTGCTAACACGGATTGGGCCTCCACATACTTTCAGGTATATATGGGAGGATTACATTAGGTTGTTATCCACCCATAGGTAACCGAGTCGGCCACCTCGTATACTGTGATACACTAAAAACAAAATTCATGGAGATTGCATGCACATATGTTAAGTCCTTGGTTTACTGAGGCAGTGTATTGCAATTCACAGTTACTTGGTAATCCTTTTGCCTAGATTATCCCTCTTTTGTTTTGTTATGCTATTTTGATTAAAATAAAATTAATTGACCATGAATAACATTCTCCACGTCACTCCTTAGTTGATATTAGGTTGAGACATATGGCAACAACTCTAGAGTCCACCAATCAAGGAATTCCTTTTGATGGGAATATTATTCCTTTTCCTCCTTTCGGAAATATTCGTGCTCCTTATATGGCTACATTGTCCCTTCCAAGAATTACCATCAGCTTTCCAGTATGGTTGTTCTCAACCTCCTTGGCCCCGCAACTTAATATTCCTACAACTGGAAAAAATCAACCTCCAGTTGACCCTTAACCTTATTCGTCGGTTGTTTCTTCCTCCCCTTCTTCCTCTTCGCCTAGTGAAAGTATTAACACTAGTAAGTAGGTGGATAAGAAGAAGAAGAAAGGGAAGAAGAAGAAGAAAATTCAGCAGGGGGCAACCAAGCAACCATTGCTTTGAATGTAACTTCTAATGAGAAACCGTCCAATAAGCCTCACAAACTTTGATATCCTTGCAAACTTTGTACGGGAGACCATCTTCTTCGAAATTGTTCTGGTATTCCTCAGATCTTATAAGAATGGTCTACTTGTTCACATCATCTTGTGTCATCAACTTTTGGAGATCATGATGGTGACACACCATCAACTAGTGGTAGTAAATTTCATGGAAATAAGGGTAAAGTTAAGTTTTCCTGTAGGTTATGTGAAGGGAATCACCCCATTCACCTTTGTCCCTATTTGGATGAAGCCCAAAAAGTGTTGGATAACTGTCCTGCTTCTCCGCAACGACTTCCATCTAGTTGCAGGAGACTCTCCCTTAATCCTTCACTAGTTGATGAAGTGACTGACCCAAATCAACCGTCGGTCAAACCCACTCTCTCTGAATGTGAATCCCATGAGTCTATACCTGACTAATCATAGGTCGAGAAAATAGTTGACCCAATTTCACCTTCAGTTAATTGTACCTTTCCCGTAGAGAGTGAGTATGACACCACTCACGTTCTTTTCATTTCTTCAGATTCCAATGAGTTTAGAGGCAAACCTCTTGTTCCATCATGACAGGAGGAAAATCCTCCCATCCTTGTAACTCAAGGGGGTAATTCTCCTGTTCTTATGGTACCACCTCCAAGTAGTCTCGTCACTTCCTTTGATTGGAATCGACTAGCAGGATGTCGTCTTCCTTCTTATGTGCCTTTCTAGATCATAATACAAGTTTATAGTGTATGATTGTATCTGGAACTATTATAGATGAAGGTGTGTTTGTGAGTATCCTTTCCTCCACTGCTTGGAAGGTGCTCATTTCACCACCACTTGTGCCTGTTACCCATAATCTGTTGGGTTTTAACAGAGGAACTAGTAAACCATTAAGGATCCTTCCTCAATTTCCTATTACTTTGGGAATAAAAATTGTTTATCTCAATGTGATGGTAGTCCTAGTCCCTTTAGATTACAATTTACTTCTTGGGCGCAACTATGTTTATGACATGGGAATTATTGTTTCAACACTCTTTCGAGTGATGTGTTTCCCACATGAAGGCATAATTATCACTATTGACCAACTTACATTTCCCGGTCCAAATATTTCCTACAGTCAACCATCTTCCGTAAATGGTCCTTTTGTCCCAATGGTATCTGCCCCACCATGGATCAATTATGTGGCAACCCGTTCCATGCCTACATCAACTGATGATCAATTCTATGATGTTGTGAATTATGTACTAGGGGAATTGGAACAAGATCTCTCTAATGGATTCCTTGCTACATATCCCTTCCATAGCATTGTTCTCCCATTTGATGATAACCTCTTGGAATTCATGACCTCTTATGGCTCGTGATCAAGGAATCATGAGGATAGTTCCTAGTCTTGTGTCAACCTCATTAAAAAAATGAAAAAAAGGGTATGAGCATAGTTCCGTGTCTTGTGTAAATCTCATTAAAAAATGAAACAAGGAATATGAGCATAATTCCTTGTCTTGTGTAAAGTTTGTTAAAAATGAAACACGAAATATGAGGATAGTTCTTTTATTGTGTCAACCTCATTAAAAAATGAAACAAGTCCCAGAGCATAGTTCATTGTCTTGTTTCAAGCTCGTTAAAAAATGAAACAAGGAATCTGAGCAAATTTCCTTGTCTTATGTCAAAAAATGAAACAAGGTCCCCTAGAGTAAAGTTCCAATTCAAGTATTTGATTAATATCTCATAAAATCCCAGTCGAGACTTTCCAAAATATCGTAAATGAACCTTCATTCCATCCACCTGATAGCCACGAGTAGGCTACTTAGGTGAATGTAATGAAGCTTGGGGGGCATGCACCTAGAATCAAGTCATCATGCTGGGGGCATGTAAAACAATCTCAAGCATAGTTTTTCATTTCAATGCACCTAGAATCGAGTCATCATGTTGGCGGCATGTAAACCAATCTCAAGCATAGTTTTTCATTTCAAGCTTGTGTAAACATAAAATAAATGCAAGCATAGTTTTTCATTTCAAGCTTGTGAAAACATGAAACTGAACCCAAGCATAGTTCCCTATGGTTCAAGTTTATGTAAAAATGAACCCATGTCCATTTTAACCCTCGTGATTTCCATTATATCAGTTTCTTCCGTCAGATGAGCCTTGGTTTTTCTCTTTCCATCGTCACTATCTGCTTGGTCGATCATACATTTTCACTTGGTTGTTTTTCCTTTCCTGGGGAACAGTTGCAATGAGTGGTTTTATTAGCCAGCCTCTTGACCATTACATGTTTGAGAAGTTCCAACATCGCCGAAACCAATTGTTATCCTAGACACCACTTATTCCGCTAAGTGGAGTCTCCTTTAAGCTCTTTTTAGACTCTCGAAATATGAAATGATTGTCGAGCACTTGTCCTTTTCAACTCATAAATGGATTGGAAAGGACATATACTCAGTATAAGTTTAACCCTTTTCCGGACTGAGATAGGTTACTTACAAAAAAGGAATACGTTGATCAAACATGGTCAATAGGTTCTCTCTTGTATTATTTTACACTTTTTTCGGGCTTGAGAGACAAATTTACGAAAAATAACTTCTGGAGTTTTATTTTTGTCCCTTTTCAAACTCTCTAAACATGAAAAGGGTTGATTTCTCATTGTCATTAAACTCGTTAAAACATCAAATAGCGACAAACTTGTCCATCATGACAAGACCGAGTTTCACCTTCGCTAGACTCTTTAAAACATGACATAGCAATGGATTCACCCAAAGGGTGGAATTATAATACAAGCATATGTTGTCCTCCTCAAGCTTATTTAAAAAAATAAAGAGTTATTGGTCAGCAATGACTGGGGAAAATGGGAAAAGGGATGAATCACTTTATGGTAGCAAGTCGCTCTTGAACATGAAACTTTCACTTCATCTCTGTGACTATTTGGGTTGAGTTATCTACTTCATGGTTATCATACCTATGGTCTATCACACCATCCATCACTTTGGTTTTGGGTCAATGCTAACAATTCATTCAGTGTGCCGACATGTTCAAGAGAAGTCACTCAGTAAACTTCATCCTTTGCAATACTCATAAACCTTCATTTTCATGACCACCATTCCTGAACCTTATGTCGTTAGTCAAATTCTGTCTTCAAAATCATTACACTCATTTCGTGTCATTGATGGGGCATACATCAAGGCCCTCCTACGACGAGTCTCTTCTTGTCAACATCAACACATTATCCAAGAAGCTGACTTAGAAACACCCTTCTAGTACCTTGGGGCTTGCATACATCAATGGCAAGTTTTTCACTTCTAGTGATAGGTTGAAATCACTATCCTTCGACTGAAATACTTTGTATGGTGTTCAACATCAAAACATTTATTCACACCATGCAGAATGTACTACAGTACCTTGAGAATCATTATCATTATTGGTGATCTCTCTCGCTTCCGTTAACGACTTACATCATTGGCCGGTAATTAGACAGTGTCTTCCCATGTTTGACTTCAGATCATATATTCACATGGTTAAACTCATACTTTATCGAAAGATTGGATGAGATAGAAGACCCCGGATCTAGTTTCATCCATCTGGGCTGCGATTTCAGGAGAGTACTAAATCATCTGTACAATGGCTTTACACGGATGGTCATCCTATCATGGGTCTATATCTGTAGATGACTATCTATGTACATGTAAAGAAAAGTTTATATGTTGAGTATGGGTATTCCTTCCCTCAACAATTCATGAAAAGTTCAAAATATCATGATATTATGTATTGTAATCGATGCAAGTCACCGTCCGCTTCAGATCCTCCCCGTCACATCGTAAAGCATATCACTCGACATTATCATTTTCGACTTCATGCTTTAGGGGGCAACTGTTACAAGTCTATTTGGGCACATCACTCTTGAAATTTAGATCACTGCAATTAGGGCTCATCAAACCCTAATTCAGTTGTTACATGCCCTAGAGAAGTCATCTCATTGAATGCTTCCATCCATGAAAGTTTCCTAACCTGAAGCCTTGCTGAAATGCCTCCTTAGGACACCAGCGCAACCTTGGTCAGGGGTAACTATGCTGCAGAGCAAGCAGGGCATTCTGGCATGCACTAAAATGCACTTAGGCCCTCTTTGACTAGCAATGGGCAAGATTGAGCAAAATTTGCATAGGGTTCTAGGAATATTCATTGATTCTAGATCATTATAGAAGGATCCCATCTCTTATCTCCTCCTATGAGCTCGAAATTGGATAGGATAAGGATCAATTAACCTCCTATCCTTTCATCTCTTACTCCATGGAAACTAACTCCAAGTTTGGAAGGCCCTTCAATACCCTCATTTATGACAAAACCACCTCCATTTCCTATAAATTGAGCACTCATCATAGTGATCAAGGGGCTAGAATCTGAAGTTTGTAAGGAAATTCTGTTGGTTTGAGATCTGAGTTCATGTCAAGCAATGTTATGCTACTGGATTGGTGTGCTTTTGATGTGGTGAGTGTTGGATTGAAGGTGGAGGAGTGGCACGGAATCGAACTGTATTGGGTGAAACTCTTCCTTCTACATTAATAAAGTGTTTATTCATTTTCTCATATTCTTGTTCATATCTATGATGATTATATGTTTCCATGTCTTCGATTCCATTGGTTTATAGTAGATAGATCATGTATGCTTTGATCTTTTGTTGTTTCTATTTCTGTTGATACAGGTACCAATTGAGAGGATTTAGTTCAAGTGGGAGTGACGGGATCAATTCAAAGGGGATCAAGGAAGCGAAAGACTACAAGTAAGTTCCCTCATCTCATCTATCTACTATAGGAAAAGGTTAAACTATTTTCTTTCTGGTGTTCTAGGTGTGGCTACCCACCTAGGGAAACTGTGTTTATCCATAGATGCAAATTCCATATAACACAAGCACTCGGTAATATTTTAAATTTAAAGAGTCAAAAATACCAAAACGACTACTTAGGATAATCTAGGCAAAATGGATTACCAGGTAACCGTGAACTGCAAAATACCTCCCGGCGAATCAAAAAGTATGAGCAGGCAATATCCCCAAATGCTGTGTTCAATGTACGATATTTACAAGGCAGCAGACTCAGCTTCCTATAGATAAAGGATTGCAAACCTAGTGGGGTCTCCCTTTATATATGCGATGGTACGGGGAGCACAAGTCTGTACTAGTGTTGTCTAATGCTGAAGCGGATGACAGTTGCTAGGTTTAAAGACACCGGAACACGTCTCTAGCCTAGACCTCTAAATATAAGCATTAAGTTTCAATGCTTCCTTAGGTTAATTCAATAGATTTTAACAGTTGATCTTGAATTAGGTTTCAATTACAAGGCCCTACCACTGTCAACTGAAAAAACTCCTACATGTAGCTATATGAGAAAGGAAATCTTTGTCTTCGATGAAAGTAAACACTAATTGAGAGATAGAGAACACACAATCAATGCAACAATCAAAGAATAAAATATTTCACTAATAAATCTCCAAAAGGTATTGAATCTTCCTATCGAATACACTTCAACTAGTCCTTTTGACAGTAAAGAGAATTAATTTCTTTTCGAATACAAATGATGATGAGACTTTAGTCTTCAATGATGCTAGCTAATCTAACATATTGATTCAACGAACTAGAATTATGTATTTTTCAATGGAATGATAACATGAATCTTTTACAAACACTTCAATGAAAATTTTTCAAAAAAATCAACATCAATCAAATGGAAAGCACAAAAAGAGAATTCTTTCGAAACCAATGATGCAATGATTCAATCAAGATCAAGACGAGCAATGTAATCTATGCTTGAAAAGAGACGCTTAATCAAGAGAAGAAAAAACGAAACTTTTCAAACTTGTTTAATTGAAATCAAAGCGATAAAAGGACTAAAAAATGAAAATGCATTTAGCAGCTAACCAACAACTTGACTTGATGAGCACAAAAATAGCTGAATGGGTGATGACCTAGATGCCCTAGGGCCTCAAACCATCGAAAGACTCAAAAAATCAAGTAAAAGAAGGCAAACCAAACAAGCACACAAACCAAGCTAGTGAAACTTTCTAGTCAGGGAGAACATAGGCAAAATGAGCTAAGAGGTAGAAATTAAGCGGGCAAGACACACTGGTTATGATCCAGGAGAAACCCTGATCTTCACCTACAAGAATCGGTGCAACTGCCTAATTGACAACAAGCACTGATCGGCACGACCGACATGACTGGCCAGACTACAACTAGCACTGATAGGCCTGGTCAGCGCAACTATTTGGCCAAAAAGAGCACTAATCGAGGGATTCAAGAAAAAAAATAAAAATTTTCAAAGGCCAAAACTAGACCTGCCACTGTAAATTTCAGACTCAAAGCAGTCAACCAGGTAAAGCAGAGAAATGGTGATACTAGAAAAGTTCACACAAAACCATGAAATGACAATCAATCAAACAGAAGGATTATCTCCTTAGTGGAGTCACCAATTTGTGGTGTGGGTAAATTCTCAGTGCGGACACAAACAATTCCTCTAGCCCGAGAGAGTGGGTCTAGCCACAAACAAAAAATCTATGGAAAATCTCCTTAAGCTAGAATCAATTAAGAGGGCCTACCTCTTAGAACGCTATTCCACTTGGTGATGATCTTGCTTCCTCACTCCAGCTAACTTCTGTTTCCTTTCTTCGAATACCTTAAACAAGAAAACAAATAACAACAACAAACATGATAGCATACAATATTGTATTCAGCCTACTTAATAGGTCAAGGAAAATTAAGCCATAAAGATGTAAAATAACACTTCATGTAGGAAATCAATCAATAGTTGTATTCATATAAATTAGAAAGAGATTACAACCAATGCCTTGATGTTGTTGGTCTCCTCCGACGTATCCAGGTTCCCACACTTCTGCTAGCATCTCATGGATAGCCCCAACAATGCAATTTTTAAGGCCTCTTCCCTCTAGTCTCAAACCAAACCAAAACACACTATTCTACCTCAAACATACACTAGAAAGCTACAAGCTATAGATGTCTTGCTAATCATTCAAACTCACTCCAAAAACTAGTTTATCTTGGGAAAAGAGAGGTTTATATAGCTTGGATGGATGGGAGATGGTTACTCTCATCATGGGAGAAGGTCTTATCTCTTGAGGTTGTTCCATCCTAATAGGGGAAAGGAACCCAAACTGAATTCTTCGGCTCCATCTAGCCCAACCATCTACCAGACTTCTGTTACAAAGCTTCTAGAGCTGGAAGCTTCAACTCCATATTTAAAAAAACTTGCCAAAAGAGGATCAATGTGATTGGAAAAGGGCTCAGTCGCTCCGTACAACGCTAGGGATAGTTTTAATCTCTGCAAATCGGTGTGAGGAGGAAACTAGTCAGTAGCATTAGTCTTGTAAACTAGGATAAAAGGAAGATTCTTGGGAAATGATGCAAAGGGGAATTGTTCTTCTCATGAAGAGGGACATACTGGGAGTTTCTTCATGATGGGAAAACATGTGGGGTTCCCTGTAGAGGTCCTCCAGGATCGTGGACGGGGAGTACAGGGATAGTGACAAAATGTTGTGTACCATGAGGCAAAGTATATGTTATTGGTGGCTATACTCTAGACACAAGAGAAACCTGTCCATAAACTCACGATACACGAGATAGTGTAAATGCTCACCTATTGTAAAAATAAACAATAATTTTGAGATTTTCATATGACGAAGGAAAATAAATGTAAGTCATCATTGTGTTAGTTCAGAGCACACAAAAAATTCATATTCAGAGGGAAAAAAAAGATCATAATCTCACAGACATAGACAATGGAGAAATAGAAGAAAAACACAAATACAATGGAGAATGAAATCACTTCACATTACACAGAGGCCTTGGCCCTTGGATTGCATTCCTTGGCTAGAGAAAATACAAATTTATAGAACATGAAGAAGCATCTAGAATTCTGCATGTGAAACATAGTGAGTTTATAAGTCAATGAAGGTGGGTGGGAGTCACTTTAGGGTCAACGTGATTGTTAGAGAGTGGTTTCTGGAGAGGTCAACACCGAAGTCTTTATGACAGATTCAAAAGTAACATTCTCCCACTTGAAGACGAATGAAGAATCATGAATCAGGTCACATCGATTCCTACCATGCCTCTACATAACTCATGTTTATTTCTTCATATAATTTTAGTGAGCATATCAGCAGGGTTCCTATCTATATGGATATTTCCCAAGATAATTGTCCTTCCTCCAACACATGCTGGATCCAATGGTACCTTATGATCCAGGTGGATATTGGTGGCCACCTGCCTATTCCACTTAGACCCTCGCCATTATTTATTTCAGTTTTTCAGTTTTCTTAATTGTAGCACAATTTCTTCTCAGAGATAAGCTACCGTCGCCCGAGCTATTTTATTTCCATTCTATTTGTAAGCATAGTTCAATATTTTTCTATTAATGAAATGAAGTATTTTTCTACTGCATCTCTATGTTTATGAGTATATCTGTAAGTTGTTGCGTTCTTGTTTAAGTTTGGATCACCTTAAGTCAATGTGATTTGTTTTTGAGTGAAATGATGGGTTTTTCGCTTAGTGAATAGCACTATGAATATCACAATATAGCACATACTTGCCCTACTTTATTCCTAGCTCTCCTAGGAATCACTGCATCCACAACATCTCTTTACAAGCTTTTGTTGCAGCTATGTACTCTACTTCTGTTGTAGAGAGAGCTACTATTCTTTATAGCCTTGACACCCAAGATAATGTTGCACCTGCCAATGTATACAAATAACCTGTAGTGGACTTTCTAGTGTCCATATCTCCAGCCATATCTACATCTGTAAATCCTTCCAGCACAGTCTCATTATGACGAAAACATAAAAAATAATGACTAGTACCCTTGAGATATCTCATAATCCATTTTACTGCTTGCCGATGTTGTTTGCCTGGATTGGCAAGGAACCTGCTCACTAAATATGCAATGTCTAGTCATGTGAATATCATGGCATACAACAAGCTTCCAACTATTGAAGCATAAGGAATCCTACTCATCTCTTCCTTCTCCTTGTCATCACTAGGCCATAATTCAATACTCAGCTTGAAGTGGGATGCAACGAGTGTACCAAATGGCTTGGCATCCTTCATATTAAACCTGTCAAGCACCTTCTTGACATATTTTTCTTGTGATAGCCACAACATTTTGTTTTTCCTATCATGCATAATCCTCATGCCCAATATCTGTTATGCTAGTCCCAAATCCTTCATTGCAAATTTAGTGCCCAAATATTTCTTCAACCTATTGATCTTATTCTTACCATGCCCAACAATCAACATGTCATCCACATATAACAATAATATGATATACTTTCCTTGACCATACCTCTTTATATAGACACAATGGTCATCTTCCAACCTGTGAAAACCATGTTCCAACATGAATCAATGAAATTTCTTGTACCATTGTTGAGGTGCCTATTTCAACCCATAGAGACTCTTCTTCAACCTACAAACAAGGTCTTCTTTGCCTATTTCTATGAAGCCTTATAGCTGCTACATATAATTTTCTTCCTCCAATTCACCATGAAGAAAAGTAGTTTTTACATCTAACTATTCACATTCTAAGTCTAAAGCAACAACAAGACCAAGAATGACTCTAATGGATGACATTTTAACAATAGGTGAGAAAATTTCAGTGAATTCAATACCTTCTTTTTGGGCAAATCCTTTCACCACCAACCTTTCTTTATACCTCTCCTTATTTTCGTCACCTTCATGCTTAATCATGTAAACCCATTTTTTTGTAAAGCCTTGCTACCTTTTCGGAGATTTATCAACTCCCAAGTTTTATTTTCTAGCAAAGAGTTCATTTCTTCTTCTATTGCTTTCTTCCATTTTTTACTGTGCTCAACTTTACAAGCTTTTTTAAAACAATTAGGCTCACCTTCATGAGTCAATAATATATAGTTTGAAGGAGGATACCTTTGTGAAGGCTTATGAGGCCTAGAATATCTACGAACCAACTGTGTTGGTGCATTATCAGATTTATTCTCCTGTAAAGGTTCATGCAAGATTCCTTCTTCTTGGTGTTCTTCATTTTCCACTTCTTGTTCTTCCTGCTCCTGTTCTTCTAGCTCACCCACTTTTCTCTTAACCATTTCTGACTCATTAAATATAACATCCATGCTTCTAATAATTTTATATTTGAGTTGATCCCATAGACAATAACCAAATTCTTCATCCACATATCCCTGAAAAATGCATTTCATAGATTCATCATCTAGATTAGTTCTATTTTCTTTGGGAATATGTACAAATGCTTCACATCTAAATATTTTCAAGTGACAATAATTCAACTTCTTACTAGTACAAACTTCTTCAGGGATACCATCATCCAAGGTTGTAATTGGAGATCTATTAATGAGGTAGCAAGCGATCCTCACTGCTTAAGCCCAAAAATTCTTCTCCAAACCAAAATTGGACAACATACTTCACACATTTTCCATAATGGTGTGATTCATCATTTCTGTGACAGCATTATGTTCAGGAGTACTAGGCATAGTCTTCTCATTCATTATGCCAAACCTGTTACAATATTCCTTGAATGCATTTGAGCAATATTCTCCACCATTATCTCTTCTCAAACACTTGAGCAATTTGTTAGTCTTTCTTTCAACAACAACATGGAATTTTTGAAATATTCTAAACACTTCACTTTTAATTTTCATAGGATATGTCCAAACCTTCCTGGATGCATCATCTATAAATGCTACAAAATATGATGCTCCTCCTAATGACTTAATGTTAACAGGCCCAAACACATTTGAGTGTATTAATTCTAACAAATTTTTCTTTCTGTCATGGCCACCTCTAACGAATGAAACCCTTCTTTGTCTATCATATATACAATGCTCACAAAGATCAAGATCGTAGGATTTCAAACCTGCCAATAAATTTTTACCAACAAGTATTTTTAATCCCTTCTTTCTCATGTGACCCAAGCGATTATGCCACAAAACTATCTTTGCATGGGGTTACATGGTGAGATGCCCCAGAGTCAAGGATCTAATCAAAGATATTGTTAGATGTATATACACATGCATCCTCTACTGAAACAGTAAGCAACACATCACCATCTGTGGCTACAGCAGTAGTCTCACCTTCATTTGTGCTGGATGACTTATGGTTTGTATTGGCCAGTCTCTGATCCTTTTGTCCTTTCTTCCAGAATCAACATTTTTTCTTCATGTCGGGGTTTGCCACAATGAAAGCAGATGATCATGCCCCTCCTTGATTTTGATCGACCTCTCGATCATGATCGCCCTTGTCAACCTCGATCAATTCTCCTACCACGATCAACTAGAGCTAGAGCTTCTCCTCCCTGGTTTTCCGCAATTGACATGTGTCGTAGCTCCTCATTCATTAAATTGATACTAACATCATCAAACTTTAAGGTCCCTGCAGTTGCTGAAGTGCTCATAGCTAAAATTAAACTTTCCTAGTTGTCTTGCATATAACACATTAACAAAATGGCTCTAATTTCATCCTCTATAATGATTTTAACAGAGGCAAGTTGATTAGTAATAATATTAAATTCATTCAAGTGCTCAACAACTAAAGCACCCTCCTTCATCTTGAGATTATAAAGCTTCTTCATCAAGAACACTTTTTTTGATGTTGTGTTCTTCTCATATAAATCATGGAGCTTCTTCATAATCATTATGTTGTCTTTTCTCCAAACACATTGAAATACACATTCTTTGCTAGATATTGGTGGATTGTTGCAATCGTCTTTCTATCTAGTTTATTCCACTATTCATCTGTTATCGATGAGGGTTTCTTTGTTGTGCCCTCAATCGGTAAACACTGATCCTTTAAAATCAGTATATCCTCCATCTATGATTTTCATAGGGCAAAATTAGCCTCGCTCAACTTCTCCATATCTATCACTGTTATCTCTATTTTCAATAATATTAATACCCAAAAAACAATACAAAATAAGACTTTACATTAAAAAAAAAACCTTAATTATGGCACCTTTTAAAATAAAAAGCCAAAAATAAAACACAAACAATCAACCTCCTTCCTTATTTTAATACAAAATTTATATAACAAACTATGGCTCTCTCACCTTTTTATTTTTAATTTTTAAAATACCAAAATTATTTTAATAAGATTTAAATAAAAGCGAGAAGGCTCAAAGCTTTTCCTCCACTCTTAATGAAAAAAAACCTCCCATTCACTCTTATTAAAATAAGATAAGAGTTGATAGACTTTAAAATGATTTAAATTGTCCGAGGATCAATACACCGCATTCAAAATAACATATAAGGGCATTTACCAAATACGGTATTCCTACAACGCCTTTCAACGCACCCTTTTTGTAGGGATGCCACCGGAATTTGACCAGCGTGCCTCCAATTTCTTCATCTAACTCCTTCACATTCATGTTTCTAACGAACAACCAAAATCTCAAATGTGTGTGCAGATCAAAAACATGTCTCACGACACTCGCGTTTGTTGCACGTCCTCAGCCGAGACTCGACGCTCCAAGAACATTGTCCAATAGCTCTAACTATGTTCTCAACTTGAAATAAGGAATGGAAGATTAAGGCTGGCAAATTCCTGTGGTGAATGTTTTTTTAAATAAGTTGATTTATTATTATTAGTATTTAAATAAAACTATAGCATCTAAAACGATTCATTAATGATTTATAAAAAATAATTTTCATTTCAACTAAATATCTTTAAATCTTAAATTATTATGATATTTTTCTAAATGTCAAAAATGTGAACTCTTAAACCAAATATAGGTTAAAAAAAAAAATCTAAATATTAATTTATTTTCTATTAAAGTAAACAAATTATGAATACATCCAAATCCATATAGGTTAGATATGACATGTGATTTTTCAATAATGAAAAAATTCTAAAGGTTTATTACTCAATTAACCTTCACTTACAAAAAGTTTGAAGTTCACGATTATAAAGATTCACAAATATTCTTGATACTCATACGGTATAGTATTTTGGGGATGGGCTTATATGGGCCGGAGCCATGTAACATGAAGCACACACTTAACTCCCAGGTTTGCCTTCATTAGTATTTAATTATAAAAGTATATGGTTATTTGATGGCATACAATGAGTTAAATCAATGGTTTAATGGAATTCTAAAAATATAATTAAATATATATTATTATATTCATTATTATATTTAATTTATTATTTTCTAGTAATAATAATAATTTATATTTTTGGTAGATATATCAAATATATGTTAAATTTTTATAGTGGTTTTTAAATTTTTAATAGATTTTGTAATTAGAAATATATATATATATATAATTTTTTAATTAATTAATTTTTATTATCGAGAATTTATAATTTATTGGAGTAATCTAAGTAAGGTTCAAAATCAAACTTAGTGGCTACCACTATAACACTAATACCAAGAGTATATCTAACATCCCAATATATTATGAATCTATGATTTAGTAGGAGTTGAGACTCCACTATAGCAGGGGAGCCTACTTCTTGAGCCTTATCACATTCATTTTTAAGCTCACAAGTAAGCTAGACACCAAATTGGCATATGAGACCTTCTTATTTATGGGATAAGGGACCCACCACTATGTAGCAACTAAATTGGTGTATGAGACTTTCTTATTTATGGGATAAGGGACCCACCTCTATGTAGCAACTAAATTGGTGTATGAGACCTTATTTATGGGATAAGGGACCCACCTCTATGTAGCAACTACATTGGTGTATGAGACCTTCTTATTTGTAATATAAGAGAACCACCTATACACAGCCACCAAATTGGTGTATCAAGACTTCTTATTTGTGGGATAAGAGACCCACCTCTGCACAACCAAATTGGTATATGAGGCCTTCTTATTTGTGGGATAAGGGAGCCACCACTATGTACTGACCAAATTGGTGTATGATACTTTCTTATTTGTGGGACAAGGCACCCACCTTTGCAAAATCACCAAATTGGTGCATGATACCATCTTATTTGTGGGATAATAAACTACCATTTATCCACTGATTTGATTGCTCAAGTTTATAGAGATATATATACTCTACCCCCTTTGGATTTGAACTCGAGACCTCTTTGGAAGAAACACATGCTCTTAACTATTAGGCTCACTCTTAAAGCTCCTTAACAATATAATAGTTTGGTTATGTTTCGTTCAAATTGAATTTATTCCTCTTAATTAATTACCATTCTATCTAGCTATTAATTTTAGGAAATTTGGATCTTCTATCTATATATAAATATGATTTTTTTTACTTAATTTGGATCATATATATATATATATATATATATATATATATCTTAACATGAATTTAACAAGTGTCAAGAAAGATCATATTTTTCAAGATGAAAACTTTTTGCAAATTTTACACTTTAAAAGAAATTTACACCTCAAAAAATTTGATCCCTCTTAACACTTGGTAAATCAATGGTTAAAGTGAATCTATATTAGTTATAAAAAAAATTAATATATATATATATATATATAATATAAAATAAAAGTCTTAGTAACAAAGATTTATAACATTTTTTAGGATTATTAATTTATTAAAACAAATAACTATTTAAAATAAACTCAATATTTAATTTATATATACTATTAAAAATATTACAAATTTTTTTTAAAATTTAAACTTCTATTATTTACTTAAAATTATTAATAATTAATTATAATTTTAAATATCTTATTACAAAATAGACATCGTTATTCACATCTCTGCGTGTCAAACCTACTTGCGTTGATACCATTAATACAATATTATATAAATTTTATTTCCGTTTATATAATTAATAAAGTCTCAAGCCAATTCTTACTTAAATGAAATTTATTTTTTCTATAAAATATAGTAATTTTTTTATTAAAATAATAATAAATTCACCTACCTACCATGCGTGAGATTGTAGATGTTCACATATTTATTAAGCCTATAAACTTTAATTTTGAATCAATCTGATAATTTCGTCTGCCATTTTTACTAACCAGTGAGCTCCTGATATTAACAATATCATATAACAAATGACGAGGGAAATGATTATTAATGTTCCCCTACTACTGTTCCCCTTATTAATGTTATGTTTGATCAGAGAATTTGTTTGGTTTGTGCAGGTGATTGTTGACCGAATATATCATGGTGCTACAGCCGATGTTTGGTCTTGAGGAGTCATTCTCTTTGTTCTTTTGACCGGTTGGCTGCCATTGGAGGACATGAATCTAGCTGTGTTGTACTATAGAGTAATTCATGGAAACATCACAATAATTTATGTAAAAACTATATATTATTAGAATATTTTATCAATCCAGAGCTCCCTGTGCAGATTTTCAAAGGCAAGTTCAAGAGTCCAGATTGGGTGTCTCCTGGCGCTGGCAATTTGGTTAAACGAATACTTGATCCCAATCCGAAAACGGTGGGTGAAAACCAATTGATAGCATATTTGATTTGATGAGATTTGAAAGAACATAAAGAATATGCGTGTTCAAATTTCACTATGCAGCGGACCACTATACCAGAAATAGTGAAAGATGAGTGGTTTAAGGCTTAAGCAACAATATAGCTTGTGGAGGAGGATTGCTCCAAACACTGAGGTATTTATTAATAAACAAACAAACAAATGCATTCAATACCTGAAAATTATGTTACCATTCAGTTTCCATAAATTTCTTGCACGCCACGGAGGAAACGGCGCCAATTCTAATGAATGATTTTCAGTTGATAGCGATGTCACAGAGCTTGGATCTGTCGGGCTTTTCCGAAGAAGAAGAGGAGGCGGGGGGTTTTTTTTGCAGTCATATACTCACGTGGAGATATGGTTTTAAAAGTGGCTGGAATTTGGTAAATTTTTTTAAAAAGTTTTATAGAAATAATATTTGAATTATGTTTTTATAGTAAAAATTGATTCAATTGTAAGAATATCTACATTTTCAACAACGATTCTGCATGTGGAATAAACTCAAAGAATCATTGAATCTTAATACCCAGGGATACGAGTTACCTCCAGCCATTGGTGATGTTTTGATGAAGGCCACAGTCCACTTGCTTGTTTCTTCTTCAGCACTCTAGCTTCTGTCCAAGCAAAAGGAAAAGAACACAAAATTCTGAAGGCACTTCCAAGCTCTGCTATCTCAGCTAGATGGTGTAAAACTGAAGGGGTTTGAGAGAGGAGCTTGGGGACCAAATAGATGAACATATAGTTAAGCTTCCATCAAGCTTCTCATAGCTATGTGTTAGATGTCCACAAATCAAGGCAGAGAACTCGAATCAAAGTGATGGACCACTTTAGTAGCTCCTAATTACAAAATTAGTAATTGCAGTTGCCTTTTCTTAACTTAAGGAAACTACTGCAGTTGGTTTCCATAAGTTAAGGAAAGACTGCAACTCCATAATTGTAGGCAGCTATTTGTGCAAAATTAATGGAGCTAACATTCTCCCACTTGGTCCACACTTCCAAACTTAATGTTTCAACTTCAAAACCATTGATAATCTGTATTAAGTAATAGATACATGAATCATGGCGATAAGTCCTCTAATGACGAGTATTATCTTCCATGTATTACTATGTATTTATTCTTATTATAATTTATGTGGCAACAATTTCTTAATAAATAAACCTTATGTTTATTCTTGGTCCTTCTTAAATGAATTTTCTCAAATCAACTTAAGGTGCACGTAAATATGAGAAAAAACATCACAATAATTAAGAATTTCAATAACATTGTCCATACAATGAAAAACTACATAATGGAACCAAGTCCCATATTCAATACATGATCCTTGAATTTAAACGGTGGCATGCCCTTAGTCAAAGGATCAGCGATCATTAACTCAGTGCTGACGTGCTCAATGACCACTTTCTTTTCTTTAACACGTTCCCTTATAGCTAAATACTTAATGTCGATGTGTTTATTTCGACTCCCACTTTTTTAGCCATAAAAACAGCAGCTGAATTATCACAATATATTCTCAATGGCTTAGATATAGAATCCATAATTCTAAGCCCATAAATGAAATTCCTAAGCCATACACCATGTAAAGTAGCCTCAAAACAGGAGACGAACTCGGCTTCCATAGTGGAAGTGGCAGTCAAGGTCTGCTTGGCACTCCTCCATGATACAGCTCCACCGGCCATCATAAAAATGTATCCTGATGTTGATTTGCGTGAATCAACACATCCAGCGAAGTCAGAATCTGAGTAGCCAATTACTTCCAAGTTGTCTGTCCGTCTATACATAAGCATGTAGTCTTTGGTTCCTTGAAGGTACCTCATAACTTTCTTTGCAGCTCTCCAGTGGTCTAAACCTGAATCACTCTGATATCGTCCCAACATTCCTACACAAATGCAATCTCAGGTCTTGTGCAGACTTGAGCATACATTAGGCTTCCGACAGCAGAAGCATATGGAATGTTCTTCATTTGTTTCCTTTTAAGGTTGTTCTTCGGGCATTGGTTTTATCACCCTTCACAATGGGAGCTACACTTGGTGAACAATCCTTCATCCGAAATCTCTCTAAAATTTTATTAATATAGGTTTCCTGGGACAGACCCAAGATGCCTCGAAATCTGTCTCTATGGATCTAAATGCCAATGACATAAGATGCCTCACCCATATCCTTCATATCAAAAATTTTAGAGAGGAATTGTTTCACCTCATGTAGCAAACCCTTATCATTGGTTGCTAGCAAAAGGTCATCCATATATAAAACAAGAAAACAAATTTTACTCCCACTAACCTTCAGGTATATACATTGATCCATAATGTTTTCTACAAAACCAAAAGAAGAAATTACATTATGGAATTTCAAATACCATTGGCGGGATGCTTGTTTTAAACCATATAATGACTTCTTGAGCTTGCAAACCAATTTCTCACCATCACTAGAGGGGAATCAATGAAGATGTGTTATTAATGAAGAAGTGTTATCAATCATTAATGAAGAAGTGTTAATAACCATCATTTTTTTTTTTTTTTTTAGTGCTAGTGTGAACATGCATTGAATCATATGTGACATTGTTTTGTAAATTAATGCAGTAAAGACCATTAGACAAAATACCATTCCCAACATAATCAGATTTATAGAATAGGCTGAAAGATTTTTCTGAAAAGTTTAAGGAATATCCAAAGGGTACAAGCCTTGAAAATGAGATCAAGTCTCTAGAAAAACTTGGAACATAAAAGGTCTTTTCTAACTCCAAAACAAAACCACTACTTAAAGTTAAATAACATGTTCCTATAGCTTCCACATGCGAGCCCATCTTGTTTCCTAATAAGATGCTTTGCTCACTCCCCACTGGCTTCCTTAAGTTTTGCAAACCTTGTAAGGAATTCGAAATGTGAATTGTTGATCCAGAATCAATCCACCATGTGTTAATATTAACGTTAACCATATTAGATTCATAACAAACAAATGAGATTATTTCCTTAAGTTCGGGAATGTCACAACGAATTTCAGAGAAATTTGCAGGTTGTACTGCTGCATCAAAATAAAGAATCACATGCTTATGTTAAAATTGAGGCTTAATAACTTTCATGTTTTACCAATGTAAATCATGCTAAAAAGAATTGAATCAAATGACATAAAAATTGCATGTGGGCTAAATTTTTAATTCAAACAGATTCAATAAAACTTTATGATAAAACTTATTAATTCATAACTCCTGTGGGTAGGTTATGAAATTTTATCTTAATTAATTACATAAATATAATAAAGATTCCTGTGGGATAAAATTCATTATATTTAGTGTAAATCATGCTAAAAAGGAATTGAATCAAATGACATAAAAATTGCCTGTGGGCTAAATTTTTAATTCAAACAGATTCAATAAAACTTTATGATAAAACTTATTAATTCATAACTCCTGTGGGTAGGTTATGAAATTTTATCGTAATTAATTACATAAATATAATAAAGATTCCTGTGGAATAAAATTCATTATATTCAGTGTAATTAATTACAATTTAATGTCTAAATAATCTTTATGTGATCTTATCAAAATATATAATTTTATTTAATTAAAGATGTTGTGGCTATTCTCTAATTAATTAAAATTATATGGATCACTAGACATTATTTTGCTGCATAAACAAAACTTAACCAGAGAGAAAAATAATGTTTACTGAAAGGAGTAAGTCAAAATGACATTTTAATCAACTCCATATAACTGTAATAATTTTCCAGCAAAATTAAAATTAAGGTTAAAGCAGTCAGCATTACCGAAAATGACTACAAATTGATTGTTCAATTTATAAACTTAACCTGGAGATTGACTGAAGCAGCGTTGATCTACTTTGCACTTGCATAGCAAATGCAGTTCGAAGGCTAGCTGGCTTGACTTCAAGCTCCGTCCTTAAGCTTGTAAAACAACAAAAAATTGACCAGCAAACAAGCTATTTTGGTCACAAGATAAAATTAAAAACAAATTTACATTCCTTAGTCTAACTGTCCCATAATTTATTTAAGACTAATTCTTAAATTAATTACAAAATGGGCTCTAAACAATTTGCAAACAAAACTGCAAATTTGAAATATTCAAAACAAAAGACTAAACCATTTCAAATATTAAAATATTGAAATATTTAAGAATGCATAAACTATTTCCTTTAACATGACTCATATCAAAAGAATAGACTTCACAAACATTTCACTTTCATACCCGAGACTTTGGTGAGAGCCTTTATGTCATGAATGTTCTTGAATGAATCAGGTCATATATTGACCTTTCCATTTACTTTAAATATACATTTATAAAATCATCTAAAGTTATATAACCAAAGTTATAACCAAAATATATATAACCAAAGTTATAACCGAAATATATCTAAGTTTATAAAGTTATATAAATAAAAAATATATATAACCAAAGTTATAACCAAAATATATATAACCAAAGTTATAACAGAAATATACATAACCAAAGTTATAACCAAAATACATATAACCAAAGTTATAACCAAAATATATATAATCAAAGTTATAACCGAAATATATATAACCAAAGTTATAACCAAAATATATATAACCAAAGTTATAACCGAAATATATCTATGTTTATAAAGTTATATAAATAAAAAATATATATAACCAAAATATATACCAAACGAAACAAACCATATAATATGGTATATCACGAACTTTAATATACATATAAACGGTTATGGTATATAATCAAAAGTAATGCCATGTGTTATAAAACCAAATCCTTTCTATGGCTACGGTAAAAAGGCTAGGATAAACAAAACATAAGAAGTTCAGTCAAGTACAGTTATCAGAAATAATACTACATTACGTTATGGTCAGCACAGTCAATATGGTCGTTTTTCTTGATAGTTTATGCAATTGTTTTCTTTTCTTAATTATTTTGATCAAGGAAACGCACTGCAGTACTTTTAAGCACTAAGACATCCAATCAATAAATAGCACAGCAATTATTTAAGCACTCCATAACTTTTATCAACAAAATGCACTGCAATATTTTAAGCATTAGCATTTTCGTTCAAGAAGATGCCACGAAATTCTTAAGCACTGAATAATTTTAATCAATAAAAGGCGCTGCAATTCTTTAAACTGCGTGGAAAGATTAATGTTGAAACAAATCAACACACATGCCATGGGTTACAATCGTCAAAACAATGAAGGCAATTAACTTGTTAATTATGAAAATGCCCACACAAATAGCCGATGAAAGGAAAAATCGGTAAGTTGCAAACCAAGAAACAACAGGGAGAATGCCAGTGATGGTTAGAGCAAAAGCGGATGCAATAGCCCAACCCAAGTAAAAAGATGATGTATATGGGGAAGTGAAACTCTATTGGTCACCATTCCAACCACGGTAGCCCAGATCATCTAAAGGTTTAACAGATATTATAGTACCCAATGCTATAACAGAAAAGATGAATATGGTTACAGATATCCCCATGGCAAGGCCCTTTGAGGAAGCTCGCGCAATAGCCTGAACCACTGTTTCTTTAAGAAAATTGACGGCATCTTCCATCGTCTTCAGTGTTAAGCATGGGCGTGAGACAGCAAATCCAAATGCCACAACTAATGTTATGGCAGAAACAACAGCTCCGGCAAATGGTGGGTATATTTCCAGGCTTGCAACAATAGAAATTAATAGTAACAGCTGTAAAATATATATTTTTCCACAAACCTTTCCATACTGTATGACAACAAAACGAGGAAAGTTCAAAGTCTAGCGACCAGCCAGAGAACGAAAGGATGGATCTATCCTCTGAGCAGATACAGCTGTAAATTATATATTTATCCACAGCCCTTTCGATACACGTATGGCGAAAGATACTAAGGGTCCTAATTAAAGCGACAGAGTAGAATATTTCTAATAAACATATGATAAAACTATATTATTAATTAAGACCCTAGAATTGCTATCTTCGCGATGTCAATACAAACCCGAGATTAGTCCTAATCGAAACCGCAAAGCCAGCCCCATTATTATAAAACCATATAAATCCTCAGATTTAAAACCCCTGAAGTTAACGCAAGTGAATTCAGCTTGCACAGAATTAAAAGACCCATCAACAGAAAGATCCAACACACCCGTTATCGGCTTTGAATAAATCTCTATACCATTTCCAATTAAAACACTCTCCCTTTATGATTTTCAACCTTAAAACATATAAAATAAAAAGAGAATTTTAAAATTTTAAAACAGAAACGAAAGGTAATTCCAAAAACCAAAGTTATATGCCATTTGGCTTGGGAGCGCATGCAGCTCGACTGTGGCGCCCTTGAGGTTCACAGAAAGACAAAAGGGTGGCGAGAGCACACCAAGGTAGAGGTAATAGAGGCTCTGATACCAAATGTAAGAATATCTACATTTTCAACAACGATTCTGCATGCGGAATAAACTCAAAGAATCATTGAATCTTAATACCCAGGGATACGAGTTACCTCCAGCCATTGGTGATGTTTTGATGAAGGCCACAGTCCACTTGCTTGCTTCTTCTTCAGCACTCCAGCTTCTGTCCAAGCAAAAGGAAAAGAACACAAAATTCTGAAGGCACTTCCAAGCTCTGCTATCTCAGCTAGATGGTGTAAAACTGAAGGGGTTTGAGAGAGGAGCTTGGGGACCAAACAGATGAACATATAGCTAAGCTTCCATCAAGCTTCTCATAGCTATGTGTTAGATGTCCACAAATCAAGGCAGAGAACTCGAATCAAAGTGATGGACCACTTTAGTAGCTCCTAATTACAAAATTAGTAATTGCAGTTGCCTTTTCTTAACTTAAGGAAACTACTGCAGTTGGTTTCCATAAGTTAAGGAAAGACTGCAACTCCATAATTGTAGGCAGCTATTTGTGCAAAATTAATGGAGCTAACATTATCATAAAAATATTTGAAGTACTTAAAATTTCGAAATTTAATACTTGTTGGATTTACAAAAATTTCTACAAAATTTTCTTAAAATATAACTTAAATTTCCATAACTTTCGAGACAAAAAAAATCTCACTTAGACTATGGCCTTTTTATTCTGTTCTCAGAATTAGTTCAAGAAGTATATTAATGCACGTTCAGGCCATAAATGTGAAATGATGACACAGTATGTTGCAGAAAGAAAAATGAGGTTTACGTTTATGTATCTCGCCAAAGACATTATTCCCAGAATCTAAAAAACAATTTGTTTGTGGAGGCGGTGTTCCTTTTGGTGAAAGTCGGATCAGCAAATAAACACATCAAGTGAGCTTTCAGAAGCTACCACATGCGTTGTAAAATAAGTAACAAAAACTGCAAATGCATTGGATATCTACCATTCAAGTGAGCTCTTAGAAGCTACCAAATGCGTTGTACAATAAGTAACAAAAACTGCAAGATGTATTGGATAAACCCTGTAAGCTTTGTCTTAACTAAGAAATGACCAGATACAATACATCGTATGACTCACTTAATTTAGTTTTGACATAATCACTAATGGTCGATAACACAACATTGCGCAAATATCATAATTTAAATATTAAAGTTTATTTTGGATTTTTCAGATTTGACTAAGAATTTAAAGAAAATATTAAAGTATTTTTTGATTTTTCAGATTTTGTTTAAGCGATAAATTTATCCATAACAGATTTATGAGAAGAGTCTTTAGTGAAAATCACATCATAATTCATATTGACGGGTAACGAGTGTGGTTCATCATCTGAAAATCACATCATAATTTATATTGACGGGTAACGAGTGTGGTTCATCATCAGGACGAGTTGAAGAACTAGATCAAAGCATGTTAAATAGGAAGAGCACTAGGCAACTACACTGAACCACTAAGTAACCGCTACAATTGACTGGGCAACAAGATAAGGGATAGGAAAAGGAAAAATTAATTAGTTAATTAATTTTTTAGTTATATTTTTAGTTATATTAATTACCATATGCTAGTAATTAACTATTAAGAGAATGAATTAATAATCTATTAAAAAGCCTTTTAAAAAGAAAAATTAAAATAGATAACATTTAAATTAGTTCAATAATGGCATCATACTAAATGAAAGGAATTGGATAATTAACTATTTTAACCACTTAATTATATATATATAAAGGTCCATTAATTACTAAGTGGGGTCGAAGGAAAATAAATAATTAGTAAGTTAATTTCTTATAATTATTACCTTAAAAATGAGCAATAATCTATTAAGGGGCCTTTTTACTAAACCTAAATAGACAAATGGTTAGTTAATTAATTTAAGGGTTGGTTATTATATTTATTACCCTAAAAAATAAAAGAATGTATTTAATTACCAAGAACCATAACCTATTAATAGATACAATTAATATTATTAAAACTATTTAAATGAATAAAATCTATATGAAATAAGAAAAATTAAAATAGATATCTTATTAAATTAGTGAAATAATGACCTCAAACTAACTATAAGAAATCCAACTTAAATGGAAATTAATTAAATTAGAAAGAATATAGCTTCTTCACAAGGTTAGTTAATTCAATATTAATTTTATTCAGTAATATCTAAAAGGTTGGTAAGATAAATTCATACCTTAGGAATCCTTTCAATAGTGTTTAGGAACGGACAATAATAGTGTACATAGGGGGTCCCACAGGAGCAAGGAATAACATAGACACCTTTCATGTCCTTGGGGTCAATTGGGTCTTTTACAGACTTAAGGGACCTACAGATGGTGCTAAAGGGTCTAAAAGTAGAGGGAACATTATGCTTTCTGAGGATCCTCGCAATTTTATCTGTGGTCCCCTAGATGAAAGGGAGATGAACCCCTGAGACTCGATCCTTAGGGTCTCCCTTAGCCTTGGGACCTTTGCTGGCTTTTAGGAAAGCTTTCAAAACCTATTGTTTACATTGAGTTAATAATAGCTATATAGGTTGTATAATTAGTTAACTATATAACTATTTCTCTTTGTGTGGAAATTTTTCTGCAAAATTCACAAAAATCTCCATACAACGGTCATCTATATGTAAGTAATTTAAACAATCATATATTAAAAATGGATATAGTAACATTTACATATGCTCGAGTGTATTGAGGGAGCAATTAGAACTTAACCTAGTAATATTTTGTACTTAACCTATTAATATTTTGTACAAGCAAAATGCTAGAGGCAAATGAGATACCTGCCAAATATCTGTTACAAAAATTTACTCAAAACTAAGACATTGTATTATAGAAAATGTACAAAGATTATATGCATATGTGCTTTATGATGTAGTAGCTACTAGTTGTCACTAAAATGGGGCAGGAAGGAGCATCTACCCAAAAAATTGAAACCTGAAAATTTATTACATTTAACATAGAGAACGGTCAAAAGAGAAAAAATAAGAGAAATCAATTTAGGTGGCAAAACTTGTTTAGATGTCCAAAAGATTGTGAAACTCATGGATAGAATCTTTTATGTGTTATTTTTCATTATCAATCTCATGGATAGAATCTTTTATGTGTTATTTTGCATTATCCTTTTGAGTAAAGTGATCTCATGTACTATGAAAACCTGCATATGTGCTTTATTGCCTTCATCATTTTCATTAACTACACTCCTCTCAGATTTATGACCACAATTTTATTGAAAAACAAATGTGATACATGACACTCAATGTAAAGCTCAAAGACAATTGCATCATCCAATACTTAATCTTCCAACCCAAAGTTCACTTATTATTTGCTTGATTATGGAAACCAAAGTACAATTTTTTCAATTTAAGAATCTTATCCTTTCTCTGCACATTTTGGGACAATTGCACCTTTTGAGACAATTGCTAGTGTAAATGCATACTATTCCAACCCAAAGTTCACTTATTATTTGCTTGATTATGGAAACCAAAGTACAATTTTTTCAATTTAAGAATCCTATCCTTTCTTTGCACATTTTGAGACAATTGCACCTTTTGAGACAATTGCTAGTGTAAATGCATACTATAATTTTGTTGTTAGCACGAAGGAAATGAAAACTAAGATGTCATTATCCATGTCAGGTAAAGAAAATGCTGCACCTTGTAACCAATAATATGACGGCTTAGTATCATTGCACAGTGCCATTTATTATCTCTTTTTTCTTCATTTAGGTTTATGGTTTTAGTAAATATTTTTTAAAATATAGTATAAAATTTTATTATAAATTAGTTATTAGATTAGAAAGGTAGTTATTATTTTTTATAGATATCAAATTGATTCATCACTATTATTTAAAAATAATTAAATTACTTGAAATATTTGTGGGTGATTTATCATCTTAAAATGCAATAGATCATATTAATTTAGTGAATATTTTTTATTATTATTGTAATAATAAATATTCAATTCAACTAAATATTTTTGAATCTTAAATTATTAATAAAACAAATTTTAACAAATATAAATATTTATAATTATATAAATAAACTAGAAATGATATATGTTTTACACATCATTATACAATTTATTTAAACCTTTTATATTACCATATAATAAAGTTAAATAATAAATAAATAAATAATTTTATTAACTAATTTTTTTTCAGAAAAAATAAAATACTTATTCATATATTTTAAATATTTTATATTTATACAATCTCATATATACTTCTCTCTTATATTTATATATATATCCAACTTATTCATTACATAAGCATCTGATATTACAATATTATAATATAAAAATCAATAATTTAATTAACTAACAATAATATAATCTCAATTTTTTATCTAAAAATTATTCTCTTTTAACCCCCATATATATATATATTTTATTTTATTTTATTTTTGAGTATATTTAATTTTTTGACATTTTTTAATCGCTTTTTTTCTTTTATTATATTTTCACCACCTATCTTCATCCATCTCATATCATTTGATCGTTAATTACTTTATTTTATTATTCATTTCTTTGTGGCCCTTTTCTGATGATGATGATGATGCTGATGGTTAACGTCCACTGAGACCAAACTTTGTTCTATTGGCAGCCAAGAAAATCCCTACACTACTGTCCCTTTCAGCATCAATCCGCAAAGTGCGGACTGAAGTCTCACCTAAAGCAGTATGGGGGGATGCAGGAACCAAGTTTTTGCACCCTGAGATGGTTGTGATGTCGATTTTTAGACCTTCGCTCTGCCTTCACACAGATCGATAAACCCTTTAGGGCTTATCAATGTACTTCTCTTATTCATCCTTGGAGCCTCCGCGAAAGTCTCTGGTCATCCTTTGTGGACCCTAAATAGATAGATCAGGTGCTTACGTACTTATGTAATTAGTCTTACTTCTGTGTCTACCCAGATTAGCTTAAGTATTGGTTAACTTTAACATGTATTACGGTTATCTTTGCATAAACATATATTCTTATTTGTGTTCATATAACAAGTGAAATACATAGATTCACGCATCAATATAGCATTAATTCATAACCCCAGTATTCAACATAGCATAATCGCAAAATTTATAACAGAAGTAAAATAACGCATACACAGATGGAAAGTACACAGTAATTTCAGAATACTTCTCTTTATTGATGATTTGGATTCCCAATACAGACTCTATCCACCCTACGCACACAGCTGCAGGGGTCCGCTCACTCAGTTGCAAACTTCTACCCTAGGCCTCTGCACACTCAGCTACAGAGCCTCTTCCTACGCTAAGACTCTCACTCTTAGCTCTTTACAGACTCATCAAGTACTTCTACTTCACTTTTTCTTCTACTCTACTTTTTATACAATCCCATGGTCCGCGGACCAAAGGGTGGATCTCTAAAACCGACACAACCTATTTAGACTAAGGGTGGAAAACCTTTTTTTCCTTTAGATATTTTTGTGCTCCATGACCACAAAATGGAGAGACTTTACATTTCTTTATACGAACTTCGGACCTTCTGCCCCAAAACTTGGGTTTTTAACCCCAAAATTGACCCCAGGGGACCCATTCCCAATAGACCCCAACACAAACATGGTGACTCACCCTCGAGTCACTCAGTTAACACGGAGATCTTGTCACGAAGACCTCCCAGCTCAACTTGGACAACTGCTACCTTGGCGTCACATTGTGTTGTCGTTGTTTCATCTCCTCGACCAACTGCTCTGTTGTTGGCCCTGCGCGGCCGGACTTAATCTTCTGATAATTCTCCTGTAGACTAGCAAACTTTCCTTCAATAGTGGTCATGATCAAGTAGGCCTCGTCCAACCAAGGCTTCAAATGAGCCTTAAGCACGACTTCCTTGTGCTAAGCTGCATCTACCTGCTCTTTCAACACCTTGGCCTGCTGCAACTTAGCTAACCTCTGTGTGATGGCGACAGTGTGTGTTGTCGCTTTGACTTCATCATAGCGTTGCTGTAGCTCTCGTGCTTTTGTTTCCAGTCGTTGTACCGTAGGATCTTCTTGCAAGCAGGTGACTACCTCGATCGACTACTCGAAGAGCATGGTATAGTCCTTTACTACACTCTCCACCGCTACTACCGCGTCTTTCACAGCGGTCTCGTGCTGCTCTCTGATCTCTGGTGGAGTCAAAGCCTGGGCCTTCAACTGCAATTCTGCAATTTTGAGGTTTAGCTCCAGCTGAACCTTTGCCAAATCTGTGTGTGCATCGCACACTCCTGCAGTGAGTTTCTAAACCCACACATCCACTGGCTCAGCCTCGGGAATGTCCAACTCCGGGACAGTCCGACATGCTTCATCCAAAACTTTGGTTATGCGTTGATTCTTATCTGTGAGGTTGGTCACAAGGTTAATGGCGAAGTCTCGTTGCATAGCCATCTGGGCATTGTTGACCTTCTCTTCGTTGATGATCTGCAAAGCACATTATTCGCGGGCCCGAAGTTCCGCGATCACACCATCTTGCAAAAGGTAAAGCACCTCATTCGGAAGCGTGGCCAAGTTGAGTCTAACTCCCTTGAGTGCACTGACAACGGGTCTGTCAACTTCAGTCTCTGTTGTTAGGGCTCCATCCGGTAGCACTATTGCTTAGGGGTCCCTTGTGCGCAGCATCCCGGTAGCTTCTGAGGTGCCAAGGGACAAACTGGTGGGCGTCGCGCTGGTCTGTATCTGTAATGTGTGGATATGCAACTCATGCAAACCCATCTAAATAGTGCCCAATGCCTACTGTTGCTGCTACTCTAACTGCTATAACGATTTAGTGGTGGCACCCCACACCGTGTCCCCTATATCATTCAGATCCCCCTCTGTTAGGGTGATTGGATCTAGAGACGTCTTGCTAGCCTTGGAATTCTTATGTGGCCCTACTTTTTCTGGACCTCTGGTGTGCTTGATACGGAATGGAGTCATCTCTGGATCCGCTCCTCCCTGCTCCGTCTGTTCGTCCTCTTCTTCCTCTGTTTCTGGTGAAGGCGACTTCTGACCTCCATCAGAGCTACACTCCTCTTCTTCTGTCTGCCCACTCGACTGCTGCAATTGCATCATCGGTGGCCAAGTATGGCAGGTCATGCCATTTCTGCTCAGGGTCCTTCCACGCCCATATTGACACATGGTGGAAGTCAGCCTTGAATTCCACGTATTCCTGTAACTTCTCAAAATTTGTAGGTGTCAACCGTGGCTTGCGGTTGATGGCCATATGTATGCTCATTTCCATCAATATCCAGAAGATCTTGTTGTCCTTTATCCACTAAGGATCCTTCGTCGCCCACAATGAAGCAAACTTCGCTGCCTCTTGTAGGTCTGACGCGATCGGAGGGAACTGGCTATCCTCGGGTAGCTCCCAAAGAACTAGCACTATGGACAACAATATCCATGCATAGTGAAAGGTCTTACTATGATCTTGTGCCTCGCGACAGTTCACGAGAAACTCACCGTAGAGGTAGCGCGCCCAGTTAAATTGGACTCCCTCCGCGCACTGGGCTGCCAAATCTATCACTGGTGTCGGCACTTCATCTGCATGACACTTCTGCATCACCTTCCCTGCTAAGATTTGCGTCGCCACTTTGACCGCAGGGTCACAGATGCTCAAAATGGCATAGCCGCGCGACTTCTTTACCAGCTTGAATTTTTCCTTCATCGCCTCAGCAAGCGCATGCTTGCCGACTTTTCCACCAAACGCCATGGCCGGATTTTCTCCTGTGTATGGCAGTTGTGTGATCCTATGGATCAGCATGTCCGTGATGGGTATCGGCTCCTCCAGCCACAGACACCCGTCGTGCACCAAGCACATCAGCTGCTTGATCACTACCAGCGTGATAGGTGTGCAGTTGTAATGTGGCACCCATAGTAGGTTTAGTAGGCCTGCCTTGTCCACACCTTTTAGCCACTTCCTCGGCTCCAACGCAGTTACTCCAGTATTTTTGTGGAAGACCCAGTGCATAAGTTGGTATGTCGCTAAATGAGGGAAGCGCTCTGTGTCTGCTAAGTCCCAGTCCTCCAACTTCAAAAGGGGGACACGCCCCAAGTGCGGTCCCTCAAAGACGATTTGGTCCAGTAGGAGGGGTGTGTGCAGGGTGACTTTACTCTCATCAATATCTTTGGGCACCTTCATCTTGCCCCTGCATGGAGGAATGTATTCAGGCAACTTAGATATGGGGTCCGACCCCTCAATTTCAACGGCCTCCGTTTCCACTGCAATATCCTCATCATCCATGGGGATTTCTTCGACCTCTTCTTCCGGCTCTAGGTCAATCATTTTGGCCTTTTCTTGCGCGGTGGGTTTTCCCAACTGTGGGTGCCTCCTAGGTGATGCATGCACTGGCGACGACATTTTCTGCTTGTCCTTCTTCGGTTTTGGCCCCTCCTGTGTCGGCGTAGGCCTTGGCCGAGGTGTCCTGGGGGATTTAGGCACTTTTGTCGATACTTCCACAGGTGCAACTTCCAGGGCAACTCCCTCTACTTCCATTGCCACCTCTGGAACAACTCCCTCGGTTGTCACTGCTTCAGTGCTCATAGCTTCTGTGGGTGTCGACATGATGCTATGCAACAACTCCTGTGTCGCCTGTGGCAATGTCTCAAATACGGAACTTGCTAGCAAAACTTCAAAGGTTTCACGGTTTATGTGCGCCTAAGAGCTCAACAACTCAATTCTCAAAATGCCAATTGTTTTTCCCTGGATAGCCACCTGCAATTTATAGGTACTTTCAAATTCAAATACGACCGTTCCCCCAAAAATCGGTTCATTAATGCTAGATTGGCAACAGATTTTCAAAGATCTAGTCCATAAATTCCAACTTAAATGCTGCCCCTCTCTCCCTTTGGCCTTTTTTTCATCATGAAATCATGAACAGTGACTTTAACGGTCACTTTTCGGCTATCCTGCACATTCTTTCCCTTGGTAGCGCAACTCCCTGCACGCTTCTGCGAGCTTTGTGACATATCTTTGTTCCGCGTAGTTCCCTGATCGCGCAGCTCTCTGACCTGGGCAGTGTAGTTTATAGTCCCGCGCTTCCTTTTAGCTACCTAGAGCACTAAGACTGTGCTTCCCTCATATAGTCACCTAGCTGGATCACCGGTGTATGGCTTCAATCGTCTGCCATTCACCTTCCCTAGGAAGGGTTCTCCATTCAATTTAACCAACTGAACTGCTCCACCATCGGTAATCTCCTTGATGACATATGGCCCTAGCCAGTGCATCCTAAATTTCCCTGGAAATTTATCAAATTTAATGTCATATAACAAGACCAAATCATTTACCTTGAAGGTGTGCAGTTTGATGTGTTGATCATGCCATGCCTTTTCGCACTCCTTTTGAACTTGTTGATGAAATCTAGCTAGAAATCGGTCCTCCTCAAGCTCTGCTAGCTATGCGAGCCTCTCTTCCAGGGCTCTATGGTCTGCCATTCCTGTGAGTTCCACTATGCACAGACTAGGTACAATGTATTCCATTGGCATCACAGCTTCTATGCCATACACGAGTCTGAAAGGCATTTGCCTAGTCAGCTTCTTGCAAGTCGTTCTGTAGGCCCATAGCACCACAGGTACGTGCACATCCCAGTCATTTCTCTAAGCATTGCAGACCTTCGTCAGTGCGCTCTCCAGTATCTTATTGAATGCTTCCACCATCCCATTAGCCTGCAGATGATAAGGCGTACTTTTCTGATGATACACCTGAAATTCTTCTGTCAACACGCTGATTGTTTCGTTAAGAAAGTGCATATCGCGATCGCTCATCAAGATCTTTGGAAAAAGAAATCTTGTCAACACATATTCAAAAATAAACTTTGTTGATGTCGTGCCTATACAATCCTTCACAGGTTGCACCTCCGCCCACCTG
Source organism: Pinus tabuliformis (assembly GCA_031772625.1). Classification (NCBI taxonomy): domain Eukaryota; kingdom Viridiplantae; phylum Streptophyta; class Pinopsida; order Pinales; family Pinaceae; genus Pinus; species Pinus tabuliformis. The sequence continues at coordinate 881,474,984 of CM062813.1, forward strand.
GTCAAGTACTTAGTCACGGTGATGATGTACCACGCACCCGTCTTCTTTCCTTGAGGCTGAATTGGACCCACAAAGTCAATCGACCATTTCTCAAATGGTTGTAACATCGCCTATGGCATTAGAGGCATTTCATCCCTCCACGATGGCCTGCCAGTCCTTTGACATGCGTCACATGCCCTACAATATGTTTTCGAATCCTTATGCAGGGTTGGCCACCACAACCTAGCACGTAGAACCTTCTACGTTGTTGCTTTCCCTGCATAATGTCCTCCTGCAGCTCCTCCATGAGCCTCAGCGAGGATGTTGCTTCATTCAAAGTCAGGCACATAACGTCGCAATATTTCATCTGACCCCATTTTGTACAAGTGCCCTGCAATGATAGAAAAGTCTACCACGCGCACTACTAGTTCCTTCTTCTGTTGACTTGTATAACCTTCCGGAGCCGATCCTATCATCAGGAAGTGGATGATATCTTCAAAGTGACTATCTGCGACATGTACCGCAAAGAGCTGTGAATCAAGCAGCCCTTCCTCCAAATTAGTAGGTTCCTCTCCCGTTTCAATGCGTGACAGATGATCAGGTCCTGCATTTAGTCATCCTGACTTCACAATAACTTCAAAGTCGTACTCCTAGAACAACAACAGCCACCTACATATTTTCTCCCCCAACACAGGCTTGTTGACCAGGTACTTCAACGTGGAATGATCTATATACATCTTAAAGTGTTCGCCCAACAAATAGTGCCTGAACTTCTGGAGCGCGTACACCATAGCTAATCCTTCGCACTCTGTCGTGGAATATTTTTTCTCTGCTTTAGACAGCTTCCTACTTGCGAACACTATACATGATGCATCCACATGCACATGAAATTCCTTCTTCCAGTTCGGGAAGACTAGGATCAGTGTAGTGACCATTTTCTCTTTCAACACATCTAAGCTCTTCTGACATTCATCATTCCAACAGAGTGTAGCATCCTTTTTCAAAAATTTCTCCATATGCGCGATGATCTAGGTATAGCTCTTGATGAACTTCCTATAGTATCCAATATGCCCTAGAGTTGAGCGCAGCTGTTTCACCTTCCTCAGCGCCTCCAAGCTTATTATCACAACGATCTTCGCGGGGTCTACCATAAATCCTTGTATGCATACCACATGACGCATTAGGATCGAAAAAGGGACACAAAACAGACACTTCTTCATATTGAGCACGATTTGGTATCTCCGACATGTATCTAGCATCAAGCGCAGACTTGTCACATGGCGCTTGACCAATCCAAACACTGTCTAATCGTCAAAGTATACCTCCATAAATTTATGAATGAAGTCTTTGAATGTCACAATGACTACGCGCAAAAAGATTGCTGGCACATTTTTCAACCCAAAAGGCATTAAGGTGTACTGAAAACATCCCCATTTAGTCACAAAGGTCATCTTTCTTCTATCCTCAGGCGCGATTTTGATCTGATGGTACCCAGAGAACCCATCAGTGAAAGAGTATGCTTCTTGGCCACCTACATTATCCAAGACCTCGTTAGTGAACGGGGTCAGGAAAGGATCATGCACACAAGCGTCATTCAATTTCTAGAGATCCATGCATATCCTTATTTCTTCTTTCTGTTTCTTTTCCTGAACCACTATCGGGCTTACCCAATCATATTCTTCCATTGGTTCAATAATTCCTGCCGCGAGCATCTTATCTAACTTAGTGTAGACCCTTTCCTTATACTTCAGATTAAGGTAGTAAGGTCTTTGTTTTACAGGTTTCGCGTCTGGTTCCAAGGTGATCTTCATGAAACCCAGGTCTCCTATTATTCCCTTCAGATCAGAAAACTTCATGGGGAACAAATCCTGATATTCGCGGAGGAGCTCAACGACCTTGTCTACTGTCGCATTGTCCCAATAGTCCCCAATCTTTGCAAATTTCGGCTCTGCCTCTGTGCCAATGTTGACCTACCTAGTTTTCAATGACGCAGTTATGTCTAGATCCTCTATTTGTGGACCTTCAACCTTGCGGTGACCCTCGGTTTCCGGAATATTAATCTTTCTGGGATCCTTGTCTTCTTCTTCAGCGGTCACGTTATAGCATTCCAGTGCGTGGTTCAGCTGGGTAGTCCAATCAGGTTGAATCAGGTCCAAAGGATCCTGTGGTATCCTAAATATTGTTGCTTTAACCTCCTATAGCATCACATCAATACAATCAAACCCATCCTCAAAGCTGAACATCATTATAAACCCTTGGTGCAAGATGTCCCATTCTTCAGTGCCATGGCAGAGCTCTGTTTCCAAGTACCAATTCATTGGTATGACATCTAGGGTATGACAAAACAGATGCACCCATTCAGGCTGGGGCTCTACTCCATAAGCCTTAGTCCATTTGGCCAGGTGATCACGGGGATCATCCCTTCCATCATACTTATTTTTCATCCGCACTTTTGGCTGTCCAAAATGTATTCTCATCATCCTCCTATAGTCGTGCCAATCACCAAAATTATCCTTGTGCGTACCCCACCATCTTGTGAGCATAGCACGTAGTACCCAATCCAAGGCCTGGAAGCGATGCTTCTTCGGCACTTCTCTCTCAAATGCATCCAAAAAGCGATCAACATCAATTAGCCCATCATAATGAGGTAGATTCCTTACTTCTGATGACACGCAGTGCAATGACTTGGTCATCATATTACAACGCAGCATAGATACTTCATGCAACTGGTTCTGCCAGTGCTCTAATTCTTCGTCTGAATCTGATGATCAGAATCTCTCACGGTCCCATACAATATGCCTGTCTGCTGTCAGATTTACCCAATCCTGGTCTCACGCTGTTATCTTATAAATCTGGTCCAAATCGTCATCGCTTTCATAATCACGGACTGGTTCTGTATAGCGCGGTCCTTCTGCAAGATCCAGTGGCACCACTAAACGGAGTGACTTCTTTTCAAATATCATCTTTCGCTTCTTCAAGTTGATTACCCCATTCATGTCAGTGGCCCAATCAATTCCAAAGAGCATAGGGTAGGGATTACTATCATCCACAATCTCTATTACCTCAAAATTTGCTAGTGCACTCATGCCTTCGATGTCAACTGTCACCCCTTGCAACCTCCCCATTGGGATAATTTTTTTTTTGATTCACCATTCTTAACTGGATCAGAGACCACGTGCAGGTTTCCCCATTCTTTCCCATGTTTTCTTTGGCAAAACATTCGCATCAAACCCTAGATCTAAGATAACTTGGTCCATTTCGTATTCCCCTATTTGCGCGGTGAGCCTCATCTTGTGCCCAATATTTGCCTTATTCTTTCCAATCTTTCTGACTACGCGCGGTTCGCTAGTAGCTCCATCCTTTCCAACGCACCGATTGATCAGTTCCTGTAGGCCCTTCACAGCCTTACTATTGTGCAGCAGTTTCATGCAGATCTCCAAGAACATGGTAATCATGGATGGGTCCATTTCTTCAACTGGTTTCTCCTCACTTCTTGAGGTAGAGGCCTTAGCGAAGGTTTTATTTACTTCCATAAATGTTGCTTTCACGCACTCCAAATCAAACCCAATCTCCTTTTCTAGTGCTCTATGGACCCATTCACCTTTTGCAGGCTGCTTCCCTTTATCCTCCCCAGTCGTCATTCTGCTCCACCACGTAATGTTTACCTTAGGGTCTTCCTCGCGAGGCTCAGCCCTCATCATCTGGAGGTTTTGCGTCGGGTGTGGAGGTTGCGCCCCATTTTCACGAATCTTAGCCAACAATACAGGGCAATCCTCAATCGCATGGTCAAACTGAGAACAGTAGTGGCATGACAGTCACGTCAGATTCAGACAGTCCCTCGCGTAGTGTCCTGGTCCTCCACAATTGTAACAAATAAGCTACCCTCGGCCTCTACCAGGCCCCCCTCCACCTCGGCCTCATCCGCGCCCCTGATACTCACCTCGCATTCCCCCAATGCCTTGGTCTGGAGGCCACGTTTCTACCTGCACCATGTATGCAGGTGTCTTGTCCATCATTAATTCGTAGCTAGGGAAATTTCACTCGTCATGACCTACCAATTGACAGAAATTGCAGAAGGTTTGTTGTGGTGTCTGTACAAATTTCTGCAGCAAATGGCAGTTGTCAGTTGCATGTTTCCCATCTACTTGGCATATGGCACATGATAGCGTGGGCCCTGCACTTGGCCCCACCGCAGCTTCCGGCCTTAGAGGCATTGGTCCCCCTGCTACAACATAGTTCGCAAAGACTAGACAGTGATCCTTGTCATGCCCCTGACCTTTGCATTTTAGGCACCAAACTTCTTTGCGCACCTCCGACCGAGCTATTCGGTCTTTCTTCAGACTTTTCATTTTGAGGCAAAGGTTCTACAACTACGCATGAATCTGTTGAACCCCCATATTAGCATCCTGCATTGGTGTCTCATGCAGTCTCATCGCGATTTCCAGAGCTTCTTCCTGGGTCCCAATCTTCTATTGTGATAACGCAACCCTTAGGTGGGGTAGGAGCGAGGCCACGAACCATTCGCGTGCTGCCCGTCAGTTAGGTTCATGTTGGCTTCACAGATTGTACACTTCAAACTTTGATCCAAAACGCAGGGCGTCTCCCCAGGCTTCATCATGATCTCCTTGAATCCCACAATTGATTTCACTTGAGACTTAGGTCTACTGAATTCTCTATTCAGCGCAGCCTAGATATCTGCCAACGTGGACGTTGGGTTATCAGTACTGTACTTAATGTACCATGTTAGTGCGCGGTCCTGCAAAGAACTAACCAATGTGGCTTTCCTCATTTGGTCATCCGTGATACCCTGAGCTTCCCGCATAGCCTTTGTGACGAACCAAAACTAGTCAAGATCTTCATTCCCTATGCCCTTGAATATAGGTAGCTTTACAGAGTTCACCATGTTGAACAGTGGTGGAGGTGGCGGTGGTGTGGGTGATGGGGTGAGTGGTGGAGGTGAGGATGGTGATGGTGTGGATGGATGGGACGAGGATGGGGTTAGTGTAGGTATTTGCGGGAACCCTTGTCTTATTAGTTGAATAGCGCTCAGTGGAGAAGACTGCACTACTCCTTCGTTGTCACTCAAAGGAGGTTTAATCAGCGGGCTATACTCAGGACCTTTTCTTCCTCCATCCTTGAAAGACCTTCCACTTCACGTAGCTCCAAACATCAAGGTAACTACATGACCCGCTTTTCACACAAGAGCATCTTAATCCAAGTATTTAGTGACTTCAAATACTTACCTCATGGTCCTTTAAAGAAGTGGCGCTCTGCTTCGTTGTAACTAACAAAAGTATTGACCGCAAACTCTGTCACAAATCCTCCTATGATGCAGTTGAGCCAATGGTCAACAGTGCGCGCGATCTTATCTTCAGAGGCTTCCAATCTCCGTAATAACTCCGGTGTCCAAACAATCGAATTGTCAAGCCTCCACCTTCCTTTTCCATCTGCCAACTTTGCGATCCACTCGTATAACTCAACCGAGAAGGAACAGAAGAAGATTTTGTGTATTTATGTGTATAGATATCTATCCAACCACTGTTCTTTCGTCAATCACGGATTCTTGTTCTCTTGCACCACGAAGTCGTGGATCTTTCTATCCAACTAATTTTCGATCTCTTTCTTAGTTGGATTCCAATGATACGACATCACACATCTCGTTATGCATATCCCGGTCCTTGCAACAGAACCATTTGTTTTCTTGATGGGCCCTAACCTAGGTTCAACATTAAGCAGCCAAGCAAATCCCTACACTACTGCCTCTTTCGGCATCAATCCGCGGAGCGCAAACTGAAGTCTCACCTGAAGCAGTATGGGGGGATGCAGGAACCAAGTTTCCACACCCTGAGATGGTTATGATGTCGGTTTTTAGACCTTCGCTCTACCTTCGCGCAGATCAATAAGCCCTTTAGAGCTTATCAATGTACTTCTCTTATTCATCCTTGGAGCCTCCGCGAAAGTCTCCGGTCATCCTTCACAGACCCTAAATAGATAGATCAGGTGCTTACGCGCTTATGTAATTAGTCTTACTTCTGTGTCTACCTAGATTAGCTTAAGTATTGGTTAACTTTAACATGTATTACGGTTATATTTTCATAAACATATATTCTTACTTGTGTTCATATGACAAAGTGAAATACATAGATTTGCGCATCAATCTAGCATTAATTCATAGCCCGGTATTCAACATAGCATAATTGCAACATTTATAACAGAAGTAAAGTAACACATACACAGATGGAAAGTACACAATAATTTCAGAATACTTCTCTTTATTGATGATTCAGATTCCCAATACAGACTCTATCCGCCCTGCACACATAGTTGCAGGGATCCATGCACTCAGCTGCAGACTTCTACCCTAGGCATCTGCGCACTCGGTTGCAGAGCTTCTTCCTACATTAAGACTCTCGCTCTTATCTCTTTACAGACTCATCAAGTACTTCTACTTCACTTTTTCTTCTACTCTACTTTTTATACAATCCCATGGTCCGTGAACCAAGGTTGGATCTCAAAAACTAACACAACCTATCTAGACTAAGGGCGGAAAACCCTTTTTGCCTTTAGATATCTTCGCGCTCTGCGACCACAAAATGCAGAGACTTTACATTTCTTTATACAAACTTCGGGCCTTTTGCCCCAAAACTTGGGTTTTTAACCCCAAAATTGACCCCAAGGGACCCGTTCCCAACATACATAAAACTAGCATAAGTTTCCTTCTTGGATTTGATAATCATAACTTTTGTTTTGTCAGTGTTAACAATCATACCCATGGTAGAGCAGAAATCCTTAAGAAGTTTAAGTTGCTTATCAATATCAGATGGGCACCTTGCGAGAAGAACAATATTGTCAGCATAGAGAGAAAGGATGATGACTATCCCAGCTAAGATCATGCCAGCACAGCCTGCTTCCTCTAAACAACCTTCTAGCTTGTCGATGCAAATGCCAAATAGGGTAGGGGAGAGGAGGCAACCTTGTTTAACTCCAATATTACACTTAATATCTTTCGACCACCCCTCATTGCTCTCATTATTTATATATTTGGTCAGCATTCTTTCTTGCTATTTATGGGCTTTCTGGTCGTGACCATGAGTGGAGTGTCCATCAAAAACATCCAATAATAAAAACCCCTACAAAGTTCATCTAATATGATATATTATTCTTTGTTAATAAGAAACAATGAAAATATTTTCAATATTTACTACTCATTTAAATTTTTTAATAAAAATTTTGAAGTTCACATTTAAGAAGATTCACGGTATATTTTAGATTCTCAAACATTATTATTTATTTAATAAAAAATTACATTTTATTTATTTAATTTTTTCAATAAAAAGTTCACATTTAAGAAGAAAACTCATAGTATATTTTAGATTCTAATAAAGTCTAATATTTTAGAGATGGGTTTGATCCATGTAACATGAAACACACATTTGATTGGAATGTTTGCTTTAATTGGTATTAAATTAGAGAAAAAAAATTAATTACATATAATATATATTAATAGTTTATTAGAATTGTAAAAATATAATTTAAAATATTATTATTATTATATATATATATAAAAGTTGAATTTGAATTTATAAGTTTATAGGAAGAAAAAGATGCTTTTAATCTTAAGCTCAATCTTAAACTTTTTAACAACGTTATGATTTAATTATATATTATTTAAATTGAAAATATTTATCTTAATTATTTAGCATTTTATTTAATTATTAATTTTAAGAAATTTAAATTCTTTATCTCCATATTCCTAATAATTAAAAAAACAATTCGAATTATAAAATCAAAGTACTTTTAAATGTCCATTCATCTATCCCTATTTATTCATTCTCTTCCATCAATTTTACCCATTCTTTTCTTAATCTCTCTCACAAAATTCTAAAATGTTAAAATATATAAACATATGTATTCCCACTCTACCCACATTAATAATCATGATATGATAAATTAAATTAAGTCAAAGTACTTTAAAAGTCAATTCATCTAAGCCTATTCATTCATTCTCTTCTATCCTTTTTCACCCCTTGTTTCTTAATCTCTACTAAAAACACTCTTAGAAAGTCAAAATATATTAAAATATATATACCCAACCTATGTACAAAAGTTCAAAAATGTCAAAAGATATTAAAATAGGTATCCCCAACCTACCCATATTAATAATCTTGATATGCGAAATTAAATTAAATGTTGTATAAGTGGAGAAAATTTTAAATAAAAATAAATATTTAGAAATATTTTTTTGCTAATTAAAAATATTTTATGGGTTTCTGGGTCAATGTTTTGAGCCAATTAATATGGTTCATTATTTGAATATATAGATGGAGAATATGATCTATCCAAAGGATTAAATAATGTAGAATTATTACACCTTTTCTTATGTAGAATTATTACACTTTTTCTTTACATTTGTATATTATTTAATCCTCTAAATAAATTAAATTCTCTATCTTTATCTTGATAATGAACCACATTAGTTGACAAAAAATCATTAGTGAAATTGATTAAATAATGTAGAATTATTACACCTTTTCTTTACATTTGTATATTATTTAATCCTCTAAATAAATCAAATTCTCCATCTTTATCTTGATGATGAACCACATTAGTTGACAAAAAATCATTAGTGAAATTAATAGGGAACAAATTTTAAGCATTATGAATCACAAAAGAGTGAACTTAGAGATAAAGTTAAATAATCAAAATATATTAAAATATGCATACTAATTTTTTTTAAATGACATAATATTATATAAACTAAATTAAATGATGTGTAACTAATAAAATCCTAAGTCTTAAATGAAAGGAAATTTTTTTTTAATGAAATATAGTAAAGTTTTAATTAAAATAATAATAAATCGAATTACTTTTATTTGTGAATGATGAAATTCTAAATACAAATGAAATCAAAATTTTGACTAAAATTATTAATTTTTTTTTTAAGATAATGAAATTTTAATTAAAATAATTGTAAATCTAAATGAAATTATAATTAAAGAATTCTACCTTTAAGCACAACTCCCTTCTTATTTTAAGAAGGGACTTTATATACTTATGAATCATCTAACATTCACAATAATTAATGAGAAAATTAATGGAATGAGAAAGTAAAAAAAAAAAAAAAATTCATAAATGTTAATAATAAAAATAATTATTAAATAATAAGAAGAATAAGAAAAATATAAAAGAATAAAGTAAACTAAGACCAATTAAGACAATTAAATAATTTAAATATAACAGAAAATATAATAAATCTTAATTAAAAAAAAGGCATTTAAAAAGTACGATTATTAATACGTCTAATAATATAAATTAGTTTAAGTAGTATATTAATTATATATATATATTGACGAAGAAAAAATAACATACTTTTATTAAAGAGAAATAAAAGTAGTTACATTGTTCATAGATTATATTCATTACTTGTTATATATTACTTCATGTTCCAAATTACACGGAACACAAAAAACGATATCGATTTTCAGAATTACAAAAAAGATGGCAGAGTTGATTAGCCATACTACAAAAAGGAAGAGAAATCTGAAACTTTTGCAAATGTGAACAAGGCATCCTCGAATGAAGACATTAAGGTTGTCAGAGAAAAACTAGAAGGTAGTTGAAACCTACACAAAAAACGTTATGCCAAAGGAGATAAAAAGAGGATTACATCACTTAGAAGGAAAAGGCACTTATCTTGCTAATAGAGTTGTCGACAGAATGGAGAAGAATATTTCAATGACATAGCAGACCTATTATTTTTGGAGAGGGAGTCTGCAGAATGATTTTTTTCTTGGTAGACATGTAAGAACTTAATTCTCTTGGAATGGTTGATCAATTTTTTTTTTTTCACGTAGAAAAAAGTCGTAATTTATATTCATGACTGAAATAAATTACATTTTGTAGATGCTTGGAGCATATGCAAATGGTTGTCCATGGTTAGGACAAAAACTGAAAAAAAATAAAAAATTTCAAATACATCAAGCCTATATTTTTCTGCCCTTCTTCTTTTCCACCCTACGCCAACCCTGTGAGTCAGGAGGGCGAATAATGATGGCCTGCGGGTGCTCGTGTATGTTCGCTGGAGATTCTTTGTCGGATTCTGATCCTTCAGATCCGTGAGTTCTTTTATTGCCACTAAATTCAGCTGTGGATTTGTCTGCAGCTGGAGATGGTCCTCCATTTGAGGGTCTGGTGCTTTTTCTTCCTGTGTGCCGTTCTGTTCCATATTTGTATCCAGTTCCTCTTGGGTCACTGTATGCTCTGCCCTCTGCATGTCCTCTTTTTCCCTCCAATCGGTGTGCTGCCATCCTTTCGGCTTTTTTGGTTGTTTCTTGTTCACTTTGGAGTCCTTCTTGCCCAGTGGGCAGGTGTTTTGAAGATGCCCTGTTTGCATGCATCTAAGGCATCTGAATGCTGTATTTTCATAATCAAGCAGCTGTATCCTCTGCGTGTTATTATAGTTCAAAGTGATGCGATCAGGTAGCCCCAGACTTAGATCCACTTCTACACATATTCTAGCATAGGTGAATATTCCTTGGTTAATTCTTTCTTCATCTGTTTTAAGGTATTTCCCCAAAGAATTCCCTATGTCTGATAACACTTTACAGTGCCAGAAGTGTAGAGGGAGGTTATGCAGTCTCACCCAAACAGGTACGGTTGTCACTTTCATAGTATTTGCGTCAAATTCAGGGAACCAGGGGATGGTGAAGAGGCCAGCCTTTCCCCAAAACCATGGCCCCTGATTGATAATGTTATCACGTTCCTGTTCTGTTGTAAAGCGGACTATGAAAAAACCTTTTGAGCAGAGATGAATTTCACAGTCAGGTGACCATGTTGTGAGGATCCAGTGATGCAGGGCATCTGATTTTGGCCAGAAACCATTAAATCTACATATAACAGCATGAGTGGCTAGATCAGTGTGTAGATTGATTACCCCCAGTGAAGTTACCTGGATCGTTGGAGCTTCTAATGTTTGTTCCACAATGTAGGGACCTGGTAGCTCTGGTGCTGGTACTGGTTTGGGTTGAATGTTGTCCCCTTTGCCGTTCACCGCATCCTTGAAGGAGCCTGTATTCTTTGAGCTGGTCCCATTGACTGCATCACGAAAGGAGCCTGGAGTCTGTGTTCCGCTTGCTGATGCTCCTCCCCGCAGCCTCATGTTGACTATGATGTTTGATCCTGGCTTGATGTTGTAGTGGCCTATTGTCCAGTGATCTTGTAACGATCTGCCTTCTGAGAGCAGATGTTGGTATCGTTCCGGAAGGCCACTGTGCTTGACGATGATTTCCTTCAGTTTTGAGACCTTGTCTGAAGCTTGAACCCAGATTGGGGTCGATTTCCCAGTGGGGGGCTTTATAAAGATTTGGAACCCTAGATCTGTTGAGAATGCCTTCAGATCCCCTGAATCTGCCTTGCGCACATTCCCTTGGATCTGTACGAGATTGGGTCGATATGCCATAATAGGGTCTAGTTCTGTTAGTTGAGGGCCTGCGTTGTACAGGATGCCGCGGATCGATGGGAAAGTAGCCCATTCGGAGCTCCAAGGTAGGAGAAAAGCCAGATCTACTCCGATAAAATACAGAGCATCATTCTGATATTCAGTGAAGAGGGTGTTTCTGCCATACCTTGAACAAGAACTACTGTTTGTCTTCCCACGAGTTTCGTTGTTGCAGTAAACCGCTTCATCTCCGAGCTTGTTCTCGTCTGCGTCTGCTGGATCCTGGTGATGTCCTGAGTGGTCATGCGAAACCCTTGTTTCATTCCACTGCTTTACTGCGCTCTTTGTCTCCGTTTCTGGCAGATTTCGGCGGTCCAGAGGTTTATTTCCCCCAGGATTCACTTGAGCCCGAGGCTGTGGGTGTCGACAGGCGGCCATGGAACTGGATCCTCCATGCACTAAGCCGATTACCGAGCCCGAGCAGTAGCAGACGCATTGGGCCATCTCCGGGTTCGATCGCTGGTCTCCGGGATATTCGCTCCCCAATCTTTCTTCTCTCATTCTCTTGTCATAATGATGGTTGATCAATTTTATAATCTAAGTTGTCTAATTAAATAAAGATGGAGGCTCAAAGGAAGATCTTCCCTGCGCCCAATCTATAATAGATTTAGAGTCCCTTGCAACCTCCATCTTTTCAATATCCAACTAGGATGCACATCATAAAAATCCCCATAGAGAAATTAGTTCAGCTCTGTCGTTTGTACATGCCCCCCACACTCCACTGGAAATTATAATGCAAATAAACCCTCATAGAAACTATTTCCCCACAACCACAATAACCATCCAAGGATGCCCCATCAAAGAAACCCATTAGGATAGACAAATCTTTTTCTTTGTAAGTATATGTCCTCCTTCGTGGGATAGGGATCTAAGGCCCAATCTCCCAAAAGAAACCCACACTCTTCATATAGGTGGAGCTCACACCAAGGGAAACATGCTCGAATATAGTGGTGTTCTTGCATCACCAAATTCCCCAAAATGTGTAAAGGGGGAGCGTCCTATAATCCTTGTTTTATTCAATCCAATGTGAAATAGGCATTGATAGAGGATATATAAAACTTGGCAAAAATATGGAGATACTTCAACACTTATTTCAAAATGGTAGTAGCAAAGGGGCAATTGAGAAAGGGGTTAACCACCTCTTCATTTGCATATTTACACATAAAACAAATCCCTCGACCCTAGAAGCCCCTAGGCATGAGATTCTCCCATGTGAGGATCCGATTGTGAAGGGTAAGGCAGAAAAGGATATTTCAATTTAAGAGGGTAGTTCCAACTCCACATGTCTACCAGCCTAGCAACTCTATACATGGGCCGGAAATCCTTGGTAATGTAATTGTAAATATCTTGGACCGGGATATTGCCATCTATTACTCTTCTTTCCAAAGCAAGATAATCATCTTTTTCATTTAGAGTGATTTTGGCATGTCCAAGCATATATCTATATCATTCCCACTCTAGCTTAAGATCAACTGGGAGGCCAGCATAAAGAAGGGAAGGCAGTAGCGCATTTGGCCCCAATGTGAGCCTGAGTTTGGATACCTTAGGCCTAGAAAAATTGGAGGATTGCGACCAATAGCAAATGATTTCCATTGATGCCTTTAATTGCATCTAACCCAATGGCGATTCGATCTCCCCTACCCACTTCCCACCCTAGGCTCTTGCATAATCATGGTTTAGCATGCATCATACTATGCCAAATAAACGAAGCATTCTTACATTATGGGGCTTCACAACTTACCCAATCCGCCAAGTTGAGATTTTGTAGGTATTTCTCTTTGATAATTAACTTCCATTAACCTGAATTGTTGAAGGCTCTCCATAGATGTTTTGTGAGTAATGCTAGGTTAAAACAAATGGTGTCTCTTATAACCCATCCACCGTCATCCATGCTCTCTTGGAGATTTGTTCTAGGTGAACCATATGAGGTTTCCCAATTTTACCAACCCTGCTCCATAAGAATTGAGTTATTATAGCATTAGTATTTTGAATGACAACTTTAGAAAGGAGGAAGTGATGCATCCAGTAGATTGAAATTCCTTGAAGAATAGCCTTAATCATTATGAGCCTTCCACCCAAGGACAATCATTTGTTTTCCTACAAAACTAGTTTCTTCTCAAACTTTTGAATCAACTAATCCCAATCTTGGTTTTCATAGTTGTTCAATTTCAAAGGAATACTCAGGTATCGAAATACTCTTGACAGTGGGCTAACTTTAACGACAAAAATGTTGGAAATATCCTGTATGAATGGATCCTCTATATAATCAGATACCATTTCAGATTTCAGTGTGTTCATAATCAGACCAAATTCCAAACCAAAATTGGTGATTACCTATTGAAATTCACACCATTATGCTAATTTAGCTACACCAACACAAAGGATGTCATCCACAAATAAAAGGTGGGTAGCACGCATTTTTTTGAGACTTTACAACTATGCATTTGCCTATCCTCCTTAGCAACCCGAATGCCTCTACTTAGTCCATGAATGACCAGTATGAATAACAAAGGCGAGAGAGCACATCCTTGTCTCAGCACCCAGGAAATCCTGAAGAAAGTTGTTGACCTGCCATTGATCAACACTACCAAGTTTGCCAAGGAGATACATGCCATGAACCAGTTAATATTTCTGCATGTGAAGCCCACCTTATGGAGTTTCAATCTAAGAAATTCCCAATCAATCTGATCATAAGCTTTGATCAGATCAATTTTTAGAAGACATGTGTTCGATCTGTTTTTTTCATTGAGTGTGTGCATTCTTGAGAAATGGTTATTGCATCTTGTATTTTTCTATTGGGAAGAAACCCAAATTGTTGTTGCGTAATGTAAGAAGATAGAATCCTTTTGCTTCTAATTGCTATCAGTTTGGAGATCATCTTATATATCATGTTACATAAAAAGATAGGTCTAAAATCTAAGAAAGTAGAAAGATTAGACATTTTGGGAATTAAAGAGATGAAGGTTGCATTGATGGCACCTGAAATGTAGCCTTTTTATCGAGATTCTTCCACCATTTCTAAGATAGAAGGTCTCATTTCTTCAAAAAAATGAGTAAAAAAATTCGTTGGCCACCCAACTGGTCTAGGGATTTTGTCTCTTGATAGAGATTTAATTACCTCCTGAAATTTCGACAATGTAACTAGTTGGTCTAGCATCTTAGAATCCTCCACACTAACCATTTATGGAAAGAGATTAGTAGAGCCTACCTGTACCAATGGATTAGATTCCTCTGATGTGCTAAATTGCTTGGAAAAGAAGCGTATTGCATCATCCTGAATTTCCCGTTGTGAGGTAAGAAGTTTATTGTCCCCATCATATATGTGCCAAATGGAATTAGTTATTTTTCTCTTTGATGCCACCTAGTGAAAATAGTGTGTGTTCTTGTCACCTTCAGCAACCCATTGATCTCTACTCTTTAGCCTCCACTCATCCTCTTGAGTCTTCACAATTTTTTATTTTCACACCATTAGATATAGGAGTGCCTTCTTAGTGTGTGCCCTTGATTGTTCCTTCTTTCAGCAGCGAATCCATGAATGAGCCTCTTTCTTCGGCCTTTTTAGCTTATAGGTGATCAATTCCATCTTATGTATGGGTGAATACTCTAATGAAAGAGACCATGAGGATCTGACCAGTTTAATGAAATCCTTATCGTTGAGCCATGTGTGATTTAACTTAAATGGTAGGGCAATAGACTCATTCTCTCTAGCCCATTCAATGAATATTGTTGCATGGTATGATATTTATGAGAAGTATGTCCACGAATTGATGTTTTGTAGTATTTCACATGTATGTGAGTGGACCACAAACCTGTTCAATAAATTTATAAGTCCCTTAGCTCCACTTTGACCATTCCTCCATGTAGGGACAATAGCACAAGGGATAATGTCCTTAAGTGAGTTGTGTTTAAATAAGTCCTTAAAAAATCTAGATAATACATCTTGCTTACATTTTTTCCCCCAGTTCTCCCCATCATCCATGGTCAAGTTCAAGTCCCCTGCCAATATGAGAGATTAAGTATACAAGATCTCATTGGAGTCTAGTCTTTTCCAAAATTATTTATGATTTATGTAGATAGAATATAAATTGAGAATTCTTAAGTAGATGTGTGATCCCTAGAAGCATCCCATCAAAACAATCCTTGTAGAGGATTTATACTCGTTGAAGGAGAAATAACGGTGGTCCCACATAGCATCCAACCCCCCTGAATTTCCTAAGGCACAAGTAGCGCAAACTTCCCAGGAAGGACACATTTTCATTAGGAGATCTCAAGCTTTCTCTTTGTCAGTCATTGTTTCTTGGAAGAGGACCAGATGAGGATGTTTGTATTAAATGAGATTGTAGGGGGATCTTCATTTTATGGACAATCCCAACCCCCTAACATTACGTGACATAATCATCATTAGGGCAAGGAATAAGTGGGATTTTCCCCTCTAAGGACCTACACATCCAAATATTCAATTGTATATTGGTTACCAAAAGAGCTACAAGGATCAAATGGAGAGTAGAGAGCCTCCTCTAGTGTTTCAAAGAAGCAGATGTTGAGATATGATGCCAACCTCCCACATGCAGAGAACTTTTATATTTCACACTTTTCTTTTTTCGAGACACCGCCTACTTCTGATGATTAGAAAGTGCCAAAACCTCTCTTTCTTGAAAGAATGATTTTTAATTGTGAGGGCTTCCAAATCCATAGATTCCACTCTAGCCATAAGTTCCAATTTAGAGTTCTCTCAAAGAGGGGAAGTTGTCTTACCTAAATTTGATTCTTTATTGGGAGGTGAAAATTGAAGTTGCTTGGCAACTGAAGTCTTTTCTTTCATGGTTTCTATAGGTTGTGAGAGGAGAACTGAAGGATGCAAACCCAGACTCAATATATACATAGCCCAACCTCCAACATAGTCCCATCCATAGGTGGTGCGAAATAGCAGATACTAGCCTTATCAAAGCCCCTATGATTTATATTTTGTAGCCTGTGAGTGTTTATTGTTACTTTGTCATTAACTTCAGCCAAAGGACCCAATTGTAACTAGTCACTTCACACATCCTGCTTGGGCCAAGAAGATATACGTTCAACATAATATGTGTCCCTACACATTCAATGATGACCTCCACCAAAACGCTAGAGGTATTCAACAATCAAATGGCCTGCATGGCACGCCAGGCATTGAAAGGGAACCCCCCAATAGTCCTCCCATTGTCAAATGGAGAATGTACCTCAGTATATGTCCAAGGTAGCTGACAAACCACCTTATAGATCTACTTCAACAACGAACCATGCGACTCTTTTGTCTAAAACCCGGCACATCCTCCATCCACATAGTAGAACTTGCCGATTTTGTTAGCTATTTCCATAATGCCTTTTTGGGACCAGAGTTCTAAGGGCAACCCCGAGAGCTTAGCCCAAAGTATTTTTCTCTTTGAGACTTCCTTAATAAGCTCAAAACCCACTGTCCATCGCTCGAGGAAGAGGAATCCACACCCCCGACCCCAAGGGATATCAATAATCTTCGCTACGTCCTCCTCCTCCCCAAAAAAAAAAAGGGAAGCCAAACCATCCATTAACCTCGATGCTCACCTTTGGTCTATAGGTAACGATTAAATACCAGATTTTAGCCACCCATTCTTTCATTTGGGTACCAAACAATTTGGCATGCTCCCACCTTCCAACGAAGACCCTCTGTTTCAGTATGATGACGTTGTCCAAGTAGGCATCCATGCCAAGGATGAGGCTTTGTACATCCTCTATTGCAGAGATATTTTTCGTTCTATTTTTTGAGTGCTTCTTCAGTGGATCCTTATCTGTCGGGTTCAAAATTTCCTTAGCAGCAAAGGTGGCACCTGCTCCGTATCGTGGCCCAGCCTCAGATTTGTTTCGTCCCTTCCTGCTAGCACTTTCATTCTCCGTTGCAATCATGATATCAATAAATTTATCCACATCAAAAATATGGTCAAACAACGTGGAAGTTCCTACCCTATCAAACCTGGATGGCATCACCCCAGATAGGTTCGGGGCAATGGTAGCCGAAAGGGCTTGGGCCAACAACCTCCCAATATTTTTCAAATTATCTGGTCTTGTCAAAAGAAATGTTGGTCCGATGCAACCTACCCCAACATATTGAGTGATCTCGTAGATTGGAAAAATGTTCACCCAGAGCCAGAGCTTTGGTCAATACCAATAAAGCTTGACACCACCAATAGGATAAAAAGTAGTGTTGGGATTTGTGAGTTTTGACCAATCAACATCGTGTAATCTTCTCAAGAATTTGGTAAGTGCAAAGTGCTAATTGGAACGCACAAAGATGACGCTCAGAGATATCTCGAGATCATCCGTGCATGCAGATCCATCTTACCAGACTTCCTAAAGATCCCCATCTTAACTGCACCCCAGAGTCCATTAATAGAAAGAGAAACTAAATTTGAAAACGACATACCTTCTTACCAACTGCATTAACTAATGTAGGTAGTGCTTGGAGAGCCTCTCCTCCGGGAGTGAACGCCCCAGCAATGGCCAATGCCTCCTGAATCACAGAGGGACAAGGTCCAAGCAACAAGGAGAGTCATGCTGCAAATACAGTGCGACTAATGTGTACACCCAAATGTTTTCTTCCCCTTTTAAAATCTTTCCTAGAAATGAATGTATCTCACCACCCTGCCAGTTAACAAAACTCACCGCCCATCGGTTACAGACAATTCATGCTTCTGGAGTGAATATTTTGTTTCCACATCCCGCCTAGGAGCACTAGAACAACACCAAAATCAACTACTACTTCAGCACCACCCACAGCTCTTACTAAAATCTTTCCTAGAAATGAATGTATCTCACCACCCTGCCAGTTAACAAAACTCACCGCCCATCGGTTACAGATAATTCATGCTTCTGGAGTGAATATTTTGTTTCCACATCACGCCTAGGAGCACTAGAACAACACCAAAATCAACTACTACTTCCGCACCACCCACAGCTCTTACTAAATCTTATTCCCCACTACACCCCCTCCACAACTTTTGATGTTCTTACATGCAATCACAATCCACACAACAACTACAACACTTAAGCCAGCATAAACTGCACGAAAGCCAACAGCAACAGCATTGCCAACCAAGGCTCCCTTCTGAGTTGTAGTTATCATATATACTTCTTATTTTTATTTATACATCCTTTGTAGAAGTCTTCACTAACCTAGCAGAGGAAAACCATTCATTCATTGTACCTTCTCCACAAAAACATCTACTCATACTTTAGTGCTACTCCAATCGGCTACCACGCAACACTGTGCCGGTTCCATCCTCACTTTGAACCCAATTTACTATCAGTATTGCACACATCATTAACAACGCCAGTGCATATGCCCCGACTGCCGTCGCACAGAGCTCCTTCGAGTTTAGAAAGGAAGCTTAGTAGTCTCTCTTCTTTACTGCTTTTCTAATGTCCACAACGATGAGTGCAATGAGTAGAAGTGCTCCTACTAACAACCCCAATAATTGTGAGAGTTCATTCACCAACAAGCTTTCCATGATTCAGAGCTCCCTCTCATCCTACAGTTGATACGATGTGCCAAAACGTGGTTTGCAAAACCCGTGTTCAAATCGAATCCACTCCCTTAGTCTCCCATGAACGGCCTTCAGTTTAGACTCACAAAGTTGGCCTTATATGATGATGAACATCCACTAAGACTAATGTAGTCTATCGAACCTTAAGAAAAAAGATTAATTGATACTATTTAATATTTTATTTCTATGATAAAATAAAGGGAAATAAGTGTTCCGAGGTCATTATAGTTTTGTTGACTTAGCAAGTCAAGAAGGTTGGCAGTGTGGTAAATGTTATGGAAAAGAGAACAATGTGTATAAGAGCTGGAAATCTAAGAAAAGTTGTTTATCATCTTCAACCCTCTTAGTATTGCAAAGGCAATATATTCTTTCATCCCAAGGCGTTGTGGGAATAGACCAACCCCTTATTTCACTTCAGAGATCATGAGAATTAGTTATTATCTTTGCAATGTTCATTTTCTTCTTATCACTAGTCAAAATGGAAAGGTAATTTTGGTTAGCAAAAGTGGGATTGATCATCTCCTTATAATACCTTAGCTTCCTTTTCCCCTCTAGCTCCTTATTGTCCCATAGTTTTGTTAGAATATGTTTTCATTGATTGCAAATAAAAAGAAGATTATGGAAAAAGCAGAGATGGTTCCAAGCAGCATGATCAAAGAACAAGATCAACTCAAGTATGGAAAGGAAAAGGTGGTCAAGTTGTAGATATTTCAGAGCCATTTATGGTATAGAAAATCATTTGAGTAGCTCTTATAACCTGCTTATATGGATAGAGCTCTAAAAGAGATTTCCAATGGTATATAGGAGTTTATAAATGGCCTCTTGGATCATAATTTATTGTCAGCCAAAGGTGACAATCCCCCAAGGTCAAATTGTAGCTAAAGTTGGTGGTAGGGACAAATTGGTGCAAGTTTGGAGCTTTTTCCAAACACAACGAAGTCATTGGCAGTGCAACTAAACGAAGTTTCGAGTAGATGTGTAGTGGAAAACACAGCACCATAGCAAGAGGTAATTAGTCGATGGTGGAGCCCATGTCCATGTAACCCCAGAGGAAGTTCCCGAGACATTATGAAAACATGCACAATGGAGAGCTCTGGGATGACATGGCACTAGGAGTACACAACCAGATCAAGTTAGCAGGAAAAGATAACATTGATTGGCAGAAGTCTGCAATGGGAGGTCGCCATGGGACATCTCATCCTAGGAGGCCTTCCCAAAAATAATAAAAAAGAGGCACAAAATGGAGAGCTTTGGGATGACAGGGTGTCAGGTATGTGTGGAAATCGATGTAGCAGGTGAAAAGGCCTAGGACCCTTTAAATTTTAATGAATAAAATCCTCGAGACCCCTTTTGCTTCTGTATTGTTGACATCATTGATGACACTTGGTGTAATTTCATTGGCATGTACAAACAATGTGAGAGCCACGGGGGCTAATGACATTAGCATTAAGTGACACGTGGCATGTGTTTTCGACACTTTAAGGTGGCCAAGTGGACCAAATTTGGGTCACACATGTCACTACTCAGGAGCCACCACTTGGCTTTGAAGATGCATGCATGACGTAATGGGAGTTTATGGTGTAGCGCACATAGAATGGTATGAGGTGACTTAGCACTAGGACATGGTGGATCATAGGTGGCAGTGACAGCTCACCCCGATGGTTTGGTGATTAGTCCACGAGTGTAGCATAGGTCCTACCGGAACATGTCATCCCGGAAGGGCGACCCCGGAAGGTTTATAAGGTGAGCATGTAGGCCTCTCCGAGTTGACTAGGCTCTAGGACAGGTGGAGTACATGGTGGCATATGGAACAGAGCCAAGAACCATTAATAAAAGCACATGTGGGCAGATGGGTCCTCATGGGACAAGATACATACCCAAATTTATTGATAGATAAATTTATAATGGAGTTATCTAGTGAGTGACAATTTTGTTTGGAAAATAATTTTTTGAGTGGAAGAGATATTTTTTATTTTGTAAAATTTTGATTTAGAAGTAATTCAAGCTCGATTTTTAAGGTAGAAATAAATTTAGCATCCTCAAAAACCTCAAAAAAAACCAAAATTTTTGTAATTTAATAGTTTAATAACTATAACTTTGGACTTCCAAAAATTTCAACAAGATTTTTCCAAAAACATACTTACAAAAAGGGCAAAATTATTTCTACTTATATCATATCATCATATAATAGTGCACATTGACGAATATTATCATAGATAATTGAAAAATATTTGTGTTATATAGGAACTTGAAACTTTTTATGGTCAATTGGAAAAATACAACAATAAGATAAAGTTATATTACTAAAAAGGTTCAATAATTTTTTAACTATTGATTTCTATTAATGAAAATTAATTGAGCTGAGAGGCTCATTCTACAACCTACTTAAAAAAACGAATATGTTATGCATGTTTAATTAGTTTTCCATATGACCTAATATAATTTCATGTAAAGTAATTAGAAGTAAAAATAAATATGTGAGTAAGGTGCTTAAACCTTATACTTTTTCAAAAATATTTTAAAACTTTATTTAAATAAAATGTTGGCTACAATAATAATAAATAAAACATGTTATGCATGTTTAATTAGTTGTCCATATGACCTAATATAATTTTATGTAAAGTAGTTAGAAGTAAAAAAAATAGGTGCTTAAACTTTATACTTTTCAAAAATATTTTAACATGTTATTTAAATAAATTATTTGAAGATCTATGTTAACTAACTATTGTGAATATCAACTTCATATATATTTGTATATAGAAAAAAATATTAAAAGAAAATATTTTAATGTTGTATAAAATATTTATGAATAAAATATTTCAATATGAGCATATATAATATTCAAGAATACAATTTACACATTGAAAAAGTACACATTGTTTATTTTCACTATAAAATAAGTTTGCACCTGGAGAAATTTGATCCCTCTCGACTTATGTTAGATATGTACTTAAAATGGATCTATGCTAGTATATATTATATAGATTTCCTGCAAATTCCATAAACATTGAATGTTTGATAATATTAAATTCAAATTCGAAAAAAGAAATCGTCCACTCATCATAGAATTTCAGTTAGACAATGGAGTTTGGTGATGGAGATACATTATAAATATAATTACGCTGTAAGGCATTTCCTTTTGAGAAGAACTCCCCTCTATGCCATTATGTGCAATGGTGAGCCCTTAGATCACTTTGTTAGACGATCAGAGTAATACTATCCATTGGATTATTATCATTTCAAATGCCCAACTTCCACAATATGTGTTATCATATAAACCACATTCAGATTTGTTCATGTTTGGGTTTTGAATGGTTACGAGAGGCTCTGTGCGGTGGTATCAACAGAATCTGGGGCAGGAATAGCAGAGCATCATACGAAACTAGAAAAGGATTCATACGCCTGTGATTTTTCCGCATATTACGTGAGAGGATAGAAAGCCAAGCTAAATTTTCCCCTTTTCCCACTGGAAATCCCCTGCACCTCTTCTTTATCGCCACCTGAAATTCAAGACTCTGCAGCCAAGTTCGCTAAGGATAATTGTCGCTATCATCTGAACCAATGTTTCATCTTCTAGTTTGAAAGTTGAACACTGCATTGACGACCAAGAGATTTGGGTGAAGAACAATCACACATTTTGGGGTTGGGTACTTCTTTAATGTGTGGAGAGCGGCAAGTCTCCAAATTTAAATGAATTCTCTCCCTTGGATGAGTCCATGGATTACTTTGGGGTTCACTAGTAGCCCACGAAGGCAAAGCGGTTAATTTATAAATTATTTTTATGGAATTGTTGACTTCTCCTACAGGGCATTGTCAGTAGCCATCCATGGCAGAAATTTCACATCAGAATGAAATGTTTTCAAGCTCTCCATTTCGGATTAGAAGCTAGCAAGTGAAATTGAGCATACACAATTAATTTTATCACCAAAGGTTTCTGACGGCGACGAACACCCTTCTCTTTTTATTCTCAATTCTCCTACAGGGTGTTGTCGGTGGCCATCCATGGCAGAAATTTGTTTTGCAATCAAAATTTTGTATTTGTGATATTTTTTCATTCCCTGCCTGAGTCAGTGTTTGTATGCTTATGCTTATGCTTATTGTTGACGAATGACATTGGTGGATGAAATCTCCTCTTCACATTGAGAAGATGAGCCACCAACATAAAATGAGGTCACATCTTCATTATTATTTTTACACAACCAATTTTAGACCAAAAAAATGGAAAAAAGATGATAGAATTGCAATCTATTTTGAGTTCCATTCACCGGCAAAGTTTAATGCACGTTTGAAACAATTGCAAGAATGATATGACAATACAATGCTAGCACATTGAAAAACTAGTTGATGTAGTATGATCTCTTGCACATAAATTACTCCAAACTCCCGTGAATAGTTAGACCAAAATTTTCATGTTATGTTTTCCTTTATGTCCTTTTGACATATATATAGGGAATATAATCTCCAACATATGCTCTTTCCATTTTTGCGGAGGAAGGAATCATTCTTTTTTAAAATCGTCAGGGCTTGCAGCTTATTAACAGGGGGAATTAATTTTCCTTTAGGCCACCAGTTACAGACTTCTGCATTATAAAAGCAATCCTGTCAATTTATATTTCTTCTTTTCTTTCTAAAATATGGGAGATGTGATCGGTTGTCATTTTTGTTAGCTTGTGGAGATGTGGTTGGTATTCCAAGAAATGTTATAAATTAGAACTAAATTGTGGGAGCTTATGAGGTTATTGCCAAGAAAACTGATGGATGTGTGGAATACAACATCGAGTGCACATGGAATTTCAAAGCCATGATTCAAGCCTTTGAATCCTGTCATGACGTATTTACTCTACCTTCCCTTCCCTTTCATTTGAAATTGTAAATATATGCTAATTTTTAGCAAATACAAATGTTGATCACATGGGTATGTGTTTGTTCAGGGATGGGGTGTAGTTGTTTTAGTGGGGGTCACTCATTCAGACACAGTCTTTGCAACCAGCCCCGTGAATTTTCTAAATGAGAAGACATTGAAAGGAACCTTCTTTGGAAACTATAAGCTCTACTTCGATTTGCTAGGCCTTGTAGAATTTTATTTGGATAAAGTAAAACTTCTGTCATTTATTTATTTATTTATGTCACTTCTGAAACAAATATATTTCTCTCTCACACCATGCCTCCTCATTTCCTATTTCTCTCTCACACCAAACCTCCTCATTTCCTATTTCTCTCTCACACCAAACCTCCTCATTTCCTTTCCTTTCCTTGTATTGAATCACTAATGGTCTTTAATTAGGCTTTCAATCTAACTTCCTTTCCTGGTGTATTGCTTGCAAAACCTTGAACTGGAGAAATTTTATACACATGAGATTTATACAGAGAGGTTGCTCTGCTTGGATAAATAACACCCATTGTTCCATTCCTTGATAAGCGTTCACTCCCAGCTAAATCAACAAGGTGAAGCACTCCATGAACATGTTGCTAAGTATTCTCATTTACACCAGCAATTCAAATTGTGAAAACACAATGACCTATTTTTTTTTTGTTGAAATGGTTTTGCAGAAATGGTTTTGACATTATCGGTGCTCTGCCTTCTTTAACTACTTATAACGCCAATGATTTGGGTGTGCAAGGTCTTGACGCCTCATAGTCTTGTGGTGGATAAAAAAAGGGAGGTTGTTAAAATAGCATGTTTTGGTTTCGGAAGGGCATTTACAATTCCCATTAAGAAATATACACATGAGGTGAGTATTTTAACTGAATTTTCATTTACATTTTCTTTTAGGTTTTGCAGAAATTCAATAATGGTTTCTTCTCGATTTTGTAGAAATTCAAAAATGGTTTGCTTGGAAACATTGAGAGAAATTGATTGAATTAAAACCCTAGGTGGTTGGGTTTAGTTCGAGAAGTTCTTTGTAGACATTTGATATCTATCTTATCTTTAAATCTATATATGATTATTTTAATCTTACTAGAATAGACCTGTTTATCTTACCAATATAAAGTTTATCCATGAATACTAAATTGAATAGAGTACACTCCTCTATTTAACTATAGTTTAAGATTAAGAAAATATTTTAACAATGTAAACTTTGAAACGGGAACTATAAACTCAAAACGGGAACTCTCGCCAAAAAACCTCGAAAAAACATCAAAAACAGTGCTAAAAACAAAAAGTGTGTATACTAGAACGATGGTTTTTCTTTAGGGTCAATTTTGAACATGTTTTAAAAATGATAGTGAAAACGAAATTTTCGTGCAAAAAAACCTTTGAAAATAAAAAAGTGTTGATACTAGAATGGTGATTTTTTCTTTTACGGTCAATTTTCAACATTTTTAAAAAATGTTAGTAAAACCGAATTTTTATGTGCAAAAAAACAGTTGTTTATGAGGAAAAAAACACACTAATGTTTTTGGTAAAATAACATTTTTCTTTCCTAAGTATAAATTCAACATGTTTTCAACCATAACATGCTAGATACAAAAGAAATTGGAATTTTTTCAATGATAAAATTCAAAAACCATGACATTATGAACAAATTACATGACTAAATGAATCAAAATGTCATTATTTGTATATTGAATGAAACATACATTATATCTCTAATTTAATGTTGCATTGTAGATATTCTAAACAATAAAAATGATCATAATTAAGACATATAATTAAACAACATAAAAATGACTCATAACTTCTGATTTAACACCATATGGAAATCAAAAATTTTATTTCAAGGTACAATGCAAACATCACTTATATAAATTGTCTTAGAGAACTATTCAAAATCACTCATATTTTCTTGCACACCATAAAAATTCACATCTTTAGATGAATGATTGGATGCAGACGAAGATGTTCCATATTCTTCTCTTTCATCAACTAGTGCCCCATCTGAGTCCACATGCATGCCCACCATTTCAGGTTTCAAAATTTTCTAGATCTACAACTAGTTTTAGCAGACTCCCATCTCAACATTGTTCCTTCTAGTAACAACCTTTTCAGAATCTCTATCATCATAGCCAAGCTAGACACCAAATTGGTGTATGAGACCCTCTTGTTTGTGGGACAAGAGACCCACCTCCACGCAACGATTTGATTATTATGTCTATGAAGGCATACCTACTCTAACCCCTTCTGGTTTTTGAACCTGTGACCTCTTAGGAGGAAACACATGCTCTTAACCATTAGGCTTATTTATGCTCTAAGAAAGTGGATTTGATTAGCTAAAGATAGTAATCTAGAAACTCACAATTATAACTCATGATCACAATATATAACACACATGTAACACACCTGTAAGATTACAAATTATAATAATATGTTTGAGAATACAAGCATAACTATTTCCTTTTATGCATCTCCAATGGGAATGTAATTATGAACTAGAACATTCATGCATGTTTTTTTTCCATTAAGACGTTCATGCAAGTTAGTAAATTGGCGGCAACAAAAAAGTTGGATAAAGGACTTTGGTAATAAACTAGTTTTTGATAATATGATTTACTATTATTCTAGATAATTGTGAAAAATTCACTTGTAAAATTTGATATTTTAATAAATCTTATTAAATTCTAAACAAATTAAATCCGAAAAAAATAATAAAATAAAAAATAATAATAATAATAATATAATAAATAAATAAAATAATATATATATATATATATATATATATATATATATATATATATATATACTTTTCAGAAAATCACACTTAACAACTCAACTCAAAAAAAAAAAAAAAAAAATAATATCACACCATAATGATTATTATAACCACTAGGCACACGGACACCTAAATCTATCGAATTTGAAGTAATAGGGCTCCGGTCCAATGATATCATCTGGAGAGGGAACATTTGTCACTGGCGTGGGCACATGGGGTGATTCCAAGAATCGCGGGGTGGTGGGGCGATTCTCAAGATCGCCCCATGTGCCCACGCCAGTGACAAATGTTTCCTCTCCAGATGATATCGTAGTGCTATATATAGTCTTTGAGTACTAAATAATCTGAAAACAAGAGAGTGGACTAGTACCAGTGCAATAGATTGTGGAAAAGATGGCAAAAGTTGAAAAGAAAATTAAACTGGAAGAGGAGCAAGCGGTAGTGAGTATGAAGGAGTGCGTTGAACAAGATAAAAAGAGTGCCACTACACTGTTGGCGGATGTGGAAGAACCGCTGGTGATTAAGGAGGAATGGGTGGTGCAAGTTCGAAAGATGCTTCATGATAACAATTACGAGGTTGCTCTTCCCCGTGTGGCCACAACGCTCAAGAATGTCAATCCTGAGGCGTACATTCTGCGGTTTATATCGTTGGGTCGATTTTGAGAATCGCGGTGTAAGCTCTACGACCAGCGTGCGAGGAGACATAAGATAAAATGCATAGATGGGTTGAGCGACCATGTTTATAGGGTGGACAGCATGGGCGTTCACCGATATGAAGCCGACGGTTAGAAGTAATGGTTGGGGCGTTGGTCGACGGGCCGACCAACCACAAGCATGAACAAACGCATTGGTTTAACATGGAACAAAGGTCGACCGAGGATGTAGCACGACCACTTGTGGAGCGTATATACTATACACATGATGGCTCATTTGAACCATCGCTCATCGCTCATCTAATGAAGAGGAGGGCGCAGAAAAAGGTGTGAAGTGTAGGTTGAGAAGAAGGCGCAGATTTGGAGATGCGCCCATTCTTGGGCAAGGAACACAAGCATGAGTTCGGTTATCAGTTAGAGTAAGGCGTGCATGGGCGTGGCGCCTGGTTTGTGCGACGACTTGGCATGGGTTCTTGGGTGGCTTGGGTGAGCACCCGCCCTTCGTGCAAGTGTGCACGGTGTGACTTTTGACGAAGTGTTGAGATTGTGAACGGAGGTGTGACTCGTGCAGAGGCGCCCGTGTGTGGCGACTTGGAGGCGCGCCCAATTTGGGCAAACAACACGATCGTGCGACAAGGTGAACGAAGGGTTGATAAGTCGTGTGACGACCGTGCGGAGGCATTGACGAGCTAGGCAACCGAGTTTGCCAAAGATTGTAAATTTGGCTAAGTATGAAACTTGGAGTTTCCAAGTATACTTGTAAGCTTGTAATATTGAAATACTATATAATATATTATTCGGGCAGACTCATTGTTCAGGGAGTTGCTCCTCCCTTTATACTGTGCAATTGTGTTCTTCATGTATAATTGCTAAAGATAATGAATGTGTATGGGTGTTCATTGGTATAAAGGAAACATTAATAATACTTGGTTGCGAAACACAAACTAAGTGGGATAAGTGGTTAGGCGTAGTCCACGAACATAAGTATTGGTGAAAAGAAAGTGTTCGGTGGTGCCGCACCTCGCCTAGAGCGGTTGAAAGACTATCGTAGGCTTGGGGGCATGACAGGTGGTATCAGAGCTCAGTTGGAGCTGGTGATTGAAGCTGATTCAGGGTTGAAGAAGCTTGACAGTTGGTGAACAGGTACTTGTAGGTGAAGGAAGCTGATTTCACATATAAGTGGAACAAGAGCTGGTTCATGTTTTGCAAGGAACTTGGAGAAGACTGAAAGGCAAAGATGGTGGATGAACCTATGGCAGGTGAATCTAGCCATAATGCAGGTGAAGTCTTCCGGTACAAAGTGTTGGAATAGATGGGTCGATGGAGTTCTAACTGGGTTTCGATGAAGGCTGAGAACATGAGGATTCGAGAAAGTTGTTCGGAAGTAAGGAGGGAACTTGAAGAACTCAAGAGCCAATGAAGAAGTACGACAGATGTTGAACTCAAGGAACTTGATGAGGAGATCCGACAAAGTGGTCTTGGTCTTCAAGAGCTCTTGGATGAAAGAGCCTGGTTAAGGAAGAAGAGTGCCATGGTGGAAGCCAAAATCAAGCAAATTGAGGAAGAGATAAAGAAGAAGCTTCTTGGTAAGAAGATCGTTGTAATTGAGCAGGAAGAGCTCGACTACATTGACAGGCTAGGAACTCACTACCGAGAAAATCCAGAGGATGTTCGGAAGCTTAGTTCTATGGAAGTAGTCAATGGACACTTGGTTGGTGCACTTGAGCAAGAGTTGATGGAGGACAAGCTTGACGGAAGACAGGCTGGACCAGGATCAAGTTGCTTAGAAGAGCCAAGCAAGGAGGTGAAGTACCTTAGGATGAATGTCAAGTTGGAGCACAAGCCAATTGACACTTCTAAGGCCGAATTCTTGAAAAAGGTTGTTGATGTGAGACACAAGATAAAGCCGACAGAAGGAGGTGATGCCTTGAAGCTGAGTTTTGTGTAGGTGACCGTGAAGGGCAAGAGATTTTCAGCTTTGGTGGATATGGGGGCTACTCATAGCTTCTTAAGCAGGAAAACAGTAAAGTCTTTTAGGAAGAAAGCAAAGATGGAGAGGGAATGGAGTGCTTTCAAAGCAGTCAACTCTACCATGACAGTTGTTATTGATGTAATGGAAAACACTCAAGTGAGAGTGGGATCCTAGTTTGGAAAGTTGGACCTGAGGATTGTGGACATGGATAATCATTCTATGGTGCTGGGGCAAGATTTCATGAAGCTTGCACAAGCCAAACCAATGATGGACCGGGACATTCTCTTGATCACATCGGAGGGAAGAACCATGATGGTTCTGACAAATAGAAGGAGTTGCTTGGGGTATAGACCGAGGATGAATTCTATGACTTTGTATCCCAAAGATCTGAATGTGAAGCATGAGGATGTGGAGCAAAGAGGACTTGGGAGTATAACTCAAACAACGAAGGAAGGAAAGGTGATTGACTTCGTTGCAAGAGCGAGGAAGAAGGAAGGAAGTGAGAGGAGAATCTCACGAATCAGGGAGCACTTGACAGAGACATCTTTTACTGATGATCTTCATAATGGAGTTGCAGATGAAGGGAGTCCGAGTACTACTTCAGAAGCAGTGGTTGGAGAGGATTATGCAGGTAGAGATCCGGCTGGTATAGTGGAATTTTGCAGGTATGCTATGGGCATATATGACTTTCAGTTAACAAAGGACAAGCTAGGAGAGCTTGGGTGTACATGTGAAGAGATTGAGGTTGTGCACAGATACTTGAGGACACAACATCAATCTGATACATGGGTGGATGAGAGTGAGGGAGGAAATTTCCTGGCCCTCCTTTCTCTATAGACAACCTTGGAGAAGGGTTGGTGTAGGGACCGTGTTTGGGAGGGGCTACACCAACTTTAGCAAGGGGCCTTGGGAGGAGGCTTCTTTATGATAGATTGCAGGCTTGGATGCAGATGGCTAGATGTTGGGATGAAGTCTACATGGGTTGGACATCATGGACAACTAGAGTCATGGACATTAGGTTGGAGACATGGAGCATGACAGTTATGCAGGGACATTATGCAGGAGCATGTGTAGAGGTGTCATTCATGGACATTCTATGGGGAATGCCGAAGCAAAGGATGTTATGCAGATGCTGTTGTGCCATGGAGACATATGAGCTGGTGGAGAGGTTGTACACTCTTGTGCAACAAGGCCATGAGCTGAACATGTTGCAGATGGGATGGAGATTACATGGACCTGAGCATGGGAATTGGACAGATTCTTGATGAGTCTGAGATGTAGAAAAAGTCAGGGAAAGACTGATGGTGGCATAAGGATGTGCATTCTTGTGGTTTGGGCGTATGGTTGGATTAGCTACCTAATCAGCTCGAGTCATGAGGGGTACCAATCTGCAGAGGTGTGTCAACATGAGTTGGATCCGCATGAGGTGACATTTGTGCAGAGAGATGTCCGTATCAGGTGGAGCATCTTGACAGGCAGACTACAGGATGAGGATGAGGCATGATGGAGATGGAAGTTCTACATATGTTGCAGGGATGTTTGCAGTATGTGGAGGAGTTGATATCATGGATAAGACTGTTCAGATATGGAAATCTTGATCTTGGTGGATGGCTACCAGGATGGTATGTTGTCGAGGACGACAACGACTTCAGGTGGAGGAGGATGTAAGGACTTGCGGTCCGAGAACTCACCCGCCGATTGAAGTGCGACTTGAAACGACAAGATATGGAAGCTCTACGACCAACGTGCGACGAGACATAAGATAAAATGCGTATATGGGTTGAGCGACCATGTTTATAGGGTGGAAAGCATGGGCGTTCACCGATATGAAGCCGACGGTTAGAAGTAATGGTTGGGGCATTGGTCGACGGGCCGACCAACCACAAGCATGAACAAACGTGTTGGTTTAACATGGAACGAAGGTCGGCCGAGGATGTAGCACGACCACTTGTGGAGCGTATATACTATACGCATGATGGCTCATTTGAACCATCACTCATCGCTCATCTAATGAAGAGGAGGGCGTAGAAAAAGGTGCGAAGTGTAGGTTGAGAAGAAGGCGCAGATTTGGAGATGCACCCATTCTTGGGCAAGGAACACAAGCACGAGTTCGGTTATCGGTTGGAGTAAGGCGTGCACGAGTGTGGCCCCCGGTTTGTGCGACGACTTGGTATGGGTTCTTGGGTGACTCGGGTGAGCACCCGCCCGTCGTGCAAGTGTGCACGGTGTGACTTTTGACGAAGTGTTGAGATTGTGAACAGAGGTGCGACTCGTGCAGAGGCGACAAGGTGAACAAAGGGTTGATAAGTCGTGCGGCGACCGTGCGGAGGCGCCGACAAGCTAAGAAATCGAGTTTGCCGAAGATTGTAAATTTGGCCAAGTATGAAACTTGGAGTTTCCAAGTATATTTGTAAGCTTGTAATATTGAAAGACTATATAATATATTATTCGGGCAAACTCATTGTTCAGGGAGTTGCCCCTCCCTTTATACTGTGCAATTGTGTTCTTCATGTATAATCGCTGAAGATAATGAATGTGTATGGGTGTTCATTGGTATAAAGGAAACATTAATAATACTTGGTTGTGAAACACAAACTAAGTAGGATAAGTGGTTAGGCGTAGTCCATGAACATAAGTATTGGTGAAAAGAAAATGTTCGGTGGTGCCGCACCTCGCCTTGGGGGCGTGACACGCGGGGTGGCGAGGCGATTCTCAGAATCGCCCCCTGTGCCTGCATGCAATAAATAAATATTTCTTCTTCTTATATATTTTATTTTAGACATGTATACGTTTCCTCTTTAAAATTTGCATCAGTACATTTTTTATTTAAATTTTTAAATGAATTTTCAATATAATTGAAAAATATAGCAAATTTGAATAGTACATTTTTTATTTAAAATTTTAAATAAATTTTCAATATAATTGAAAAATATAGCGGAAATTTCTAAAATCAAGACGTAGGGACCTAAGAGTTAAAAACTGAACTCGATAAAGGTGAAACAGTTGACAATTGTATTTTATCTTTTTTTAATGTCTAAAGTTCAGTTTGGAAGATATTTCGAGAGCTCTTTTCAGAGTCGTCTGTATTTGTTTTAAGATATAATTTAGTAACCATAAGTTTTGGTTTGGAATTTTATATCAGAATATCGAAGAAAACTTGTCGTTTGTATTTTTATTTTATTCTTTTAAACGCATATAAAATTTATGGTTTAATTTATATAAATTATAAGTTTCATCAGTTTGAATATTTAATTTCACATGTAATTGAGTTATCAGAAGTTTTGTAATCATTGATATTAAATTTTATATAATATTGACTCATCATACGTTAACAATTTTTAATATTTAATTTCAAATATATCTGACTTTTCATTCAGATATATATAAATTATTAATTAATATAATTAATTAGTTTATCTCCTTGGGTTTTGCAGAACTCATCATAGCGGTTGCTCGTCGCTGTGCGACCTTCTATCCAAATTCAAAGCCCCATCACCTAAAGTTGCTATAAACATTTTCACCTCCTGGAGCCATTGCCATTCCACGGTATATATACCTGGGGAGAATCTGAGAATCGCGGGGTGGCGGGGCCATTCTCAGAATCGCCCCATGTGCCCACGCTTGCATGCAATCCAACGTATAAGAAAGTATGTACACAAATATTTTTCCATAACGTGTGCTACGTCCATTAGGAGTGGAATTGAAGCACCAGGATTAAATGACTCCACGAGTCAAACAGCATAACGAACTCTAAATATGTTCACAAATATTTTTCCCTAACGTGTGCTACGTCCATTAGGAGTGGAATTGAAGCACCAGGATTAAATGACTCCACGAGTCAAACAGCATAACGAACTCTAAATAAATCAACT
Source organism: Pinus tabuliformis (assembly GCA_031772625.1). NCBI lineage: Eukaryota > Viridiplantae > Streptophyta > Pinopsida > Pinales > Pinaceae > Pinus > Pinus tabuliformis. Next base: position 881,508,162 of record CM062813.1, read on the forward strand.
GGAAGTGAATTTTATAGTTCTCTTTGATTTTATAAAATAACGCTGCGATCTCACTGTTGTACATGAAGCAAAATACTTGAAAGAATGACTATGAATTCTCAGTGACAGTAAGAGAAACGGTTACACCAGATCGCTGGAGAAGTGGTTACACCATAAGACGGTTGTTATCACCAAAATCACCAAAATAATAATTCCAAGATCACCGCAATATCACCACACTCACACGATTAGTTTTCGATTGGAATTATTATTAAAATCATAAGCAAAATCTAGTCCGTCAAACATGAAATTGAAAATTTCACGTGACACTAATACATGTTTTATGGGTATTTGAACCGGTTAAAAGGTGTCATAGAGAGGGAACGATGCCTGGATCCATATGAGGGCTTGTGAATAGCTGAACTCAGATTGAAATCTCCTTACCTGCGATGTGCCGACGATGAAGTGATAGCATTGGCTGTCATGCGGCGCACTGCACTAAATGCAAAAGACACATCTTCTTATAAAGCCCCATCACCTAAAGTTTCTATAAACATTTTCACCCCGTGGAGCCACGGCCATTCAACGGTTTATATAGCTGGGCGATTCTTAGAATCCCGGGGTGGTGGTGGTGCGATTCTCAGAATCGCCCCATGTGCCCCCGCTGATGGAAATTTCTGTTCATTTCAAACACACAAAAAAAATAACACACAGAGAACAACGCTCTGTTTTTATACAGGATCTTAATCATATAAAATAATAATAAAAACTGTTACAGAATTGTACAGGAACTTCAGTTCCAGAACCTGATTCCAATATCTCAGAAAATTATATCTTCAGCATTGCTGTGCGTTGCAAGAAGAAAAAGAACTTCTTGGCTAATACTCTCTCTACTCGTCTCTGTTCTTGCATTTTTTTTATATTTAACAACATAAAAATATCTTTTACAATACGTGTTGCTTTTCCCTTACTTCCGTGAAAATAAAAAATAGTAAAATTTAAGATTTCAACTACATTTACCAACCCTAGTAAATATCATTTATTACACGGCTCAAAATATCTTATTGAAATTTAATGCATGGCTCATCACACCATCGCATCGCAAGAAGAGAACGGGAAGAGAACGGATGTGCCACCGCTTCTATAACCTTTAAATTATGCGATCTGCGATCAGATCGCATCGCACACAATCAAAGGACACGTTGAAGTCTGGCAAGAAAGGAAGTGCGATATGTGATGGGATGGCATCGCAGGAAAAAGTCTGCAGTTTGAAATTAACATTCCAACACCCACGCCTGCATGCAATCAGTGAAAATTGACACCATTACCAAGTGCAACGATGATGGATATTTTCAGATCAATGCAAAAACAAATTCGCTGAATTGCATGCAGGGGTGGGCACTAAGAATCGCCCCACCACAATCGCCCCCACCACCCCGCGATTCTCATAATCGTCCCAGCGATATAAGCTGCGGAATGGCCGTGGCTCCAGGAGGTGAAAATGTGGTAAATTTGATGTTGATGTGGACGGCGTATTTAAAGGTGGTGTGAATGGCTATAGAAGCGTGAACGTGGTTGGGAAACCATTTTAATTAAATTTCAAAAAACTCCATGACTTAAAGTTAAACTGCCTTGTTGAAGTTTGCGTTCTTGTAGTTGCTATTTCAATTGTCATCATTTGTGCATTCTATTCTATTAACGTTCATGCTTCCCACCCACGTTAAGCATTCTACTATTTGCATATTGGTTTCTTTTCGTTCAATAAAAGAGCTAACCCCTATTAGAATTATATATATATATATATAAAATATGCTTTTCAATTAAAAATCATTTATGGTAAGGTACTCTGCAATAAAGTGTGCACTTATATTTTTCAGATTAAAAAATAAAACGAATCTTTCAGATTAAAAATTAAAACGAATCTAGCTTTGCAGTAATCAATTTCCATATTACATGTTTGAGAGTGAAAAAGTAGTAATACTGCCATCTGTGTGACATGGGAGAATACGTTTTATTTAGATAGTGTGTGTAGGGTGTTTGCTTCACCCAAGGTAAAGCTTCAGATAAGAGCATTGTGGACAACCCAATTCACTATACCAATTTAGCACTATACTGAACACCGGTGCACATGTTTCAGTAAGTGCACCAGACTCCCTCTTTTTAGTAATAAACTCTCAATTTTTCTGATTTGAAGGGGCCACTTCTCCATCCATGTGCAAAAGCAAGCAGTTGCTAAAAAACAGAGAGCATCAGAATCTTTAGGGAGAAAATCTCGTTTTCACGTACGCCAAAAGTCGGATACGTTGAAGTTGTATTGAGTACAGCCACACCTACCCCCGGCAATTTAGTTATAGTCATCATTAAATATTTGACTGAGTAAACTTTAGGCAGCTTCTTCGTCCAAGCAAGGCTTGACTTATGATACGTTGTGTGTTTTCTTTATTCAAGGAATGGGTAAGGATTACCTCATCGTAATCTTTTTCCTGTTGGCGGAAAGGAACTTTGATTCAAAAGTCAAGTGAAATGAATCCAGTAGATTGAGCATTTTGTGGGCTCACAAATTTTAAAGGACGAGCGGGCCTCCCCTTCCGTCCCTTCAATCACTCTCTGTCAATTCTTTTTATTTTTCTGTGCTCTGCCTTTTAATTGCGCTATTCACAGTTAAAAATCATGTATGGTAAGGCCAAAGTATTAATTATTTGACTTTGAACCACTCAACATGTGATTCTCGTAATTTGTTGAAAGGCGCGTTATCGGGCTGTGGCAGGCTATTGCTTTTCTTAATAAAATTTTGTAGCATACGAATCTTTGACGTGATCTCGAGCTTTCACCCTATGTTAATTTTGTTAGTGAATGGTTGGAAAGGTAGGTTTTTCAAAATTGTTGAAATTCCATTAATATAAGAAAAGATTATATGACGACATTAAAAGAAAAAAAGAACCAGAGCCAAAACATAAAACATAACTACGCCATTTGAAGCTTATGAGTTTTCTAATAATATTTTATACTATATGAATATTTGTGATTTCCAACTTTTACATAAGATAGGTTTGATTGCAATGTTTGTCCTTAATTTTATTAAATTGATGCCAAATTTTGATTTCCAAGTACAAATCATTGTTGGGAGGAACTTGATAATATATTTTCTTGCAGTAGGATCCATGGGGGACAACTCCTTTTATCTTATTTGTTTAAATTCATTTATATAAAAACTTATAAATTTGGACGGCTTATATGAGATGCGAACTCCTTTTATCTTATTTGTTTAAATTCATTTATATAAAAACTTATAAATTTGGACGGCTTATATGATGCGGAAAATTATTAATAGTCCAAAGATTTCCGCTGTTCTATCGGGATCGTTTTAATATAACAGTTAAAACTCTCTTAGAAATTCTCCGTCTCGGTCCATCACCTTGTTTTTCCATTGATTTAAAACTCTGTAACTATAATAGAATGCACAAATGATAACAATTGGAATAGCAACTACAAGAACGCAAACTTCGACAAGGCAGTTTAACTTTAAGTCATGGAGTTTTTTGAAATTTAATTAAAATGGTTTCCCACCCACGTTCATGCTTTTGTAGCCATTCACACCACCTTTAAATACGCAGTCCACATCAACATCAAATTTACCACATTTTCACCTCTTGGAGCCACGGCCATTCCGTGGTTTATATCGGTGGGGCGATTCTGAGAATCACAGGGTGGCGAGGTGATTTTCATAATCACCCCATGTGCCCACGCTTGCATGCAATCTAACGAATTTGTTTTTGTATTGATCTGAAAATATCCCTCATCGTTGCACTTGGTAATGGTGTCAATTTTCCTAAATTGCATGCAGGCGTGGGCACATGGGGCAATTCTGAGAATCGCCCCGCCAGAATCGCCCCACCACCCCGCGTGTCATGCCCCTACTCCTGGGGGTGTCTTTCAACCACTTATAGCGAGGTGCGGCAACACCAAACACTTTCTTTTCACCAATATTTATGTTTATGTACTACGCTTTAACATTCGATACTTAGTTTATTTTTCTTCACCAAGTATTATTATTAGCCTTTATACTAATGAACACCCATACACATTCATTATCCATAACAATTACACAAATAATACAATTGCAACAGTATAAAGGGAGGGGCAACTCCTTAAGTAAAAGTCTGCCCGATTTCAATATATTTTCAATCTTTCATAAAAATACAAGTATACTTTGGCAACCCCAAGTTTTATACTTAGACAAATTTTAGACTTCGTGTCTTGCCCACGAGCTACCCATCTCGTGCACACCTTGCATGGTGGCCACTCTTACAATCCACACTTAGCCAAATTTCCACTTTTCCAACTAGCGGCCAACACCTCCGTGCAGCCTCGCACGATCCATTCAACCGCGAGAGGATGCCTTCGTTTCACCCCTCACCCGAGTTCGTTTCACCATCGTGTGGGCGCCTTCGTGTAGCCCTCCACCCGAGTTCACCGACGGGCAGACGCCTTTGTGCACCCTCCACCCGAGTTCACCAATCGACGGCCGAGCGCCTTCGTGTAGCCCTCCACCCGAGTCACCAACCGGCAGGCGGGTGCCTTCGTGCAGCGCTCCACCCACACGTTCAACCGACGGGTAGGCGCCTTGTGCAACCCTCCACCCGTGCCTTCGATCGACGGGCGAGCGCCTCGTGCGACCCTTCACTCGTATCACCAACCACGGGCGAGCGCGCCTTCGTGCAGCCTGCCACCCGTGATACCTCCGTGTTCACCTGGCGGGCGCGCCTTCGTGCGGCCTGCCTACCGAACCCGTTCACAACTCGTGCAGCCCGTGCGAGTCTGCCTGGCGGGCGGGTGCATCAACCTGCGGTTCAACCGCGCCTCTACGCCTGCTCCTCCACCTGCACTTCGCACCTCGAGCTCGTCCAAGTGACTTGTTCAAATGCTTAATCATTCGATTGTTCGATGCCTCCAACTCGTCCAGCCATCCGCCTATGTATATGGGCGGTGGCAAGGTCAGCTCGTCCGGCCGACCTTCGTTCAGCTCACCCAGCCAACTCGCCTCAACTCGCATAGCTCATCCAAAGGTTGGGTCGGCCTGCGCATCACACAGGACCGCCCACCTAAATTCGCCCACATCGCAAGTCCTCCATGTTAGCTCGTGGGTGACTCGCCCAGCTCATCCCCATGGTATAAACTCACCTAGCCAACCTTCTTCCACGTGCATTTCACATCGCACGCTCGCTTGTTTGGCCACAGCTTGCCTATCTTCGTACGAGATGTGCGTCCTGACCATTGCACGGACTGCAGGTCCTTACATCCTTGATGAGCCCCAAATTTGGTAACATTTTGGGCTCATTTGGCCTAACTACCCTTGCTCAACCCTTCATTTTTCATAACTTATGCATCATTTTTTAGTATATTTATGTCATTTGTACGAATGAGGGTAGTCACTATTCCTAGGTGGCTAACACATGTTTATTTCAGGTTTTTTGACATTTAATGGAGCAAAACCACGCAGATGAGGGCTAGGAGACAGCCAAGATGGGATTGAGATTTTGTAGGAAGGTTGTCCACAGCATTGAATGGCCTTCCTCGTGATTTTCACCCCCAACTCCGAGCTCCAACAGCCACCACCACCGAGCTAGAAGGCAGCCAAACGGATTTTGAGGAAGCAGCAGATTACTCTTAGTTTGGTCAGCCAAACCCCACTAATTTAGGAGGCCAGCTTGGCCCTCGTAATGTATAAATGATGAGGTTGTAGCCTTCGAGGGGGACTTTTGAAACCTTGTTGCATATTTTAAACTACGAGCTGATAGCTCTGTTTTGCTCTTTGTAAACCATTTTTGGCATGTTATTTGACTTATGACTATTATCTTTTAATGAAAAGCAGGCAGATTTGAGTTCAGTTCTGAGTTCTTAAAGGAGCCATAGCTCTCGGGGTTGGGCCCAACCTGAGAGCCTAAGGCTTCCTTCCTTTGTATTGTTACCTTTCTTTCAGCATTGTATTTCTTTTCCTTTACATGCATTTGGAAACACAGTTTGCTGAGTTGAATTTCTTGGTGTGGTTAAGTAGGTTAGTTTTATGAACAGAGTTGCTTCAGTAGTTTAGATTAGAGTAAGGAGATTGGCGTTAATCAGAGTTCCAAAAAGGGTTGATTGCACACTCACTTTCACCTCTGTTTAGGGATTGGAATTGTAGACCGTGCCACCCACCAAAAACACTGTTTTACATGTTCATGCAAGCTTTGATGCAATGTTCTTGTTTGTAGCAGTGTCCATGCATTCAGATATTGTGGAATGATTCTTTGCTTCAGTACCATGCATGATTCTCCTTAAAAATCATGTTGCTGTTCTTTGGTTTTATAAGCACAGTTAGAATAGGTTGATGAAATTTCGGTTATGTGTAGGACATGGATCCAGTAGATCCACCAGCATGGGCGGAGGCACCAGCGGAACCAAGAGCAAAGGAACAACCAGTAGAAAGAAAGGCAGATCGAGATTGGAACCTAGCAGCGTAGATTTGTTTCATTTACACTGTGCAGTACTACTCCCTCACTCTCTTATCCTTCTCAGCCGTGCCTAGGCCATCTACTCATCTCCCAGTTAGATCACTTGCCTCCTAACTCTTCTATCACCCACGTGATTCTACCTTTTCTGCCTTCCATTCCCTCTACACTCTTCTAGACCAACCAGATTTGCACACCCCCTCTTCATCTCATCTCTCTGTCCATAGGCCATCAAAAGCTCCCCTCCTACCTCCCTATCCATCCATACACCCTCTTCCACTCATCCATCACCCAAAAATCCGATTGCAGAACATCCTGTAGGAATTACTGAACTTCCTGTAGAAATCCTGAACATCCTGTAGAACCCCTGCAGACTTCCTGTAGAAGCTCATAAACACGGTTGCTTGGCATCCAGACTTGGTGAACTTCTCTGAAAGGATGTTAGGGATTCCTTAGACCCTCTCTAAGCCTTCCTGACCTTTTCCAAGCATTTCCCTCCTTGATCTATCCCTGCACAGTCAAGACTCAGTTAGAAGCACACACATAATAATTCCAACAACTTGAACAAAAATACAAAAATATGTTTTCTTTAGATCAAAGTAGTCTAGACACATGCATCTCACCCTCCTAGAAGTAATGGCATCTCTTTCAGTAGTTTGCATTCCCACCTTTGCATCAGTAGGACTAGCTGATAGAATTAGGGTTTGCTAGGGTTTTCATTTCTCGTTGGCTTTCAGTTCATTTTTGCAAAGTATGTTGATTTCCTTTGAGTTAGCTTTCATTCATCAATTAAAAAGCTTCTTCTTAGAACTCATAGAAGTTGGCTTGAGCCCTAGCGGACTTGTGCCAGCTGACCAAGTGACAGCTGCAACAAGAGCTAGTACTTGTGCATACAGCATCGTCGCTTCCAAGTTTGTTACGAACTACCGGGTTGATAAAATTAGAGAAGGAAGCTCCAGGAGTTGTAGCATTATTGCTAAAATACTGGATCCCACTAACTTTTTAGCGTCGTTGCCGGGGAAGCGTCAGAGTATTAGTAATTGTTGTTTTTCTTCTATTTTCCTACTCTCACCTTCTGCTAAGTAGTTTATTTCATTTCCATTATGCAAAAGTAGCATAGACATTTCCTGCTTTCATAGATTAACATTTCAATTCCGCAATTTCATTCTCGCAAGCGTAGATTAGCATTTCAATTCTGCAAGCGTAGACTAGCATTTCCATTCCTGCAATTTCATTTGAGCAAAGTAGATTAGTTCTTTCCTGCTTTCATCTCAATTCTGCATTTTCATTTCAGCAAGATAGTTAGTTGTAGATCAATTTGTTTCAGTTTTTGCAGGTACCAAAGAAAAAACAAAAGAAATCAAAAGTCTTTCCATTTCATGCCTCGTAGGAACCAAGATAAAACAGGCAAATTCTTACCCAACACCCCCACCACATCACTGAGTCACCCTTCTCTCTTCTTTGGTGACAGTGATCCAGAAGAACCTATGGGTGAACCTCCTGAGATATACGAAGATCCTATAGCAGAAGAAGAGTTAGAGACCATTCCATCTGAAGCTATGGCTGACAATAGGGAAGAAGATGAGAGAATAGAAGGTTCCTTCCCCATCCGAGAGACCAATGGGGACATGAAAATGAAGAACATTAGCCCCTCCGCTTTACCTCACTTCCATGGACTGACTACTGAAGATCCTGACACCTTCCTGTTTGAGTTTGTTGTCCTTTGTCGAACCTATGACTATACTGAAGATGAGCAGAAGCTGAAACTCTTCCCCTCAACCCTTAAGGATGCAGCATTACGCTGGTTCATGGGCTTACCTGGGAACAATATCACCACTTGGGCTCAGATGCAGCAAGCTTTCAATACCAAATACCGGGACTACTGTAGGTCCAAGGAAACCAAGGGAGAAATCTTTCGGATGACCATGGGAAATGATGAGTCCTTAGAGGATTACGAGGAATGGTTCCAACTTAGCTATAAACGGGCCAGATGCATACTTGACCCTGAATCCCTCAAGTTGGTTCTGCTCCGAGGAGTCCCTGAAGACCTCTTAGATACCCTTCACATGTTAGCTGGAGGAGATATTTACCAACTACCTTATGAGGACATAAAGACTGTGTTTAGAAACCACCCTAGGGCAGCCCAGAAAAGAGGTAGAGGAAACCACTTCTCAACTAGTATCCCTTTCTCCAAACATGAGTTTGAAAATCAATTAGAAGATCTCAAGAGTGAGGTGAGACAGACCATTGCCATGCAACTTGATACATTCCGAATCCAGCAGAAGAAAGAAGAAGTTGAGAGGGCCTTGGCTATCTTCTGCCCTAGGTGTACAAGGAAACACCCTAAGAACGAATGCCCATTACATTCGGTTGAAGTATGTTTTGTTTGTGAGGAGGACCACCCCACAAACCAATGTCCAACCTTACCTGGGCTTAAAGCCATGTATCAAGGGACAGAATCCCCCACTGAACCTCTCTATTTCCTCAACCAAAGGAGGCCACAAGGACCTAGACCTTACCAGCAGGGGATGCAAGGGACACCCCAAGCTTATTACAGCCCCAACCAATCTACTCCTATGCCTTCCCAGGGTCCCCCTGCTCATCCTTCATGGTCTATGCTTCCTCCATGGTCTTACCCACCTCAGTACCATACTCAACCCACTACTCATTCGTATCACTCACATGCCCAGCCACAGCCTCAGTGGAATGCACCTCAATCGGGGTGGAGGCCCCAGTACAACATTCCTCCCGCCATTTTGCCTCCACCACCAGCTCAACCACAACCATTACCTCCTGCTCCTCCAAGGCAACCTCAAATGCCTGCTCAACCGAACCTGAACCCCAAAAACAGACAGGCCCAGCAGGTATATACTGGGGAAACATCATGCCCTACCTATGCTGTGGAGATTCAGGGGATCAATCTACGATCTAGAAAGACTCTTCCGGATCGCCAACATCCTCCCCCAGAGGACGAGGAAGATAAACAGGAAAGTGAACCAAAGGCTATTCCACCCTTTCCTGAGAGACTAACAGCCACCACACAACCCAACCCAGAGGAGGATGAGCTTCTGGGAGAGCTCAAACAGTTGTGTGTGAAAATACCACTTCTCCAAGCCATCAAAGAGGTACCGATATACAAAAAACTGGTTAAGGATAAGTGTTTCAGACACCCAGGCAGGCGAAAGAGAGATGCTTCAACCATCAATGTCATAGGACAACTGTCTGACCTTATGTTGGGACAAGTCATGTGCCCAAAGTATCTAGATCTTGGGAGTCCTGTAGTAGATGTCCACATCAATGGCACCATCATACCTCACACCTTGATTGATCTGGGGGCTGCCATTAATGTGATGACCAGGGATACCATGCTCAAACTCAACCTTCAGGGTTCCTTGAGAAAGACCTCGACGGTCCTACAACTAGCAGATCGCTCCACCGTGACTCTCGAAGGGATTGTAGAGGATGTCTTGGTCTCTGTTGACTCTTGGGAATACCCTGCAGATTTCTTGGTTTTGCAACCAAAGGCAAAGCTCGCTGGATATCCTCTTATTTTGGGAAGGCCTTGGTTAGCCACTGCAAATGCTTACATAAGCTGCCGTGCAGGAAACATGACCATCAAAAATGGTCCTATGTCCAAGCAGCTAGTCCTATACCCTCCTGCCCAACCCTCATTAGAGCATGACTTACCAATTTGGTTGGAGGAAGGATAAGAGGATGAGGTGTACTCAGCACCTTTGTGCACCCTAGACACCACTAGAGGAGACCCCCCAACCGAGGATGATTTTATTAAGACCTTGATCTAGAATCCACCTCCCAGTGCACTGTCCTTAGAGGAATTGGTGGAGGATGCCCAAGCCAGCACCTTAGTGGACCTTTGTGCGACCAACCCTGTCACTCCCAGAGTCAAAAATGTGGAGTTCAACCCTGAGAGAACGTTAAAGATCAGCTCCTCCCTATCTCCTTCCCAGGAAAAGGAGCTGTGTAGTCTGTTGGCCAGTCATCTAGATGCTTTTGCTTGGAGCTATAAGGAGATGAAAGGAGTCCATCCTTCGGTCTGTACCCATCACATCTACATCAAAGAGGATTGTAAACCAGTTAGGCAACCCCAGAGGAGAATGAATCCAGCCCTTAAGGACATCGTCAAGGAAGAATTGCAAAAACTGTTGGATGCCGGATTCATTTTACCCATCTCGGATAGCGAATGGGTGTCCCCTCTCATGTTGGTTCCCAAGAAAAATGGGAAGTGGAGAATCTGTGTGGACTACCGAGAACTGAACAAAGCTACCAAGAAAGACCATTTTCCTCTACCTTTCATAGATCAAGTGTTGGATGGACTGGCAGGAAAGAAGTTTTTCTCTTTCCTAGATGGGTTTAGCGGGTACAACCAAATCCAAATCAGCCCGGAAGACCAAGATAAGACCACCTTCACTTGTCCTTGGGGTACCTTTGCCTACCGAGTTCTTCCCTTTGGACTATGCAATGCTCCTGCTACCTTCCAGAGAGCCGTCTTGAGCATCTTTTCTGAGCTGGTCCATGATGCGGTGGAAATCTATATGGATGACTTCACTCCTTATGGGTCCAACTTCCAGGAAGCATTGTCCAATCTGGGAAAATTCCTAACCAAATGCATTGAGATGAACCTGTCCCTTAGTCTTGAAAAATGTGAATTCTTGATGACTGAAGGGACCGTGCTAGGCCATACCATTTCTTGCCAAGGGTTACAGGTGAATCCTAACAAAATTTCTCTCATCAAGAAGGTTCCACCTCCTCAAAAGGTAAGGGATGTTCAGAGTTTCTTAGGATTAGTAGGGTATTACAGGAGATTCATTAAAGACTTCAGCAAGCTAGCCTCGCCATTATTTGGCCTCTTGGCAAAAGATGTGGAGTTTAAATGGACTGACGATTGTCAGAGGGCTCTGAATGAATTAAAGGACAAGTTGGTGTCTGCCCCAATCTTGAGAGGTCCAAACTGGGCCCTACCTTTCCACATCCACACTGATGCCTCGAACAAAGCCATAGGGGCAGACTTAGGACAAGTTGAACAAAAACTTCCGTATGCCATTTACTTTGTTAGCAAAAACTTATCCAAGGCAGAACTGAACTACACTGTAACTGAGAAAGAATTCTTGGCCGTGGTCCATGCACTGAACAAGTTCCGACATTATATCACTGGCTATCAAACATTTGTACATATTTATCATGCTGCAATTAGATATTTAATGAATAAACCAGATGTGAATGCTCGTATTATTAGACAGTTACTTTTGTTGCAGCAGTTTGATTTGACCATCGTTGACAAACCAGATAAAGAAAATGTTGTTGCTGACTTTTTGTCTAGATTGGATTTATCTGCAGATGAGGATGGAACAGTGGATGACTAGATGCCCGATGAACATCTATTTGCTATTTCAATACTCTCTCCATGGTTTGCTGATATAGCAAACAACCTTGTTTCAGCACAGTTCCCTCCGCACCTATCCTCAAGAGAGAAGAGCAGAATCTTCAGAAAAGTGCCTCGTTCACTTGGATCGGGGGTAACCTATTCAAGCTTGGCCCTGATCAGATCTTAAGGCGTTGTGTAAGGGAGGAGGAAGTCTTTGATATCCTCCTCACCTGTCATGATGGGCCTTGTGGAGGACATTTTGCAGCAAAGAGGACTGCCTTCAAAATCCTACAGGCAGGCTACTATTGGTCCACACTTCATCAAGATGTCAGAAGGTATATTAGCCAATGTGACCGATGCCAAAGGATGGAGAAACCGACTCAAAGGGATGAAATGCTTCTGCAACCTCAAGTGACTCTTGAGCCATTTGAGAAGTGGGGTATGGATTTTGTGGGTCCCATCAACCCTCCTTCGAGGCAAAGGTCTTACATCATTGTGTGCACTGACTACCTGACAAAGTGGGCAGAAACCAAGGCAATGAAAGCAGCGACAGAAGAAAAGGTGGCTGAGTTCTTAAGAGAAAACATCTTCTACAAATTTGGCTACCCAAGAGAGCTAGTCATTGATCAAGGAAGCCAGTTCACCTCCAACTTAATTGAAGACCTACTAGCTCATCACAAAATCAAGCATAGGAATTCCACCCCCTATCATCCTCAAGCAAATGGGCAGGTGGGAGTCACCAATAGAGCATTGGAAGGGATCTTGACTAAGGTGGTGAGCAGCAGCAGGAAAGATTGGGCAGATCGCCTGGTTGAGGCCACATGGGCTTACAACACCACTTGGAAGACCACAACCGGATTCACACCTTATGAGCTGGTCTATGGGAAGAGAGCTTTGCTGTCAATTGAATTTGAATACAACACTTTGAGGATGGCAGCTCAGCTGGACCTAGATCTCATCCATGCCCAACAAGAAAGGTTATTGCAGCTGAATGGATTAGACGAGAATAGAATGCAGGCCCTCCTTCACTCAGAAGTGGTTCAGCTTCAGAGAAAGGTGTGGCATGACCAACACCTCAATGACAAGCAATTTCAGCCAGGAGATTGGGCGTTGTTGTATGATTCCAGGCATAAATATTTCAAGGGGAAGTTGAGAACCAGATGGATAGGACCATATGCAGTGGAAAAATGTCATGACAATGGATCTGTTCTTATTCGGACCATTGATGAGGAGGCCATCCCCATGCTTGTCAATGGGCATCGACTGAAAATCTACAGGAAACCTCTCTCAAGACAAGAATTCATCAAAACTGTGGAGAAATCAGTGCTGGTCATAGAGAAGGGTTCTGCCTCTGTTTTGGGCATACCCTGAAGATCTTAAAAAAAAAAAAAGAAAATAAATAAATAAATAAATAAAGATCCTTGGGTGAAAACCTCTCTGAGGCTCCCAAGGCAGATGGTAGGGGTGAAAACCTCATTGAGGCGCCCCTGCTGTCTTTCAAAAAAAAAAAAAAAAGGTTTGAAAAAGACCCTTGAGTGAAAACCTCTCTGAGGCACTTAAGGCAGATGGCAAGGGTGAAAACCTCATTGAGGCGCCCCTGTTGTCTTTCAAAAAAAAAAACAAAAAAACAAAAAAACAGGGACAACAAGTTCACAATGTGGCAATGCATGCAGGTTGCAGGTATTTTATGAAGGAAGAAGAGGTCCCTCAGCTCAAAGACAAGGGTCCTTATTATGCTGCCATGTGACCTCACCAACACCTCCTCCGAAAACACTCATCTTCTCCAAGGTATGGGCATGATTTCATCACAGCTTAGTCTTCTACATGAAGCTACAGACTTTCTACAGGAAGTTCTGTATTTCTACAGGAAACTTCCTGTAGAATTTTTAGACGGCCCAAAACTAATTGTGTGGGGAGATCTAACGACCAAGGTTCGACATGGAGGCATGCAAGCTACTATTTTCTCCCTCACACATTGCTGTCATCCTTCTACCACCCCAGTTGACATGCAATAAAAGTACCTGCACAATCAAAACATATCATTGAATTATCAAGAGGAAGCGATTCTTAAATGAAAAAAAGATGCCGAGATGCCATGCAATACTCATCACAGCTATCCAAGGGCCCTGCGAGCGTGATCGTGATGCCACTGTCTTCACCGTTCAGCATGCACCCGAGGAGGAAAAGCTGCTACAGGACATCCTACAAGAATCCAGTAGCAGTTCAGCCAACTAGAGTGTACACCATTCAATCGCCTACAACATGCAATAATAAAGTGGGCACATGCAGCCGAGTCACAAGTTTCATCATCAGCAGCCTGCGAAGAGCAACCTTCGGGCCTGTGCAAATAGCAGCAGCAAGCAAATCTAGTCATCGTCGTCCTGAAGCCTGGAAAATCATGTCGCGGCAGCACAGGTAAGTGCCTCACCCTTTCTTTCGTCGAATTACATGAATACTACTTTGAAATGTTTGCAAGTATGAAATGAACGGGTTGAGCAGTCGTATGGCCATTCAACTGGCCACATCAACCAGTGAGATGGTCTAGTCGGATGTGTAGAATGGTGGTCGTGGCAAAAAGAACGGGTAGTGGACACGTGAGAACCGTCCAGTCGGGGAGAAGCGCGTTTTAACAGAAATGGCGGCGGCGGATCTGCGGAGAATGATGCAACAGTCAGGGAACTTGCAGTGGAATGAGTAGATGACGTCGTCCAATGGTCCGGCAGGGACAGCTCACCCCCGCGCCACGAATTCCGCTGGATTCAAATCTATCGGCTAGATTGCCACCCCACGCATTTATCATCAGCCGTTTAGAAGTCGAGTGAGCATCCGAATTCCTCTGAAGCTCGACACTCCAAGTCTTTGGCTGTCAAACGTCTGATAGCAGCACAGAAGGCGCAGAACCACTGCAGTGTTCTCCAGAACCCGTGCGCTGCTTCTACAGGAAAGCTCCACTACAGGAAGCTCACTGCCACGAGGAAGATTGGGCTCTTCACGTCAAAGGTGGCGAATTAAAAAGGTAAGCCTGAACCTGTGCCTCCCATGCAATTGGTTTTGAGGGTGGCGGAGTCGACGTTCTACAGTCTGATCATAAAAAAAATTGCAAGTGTTGTCTGTCGTTTGCATGAATTGTCGTCGAAGTGTATGCAAGGTTTTCTACAGGATGTGATCTGTAATTAAGCCCTGTTAAGGCTCATCTGTAGATAGTCTTCGCGAATTGTGTGCGTGGCAGAGGCGTAATTCTACGCTCTGTCCCAAAAGGCTAATCTTTGAATACGCATCCGCCACCTCCAGCTAACATAGCAGGTCTTCACCATGCCGGGTGGTTTCATCAGAAAAGAACCGACCGACTCAAAGAAACTAAGGGAGAATCCTGAGGTGGTAGAGTTGTTCACTCGCGTGCAATGGATGTCGTTCTGCGACAAATTGCAAGGATATGATGATGAGGTGGCAGAGGAGTTCTTGCGAGCTCTGAAGCCAATCAAAAACATTGGCCACCGTCAATTTCAGGGGTTTGAGTCTCAAACTCACCCCACAGTTCATCAGCTGAGTTACTGAGCTCCCAATGGGGGTACCATGGGACAAAGAAGAGAGGAAATTAGGCCAGAAGGCTAAAAATGAATTCTTTCCACCAGAGGAGCAATTCTCAGAAGATAAGAACGGGGTTCGTAGAACTAGCTTACTGCCACTTTGGAGCGAAGTTAGCCTCCAAATTATGAAATAAATCACCTGAGAAGTTCGGTTTAGCATTGTGTATGGGTACCATTTTCGGCTACTCACAGAATTAAGGCATCAGATGGACCTACCTGTAGAGAACAAACTAAGTATTCCCTACTTTCTACTGCAGTCTATGACTGAATGTGCCACCAAGTTGAGAGAAGGCACACCAGACCAAGTAGCTCATCACGGGCTCATTAAGCTCCTCGTGGAGGATGCACTCCACACATACAAAGTCCCTCTCTCGTGGGAAGCCTTTCGAAATTTGACTAAGGATGGCGATATAAAAATTTTGACCGAAGAGCTTGGTTCCTCCAGCAGCGAGGAGAAGGAGTCAGTACCCGCAGAGAAGAAATAAAAAGGCCAGAGACCCACGGCCAAAGCACCGAAGAAAGAGCAAAAGGAGAAACAAGAGAAAAAGGGTGCCAAAGAGAAGGATGACACACCCATGTTGACGGCCAGAGAGAAAAGATTACAAAGCAGGGTGGACAAGACTGAGCAGGTCCACGTCAGTAAAGGCACCTCGACAGTAGCCTCGACCAAGTCATAAAGCAAAACCCACTCAGCCAAACAAACTAAAACGGTGCCACCTGTTTCTACAGGAAAACCAAAACCGACTTCTACAGGAAGCCAGAAATCAGCTGAAAAAGGGCCTTCTACAGGAAGCCCTGAGAAAGGAAAACCCAAGGAAAAGAAAGCTGACATTCTTGCAAGGGAGGCAGCAGCCGTGCTGGCTGCCCTCAGTATACCTCCTAAGCCAAAGGAGAAGAGAAAGAGGGAGGCCCCTCTATATTTTAAAGCTAGGAGAAGTGTGAGAATAAAAACAGGCAAGCCACAGCCTCCATCCAGCAGCCCAATCACTATAGAGGATGCCCCTACTTCGCCCAGGGAGAGGTCCCCCTCAAAGATATCAGTCACCTATGAGAGGGGGAGCCCGAAAACAACTACTTGGAAAGAGAGGTTGGACCATTTGGCCTCAAAAGCCCGGCTACAGGATGCTGAGGCTGCTCTACAGGAAACCTTAGCTCGGCTTAAGGAGACAGAGAGGATGGAAGGAGAAGCACCCTCATCACCACCGAGGGAGGATGAAGTAGAGCCACCAAGAGAGGAAGAGAAAGAGCATATTCCGGAGCCTAGCCCTCAGCCAAGTCTGAGCTCATATTATAACTTCTTAGAAGCTGGCAAAATTATACCACAGAAATTCACTATGCCACTGTTCTTTGCATTGGAGGAAGAGAGAGTACGAACCCACACGTGGATGAAAATAGCCAAATCAAAAGGTGTGGCAAACATAGGCCCCTTGGAGGAGCAACTCAAGGAGGCAAGAAAGGAATTAGCTATGGCTAAACACGTGGCAAATTGCCAGCGGGTGTTCCTACAAGAAGAAAACGAAAAACTTAGACTGCAGCTACAGGAGCTAAGGATAGGAACGGGCACATCCTCAAGGTACATCACAGTAGAACAGCGAGTCAGAGGAGGACTGCAAGTCAGTCTTGGGGAGCCAACCACACATCTATAGGAAACAGAACTGCAAGCACAAATTGAGGTGCAAGCTCTCAAACAACAGCTGCAGTAGAAAGAGGCACAATTGGCTTGCATGGCCAGTTGGGCCATGGATGCTATACAATGCAGACAGCCGGCCAAATCCTATGGCCTGTACCTAAGAGACCAATGGCTACAATTTCAAATCAATACCTTGGCGCAAAGGGGTATCTCTCAGCTCCAAGACCCGCAGCAGTTCACTGAATTATGCAATACCAGTTCATCAGAGGATAAGGCCAAACTATCGGAGTTCTACCTCCATAATTTGGCCCTTCCTAATGTGACTTCATGGGATCCCAACACGGTCTTAGGGGATATGCAGTTAATGGCATTTGCCTCATGGTTGAACCATGAAGACAAAAGAGCAGCAGAAGCCAAAGCGGTCATGAACCGAGAGCTAAATGAGCCATTACTAATTAAAGCAAAACCAGGGGATACAACTGCATTAATATCGGCACACCAACACTTATCCACCAACCCTCAAGCTTTGTTGAAATATATGGATTAGCAGGCCCAGGCCATAGCGCATTTCGAGGATATGGAGAGACTGCTAGGGGACAACTGTGTTCAAGCTTGCACCCGCCGATGGAATACATTGGCCCACAGTGTAAAAATCAGAGAATATCATACTCCAAATCGAATGAGGGAAGCTCTAGTACGGGTGCCCCTTTATAAGAAATCCATGCAAAACCTCCAGGCCAGCTGGATTGGCCTCAAGCTAAGCCCACCTCTGCTGTTAGGATTGATGGAAGGCAACACAGAGAAAGATGAGCATGAACAGTGGGAAGAGGTGGAAAGAAAGGCTGGGTTCCATGTCAGTAAGGAGGACACTACTACAGAAGCTTGGGATGTGAGGGTGGCAGTAAAGGCAATGAAGGATGAGGAGCTGGATTAGTTGCTCAAGGATGAGCAATCATTTTAGCTGGGGGGTGATGATGAGCCCCAAATTTGGTAACATTTTGGGCTCATTTGGCCTAACTACCCTTGCTCAACCCTTCATTTTTCATAACTTATGCATCATTTTTTAGTATATTTATGTCATTTGTACGAATGAGGGCAGTCACTATTCCTAGGTGGCTGACACATGTTTATTTCAGGTTTTTTGACATTTAATGGAGAAAAACCACGCAGATGAGGGCTAGGAGACAGCCAAGATGGGATTGAGATTTTGTAGGAAGGTTGTCCACAGCATTGAATGGCCTTCCTCGTGATCTTCACCCCCAACTCCGAGCTCCAACAGCCACCATCACCGAGCTAGAAGGCAGCCAAACGGATTTTGAGGAAGCAGCAGATTACTCTTAGTTTGGTCAGCCAAACCCCACTAATTTAGGAGGCCAGCTTAGCCCTCGTAATGTATAAATGATGAGGCTGTAACCTTCGAGGGGGACTTTTGAAACCTTGTTGCATATTCTGAATTACGAGCTGATAGCTCTGTTTTGCTCTTTGTAAGCCATTTTTGGCATGTTATTTGACTTATGACTATTATCTTTTAATGAAAAGCAGACAGATTTGAGTTCAGTTCTGAGTTCTTAAAGGAGCCACAGCTCTCGGGGTTGGGTCCAACCTGAGAGCCTAAGGCTTCCTTCCTTTGTATTGTTACCTTTCTTTCAGCATTATATTTCTTTTCGTTTACATGCATTTGGAAACACAGTTTGATGAGTTGAATTTATTGGTGTGATTAAGTAGGTTAGTTTTATGAACAGAGTTGCTTTAGTAGTTTAGATTAGAGTAAGGAGATTGGAGTTAATCAGAGTTCCAAAAAGGGTTGACTGCACACTCACTTTCACCTCTGTTTAGGGACAAGAATTGCAGACCGTGCCACCCACCAAAAACATTGTTTTACATGTTCATGCAAGCTTTGATGCAATGTTCTCATTTGTAGCAGTGTCCATGCATTCAGATCTTGTGGAATGATTCTTTGCTTCAGTACCATGCATGATTCTCCTTAAAAATCACGTTGCTGGTCTTTGGTTTTATAAACACAGTTAGAATAGGTTGATGAAATTTTGGTTATGTGTAGGACATGGATGATTTGTTTCATTTACACTGTGCAGTACTACTCCCTCACTCCCTTATCCTTCTCAGTCATGCCTAGGCCATCTACTCATCTCCCAGTTAGATCACTTTCCTCCTAACTCTTCTATCACTCACGTGATTCTACCTTTTCGGCCTTCCATTCCCTCTACCCTCCTCTAGACTAACCAGCTTTTCACACACCCTCTTCATCTCATCTCTCTATCTATAGGCCATCACAAGCTCCCCTCCTACCTCCCTATCCATCCATATAGCCTCTTCCACTCATCCATCACCCAAAAATCCGATTGCAGAACATCCTGTAGGAATTACTGAACTTCCTGTAGAAATCCTGAACATCCTGTAGAACCCCTGCAGACTTCCTGTAGAAGCTCATAAACACGGTTGCTTGGCATCCAGACTTGGTGAACTTCTCTGAAAATATGTTAGGGATTCCTTAGACCCTCTCTGAGCCTTCCTGACCTTTTCCAAGCATTTCCCTCCTTGATCTATCCCTGCACAGTCAAGACCCAGTTAGAAGCACACACATAATAATTCCAACAACTTGAACAAAAATACAAAAATATGTTTTCTTTAGATCAAAGTAGTCTAGACACATGCATCTCACCCTCCTAGAAGTAATGGCATCTCTTTCAGTAGTTTGCATTCCCACCTTTGCATCAGTAGGACTAGCTGGTAGAATTAGGGTTTGCTAGGGTTTTCATTTCTCGTTGGCTTTCAGTTCATTTTTGCAAAGTAGGTTGATTTCCTTTGAGTTAGCTTTCGTTCATTAGTTAAAAATCTTCTTCTGAGAACTCATAGAAGTTGGCTTGAGCCCTAGCGGACTTGTGCCAGCTGACCAAGTGACAGCTGCGACAAAAGCTAGTACTTGTGCATACAGCACCGTCGCTTCCAAGTTTGTTACGAACTACCGGGTCGATAAAATTAGAGAAGGAAGCTCCAGGAGTTGTAGCATTATTGCTACAATACTGGATCCCACCAATCCTCATCAACCTGAAGTCATTTTCATCCTCGACAATATACCATCCCAGTAAGCAACTGCCACCAAGATAATCATCTCAACAAGATAATTGTCTCATCCTCGGTCCATGATATCAACCAGTCCATACACTGCAAATATCCCTGCAACATAGGTAAAACAACTACCTCCATCATGTGTTGTCCCATCCTGTGAACTGTCATCAGATACTCCATCATAATGCCAACATCTCTCTGGTACACTGCTAGCTCTCATGACTTGAACTAGTTGGGTGATCAGTCCAACTGTCATGCTAAAATCATAAGAATGCCCATCCTTATGTCTACACCAGTATTTCTCAGACTTTGCCACATCCTGGACTCATCAAGAATCTCTCCCATGCTCAAGTCCATGGAAACTCTATCCCATCTGCAACATGTCATGATGCTAATGCCAAACCATTCCTACACCATCTGTCATACTTGCTCAACCTGTTTTAAGGACTCATTGCTATGAGCAGCTAACAATGAGCCTCATATTCTATGTCATCTAAGAAGATGTAGAGGGAGTAGAGCCTAAAGGCTCACCCTCACTAATAAGCTCAATCCATCTGTCAGGATCTTCTATCTCCATCCTCTGCAGATATGTCACCCGATCCTCCTCATGGACATTCAGTTCACATAAAAATCCTCTTCATCATCATCCTCAACCTCCTCTAGCCTTCTTGACAAATCCAAGATACTATCAGATAGTGTCCTAATAACTAATGACTTCTCAGTAAGCTTTGCCTCAGCAGTAGACAACCGCTTACACACATCATCCAAGCGCTTCTCGTCCTCCATCTACATCACTGCCAATTTATAATCAGGCTTTGTCACACTAATGGTTGGAACACCAATGGGTACATCTTCCCTTCCATCGTAAATGTACAACTTCTTCAAATGTGGAACAATCATAACATCATATTGTTTCAAGAATTCCATCCCCAACATAGCCTCATAGTCATCAATCTGCACTAAAGTGAAGTTGACTTTCCCAGTCCATTCACCTAGTGTTGTGTCCACCCTTTCAGCTACACCAAGTACAGAATCAGGAGGAGAATTCGTTGTCTTCATTTGTGCCTTCATTGGTACAAATTTCAACCCAATTCTTCTCGCAACATCCTCACTCATGAGGTTATGAGTAGCTCCACTATCCACCACAGTGAGCACATACATACCTCCAATATTCATCCGAACATACTCCAAGCTATTCCTTTTAGATCTCTTCGAGAGACCACTTTTGTAGCAGCAGTAGCTCCAAGAATCTACATCATCCCCACAGAAGCTTCTTCTTTCTTCGTATTAGATTGTGCAATAGCGGCCACTTTCGGTCTTGAAGGACAATTCTTCACCATATGTGTTTCAGCACATATCCAACACTTCAAGGCTTTCTTCATCTTCGGCTTCTCATCCGATTTCGAAGCATCATCCTTCTTCTTCTCTTTTGGCTTATCGAACTTCTTCTTTTTCTCGTCAGAAGTTTCGTCATAATGCTCCACCAATCAATCCACAACAGCAAAAGCTTCTTCAATTGTCTTTATCTTCTGCCTCTTCACTCATTGCAGGCCCAAGGTTTCAATCCAATAATGAAGTTGAACACCTTGTCCCTCTCCACCATGTCAGGAAGTTCTAGAACCACACTTGCAAACTCCCGCTGATATGTCTGTAGGTTCCCTGTCTTCTTAATAAATTTAATATTCATTTTTGCTTCCCAAGTTTCACCCTGAGGACTGAAATGGGTCTGCAAAGCATTTTTCATGTCATCCCATGAAGTAATATCACCAGCACTACCACTAGCAATCTGATCCATTCTCCTTCACCACCACATCTTAGCATCATTCGTCAAGAATTGAGCAGTCACTTTCACCTTTGTCTCATCATCGGATAGACCCAAGCGTTCCAAGTATTGCTCCATATCCTAGAGAAAGTTACCAAGAGTCTTTGCACTTCTTGTAACATCATAAGTTTTTGGTTCCTTGATCTTCACATGAGACACTCTTCCACCTGGGTTATGTCTCACGGCCTTCTTCAACACCGCGATCTCATGATTTGCTTCATCAAGAGATTTCTGTAAGTTCAAGATTTCTGCCAAACCTCGATCCCTTGCTTCTCCAATCTCCTTGACTTCATCTTCAAGTTGTGTACACTTAAGATTAGTGTACTCATGCTGAGTCCGGAGTTCATCGAGTTCTTCCCTCATCTTCACATTAGCCTCTAGATCTTTCATGACCACGGCCATCTTCGCAGTCCAGTAAGATTCCAATTCCTTGATATGATATTCACCATATGAGTGACATCAGTTGAAGATTTATTGAATAAAGGTATTACAGACTCATGCACTGGTGTGTGTTTTGTGTTATTGAAGCAACGGATCAGTCAGATTTCCAATACACAGACAATTAAATGGAAAGACAACAGAGAAATACAGTAAGAAAATACAAGAACACAAGAAATTTAACAAGGAGTTCACCCTATTCTCCAGGGCTACATCTCTGGTCCAGCTTTCAATGGTGGCCTTGTTTTATTGTGTCTTTAAGCAGAGAATTACAATGCAGGGACTCAATGTGAGTTCTCCTAAAGCAGGTTTTCTTGGCAGGGTGGTTCTTGGATTCCCCAAGCCACTGGAGTGCACAGACTCGTTTGCCTACCAGCTCTGTGACCTTTTGGTATACAGTGGAAAGAGCCCAATGTGGTGCTCAGTCCGGACAGATCCTCTCGGGGATAGCTTGAATCTCTCAAGCTCTCTGGTGCTCGATGCTGCCTTTGGTCAGTTCGGCCCTCTGTCTCCTTCTCCTTTCTCTTCACTGTCTTATTTCTTTGTGTACCATCCTCCTTTTGGTGCTCTGGTTTCTTTGTCTCTTGTCCTCCTCTCAGGATTCTCTCTAATTATCAGTCTGATTTTTTTCTATCTCTGTTCATGGCTTTAAAGCCTTTCGAACCCATGTCTGTTTGGTTCCTCTTCCGCCTCCATCGATTCACCTTCTGTATCTACGCTTGGAGTTCCCTCGCTCGGCGTCATCATCAGCTCGCAGGGAGTGGCCACATGTCCTCCTCTAAACGGCGCCAACCTGCTTCATCAGTTCGTTTCTTCAGTTACATCGTGGAATGAGTATTTCTCCACCGTGGCGGTCAAACGGACCTCAAATCTTTACAAATCATGGCATATTCCCTCGTCGATTCCGCTTCCTCCATTGGGCATGATCTCAGCCTCCGATCTGGGGCCTCCATATCCGACGCCATACGCATGTTTCACGTGGTTGACTTTCTCGACCGTTAGCGCGCAATCAACAACGATTTTCTCTCACCTCCGCTTGCCACGTGTCGATCGTTGAGTGGGATCACTCCAACTTCTCCAAAACGGTTTACTGTTTGAGGGCGCCCCAACCAATACCACCAGTTTCCAGAGTGCGGGTCCTGCCTTTGTCCTTTTAGCGCTTTTTGCCTTTCACCTGCGGTTCTCCGTCTCCCCTATGCGTTCGAGTGCTCGGGGCTCTCCATTTTGGCCCTATTCGCCCAGCGTTGCGTAATAAAAAATCACCTCCCTTTCCCGATTCGAGGCTCCCAGGGACTAATTCGGCCTCTCGCGTAATCTCCATGGGCCTCGGTCAGTGCGCTTTGACCGAGGTCCTCGTCGTTCCACGTTAGCTGCCATTGCCACTGGTTCAGGGTGTTTTTGATCGCTGTTTTGGAATTGTTAGAAGTTTGTCCCAACCTAATACAGTCATGGTTCTTTGACAGTTCTTTATAGATCCAATTCGAATCACGGCCTTCCCACTAAAAAATCCTTTTGGACCACCAAAAGCTAGTTTTCAAGCATCGACTAAGTGAGGGTATTGCTTTCTCACTTGTCCAATCTCAATCCACTTTGCACTGCTTGGTTTTGAACCTTTGAGCCCAATCCTGAGGTACTCAACATCTCCCTTGTGCGTTGTCCTCACCTTCCTATCTAGCACTTTGTATTCCTGCAATTCATTAAGGTATTCAGGTAGCAGGGCATCAATAGAAGGCAATTGACTCTGTTCTTCAGGGTCCTCAATCATTGAAGGTTCAAAGAATCTCAAGCAATCTGCATTTACGACTGAGTAGATGTGCATGTAAGCTGGTAAATCAAGGCGAAAAGCATTTTCACCAATTTTCTCAAGTATCCTAAAGGGTCCATACCTGATAGGCTTTATCTTTTTACCTTCACCTTGCATCCTGTCCTCGCTGATATATAGCCAGACTTGGTCTCCAACTTGAAAAGTATGCTCCATCCGATGCTTATCATGCCTAGCCTTGTACTTGGCTTGGCTCTTTTCCAGCTGTTCCTGTACTGCTTGGTGGATCTCCTAGATCTGTTCAATGAACCTAGTTGCCCTGTCCACATCATTGTGTCCATCAACCATGGTATCTTTACCAAAGACAAAATCCAAAGGAGACCTTAGTGTGAAACCAAAATAGTTCTCAAAAGGAGATCTCTGTGTAGAAGAGTATTTTGCTCTATTGTAATCATGCTGCACATAACACAAGTGTTCATCCCAAAGCTTAGGATGTTTGCTGCAATAACCTCTCAGTAACTGGATCACTGTCCTGTTTATTACTTATGTCTGGCCATTTTTTTGTGGATGAAAGTTGTGCTTTTCTTCAGTTTTGTGTCCATCAGTTCCCACAGACTCGACCAAAACTTGCCCACAAATTGGGTGTCTCGATCAAATACAATGGAAGTGGGTAATCCAAAATGAACCCATACATGTTCAAAGAACAATTTTGTAGTCTGTTCAGCTGTAGTCTATTCAGCTGTAATCTGTTTATTACAAGGTATCAAAATACACATTTTGCTGAACCTATCCACAACAACATATAAATAATCATGACCTTTCCTAGATTTAGACAGTCCTCCAACAAAATCCATGGAAACACTTTCCCAAGGGTGAGAAGAAACTGGTAATGGAGTGTACAAGCCTAGTTTTCTATTACTGGTCTTGCTATTAGCACACATAGCACACCCTCTTACATATCTAGAAACTGTCTTATTCATTTTCAGCCAATAACAAAATCTTTGCAGCTATGCAACTATTTTACTTACCCCAAAGTGACCTGATATCAGAG
Organism: Pinus tabuliformis; assembly: GCA_031772625.1. Classification (NCBI taxonomy): domain Eukaryota; kingdom Viridiplantae; phylum Streptophyta; class Pinopsida; order Pinales; family Pinaceae; genus Pinus; species Pinus tabuliformis. The sequence goes on from CM062813.1 coordinate 881,533,389, forward strand.
AAGTGTGTGCTTCCCTAATTATCTTTACTCTCTCAGTTTGTGGAATGCAGAGTTTCCCACAATGATATAAGAGTCGGTCCTTCATGTGATAGTCCAATTCTTCTACTCTTTTGCCTTGACTTAAAGTTGCATATACATCTTTAAAGTCCATATCCTAAGCATATTGTTCAATGTAGATTTCATGTAGCACAGAATTATGCTTAAGTATGGTAGATGCATTTATAATGGGTTTAGATAACATGTCTGCAACCTTGTTATGTATCCCTTTTTTATATTTGATGACTAAATGAAACTGTTGTAGAAAACCCATCCATCTATAATGTCTTGATTGCTGCAACTTAGTTTGAGAGTGTAGATATTGAAGTGGTTGATGATCAATATGTATTACTGTCTCTTTTCCCATTAAATAATGTTTCCACTTTTTCACACTCTGAACTAATGCATACAATTCTTTATCATATGTAGGATAGTTAACTACTGCAGGATTAAAAGTCTCAGAATGATAACATATGGGTTTACCACGCTATGTCAACACTGCTCCCATGGCATAGTCACTGGCATTAGTTTGGATCTCAAATGGTCTTTGTAGATCTGGCAATGCTATTACAGGTGTTGTACTAATCTTTTATTTCAAGGTGTCGAAGGTTTTCTGATGTTTGCCTCCCCACTGAAACACCTTATTCAATCCTGTTAAAGTATGTAAGGGAGTTGCAATTGAGGAAAAGTTAGAAATGAACTTCCTCCAATATTGTTGTTGGGTCCCTATAATACGAGTGATTACTCCATTACTATTGTATTTATACCTCTTATTAATATTGTTGTGCCCCTATTGCTCCCATATTTTTATTACTGTGCCCCATAGAATCCCTCTATTGTTATTTTTGTGGCTTCATATTATTATTGTTAGGTCGGTTGGATTATATTGTGACTCCTTAGACTCCTATACATAGAAAGGAGGTTTTTTCATTTGAATCATCAAAGAATTGTTCGTTTATGTAATGTAAAGGAGGTTTCCCCCTCGAAGAGACTGAATTCTAAGGCGTTGATCTATCTTTTCTATCTTTTCTTGAGGCTGTTTCATAACATTTGGTATCAGAGCTTTGGATTCTAGGGTTTCGCTGCTCCAAACAGGTCATCGTGGCATTTTCACTATAACTTTTTTTCTGCGACGTTTCAGAAGTTTCAAAAAAAACCCATTTGAGAAGAAATCACGCTGAACCTTGGGTCCGAATTTCATAGCTTTTCGCGCTATATTCGCAGAGATATGATCTGAGGAAGTTGGTCTTTTTGCAGACTAGGTGACCTGGGGAAAATCGTCTTAACTTTCTCTCTGGGGATCGGATTGAAATTTCGTAAGAAGGTATAGAAAGAGGACAGATTGTAGTTTCTTTCATGCATTTTTCAGATCCAAAGGTCGAAACAGTGGCTCGTGGCACGTCGTATAAGTTCGCTCTACTGAACTAGTCTATAATCAAGTCACTGTGGGAGATTTCACATAACTCTTCCTTGGAGAATCCAATTTGGGTCAGACTTATGGCATTGGAAAGAGGACACTGAGAGCTACTGCAGGTCACAAATTTAGAACTAGATGATTGAAAAGTACAGAAATACATCAGAGGCAATATCGAGCTCCTACAAAGTGAAAAAAAGGTGTGTAGATTTTCTTAAATTTTTGCTTAAGCTTGGTTTGAAAATTTATTTTGAAGGAATTCAAAGGGCATAATAGAGCATTATTATCGGTAACTGATGCCCCGAGGAAAGAAAATGAAAACACCTAGTAAGGAACCTGAAAGCTCTAGCATGACTCATGAAGAAGAAGAAGAAATGTTATATGATATATCAAATTTACAAGAACAATTGCAACGAGTGTCACTTGCACAAAAAGCAACAGAATCTAAGATGGATGGTTTAAGGAAAGATGTAGAAGCTAAGATGGATGGTTTAAAGAAAGGCGTGGAAGCTAATATGGATGGCATGGAAGCTAAGGTGAATGGCATGGACGCTAAAATTGATGGCATGGATGATAAGATGGAAGAATTGAAGATAAATATGAATAAGTTGCTACAAGAAATGGTCACTAAGGGTGAAAGGGTACTAAAGGAAACTCATGATGAGAACAAAAGAAATGTTAATCATGATTCCATGGACTCTAATGTTGGATCGAAGACTCACCATGTTCCAAAAATCGATATGAGGAAGTTTGATGGCAAGGATCCTGCCACATGGATATTACAGATGGAGCAATTCTTCGATCTCAATAATGTGAAAAACACACAAAAGGTACGTATCGAAACTTTATATTTGGAACCAAATCAGTTTGTATGGTATCAATGGCTTTTCTCTCGTAAACAATTTATCACTTGGGCAATTTTTATGGAAGAATTGATAGCACATTATGAGGATACAAAAAGCAACACTTTTTTTAGCCAACTGATAAGTCTCAAACAAAAGGGTTCAATAATGGAGCACATTGAGGAGTTCCAAAAATTGAACATAAGGGTAAAAGATATTCCAGAGGATCATAGGATTGATGTGTTCATAGGGTCTTCAAAGGATAATATCCAACATGATGTTCGCCTTTGGGAACCTGATTCATTAGAGAAGGCATTCAGGTTAGCAAGAAAAATGGAAAGCAAAATTATGGCAACCAGGAAGCATACCACTCACAACTATAAAGACGGAAGTGTTGTTGCCCCTAGTCTTCCACAACCTATAAGTTTGACACCACAACAATTGGAAGAAAAAAGAGCAAAAGGGCTTTGTTACAGTTGTGATAGCAAGTACACTAAAGGTCATAAGTGTGCTGAGAAGAAATTATTCTACATAGATTGTGAAGAGGAAGAAGAAAAGGAGCAAGAAAGGTCAAAAGAAGAGGATATACTCCAGGAACAAAGCTTAGATGAAGAAAAAATAAATCCGACCATATCTTGTAATGCATTGGCAGGAATTACCACACCTCAAACCATCAAGATACAAGGACAAATCAAGAAGAAAAAGGTAATAGTGTTGATTGATTCAGGAAGCACCCACAATTTTATTCATTGTAAGGTAGCAAAAGAATTGAATTTCTTCCTATATCCAACACCAGAGTGTCAAGTGATGATTGCAAATGGAGGAACAATAAATTGCTCTGGAAAGTGCCATAATATCAAGCTATCCATGGGAGAATATGTATTGACTAGCCCAATGCTTTCCATTCCAATGGGAGGTGTTGATGTTGTACTAGGAGTCCAATGGATACAATCCTTGGGTACAATAGCTTTTAATTTTCAAGAACTTTTCATCAAATTTTCTATGGAAGGAAAGGAAGTTGAATTAAGGGGTATTGCAGGGAAACCAGGAAAGATAATCAGCTCTAATGGTATGACAAATCTTCTAAGAAAGGAGCAAAGAGGTGTAATTGCACAATTATGTTCGCTAGATGTTTCCACATCAGAATCATCTATTTCTCCAGATCTCCAAAAAGTCTTGGACAATCATTCCAAGGTATTTGAGACTCCCAAAGGTCTCCCACCTATGCGTGATCATGATCATGCTATTCATCTGATTCCAGGAAGTGTTCCTACAAATATCAGGCCGTACAGATATCCCTATGTCCAAAAGAGTGAAATTGAACGTATGGTTGCAAAAATGCTAGAGGCTGGTATAATTCAACCGAGTCAAAGTTATTTCTCTACTCCAGTAGTATTGGTGCACAAGAAGGATGGATCATGGTGCATGTGTCCAGATTATAGGGAGCTCAACAAGCTCACTATTAAAAATAAGTTCCCCATTCTTGTCATTGATGAATTACTGGATGAATTGCATGGATCAATTTACTTCACCAAGTTGGATCTTCGTTCAGGATATCATCAAATCAGAATGAAGACTGAAGACATTCCAAAAACAGCATTTAGAACTCATGAGGATCATTATGAATTTTTGGTCATGCATTTTGGCCTTACCAATGCACCTTCAACATTTCAAGGTTTGATGAATTTAATTTTCAAACCGTTCCTTAGAAAATTTGTGTTGGTATTTTTTGATGATATACTAATCTACAACAAGTCGTGGAAGGATCATGTTGAACATGTTGACAGGGTGCTACAACTATTGGAGGAGAAAAAATTATATGCAAAAAGATCCAAATGTTTCCTTGGAGTCCAGGAGGTGGAATATCTGGGTTATATTGCATCTCATGAAGGAGTTAAGGTAGACCCTAGAAAAATTAAAGCCATTAAGGAATGGAAAACCACCACATCCATAAAGCATCATCGAGGATTTCTCGGGTTGACAGGGTATTATCGCAAGTTTGTTAAGAATTATGGGAGAATAGCAGCACCTCTAACAACATTATTGAAGAAAGATGCATTTTCATGGACTCTGGAAGCAACAAAGGCCTTTGAACATCTTAAAGAGGCAATGTGCCAAGCACCGGTCTTAGCTACACTGGACTTCACAAAAACCTTTATTGTGGAATGTGATGCTTCATGAAATGGAATTGGTGATGTTCTAATGCAAGATGAAATACCCATTGCTTTTTAAAGTCGTCCAATCAAGGGAAAGTTTTTAAGCAAAGCTATTTATGAGAAGGAAATGTTGGCAATACTCCATGCACTTAAGAAATGGCGACCCTAGCTAATGGAAAGACACTTCAAGGTAAAAACGGATCATGATAGCCTTAAATACTTTTTAGAACAAAGATTATCCTTTGAATAGCAACAAAAGTGGGTCACAAAGATGTTGGGTTATGACTTTGAAATCATCTACAAAAAAGGGAAGCAAAATGTGGTGGCAGATGCACTCTCAAGAAAGGATGAGGATGTGGAAGCATTGTTGTGCGCCATTTCTATTATCCAACCAGATTGGATAAACGAAGAAAGGGAGGAATGGAAGAATGACGAAGAAGTGTGGGCACTTATTCGAAAGTTACAACAATATTCCAGTACGTCTGATACATTTAGCTGGAAAAATGATTCGTTATGGTACAAAGATCGCTTATACCTCTGTAAGAATTCCCAGCTAAAACAAAAGATTCTTATGGAATTGCACACTTCTCCCTTAGGAGGGCACTCAGGATTTTTAAAAACTTACCACAGGGTTAAGAAGGAATTTTTTTGGGATGGCCTTAAATCAGATATTCAAAATTTTTTGGTGGAATGTTTGGTTTGCCAACAAAATAAAGTTGAAACAATTAAGACACCGGGTCTATTACAGCCTTTATCCATTCCAATCCAACGTTGGGAGGAGGTTTCAATGGATTTTATCACAAGTTTACCCAAGTCTGAGGGAAAGAGTGTCATCATGGTGGTAGTTGACAGACTTACCAAGTATGCACACTTTTGTGCATTATCACATCCATTTAAAGCCAGTACAGTTTCTACTGCATTTATGGAAACAATTCAAAAGCTACATGGAAACCCAAAGATTACTGTAAGTGACAGAGATCCCATTTTCACTGGAAACTTTTGGACAGAATTATTTTCTTGTCTTGGTACTCAGTTAGCTCATAGCTCATCTTATCATCCTCAATCTGATGGGCAAACTGTGATAGTAAACAAATGTTTGGAAGGATATCTTCGTTGCTTTGTATCTGATAAACAGACACAATGGGTCAAATGGTTGCCTCTGGCTGAATGGTGGTATAACACTTCCTTCCATACAACAACAAAAATGACCCCATTTATGGCACTTTATGGGTATCAACCACCATCCATCACATCATATTTAAGAGAAAATTCTAAGGTTCAGACAGTGGAAGATCACATCGAACATCAATAATAATTCCTCCAACTCTTAAAGGATAACCTCGTGTTGGCACAGATAGAATGAAACAACAGGCAGATCAACATCAAAGTGAAAGAAGTTTTGATGTAGGTGATTGGATATTCCTACAGCTACAACCATATAAGCAAATGTCCCTCAAGCAAGCTAAGAAGGATAATAAATTATCACCAAAGTATTATGGTCCGTACAAGGTGTTGCAAAAGATTGGTACTATGGCATACAAATTGGAGCTTCCTGCAGCTTCTCGATTGCACCCAGTTTTCCATGTTTCATGTTTAAAGAAGGTTATAGGCGACAAGCTCCAAGTTCAAACAATATTGCCAGAACTTGACGAGGAAGGAAAAATTATATTGGAACCGGAAGCAGTCACAGAAACAAGAACTTGACAGCTACGAAATCGATCAATTTCATAGTATCTTATCAACTGGAAGAACTTATCCGCTGAAGATTCCACATGGGAGGATGAGAATTTTATGCAAAAGTATCCAGAACTACTCAAGCGTTGAGGACAACACTTTTTTGAAGGAGAGGGGCATGTTGGGTCCCTATAATACTAGTGATTACCCCATTACTATTGTAGTTATACCCCTTATTAATATTTTTGTGCCCCTATTGCCCCCATATTGTTATTACTGTGCCCCATAGAATCACCCTATTGTTATTTTTGTGGCTTTATATTATTATTGTTAGGTCGGCTGGATTATATTGTGACTCCTTAGACTCCTTGTTATAGACATTTTTGTGCCTTACAGCATGAAGCATGAAATGTCAATAATCTGAGGGATCCAAAGTCCCTAAACATGTTGTTCCTTCCCCTAGAGGAACAAGGTCAGCAAACCACAGCACTAAAAATCAGTTCTCCACCTGAAAGCACTCAAAAACAAGATAATTCTGGATCATGTCAACTGCTCCACTGAGCATCTGCGCTGAATGTCAACTGCTCCACTCTGTACCTGCGCTGAATGTCAAATCTAATGAAGGCTACCTGCGCTGGGCGAGATTGGCCAAGTGGCACAGTCATTCTGCAAGGTGTCAAATGCCCAGGAAGCTTCCAAAATAACACTTGGATCAGGGAATTCACCTTGTGATGAGTAAGAGGATCTGAATCTCCAAATGGAAGCAAGAAACTCCAAGTGGACTCAAGAACTGAAGTATAACTGAAGTGGGAGAGGACACTAGTCAGCTTCATGCCAAGCTCAAGCTGACTCATCCTTTCTCCAAATCTCCTATATATAGAGCTCTCTCATGAGGTCTAGGGAGGCTGGAATCTTGTGAAGGTAAGGAAGTGTTGTTGGTTTGTGCATAGAACTATTGGGTGATTTCTTTGAAGGAGGTGAAGAGGAGATTTCTTTCTGCTGGGAGGTGTTGCTGGATTGGGCCTCTTATGGTTGTAACACTCTCAGAACTTTACTTCTTCCATTAATAAAGCATTTGAGGTTCTTCTATATGCATGTGTCTCTGTGGCGTATTGATGCTTGTATTTTTGATTTATCCTAATCCTTGAATCAATTATGGATGTATGCTTCTTGTAGTTTCCCTTTCTTGTGCTTTTGCAGGATCTTTGTGTAGCTGGGCCAGTGAAAGAGCAAGGAGCTGGGAGCAAGCAGCAAAGAGGGAAGATTGGATCAACCATTAGCGGAAGATAATGGTTAGTGGATCTCTTTCTCCTCTCTCTTACATCTCATAAAGAAGTAATCTCGAATAGCTTTGCTTTGATTGTTGTTGAGGTACTATCACCCTTAGAGTGGGATAGGGTCATTCCATATTGGATACTTTTCCCAACAACAAATTGGCGACTCCGCTGGGGATCGTATCTTGTTGGTTGTTTGTGTTTTTGCTATTCATTTCATAAACACAGGGAGTACCGAATCGAACTGCATTTGGATCTTTCAAATGCAAAGTAGAGGGCAGCTACTCTAGCTCAGTTTCTGGGCAAGTTTATGATTTGAAGAGCTGATCCACAAGGACTCTAATAAGCTCTTAGTGATAGCTTTTCATCCTCCTTGTCATCCCTTAGTGTGTCCTTGACTGATAGCTTATGATTTGGCCAAAAACCGTGAATTTTTGAGCAATCTGTGACCCGGAAACCAAGAGAAACGAAAGTTTCGTTCTTCAGTGCAGCTGCTGTGAAGGCTGTCTGCATTTCAGCGCAGTTCTTGAAGGGGCTACCTGCACTGAAGGTCAAACAGACAGTGTCCCACCTGCGCTGGACCAGTCTTTCCTTGTGCTACTGGGGTTTCCTGCTGTTTCTTGCCCTGTTTTAACTCTTGTTTTTTGCTGCCTGTTACCAGTCAATGTGCCTATCTGAAACCAACTTTCCTTGTCACTATTCCACCTCGGTTGTATAAAGAAACTGTGTTTGTTCTTTGTGTATTTCTTGTATCATTTACAGTTTCCCATAACGAAAGTGAACTAGTCTTGCTATGACCTCTTAGATCTAGACCTGTGATAAAGTGTCGTATTGATCTTAAGAGTTAGTTTGTTTGTTGTTCATAGCTGATTGAGCTTTTGCTTTCGTCATATGGTTTGAATTTATATATTTCTAGTGTCGAAACAAGTAAATCTTAAGGTGTCTTTTGATTTTGGACAAGCTTGTTTGCTTTCACTTGAAATTGAATTCAAAGTTATACAACGGCTTTCTTTTTGTGTCGCACAAACATTAAGAAAGAAAAAAGAAATACTTGCATTGTGCATGTGCATTATGACAGTTTGCATGTTGATTTAGGAAAAAGTGCATTAGTGTGTGCTCTATGATCTGTGTGAAAAGATGTTATCTTTCTTTTCCCTCAATAGTTAAGATTTTTCAAAGTTGAAAGATTGAAAAGCTTGCTTATCATCTTAGACTGCATTTAGGAGTGTTACTATACATCTCGTGGTGATCCTTAAAGGCAAACTGCTAAAAAAGATCAACCTTAAAATAAATTGAATTTACATAACAACGCATTGAAACATAACGCAAACACATAGAGGTCTAAGCTAGAGACGTGTTCCAGCGTCGTTAAACGTGATATCTTAGCGTTGAGTGGTTGGGTGATTCCTCCACGGTGAAGCGATAAGTATCAATACGGACTTGTGCTCCCACGTACCGTCGCGTATATATTGGGAGACCCCTATAGGAACAAAGCCTTTATCCAATAGGAAACCGTGTCGGCCGCCCTACTGATCGCAATGCAGTGAACACAACATTCACGAAGATCGACCACTCGTACCGTAAAACGTATTCTGTGGTTTTGCGAAAAGTTTGGCACACCCTCTGCCTAGAACTCCAGAGCAGTTTCTTTTGGCCTTTTTCAAACTCTATAACTGAGAAAGTCCATCCGAGCATTTGTCACTTCGGGCTCGTTAAAACATCGAAGGAGACTAGAGTCATCTTTAGCTTTTTCTCGACTCTTAAAAAGTGAAAAAGCAAGTTGTGTCTAAAGCGTCGTTATAAATTTATTTTAAACGGAACATAATCACCTCCTATTCCCGCGTTGATCTTAGGTTGAGAACATGGAACGCCCCAACCAAGGAATTCCACATGATGGAAATCCTAGTCCTTTCTCCTCTTGGGGAGAAGTTGGTGCGCCCCACATGGCCACATTGTCGCTTCCAGCACTGACAATTGGCCTGCCTATTTGGCTATTCTCAACCAATGTAGTTCAGACCACCATGGTTCCTGAACATTCGAGTCAACAGTTAGATGAGTCTAGAGCTACCCATCAGCCTTCTACTTCCTATAACTCTTCCTCTAATCCTTCATCTTCGCAAGGTAGAGCCGGCAAAAGCCAAGCTCCCATGGAGAAGAAGGAGAAGAAGAAGAAGGAGCCTAAGGCGCCTGGGGGCAAGCAAAAGACATCTGACAAAAATCCACACACAGCACAGACCAGGCCTAAATCGCCATGTGTCATATGTAGAGGAGACCACTTCCATAGAGATTGTCCCTGTATTCCCCGGATACTAAGGGACTGGTCCCCCCGGTTGCACAATTCGGGAGCATCAACCTCTGATAGCCATGTTGATTGCTCACCGTCAACCAGCGAAAGTGAAGGTTCAAGACAAAGAGGGGGAACAAGATCCCCCTGCAAACTGTGTAAAGGCGATCACACCATCCACCATTGTCCCTTCTTAGACGAAGCGAAGAGAGTTTTGGAAGATCGTCCGGTCCCACCAGTAATGCTTCCTCCTGGATACAAAAAACTCGTGCCAAGTCCTTCGTTGGTTGAAAATACAGCTGGCCCGCTCAAGTGGTCAGCTGAAGCGTCAGTCATTGAAAATGAACCTACTGAATCCAGACCAGACGAAAGTCTAAAGGTCGATACGGCAGTTGACCCGGTTCTTCCTTCAGAAGTTTCATCCTCAAATGACACCGTCACTGAAGATTCATCTTCAAATGACGCCCTCACTGAAGAGAATAAGGATGACACCATCCAGATTCTTTTCATCAACACAGACTCTAATGAGCATCAGGGCAATGCGCCCATTCCTTTATCGCAGGAAGGAACATCGTCAGGGTCATATCCGGCCGTGTATTCAGTCCCACCACCAAGCAACCTGGTTGTGTCCTTTGATTGGAACCAACTAGGCAGACCCCGGTTACCAGCCAGTATACCATTCAGAATCATAGTCCAAATCTATAGAATGGTAATGGCTGGAACTATCATTGATGAAGGGGCATCTGTGAGTATCCTTTCCTCTATCGCTTGGAAAGCACTGGGTTGCCCGACGCTTTTGCCTGAGATAAGAAATCTCTCGAGTTTTGATAAAGGAACCAGTCGACCGTTAGGGATCCTCCCCAATGTGCCTGTTACATTGAAAGGGAAGACCGTTCAAATGAACGTGATGGTCGTTCAAGGACCCTTGGATTATAACCTACTCCTTGGACGAGACTATATATATTGCATGGGAGCTATAGTCTCCTCACTCTTTAGAGTAATGTGTTTTCCACACGAAGGAAGAGTGGTCAAGCTCGTAGACCAACTTTCATTTCTGGGATCACGCATCGCAAATAGTCAAATACCAACCCTGAATGGTCTATTCAATCAAGAAATGTCTCCACCCCCAGTCCTCCTTCCCGATGAGTGCGAGTGATTCGGAAAGATGGGACTGGAACCCAGGGGGCATGCATCCTGGTCTGCTTTGGGCAGAAGAAACCCTGGGTATAAGGTAGAATTTCCGCGGGAGAATATGACTAGTCCGTACCCCGTCCGTGGTTGGAAGAGGGGTTGTTCTAGAACAAGATTCTTTTGTCAAAGTTACGTGTTTGACAACAGTCATTCACCTTTGTCCTATCTGAAAAGATTAGTAGACATCGCCGAAGAAAGAGATTGATTTGCGGCAGCAAATAGAACCGTCTTTGGGTAACAAGAAAGAGGCAAGCCTCACCCTTTAAAACAAATGTTTTATCGGATAAGTAGGGGCAGCCTTGAAATTGTATTTTATACCTGGGGGCATGCAAACCTTTTGGAGTGCAAGCTAGGAGCGGTTATTTATCTGTTTTTGGGATTAGCCATTTCCGAACTTGCATAAAGAAAGGATGAGAGGGAGCATAGCTTATGTGAGGTGCAAGCTCTATAAAAATTGGAATCTTGCAGGAGACATTCTTATCTTATGACTGGTATATCGAGCAGTTTTACCGCGGAATTTATGCTCGTTAAAAAATAGAAAAGCGAAGATCCGAGCAGTTTTATACATAGTTCATGCTCGTTAAAAAATAAAGATAAGATCGAGCAGTTTTACCGTGGAATCTATGCTCGTTAAAAAATAGAAAAGCGTGAGCAAGAGTTTCCTCCAGAGTTTAAGCTCATTAAAAAATGAACCTATTCCGGTAAATAACCATTGTGATCGTAAATTTATTAGCCATAAAAAGCCTTGGTCGTGTTTGCACCCGCCACCTCCATTCCATTTGGCCAATCGTTCATCTCCATATGATTGTTTACCTATTTTGAGGAACAGCTGCGAAGAGTGATTTCACCTAGCCATCCTTGTGACACTGCTGTGATTGGAAAATTCCAACCTGTACCTGGAATCTGCTGCTATCCCTGTTTATCACTCGTTCCTCAAAAGACGAGTCTTCTTTGAGCTCTTTTCATCTGACTCGTAAAATATGAAAAGTTTGCTGAGTTTTGGCCTTCCAGCTCGTTAAAATGACCGGAAGAGCTATCCCTCCTCTAGATTTTAATCTTTTTGGACCTGAGGGATTATTGCACAAAAAGGTCTTGCGCTTGTTTTATTCGGCTCGTTAAAGTAATCGAAAACTCATCCCTTCTGTATTGTTTTATACTTTTTCGGACTTAAGGGATTAGATGACGAAAAAGGAATTTTTGGAGTTAACTTTCTATACCTTTTCAGACTCTCTAAAAATGAAAAGGACCGAGTTTTCCTTGTCGTTAGACTCGTTAAAATGATTAAATAGAGACAAACTTGTCTTTAGACGAGAACGAGTTTCCATATCGCTAGGCTCGTTAAAACATAGCGATGGGCTTGCCCGAAGGGAAGGTTATAGAACAAGCATATGTTATCCTCCTCAAGCTTGACAAAAATAAAGAGGTACTGGTAAGAAATGACTGGGGAAAAATTGGGAGAACCTCAAAGCTTTAATGGTAGCAAGTCGCTCTTGAACATGACACTGTGTCCTCCGTATCACATCGGGTTGGGTTGTTTCATTCACCAGTCTCATCACCATGGTCCTCGCCAAACCATCCACATTTGGGGTAATGCTACCGATCCATCACATCAGTGTCGTTATATGTTCAAGAGATGTGTTCAGAAAAAGTCAACCATGTCCCATCCACTGCCATACATTATCCTTCATCCACCCATGATCGCCACCCTGAATCATATCTCACAGATTGTTTTCACCTCCACTAAAATCATTAGCTCCGTTTCGTGTCATTGATGTGGGATTCATTAAGGCCCTCCTTTGACGGATCGCTTCTTGTCGACTTCAGCTCATTATCCAAGAAGTTGATCTAGGAACAAACCCCCTCAGTACTTTGAAGCTTGCATGCCTCAATGGCAAGTTTCTCACTTCCGGCGACAGGTATACATCAATGACCTTCGACCAGAAGATTTTGCGTGGTGTTCGACGCCAAGTCCTTTATTCACACCACGTGAATTGTACTGCAGTACCTTGAGGGTCATTGTCATTATTGGTGATTCCTCTCGCACTTGTTAATGGTTTACATTATTGACCGGTAATCAAGCGATGTCTTTCCATGTTCGACTTCAGCGCAATTCTCACATGGATCGACTTATACTTAGAGTGAAGATCGAACGAGTTTGAAGACCCCGGATCTAGTTTCATCCATCCGGGCTGCGATATATATTCAGGATATAAAGACATTTGATATGTACATCATTGCAGCAGATGATCATCCTACTCAAAGGATGATAATTTCAGCAGAGAATTATCAGTCTACCATCAGACGATCGTCTGTTCTATGTACCAAAATGAATTTATAAAGCTGAGCATGGGAATGCCCGCCTCAGCTAGATCATGAAAGCAGAATGAAAAATAATGTATTGTATTGTATTTTATTACAGGGAACCTCTCAGCGATTGAATGAACTTCGGATCCTCCTGATAAAGCATTTCACCTGATAAACGACCTCATACTTTAGGGGGCAACTGTTATAGACATTTTTGTGCCTTACAGCATGAAGCATGAAATGTCAATAATCTGAGGGATCCAAAGTCCCTAAACATGTTGTTCCTACCCCTATAGGAACAAGGTCAGCAAACCACAGCACTAAAAATCAGTTCTCCACCTGAAAGCACTCAAAAACAAGCTAATTTTAGATCATGTCAACTGCTCCACTGAGCATCTGCGCTGAATGTCAATTGCTCCACTATGTACCTGCACTGAATGTCAAATCTAATGAAGGCTACCTGCGCTGGGCGAGATTGGCCAAGTGGCACAGTCATTCTGCAAGGTGTCAAATGCCCAGGAAGCTTCCAAAATGACACTTGGATCAGGGAATTCGCCTTGTGATGAGTAAGAGGATCTGAATCTCCAAATGGAAGCAAGAAACTCCAAGTGGACTCAAGAACTGAAGTATAACTGAAGTGGGAGAGGACACTAGTCAACTTCATGCCAAGCTCAAGCTGACTCATCCTTTCTCCAAATCTCCTATATATAGAGCTCTCTCATGAGGTCTAGGGAGGCTGGAATCTTGTGAAGGTAAGGAAGTGCTGTTGGTTTGTGCATAGAACTATTGGGTGATTGCTTTGAAGGAGGTGAAGAGGAGATTTCTTTCTGCTGGGAGGTGTTGCTGGATTGGGCCTCTTATGGTTGTAACACTCTCAGAACTTTACTTCTTCCATTAATAAAGCATTTGAGGTTCTTCTATATGCATGTGTCTCTGTGGCATATTGATGCTTGTATATTTGATTTATCCTAATCCTTGAATCAATTATGGATGTATGCTTCTTGTAGTTTCCCTTTCTTGTGCTTTTGCAGGATCTTTGTGTAGCTGGGCCAGTGAAAGATCAAGGAGCTGGGAGCAAGCAGCAAAGAGGGAAGATTGGATCAACCATTAGCGGAAGATAACGGTTAGTGGATCTCTTTCTCCTCTCTCTTACATCTCATAAAGAAGTAATCTCGAATAGCTTTGCTTTGATTGTTGTTGAGGTACTATCACCCTTAGAGTGGGATAGGGTCATTCCGTATTGGATACTTTTCCCAACAACACTCCTATATATAGAAAGGAGGTTTTGTCATTTGAATCATCAAAGAATTGTTCATTTATGTAATGTAAAGGAGGTTTCCCCCTCGAAGAGGCTGAATTCTAAGGCGTTGATCTATCTTTTCTATCTTTTCTTGAGCTGGTTTCATAACAATTGTGCTACTCCTAAGAAGCTTCTCACTTCTATCGCAGACCTGGGTTTAGGCCAGTTCATAATGACTGCCACTTTAGAGGGATCTATTTTCAATTCACCTCCCCCTACTATATGACCCAAGTAGTTTAGAGATGTTTTTCCAAATTCACATTTTGAGAGTTTAACATAAAGTTTTTCTCTTTTCAAAACATCTAATGTCTGCTTAACATGCTCTAATGTTCTTCCCATGTTTTACTAAAAATCAGAATGTCATCCAGACACACAATAACAAAATCATCAAGAAAAGGTTTGAGTACATCATTCATTAATCTCATGAAAGTAGCAGGAGCATTAGTTAAGCCAAAAGGCATAACCAGCCATTCATACAATCCCTGCTTTGTTTTGAAAGTAGTCTTCCATGCATCTTTCTCTACAACTCTGACCTGATGGTATCCACTATGCAAATCTAGCTTGGTGAAATAAACAACTTCCTTTAATTGATCTAGAAGATCATCTATGCGAGGAAAGGGATAACGATTTTTTATTGTTATCTTATTCAGTGCTCAGTAGTCAATGCACATTCTCCACGAGCCATCTTTCTTTCTCACCAAAACGATTGGTGACCCACATGGTGATGTGCTCGGCCTGATGAACCCTTTCTAGAGCAACTCCTGCACTTGCTTTTTAATTTCAGCATTCTCTAAAGCAGACAACTTGTACATCCCAATGTTAGGCAATGGAACATCTTGCTGCAAAATAATATCATGTACTATTCCCTTTTTGGGTGGCAGACCTTTAGGTTCCTGAAATAAGACATCATACTCTGAAACAACCTTTTCTATATCAGCTTATTGTTCAGCATTACAGCCATCAAATACATTGGTTTTATTAGGTTTCTTTTCCTTTACAACCATCAGTAAGAATTGTTTGCATGAATTTATCATTCTTTTCATCTGCCCTGAATTTATGAGAGTATAATTATTCTTGAGCCTATGAGCTCTTACAAAGTATTTGATTCCATCTTTAACAAGCACATACTTGTTCTCATCTCTATAGAAAATAGCCTTTCTATCATACAACTAAGGACTTCCCAAAACAATTCCACATATATCCAAAGGAATTATGTCTAACTCAACCTCATCTACAAATGTTGACTCGAAAGAAAACTTGAGTGTGCACTATCTAGTCACTTGTAGTTGTGCTTTATCATTCAACCATCCTCATGGGTATGGTTTTTTGTGAGGTGTAGTTGCTAATCCCAATTTCTTTACAATTGCTTCAGAAATTAGATTTACTTGTGAGCCACTATCAAACAAGGTATCAATCTTTTGATTTTTGGAATTAACTCAAATATGGAAAAGCTCATGTCTTTTTCTCTCATTTTCTTCATCAATAACAGATTGAGTAGAATTACTAGTAGATGCTTCAGAATTCTTACCTTTTATACATGTGGCTGCTATAGTTGTTTCATCTCCTGAGTCTGATCCCAAATCTTTCTGAATAGCTATAGCAGTTTTCTTCTTCTTGCCCTCAGACTTCTTAGGTCTCAGCTCTGGATGCAGAATCCAACAATTCTCATCGTCATGCCCATCCTTTTTACAGTGAGTGAATGAAGCTTGGATTTTCTGTGTAGTGTTAGCCTTCCTTGATTTCCACTTCTGCTTTCTTTTCTCCTTGCTCTTGCTTACAGTGGGTTGGGATGGTCCCCCAACTTCTGGATTTCCATTCTTTCCTCTAGCTTCTAGATGAGTAGCTTGTATAGATACCTCATTTATACTAGTGGGATTAAACATGAGGATGGTATGCCTCATATAGCTGTGTAGACCACCAATGTACTTCAAAAGACTCTCTGGTGTGTCTAATGAGATACCCAACATCAATTCTCTCTTTCTGAATTCTTGAGTATACCCTTGCACACTTTGCCCTTTCAACTGTTGAAGAGTTTGCCAACTCATCATGGCTTGTTGCATGTAGGCCAATGGATAGAACTGCTTTTTGATTGCAGCAACAAATTCACTCTAGACAGAGATAGTCCTTCCATGTCTTTTCATATCAGCTTGGGTTCTGCCTTCCCACCAAACCAAGACAGTGCCTCCTAGGTGTAGGCTTGCCAGCTGAATCTTACTCTTGTCTGAGTCTATGTTTTGTACCCTGCAATACACATCAATTTGTCTAATCCAATTGTCCAACTTTTCGGCATTTAGCTCTCCATCATATATAGGCAAATCAAATTTAACATCTAGCTTAATCAAATATGCTTTTTTATTATGCACAAGGCTATTAGGAGGTGTGAGAAAGCTTTCCTCTTTCCCCTTTCCTTTGGAGTGGTCATGAAAGTGAGACTCATCTTGTTCTTTATCTTGTTTAGAACCTGATGAATCTTCAACCTTGTGCTTTCTAAAGTCCCTATACATTTCATCTACCATTGACTTTATAGCTGGGAAACTTTCTATGAATTGAGGGTATGGCCCCACAGAACCTTCTTCTGACATTGTCTTCCAAGGATAGACTCTCCCAATTTTAGGATTAGTTTCCACCAACTCTCCTTCTCCTAATTTGAGTTTTGATCTAGTGAGCATTAAACAGCTAAACCAACACAAGCTTGTCTAACCTTACATCCTAGTTCTCTGATACCACTTGATCTAATATTCACCCTATGAGTGACATCAGTTGAAGATTTATTGAACAAAGGTATTACAGACTCATGTGATGGTGTGTGTTCTGTGTTATTGAAGCAACGAATTGATCAGATTGCCAATACACAGACAATTAAATGGAAAGACAACAGAGAAATATAGTAAGCAAACACAAGAACACAAGAAATTTAATAAGGAGTTCACCCTATTCTCCAGGGCTACATCTCCAGTCCAGCTTTTAGTGGTGGCCTTGTTTTATTGTGTCTTTAAGTAGAGAATTACAATGCAGGGACTCAATGTGAGTTCTCCTGAAGCAGGTTTGCTTGGCAGGGTGGTTCTTGGATTCCCCAAGCCACTGTAGTACACAGACTTGTTTGCCTACTAGCTCTGTGACCTTATGGTCTATAGTGGAAAGAGCCCAATGTGGTGCTAAGTCCAGACAAATCCTCTCGGGGATGGCTTGAATCTCTCAAGCTCTTTGGTGCTGGATGCTGCCTTTGGTCAGCTCGGCCCTCTATCTCCTTCTGCTTTTGCTTCACTGTCTTCTTTCTCTGTGTACCATCCTCCTCTCGAGGTTCTGGTCTCTCTTTCTCTCATCCTCCTCTCAGGATTCTCTCTGACTATCGGTCTGATTGTTTTCTATCTCTGTTCATGGCTTTGAAGCCATTCGAACCCATGTCTGTTTGATTCCTCTTCCGCCTCCATCGATTCACCTTCTGCAGCTGCGCATGGAGTTCCCTAGCTTGGCGTCATCATCAGCTCGCAGGGAGTGGCCACATGTCCTCCTCTAAACGGTGCAAGCCTGCTTCATCGGTTTGTTTCTTCAGTTACATCGTCGAGTGAGTCTTTCTCCATCGTGGTGATCAAATGGACCTCAAATATTTACAAATCGCGGCGTATTCCCTCCTTGATTCCACTTCCTCCATTGGGCGTGTTATAGACATTTTTGTGCCTCGCAGCATGGAGCATGAAATGTCAATAATTACAGGGATCCTCAGTCCCTAAACATGTTGTTCTTACCCCTAAAAGAACAAGGTCATCAAACAACAGCACTTCCAATCAGTTCTCCACCTGAAAACACTTCAAAACAGGCTTATTTTGGATCATGTCAGCTGCTCCACTGAGCTTCTGCGCTGGAATGCAACTGTCCCTCTTTGTACCTGCGCTGGAAGTCAAAAGTAATGAAGGCTACCTGCGCTGGGCGAGATTGGCCAAGTGGCACAGTCATCCTGCAAGGTGTCAACTGCCCAGGAAGCTTCCAAACTGACACTTGGTTCATAAGATTCGCCCTGTGATGAGTAAGAGGTACTTGATCACCATGTGTAACCAAGGATCTCCAAGTGGACTCAAGAACTGAAGATTAACTGAAGAGGGAGAGGACACAAGGCAGCTTCATGTCAGTCTCAAGCTGACTCATCCTCTCTTCTTCTCTCCTATATATAGAGCTCTTCTATGAGGTCTAAGGAGGCTGGAATTTTGTGTAAAGCAAGGAGGTGCTGTTGGATTACAGTTAGAGCTATTGGGTGATTGTTTTACTAGAGGTGAAGAGGAGAGTTCTTGCTGCTGGGGAGGTGCTGCTGGATTGGAGCCATCATTGGTTGTAACTTTCTCAGAACCCTGTTACTTCTATCAATAAAGTTTTGCATGTTCTCCTATATACTTGTATTGCATTGATGTATTGTATTTACATGTATATTTGATTCACTCTAATCCATGCATCAGTTATGAGTACATGTATCTTGTAGTTTCCTCTCTTGTTTTGTGCAGGATCTGTGTGTAGCTGGACTGGCAAAGAGAGCAAGGAGCTGGGAACAAGAGACAAAGAGAGAGGATCAAGATCGACTAAGCGAAGGACACCAGGTTAGTTAATCATTTCTTCTTTCTCTCTGTACTTTCATAAAGGAAAACATCAAAGCTTTACTTTCAGTTGTTGCTAAAGACTGTCACCTTTAGAGTAGGGATAGGGTCATCCGCATCGGATACTTTTCCCCACAACAAACTGGCGACTCCGCTGGGGAGCCTAGTATCTTGTTGGTGTTTGTAGTATTTTGCTATTCATTTCTTGAAGAAAAGAGTACCAAATCGAAAAGCTTTTGACTATATCAAAAGCGAAGTAGAGGGACTGTTACTCTTGCTCATTTGCTGAGCAAATTCAAGATTTGAAGAGCTTATCTACAAAAGACTCTTTACTCTTTGTGATAGATCTTCATCCTCTTGATCATCCCTTAGCCTGTACTTGACCTATAGCTTTTTATTTCAGCAAAAACAGTGCATTTTTGAGGTTTTTATGACCCGGAATTCTTTGTAGACGAAACTCTCGTGAGTCAGTGCAGGCTGTCCACAGGCAGTCTGCATTACAGCGCAGGTGCTCCCTTCGGGAACTGCGCTGAGAGTCAAACTGGCAGACTAGAACCTGCGCTGGTCCAGTTAGCCATTGTCTTGCTCAGCTTTCCCTTTGTGTCTTGGCCCTGTTTTCACTTGTTTTTGCTGATTGCTTGCTGGTCATTGTACTTGCTGTAAACCACTTCTCCTTGACATTATTCCACCTCAGTTGTGTGATGAAACTGTGAATGTTCTTTCAGTATTTCTTGTTTCAGTTACAGTTTCCCATGGTGAAAAGCGAACCAGTATAGCTGTGACCTCTTTAGATCCTGAACTGTAAAAGTGTCTTTGTGATCTGAAGAGTTAGTTTTATTACTGTTCATGGCTGTTTGAGTTTGTTTGTTTTTCATTTTATGGTTTGAATTCATATATTTTTAGTGTTGAAACAAGTACCTGTAAGGTGTCTTTTCATTTTAGACGAAACTTGTTTGTTTACGCTTCAAATTGAATTCGAAAATTATACAACAATTTCCTTTTGTCTACATCAACATTAAGGGAAAAGAAAAGAAATACATGCATCTTGCATTTGCATTTTTGATAAGTTTGCGTGACTGATCTAGGAGAAAGTGCATTAGTTTGTGCTTTGTGCTCTGTGTGGAAAGATAGTGTTTTTCTTTTCCCTCAGTAGATTAGGATTTTCAAAGCTAAAAAGATTGTAAAAGCTTGCTTATCATTTTAGCTGCATTTAGGAATTTGTACCAATACATCTCGTGGTGACCCTGAAAGACAAACTGCTAAGCAAGATCAACATTAAAATAAACCCAATTTACATAACAACGCTTTGTAACATAACGCAAACATCTAGAGGTCTAGGTAGAGACGTGTTCCGGCGTCGTTAAACATAGTGACTGTCGATCTCTACGAAGGTGGGTGATTCCTCCTGAGAGTCGGTGGCACTAATACGGACTTGTGCTCCCGCGTACCGTCGCGTATATTGGGAGACCCCTATAGGCATTTATCCTTTATCCTTAGGAAGCCGTGTCGGCCGCCCTACTGATCGCGATGCAGTGAACACAGCATTCACGAAGATCGACCACCCGTACCGTAAAACGTATTCTGTGGTTTCGCGAAAGGTTTGGCACACCCTCTGCCTAGATCTCCAGAGCAGTTTCTTTTGGCCTTTTTCAAACTCTATAACTGAAAAAGTCCAGCCGAGCATTTGTCACTTCGGGCTCATTAATACATCGAAGGCGACTAGAGTCATCTTTAGCTTTTTCTCGACTCTTAAAACATGAAAAAGCAAGTTTGTGTCTAAAAGCGTCGTTAACAAAATTTATTTTAAGCGGAATAATCATCACCCTTCCCGTGTTGATCTTCGAAGTTAGTCCACCACAAGTGGAAGTTCCTGTAGAATCTCTAAAAATCTTTTGGATAGACTAGATATGTCTGAACAACCGTCGACATCTAGGACTGTGTCGTCCGACACAGCAGCAGCAGAGGCTCCTACTGCTACTCCAACGATATTCACTGGTATACCATCTGTCCCGGCAAGTTGTCAACAAGAAGCCGGAGTCCCATCAGGGACGATGACATGGTTAGTTCCTATTTCTTCGTCCGGATTATCATCTGGTATTTCTTATGTTGAAACTCGCCAAATTGATCCATTTGGAGGTCAACCTGGGCAATCAATCCCCTTGAGTTCCGGATTGATACCATATGGGGGGCAGTATGCCTTTTCATTACCTCCTCCGGGAGGATGCACATACGTGAGTTCACAACAAAGTTCAGGTCAAACTGGAATTACATCCAGCAGTTGGGTACCAATACTGCCTCAACAACCAGGAGTTGTATATTCTATGCAACCAGTCCACCCTGTGTCGAATATTACCACCACACCTGCTATGGCGAATGTGTCGCAAGTACGAGCGTTACCTGTTGTAATACAACAACCTCTTGGCTCAGCGACTCAATCACAATCTCAGGGTAGTGCCTCCTTATCTGGAGCGACTCAGGCTCAAACAAGTACTGTGACTCCTCATCCTGGTCAATCATCCAGTATTGGTCAACAGCAAATGGTCCAACAACCAGAGCTGGTTCAAACTCAACAACTGCCATTCCAGCAATCATATCAAGGACATGAGCAACAAGTCTTTGTAAGTAATGGGCAACCATACTATAATGGTTATGCCCATCAACCTTGTCAAAGTTGTCAGCATTATGCTGGTATGCAAAGACCCACTGCTCAGGCGATTCCATCTTATCCTGGATATGCTTCGCCTAACCTGAACCAACAGTTGCCCTTTGTAGCAACTCTAGAATTACCAGATCTAAACCGGCTGACGAATGATCCAATTGCTTATGCCCCTTGGTGGCCAGCGATTCCACATAAACTTCCGTCAGATATTCCTAAATTTAATGGAAATCCGGGTGAAGATCCGTCGAATCATGTGATGACATTCCATCTATGGTGTTCATCGAACACTCTGAATGATGATTCGATAAGACTTCGCCTCTTTCAGAGGACGTTAATGGGTCCAGCGGCAAAATGGTACATTGAATTGCCTAGAGCTTCGTTCGACAACTTCAGTACCTTGGCTACTACCTTTTTAACCCATTTTCAATTACCGATAAGGTATGAAACAGGGACAGAACTCCTCACCAACTTCAAACAGACAACGGCCACTCACATATCTGATCATATACATGAGTGGCGACGTCGTCGTAGGATGGTGAAAACTTATGTTCCCGATCAATTGTTAGCTGAATGGTTTATAAAGTCATTACTTCCGGCTATAACGGAAGATGTGGCCAAGGGAGGAGTCGTAACAGAGGAGCAAGTCATTGCTCGTGCTCAATATTTAGACTTAGTATATACTCAGTCGGGCACGCTCTACGACAAAATACCTGACGCCCCTAGACCTGAATTTTCAATTCCTCCCCCTCCTGGATCGAATACTAACTCTCACGCCAGTAATGGCGTGACTGGAAAACGCAAAATTTCTAATCAAAATGCAAATGAAGAACTTCTTACCTCAGAAGTAAATGCCATGTCGACCGACAAAGGCAAACAACTGAAGCAACCAGGGGGCAAGAAGAAAAAGACAGGAAGAAAAAGGAAACCCCCGACAGGGTGTCATATATGCGATGAGGATCATTGGACGAAAGATTGTCCACATATAGCTGAAGTTAAGAAACTCTTCAAGAGTTCAAAAACCCCAGCAGTGCTGACTGATCCGTTTCCTAATCCAAGTCAAAATCTGGTTGCTAATCAAAATGCTTCCGGATCCCAAGTGCTTATGTTGTCTACCTCTAAGCAACAGAATAATGCTTTGACAAGGAGTAAAGATTACAGGAATCCAAAGCTGTCGAACAACAAGGTTAATGAACGACCTAGTAGTTCAACAACAACTTTGAACGAAGTTGTGCCACCCATCGTTCCTGAGCCAATGATAAAGTCGCCAAAGGGAGTAGTACACAAATCGACATTTAATTCTCGTGACAAAGGAGCACAGAATTACAATATAGTAAAGGACCTGGCCCAATCGCCGTCCACTATGTCGACCCTTGAGGTACCACAAAATCACCCCTCCCAAGAGCAAGCTTTATTATCAGCAATAGGTGGGTTAGGCCCAATGGATTCCAATCTTGTGGCCTTTGACCATAAAGGATATGACCCTCAGTTACCAGCTCAACTAGCTTTCCTTATTCAAGTGAAAGCCCTCAACAAAACTGTTCATCGAACAATCATTGATGAGGGGGCATCTACATGTCTTATGTCGATGAGTTGCTGGAAAGAATTAGGCTCACCACCCTTGTCGAAATCGTCAACGACGTTAAAAGCATTCGATGGACGATCATACACTCCATACGGGATTTTAAGTAACTTACAAGTTGAACTGGGGGGCAAAACAGTAGGAATTGATGTTGAAGTAATTGATGGAAACCTCGATTATAACATCCTACTAGGAAGGCCCTGGATCTATGCCATGGCCGCGGTTGTGTCGACCTATTTCAGGAGGATTGCATTTCCCTCCCAAGAAGGAATTACAATCGTCGACCAACAAACTTTTCTCCCCAACAGTTCACAAGTTACAGGAAGCATTCCAATGATCCATGCAAGGAATCATTTTTTCCAAAATATCGGAGTAGGTTTCCTAAAAGACCCTGCCTTAATGGGTACTTTCGCCCTACCGCCTACAAGTAATCTGGCGGAAGTGGCCACAGTGGAAACCTACAAAATGAAATCTAATCCAATCTTCTGGTTGGATTCGGAACCTCGTTAAAAAATGAAGAACCGAGGATGGTTCTTATCTCGTGTCAACCTCGTTAAAAAATGAAACAAGGAGTCATGAGGATAGTTCTTTTATTAAGTCAACCTCATTAAAAAATGAAACAAATCCCCTTTTCAAAATTCAAAGGTAAACCTTCATTCCAATCACCAAGTTGAATGCAATGAAGCTTGGGGGGCACCCTCCTTTGACATGCGTTATTATGATGCTGGGGGCATGCAAAACCGAGCAGTTTTAGCGCATAATTCATGCTCGTTAAAAAATAAACATAAGTTGTGAGCAATCTTCCCCTAGAGTTCAAGCTCACCCAGAAAAAATGAACCGGTAAATAACCATTTGAGATCGAAAATTCATCAGCCATAAAAGCCTTGGTCGTGCTTGTGTACCGTCACCTCCACTTTTCATTTGGCCGATCATTCACCTCCATTTGTGTGTTTACCTCTTTTGAGAAACAGCTGCGAAGAGTGATTTCACCTAGCCATCCTCGTGACACTGCCGTGATTGGAAAATTCCAACCTGTACCTGGAATCTGCTGCTACCCCTGTTTATCACTCGTTCCTCAAAAGACGAGTCTTCTTTGAGCTCTTTTCACTGACTCGTAAAAAATGAAAAGTTTGCCGAGTTTTGGCCTTCCAGCTCGTTAAATAACCGGAACGCTATCCCTCCTCTAAATTTTAATCTTTTTGGACCTGAGGGATTATTGCACAAAAGGATCGAGCGCTTGTCTTGTTCGGCTCGTTAAAAGTACCGAACAGCCATCCCTTCTGTATTGTTTTATACTTTTTCGGACTTAAGGGATTAGCTGACGAAAAAGGAATTATGGAGTTAACTTTCTGTACCTTTTCAGACTCTCTAAAAATGAAAAGGACCGAGTTTTCCTTATCGTTAGACTCGTTAAAATGATTAAATAGCGACAAACTTGTCTTTAGACGAGAACGAGTTTCCCTATCGCTAGGCTCGTTAAATCATAGCAATAGGCTTGCCCGAAGGGCAGGTTATAGAACAAGCATATGTTATCCTCCTCAAGCTTGACAAAAATAAAGAGGTACTGGTCAGAAATGACTGGGGAAAAATTGGGAGAACATCAAAATTTAATGGTAGCAAGTCACTCTTGAACATGACACTTTTCCTCCGTACCACATCGGGTTGGGTTGTTTCATTCACCGGTCTCATCACCATGGTCCTCGCCAAACCATCCACATTTGGGGTAATGCTACCGATCCATCGCATCAGTGTCGTTATATGTTCAAGAGGGGTCATTCTAAAAGTGTCAACCGTGTCCCATCCACTGCCATACATTATCCTTCATCCATTCATGATCGCCACCCTGAATCATATGTCACAGTTTGTTTTCACCTCCACTAAAATCATTAGCTCCGTTCCGTGTCATTGATGTGGGATTCATTAAGGCCCTCCTTTGACGGATCGCTTCTTGTCGACTTCAGCTCATTATCCAAGAAGTTGATCTAGGAACACCCCCATCAGTACTTTGAAGCTTGCATGCCTCAATGGCAAGTTTCTCACTTCCGGCGACAGGTATACATCAATGACCTTCGACCAGAAGATTTTGCGTGGCGTTCGACGCCAAGTCCTTTATTCATGCCACGTGAATTGTACTGCAGTACCTTGAGGGTCATCGTCATTATTGGTGATTCCTCTCGCGCTTGTTAACGGTTTTCATTATTGACCGGTAATCAAGCGATGTCTTTCCATGTTCGACTTCAGCGAAATTCTCACATGGATCGACTTGTACTTAGAGTGAAGATCGAACGAGTTTGAAGACCCCGGATCTAGTTTCATCCATCCGGGCTGCGATATATATTCAGGAAATATAAAAACATTTGCCATGTACATCATTGCAGCAGATGATCATCCTATTCAAAGGATGATAATTTCAGCAGAAAATTATCAGTCTATCTTCAGACGATCGTCTGTCATATGTACCAAAATGTATTTATAAAAGCTGAGCATGGGAATGCCCGCCTCAGCTAGATCATGAAAATAGAATGAAAAATAATGTATTGTATTGTATTGTATTACAGGGCACTCTCCTCAGCACTGGAACGAACTTCGGATCCTCTAGATAAAGCATTTCACCCGATAAACGGCCTCATACTTTAGGGGGCAACTGTTATAGACATTTTTGTGCCTCGCAGCATGGAGCATGAAATGTCAATAATTACAGGGATCCTCAGTCCCTAAACATGTTGTTCTTACCCCTAAAAGAACAAGGTCATCAAACAACAGCACTTCCAATCAGTTCTCCACCTGAAAACACTTCAAAACAGGCTTATTTTGGATCATGTCAGCTGCTCCACTGAGCTTCTGCGCTGGAATGCAACTGTCCCTCTTTGTACCTGCGCTGGAAGTCAAAAGTAATGAAGGCTACCTGCGCTGGGCGAGATTGGCCAAGTGGCACAGTCATCCTGCAAGGTGTCAACTGCCCAGGAAGCTTCCAAACTGACACTTGGTTCATAAGATTCGCCCTGTGATGAGTAAGAGGTACTTGATCACCATGTGTAACCAAGGATCTCCAAGTGGACTCAAGAACTGAAGATTAACTGAAGAGGGAGAGGACACAAGGCAGCTTCATGTCAGTCTCAAGCTGACTCATCCTCTCTTCTTCTCTCCTATATATAGAGCTCTTCTATGAGGTCTAAGGAGGCTGGAATTTTGTGTAAAGCAAGGAGGTGCTGTTGGATTATAGTTAGAGCTATTGGGTGATTGTTTTACTAGAGGAGAAGAGGAGAGTTCTTGCTGCTGGGGAGGTGCTGCTGGATTGGAGCCATCATTGGTTGTAACCTTCTCAGAACCCTGTTACTTCTATCAATAAAGTTTTGCATGTTCTCCTATATACTTGTATTGCATTGATGTATTGTATTTACATGTATATTTGATTCACTCTAATCCATGCATCAGTTATGAGTACATGTATCTTGTAGTTTCCTCTCTTGTTTTGTGCAGGATCTGTGTGTAGCTGGACCGGCAAAGAGAGCAAGGAGCTGGGAACAAGAGACAAAGAGAGAGGATCAAGATCGACTAAGCGAAGGACACCAGGTTAGTTAATCATTTCTTCTTTCTCTCTGTACTTTCATAAAGGAAAACATCAAAGCTTTACTTTCAGTTGTTGCTAAAGACTGTCACCTTTAGAGTAGGGATAGGGTCATCCGCATCGGATACTTTTCCCCACAACAGGGCGCGATCTCAGCCGTCCGATCTGGGGCCTCCAGATCTGAAGCCATACGCATGTTTCACGTGGTTGACTTGCTCGACCGTTAGCATACGATCAATGGCAGTTTTCTCACACCTCCGCTTTCCACATGTCGATCGTTGAGTGGGATTTCTCTAATTTCTCCAAAACCGTTTACCATTTGAGGGTGCCTTGATCAATACCGCCGATTTCTAGAGCGCGGGTCCTGCCTTTGTCCTTTTAGCGCTTTTTGCCTTTCGCCCGTGGTTCTTCGGCTCCCCCATCCCTCTAAGTGCTTGGGGCTATCCATTTCGGCCTTGTTCGCCCAGCGATGCGCGATTAGAAAGCGTTAATCATGCATCAAAAATTACCTCCTTTTCCCGATCCAGGGCTCCCAGGGGCTAATTTGGCCTCACGCACAATCTCCATGGGCCTCTATCAGCACGCTTTGACTGAGGTCCTCGTCATTCCACGCTGGCTGCCATTGCCACTGGTTCAGGGTGTTTTTGATTGTTGTTTTGGAATTCTTAGAAGTTTGTCTCGACCTGATACAGTCATGGTTCTTTGACAGTTCTTTATGGATCCAATTTGGATCATTCCTCCATTCTTTCCAATATCCTTTCTATGAAAGCCTCGGTCGCATTGTGGCTAGATTCACTCGATACAACATGAGTTTCACTTGCCATCTCTGCTAACAGCGTCCTTCTTTGCGATCTAGTATAGACCATCCAACAACTTCACCAAGTTCCCTGCAAAAACGAACCAGTTCTTGTCTCACTTGTATGTGAAACCAACTTCCTTCACCTGCAAGTACCTTTTGCCATTGTCACTTCGTCACGAGCAACCCTGCTCTGATCAACAGTTTCAACACCCTGAATCTGCTCTGATACCACCTGTCACGCCCCTACACCTGCGATAGTCTTTCAACCGCTTATAGCAAGGTGCGGCACCACCGAACACTTTCTTTTCACCAATACTTATGTTCATGGACTATGCCTTAACATTCGATACTTAGTTTATTTTTCTTCACCAAGTATTATTATTAGCCTTTATACTAATGAACACCCATACACATTCATTATCCACAACAATTACACATAAATAACACAATTGCAACAGTATAAAGGGAGGGGCAACTCCCTGAGTAAGAGTCTGCCCGATTTCAATATATTTTCAATCTTTCATAAAAATACAAGTATACCTTGGCAACCCCAAGTTTTATACTTAGACAAATTTCAGACTTCGTGTCTTGCCCACGAGCTGCCCACCTCATGCATGCCTTGCACGGTGGCCACTCTTACAATCCACACCTAGCCAAATTTCCACTTTTCCAACCATCGGGCAACACCTCTGTGTAGCCTCACACGATCCGTTCAACCGTGGGTGGGCGCCTTCGTTTCACCCCTCACCTGAGTTCGTTTCATCGTCGAGCGATGTGCTTCGTGCAGCCCTCCACCCGAGTTCACCGACGGGCAGGGGCCTTCATGCACCCTCCACCTGAGTTCACCAACCGACGGGTGGGCGCCTTCGTGTAGCCCTCCACCCGAGTCACCAACTGGCGGGCGGCACCTTTGTGCAGCCCTCCACCCGCATGTTCAACTGATGGGCAGGCACCTCATGCAACCCTCCACCCGTGCCTTCAACTGACGGGCAGGCACCTCATGCGACCCTTCACCCGTATCACCAACCGCAGGTGGGCGCACCTTCGCGCGGCCTGCCACCCGTGATACCTCCGCATTCACCCGGCGGGTGCGCCTTTGTGCGGCCTGCCTACCGAACCCGTTCACAACTCGTGCAGCCCGTGCAAGTCTGCCCGGCAGGCGAGCACATCAACCTGCCGTTCGACTGCGCCTCTACGCCTGCTCCTCCACCTGCACTTCGCACCTCAAGCTCGTCCAAGTGACTTGTTCGAATGCTTGATAATTCGATTGTTTGGTGCCTCCAACTTGTCCAACCATCTGCCTATGTATATGGGTGGTGGCAAGGTCAGCTCGTCTGGCCGACCTTCGTTCAGCTCGCCCAGCCGACTCGCCTCAACTCGCATAGCTTGTCCAAAGTTTGGGTCGGCCTGCCCATCACACGGGATCGCCCATCTAAACTCGCCCACATCGCAAGTCCTCCGTGTAGGCTCGTGGGTGACTCACCCAGCTCGTCCCCACGGCATAAAATTCCCCAGCCAACCTTCTTCCACGCACATTTCACATCCCACGCTCGCTTGTTTGGCTGCAGCTCGCCTATCTTCGCACGGGATGTGCGTCTTGCCCATCGCACGGACCGCAGGTCCTTACACCGTGATTCTCAAAATTGCCCTAGCGATATAAACCACGAAATGGCCGTGGATCCACGAGGTGAAAATGTTTATAGCAACTTTAGGTGATGGGGCTTTATAAGAAGGTATGTTATTTGCATTTAGTGCAGTGTGACTTCTTATTAGTGTCACATGAAATTTTCAATTTCATGTTTGATGGACTAGATTTTGTTTATGATTTTAATAACAATTCCAATAGAAAACTAATCTTGTGTGTATGGTGATATTGCGGTGATCTTGGAGTTATTATTTTGGTGATTTCGGTGATAACAACCATCTTATAATGTAACCACTTCTCCAGCGATATGGTGTAACCTTTTCTCTTACTATCACTAAGAATTCATGGTCATTATTTCAAGTATTTTGCTTCATGTACAACAGTGAGATCGCAACATTATTTTAATTAGTTCCATAATATCTGCAAAATGCTGAAAATAAATCAAAGAGAACTATAAAATTCACTACCAGTTGATTTATTTAGAGTTCGTTATGTTTTTTGACTCATGGAGTCATTTAATCCCGGTGCTTCAATTCAACTCCTAATGGACGTAGTGCACGTTATGGAAAAATATTTGTGAACATACCTTCTTATACGTTGGATTGCATGTAGGGGTGGGCACATGGGGCAATTATGAGAATAGTTAACCAAAGTCCTTCATCCCACTTTTTTGTTGCCACCAATTTACTAACTTGCATGAACGTCTTATGGAAAAAAAACATACATGAATGTTATAGTTCATAATTACATTCTCATTGGAGATGCATAAAAGGAAATAGTTATGCTTGTATTCTCAAACATATTATAATAATTTGTAATTTTATAGGTGTGTTACATGTGTGTTATATATTGTGATCGTGAGTTATAATTGTGGGTTCTAGATTACTATCTTTAGCTAATCAAATCCACTTTCTTAGAGCATGAATAGGCATAATGGTTAAGAGCATGTGTTTCCTCCTAAGAGGTCACAGGTTCAAAAACCAGAAGGGGTTAGAGTAGGTATGCCTTCGTAGACATAATAATCAAATCGTTGTGTGGAGGTGGGTCTCTTGTCCCACAAACAAGGGGGTCTCATACACCAATTTGGTGTCTGGCTTGGCTATGATCTTCAAATTGGATAATAATAACAATTAGGATATAGATTGTTAGAAATTCATAATCTATAAGGGTGAAAGCATGGAGCTGGGTCACACTTTTTGGCAAGAGATGGCACATTTGGGTGGAAAAAATGATTGCTCGATTGAGCCGTTTGAGCACTTAAACAATGTAACCCAATGTTATTTAGGAGCTCGATTTAGCCATGTCTTTGCGGCAGTCAAATGAAGGAGATTGGGTTTTGGATTTATTTTCTGGCTCAGGTAAGTTTTATTATATGGAATTTAATTTCAATATGTTATTTATTAATTTATGTGTCATTGTACTAATTTACTTCATTGTTTCTTTTGTGCTTGATAATTAGGTACAACACTAACATGTTGCCTTCAAAAAGGAAGAAATTGCATTGTCATTGAAAAAGATCCAATATAGTGCAATTTTATTTAGCAAAGAATTAATGCTCTTCAATTTCTTCCAGATGCAATGAAAGAAATTGGGTTGAAGAAAGGGGACTTTAGTGAATCACGTGTGGCGAAAAAGGCAAAGGAACCCCAACCACCATTACACGGAATGATTGGAAAGGCATACATTGGGATATTCGCAGACATCAAAGATCCATTATAGGAGGAAAATGGGCAAAATGAAGCAGAAAATATTATGGAAGAAGACAATGATGAAACTCCAGAGGATGAAGAGTTTGGATTACATGACATTGTTGATTAAATTTAAGTTATGCTTGGAAATCAAGCTCATTTTTGGAAACTATTAATTAGTTATACTTGTAATGTTTTGACTTTGACATTTTATGAGAAGAATAAGCACTCAATTAAGGTTGTTATGTGTTCAATATTTGTATTATGTGATTTTCGCATTCATTTTTATGTTAATCATTATTTTTTGAAAAAAAACAGTGATTATTATTATTTTTTTGACATGAAATTCATAAAAAAAAAAAACTATTATTTAACCATTTTTAGTTAAAATTTTCCTATAAAAATTGTGATTTTGATATGTCATCTCTAGCAAAAAATTACAAAAAATTATCAAAACGTGTAGTTTTTTAGTTATATTTATGTTAATAATGGTTATTTTTGTCAATTGTTAAAAATTATTGCTTTTAGAGACGATTATTTCATTTGGATTGAAATATTAATTAATGATGTATAAATATGTAAAATATCGAAAATTCAAAATATCGACCTTCTTCTTTAAATATGCAAAACAATAAAAACCTCACTACAAAAAAAATTAAAATAAAAACAAGAAAATATGAAGAAGAAGACCACTTCAAAAATTATTAAATTTAGAAAATAATTATTTACGTTTCATACATTAGAAAATTTAAAGTCAAAAAATAGGTCTTTTAAAAAAATGGCCTGATGCAGAATTACTAAATCAGCATGAAAATCACTACCATTCTAAAACGTAATGTACATAAAAAAATTAAGTGCCAAAAACTATGCTCTAAAAAGACGTGTTCTGCATCACCCCTTTTCAAAATTGGGTCACTTTTTTGCTATCTCTACAAAACGAGTAACAATATCAATTCCCGTTTCAAAGTTTACATTGTCTTTTGTTGAATCAATCATTCTGCGAATTGCATTGGGGATGAAGGGAATACCTATATTTACTTCTATTTTATTTCTACATTTGACACTTTGCATAATATGTCTAGTATGATTCGATGCGTTTCAATATAGATATATAATTTTTTTTCACATTCATACGTGATTAGATTAATTTTTTTTTGGCATTCCTAGGAACGCTAATCTGAATATTCACTCATCAAAGTTTAAATATCTTGTCATTCGATACTTACAGCTACCATTATTAACTAATGGAGATTCTTTGGTGTTTTATTATTCTAGTCATCGCTCTCAGCAAAATGATTACAATGGCCACAAAATAGATGGTAAGACGAAGTGTTCTAGCCTATTGACTTTGGGGAATGAGTGTAGACCATGAGATCAATGATATACTAGTAAAACTATTGGAAAACATTAATTCCAACCACCATGTGCATTCAATGCGTTGTCTAGTTTCTATCTAGTTTCTTCTGGTTTCTTCTGGAGAGTTTAGGAATGGGTTTCAAGAGTTCAGTTAGCTTCCTGAGGAAGCCATCACCACCAACATTCGAGAACCTTCATCACCATGTATAAAATCATTATTTGGCAATGTGAAATCTAAGCTTGTGTGTTTGTGTTCAATTCTGTGTCTGTGTTCTCTGTTATGGTATCAGAGCTCAAGTGAGCTGTGAGGAGAAGCAGAGTGGTAAATCATTGCATGAGACCGATTGTGGTGTTGAGTGTTTGATTGCAGTGAGCATTGAGCTACCTAGAGCTATGTTAAAAGAAGAGTTGTGTGTTGAGTGTGCAGAGAGCGTGAGTATCGTTGTTGTGGGAAAGAAGCATAATGAAAAGGTCTTATGGTGTGCCACTGTGTTAGAGAGTCGCACAATTGAGAGAGAGAGTGTTGTTGAGTTGTGAGAAAGTGTGATAACTTTAGAGCGTGGAGGAGCCTGGAGAGTCGAGGAGAGCCGAGGAAGGGCGTCGAGGAGCGCCGAGGGTTGTAGATGCCATGAGCAAGTATTGTTGTTGGTGAAACTATCTTGTTGGCTCTGCTAGTTGCAATTTTTTCTTTCCACCCACAAAACTGACTGTTGCGGGTTATGTGAGCGTTGGTCGCTGGTGACCGAGTCATGGCACTCTCATGGTGAGAGCATTGTATTATGTTGTCAAAAATAGAACGACTGCGTGGCTGAGGAGGACGTAAGCTTGGGAATTTACTGGGCTCTTGAATAGTCGTGAATGTGTGGTCCTTTGAAGCATGAAGCTGCTCGCCGCTATGTGGAGTAAAAGTTGTGTGACCCTTTAAAGTTTCTAGCCGCTATGTGGAAGTGTCGTTGGACTTCCAGAAGTGCCTGTTGTGTGTTGCCTGTGATGAACTGAAGTCAGGTTACACATTGAAGACTGGAGGTGAGCGTGTGAAGACCTGGTGTCTTGTTGCTGACTGTGTGAGAGCACTGTGCTGCCTGCTAAGGAGTTGCGTGGTGTGAAAGATTGTGCAAGTTGTTTGGGTTTCGTTGTTGTGCATTGGGCGATTGATCCAAGTTGAGGGATTCAGCGAATAGGCCGAGGGAGAAAGACCTGTGCATTGTTCGATGTTTGGTGCTGGAGAGTTATGGATGAGGTCCAGCATTGTTGAGGAGTCTTCTTTGAGGAGCATTGTTGTCGATCTGGGTGTGAAGCAGGCAGTGAGTGATACTCGATGCAGCATTCGGGAAAAAGATAGATGGCAGCCCTGAAGTACGTGTTCAGACTGAAGTTGTGGTAGGCGAAGGTCACGACATAAGTGAAGTAGAGCTTGTCGAAGGCAACAAGTGTGAGAGAGTTGGCTAGTAGCGGTGGTCTTCGGGCATTCAAGCAAGTGGAAAAGGGTCGATCAGAGTTGGAGGTCGAAAGCACTGTGGAGGTGCTAATGGAAAAGTGAAAGTCCATTTGAAGTTGTGTGCTTGTCTGTAAGGTATTGTTGAGGCTGAGTGTGTTTTTGACCACTTAGTTGTGAGTGAGTTGCACGATGTAGTAAGAGTAGAGGTGTTGTGAGAGTGTGGACACTAGTTCGAGTGGCCAATGGCAGTGGTGTGAGTGGTCAACTTTTGTTGTGGCCCAAGGAGGTTGTGTTTGATGCATTTGTTGGGATCCAAACCCGAGCTTATTGTTGGGAGGCTTAAGCGTTGTGTGAAAGCGATAAGTGTAGTGGCGCAGGAGCTAAGCGCATGGGTGTTGTTGCTAATTGGATACCTCTGCAAGTGATCCAGGAGGATCCTTTGATTCAAATTGCACAGATATTCAAGTGCTGTCATCAATGTTGTCATCACTTCAGTTCACCTTCGACAGTGTTGGTTATGATCAAGTTGTTTAGGTAATATGGTTTTCATGGCGTTCAGTTGGTATGGGTTTGTACTTGGTTGTCGACTTATGTTCATCGACAGTTTCGCCAGGATTGGTCAGCATGTGTTTTTGTTGTTCTACAAGCAGGATTTGGTGTTGACATGGGATTCATCCGTGGCAAAGGTTCGATATCGATTATCGTCTCAAAGGGTAGCTGGTGTCGATGATGTATATGGTGTTATATCGCATTGTCGAAAAGTTTGTCAACATGCGACAAATGTTGCTAATATCTCTTAGCGACGAATGATTGTAAATGGGTGATCATTGTTAAAACCCTAATCCTAAATCTAGACCTAAACTCTAACTATATTACATTACTACACCTAAAACCATATCACCTAAGACCTAATCTTCACATTCATTTCAAAATACATTAAAATAATCATGTATTATAAATACAAGGCCTATACTTGTGCCTAAGTCTAAACCTATTTCCTATGCTAAAACCTAACTCTCTGCCATTTTAAAACAATATAAAATATTGTAAAATATAAAGCACAGCCCTAACCACGTCCACAGACCGTAGCGGGACTGCAAGGCATGTGATCATGGTATTGAATCGTCTGAGGTTAATAAAACATTGCAAATTACAATGCACAGGCCATAATCGCGGAGTCAAACACGTCAGAGTAGGCTGGGCATGTGAACAGAACAATGGGGTTAGCAGTTGAATGGCACCTTAACCGTAGAAGAACCACGGGTTTTACCTAACCACGGACAGGTATCATGTGAATGCTGCAGGGGATTCACCATCAGGGTTAGCACCAAGCAGTCAACCATTAGCATTCAGCGGAACCGCAAAGTTAGCGCAACACCGTAACCGTCCGTCGAGACTGCCGGAAGCAGTTGTCACATGTGTTGTCTTCTCCTTCACATGGTTAGCAAATAGCTAATGGTTTCCAGGTTATTATATGGTCGAAATTTGGGTTTTATATTGTTAGTTGATTAAAAAATTATAGCGATGACCAAGCAATCCAACCTAGGTGTCTCCTAACACCTTAACCGAGGTTCCAGCACACATTCTGAAGCAACCAATTCACCTCAAATGTAGTCAGAGGAGGTTATCATGTATCCACAGGCCTATAAAGGTATAATTTCTCTTCATTGATCAAGGATAGTGGTTTTTAAGTTTCATGTGCAGGTTTTATAGGGATAGAGGCGATTTTGTTTTCAAATTTTCGGGAGCATCTGGGGTCAGATTTGGAAACCGTAAGCAGCGTTGGAAATCTGGTTCAGAGAGCTATCTGATGAAAGAGGTTAGAATTTCCTGTGTGCAATTTCATTCTAACTAAATCACTGTGTAATCAACACCTCCTTCTCATTTCTAATAAAAATGGTCGCCCATCTTGAAAGCGGATCCGGAGACGTATTCCATCAGGGACGAACTCCATCATCAATTTGTTGTTTGGTATAACTATGTTTTTACTGTTTTCACTTCTGCTATGCATCGATTTTATGTTTAATCAGCTATCGTAAAGTGTTCTGCTCAAGTAGTTTACCTCGATTTCTGTGCTTGAAGTTAACATTCAACTCCTTAATGGCTAATCAATTCTACATCAGTATTTGGTTTATGATCATTTCAGATCATATAACTTGGTATCAGAGTAGGTTGCATTTTTAGAATGTGCCATTGAATGTTAACCAGGTCTAAGTCACAACGAGGAGAAGGAATCCTTGAGCAGATCGATCTAGAGATTGGAAAGCGACGAGTTGTTCAGAAATCGACCATGTCAGGATCAAATGCAAGTGAAAACACTGAAACAAAGATGAGTGAGGAATAGTTTCAGCAGGCGTTCTTAACCATGCAGCAAATGTTGGGAGAATTGTATGAAAATAAGAAGGCGAGAGATGCTTCTTCTTCAAAGCCATCGAAGAAGGACAAAGGTAAAGGCAAGGTTGATAAACCACCTTCACCTCCATCATCTCCATCATCCTCTTCTTCTTCTTCTAGTGCAGAATTTGAAACGGAAAACAAACCTAAGAAAACATCCCTTTTCAAACTTGATGTTAAATTTGAGTTACCTGTTTATGATGGTGAAATGAATCCTGAAAAGCTAGATAACTAGATAAAGTAGTTAGAAGTGTATTGTCGCATTTAGAACATTTCTAACAATAAAACTAAAATTCAGTTAGCTACACTTAGAATTGGGGGAACATCTTTAATCTGGTGGGAAAGTAAAACTCCGCTAGATGTAAAGCATAAAGGAAAAGTCATCTCTTCATGGTCTAAGTTTCTAAAATCTCTTAGGAAATAGTTCTATCCTTTAGGATACATGCAGCAAGCTATTATTGATTGGCAACATCTGAGGCAAGGTAAAGGGCAGAGTGTTCAGGATTTTACTCAGGAGTTCAGAAAGAAAGAATTGGTGCTTGGTATTTCATTGGATACACGTGAAACTTTGTTAAAATACATTGGCAGTTTACATTCATATTTGCATCATACTTTATCGATGTTTAATTCTGATGATTTTGATAAGGTGTGTGTTCAAGCCATACATATTGAATCAGGTGGTGGACCATTCAAGTTTTCATTGTAGTCATCCAAAGAGTTGGAAACCAGAGATTCCAGTGACAGTAAGGGGAAGAACGTTTCGAAGAGAAAGAAATGAGCGATTGTTCAGAAGGAAAGACCTACTCGTTCTCATTGCCAAAGAATCGGTCATGATGAATCGAAGTGCTAGAAACTTCATCCAGAACTTAATCCAAAAAAGTTCCTTAAGGCAAAGGATGAAAAGAAGGCCATTGCAGCAGTCCAGCAAGATCTGGGTTCAGATTCAGGTGATGAAAGGAGGATAACTGCTATGGTTACGACAAGTAAAACTTTTGACACTTGTTCAAGTTCGAAAACTAATGTATCTTCTTCAAACATAAATCCTTCACATGAGGATAAAAGATTTGAACTCTCCCACATAAGGATAACTTCTAAGCATACAAAGATTGACACAATGTTTGACAGTGGATCGCAAGAAAATTTAATATCTGAACATATAGTTAATCAATTGGGATTGGAGACACAGGATCATCCAAGAGCATACCCATTAGGTTGGATTAATAAATCAACTCAGATACATGTCACAAAGTAGTGTCAATTAAAATTTGCAATTACATCTAATTACATTGATGAAGTGGAGTTAGATGTGGTCCCAGTAGACATATGTGGAGTTGTCTTAGGAATTCCTTATCTTTATGATAGAGATGCAGTGTTTTACAGAAGAGAACATAAATATCACCTAAAGAAAGAAGGGGTTGAATTTATTGTTAGGGCACATAAAGTCAAATCAAACTTGGATTTAATTGTTACAAATCAAGTTAAGTAACTAATAAATTCAAGTAAATATGTACTCATGTTTATTAAGGAACAACATAAGGATGATTGTTTGGAATGCGAGATTTAGTTTATATATCAATTGGTCCAGGTGGTTAATTCTTTTCCAAGAAATATTATTCATAAACAGGATAAGAAACATGAGATACATTTAATGTCCTATGAACATCTTCTTCAAGATAGAATGAATCTCAACTCATTCATTCAACTAAATTCTAGAAACTATCATCATCAGCAATGTATTGTAGGGAATGGTACATGTGAGTCTAATCAGAGACTTGTTTCAGATGGTATGTTTATTTTTAGGTTCAGGGGTGCAGGTCAGTATTGGGGAAATTCAATGTTACATTTATTTGGTATTGCATCATCATTTCATGCTTTTAAAAGTAATGAAGCCTCTTTTCAAGTGGAGAGGAAGTCTATAAGTTTTCATGACAAAGCATTTTCGAAAGCAGATCTAAATTTTCCTTATCATGATTTGAAAACTAATGCATTAAGTGAAAGTGTTAGTCGATGGAGATATCATTTAATATATGAGGAAATAGTGATTCAAGTAAATCAACAATTACTTGGATACTTTCAAAGTCAAACTAAGTTGCAACAGTCTTTACATCACAATTGGATGAGTTCTGTGTATCAAGTTCACTTAGTAATCAGTCAACAGGAAAGTAAATCAAGTCGAGTAATTGATATGTAGTCAAAATCGAAGGAGTATTTGAATATTTTAGTTATTCCGGAAAGTAGATTGTTAATACCCATCAGATGTATTGAACAAAGTTCTACAAATATTGTTTTCAAAGATGTTTTTGAATCACTAACTCATGATTATTCATGGAAAGAATTCAATTTCCATGTTGATAACAGGTTGTTTTCCCATCGTCGCAAGTTCTTCATACCTCGGATAGAAGAAAGAGGTCACCGAACCGAAAAGTGCCATAGTCAGCATCATTAGAGTCATCACTTACAGGTGATTGATCAAATGAATTGGTACATCATCAAGTCAAGGTAGAAAGAGAGGGAGTTCTACCCTCATCGACTATTTGTTTAGTCAAACTTTTGTGGTCCAAAATATTTCAAGTGGAGAGGAATGATCCAGGAGGATCCGTTGATTCAAATTGCACAGATATTCAAGTGTCGTCATCAGTGTTCAGTGTCATCATCACTTCAGTTCAACTTCGACAGTGTTGGTTATGATCAAGTTGGTCAGGTAATATGGTTTTCATGGCGTTCAATTGGTATGGGTTTGTACCTGGCTGCCGACTTATGTTCATCAACAGTTTCTCCAGGATTGGTCAATGACATGTGTTTTTGTTGTTCGACAAGCAGGGTTTGGTGTTGACATGGGAGTCGTCCATGGCAAAGGTTTGACATGGATTGTCGTCTCAAAGGGTAGCTGGCGTCGACAATGTATATGGTGTTATGTGGTATTGTTGACAAGTTTGTCAACATGCGACAAATGTCACTAATGTCGCTTAGCGACGAATGATTGTAAATGTGTGATCATTGTTAAAACCCTAATCCTACATCTAGACCTAAACCCCGACTATATTACATTACTACACCTAAAACCATATCACCTAAGACCTAATCTTCACATTCATTTCAAAATACATTAAAAGAATCATGTATTATAAATTCAAGGCCTAGACATGTGCCTAAGTCTAAACCTATTTCCTATGCTAAAACCTAACTCTCGGCCATGTTAAAACAATATAAAACATTGTAAAATATAAAGCATAGCCCTAATCGCATCCACAGACTGCAACGGGACAACAAGGCATGTGATCACGGTATTGAATCATCGGAGGTTAATAAAACATTGCAAATTACAATGCACAGGCCCTAACTGCGGAGTCAAACCGCGTCGGAACAGGCCAGACATGTGAACAGAGAAATGGGATTAGCAGTTGACCGCCACCCTAACCGCAGCAGAACCATGGAGCTTACCTAACCGTAGACAGGTAGCATGTGAACGTTGCGGGGGATTCACCGTTAGGGTTAACGTCGGGCAGTCAATCGTTAGCATTCAGTGGAACCGCGAAGTTAGCGCAACACCGTAACTATC
Organism: Pinus tabuliformis; assembly: GCA_031772625.1. Lineage (NCBI taxonomy): Eukaryota > Viridiplantae > Streptophyta > Pinopsida > Pinales > Pinaceae > Pinus > Pinus tabuliformis. The sequence continues at coordinate 881,573,132 of CM062813.1, forward strand.
ACCCGAGACTGCCAGAAGCAGTTGTCACATGCGTTGTCTTCTCCTCCATACGGTTAGCTAACAACTAACGGTTTCCAGGATATTATGTGGTCGAAATTTGGGTTTTATATTGTTAGTTTGTTTAAAAAACTATTGCGATGACCAAGCAATCCAGCCTAGGTTTCTCCTAATAACTTGACTGAGGTTCCAACACACATTCTGAAGCAACCAATTCACCTCAAATGTAGTCAGAGGAGGTTATCATGTATCCACGGGCCTATAAATGTAGAATTTCTATTCATGTGCATGTTCTGGAGGGATAGAGGCGATTTTGTTTTCAGATTTACGGGAGCATCCGGCATCAGATTTGGAAACCCTAAGTGGAATTGGAGAGATTTTTCAGAGAGTTATCTGATGACAGAGGTCAGAATTGCCTACGTGCAAATTCAGTTTGACTAAATCACTGTGTAATCAACACCTCCTTCTCATTTCTAATAAAAACAGTGGCCCATCTTGAAAGCAGACCCAGAGACGTAGTCCATCAGGGACGAACTACATCATCGATTTGTTGTCTGGTATAACTATGTTTTTACTGTTTTCACTTTTATTATGAATCGATTTTATGTTTAACCAGTTGTCGTAAAGTGTTCTTCTCAAGCAGTTTACCTCGATTTCTGTGCTTTCAGTTAACATTCAACTCCTTAATGGATAATCAATTCTACATCAGTATTTATTTTATGATCATTTCAGATCATATAATTTGGTATCAGAGCAGGTTGTGTTTGAAGAATGTGCCATTGAATGTTAACCAGGTCTAAGTCACAACGAGGAGAAGGAATCCTTGAGCATATCGATTCAAAGATTAGAAAGCGATGAGTCGTTCAGAAATCGACCATGTCAAGATCAGATGCAGGTGAAAGCACTGAAACAAAGATGAGTGAGGAAAAATTTCAGTAGGCATTCTTAACCATGCAGCAGATGTTGGCAAAATTGTATGAAGACAAGAAGGAGAGAGATGCTTCTTCTTCAAAGCCATCAAAGAAGGACAAAGGTAAATGCAAGGCTGATAAACCACCTTCACCTCCATCATCTCCATCATCATCATCATCTTCTTCTTCTTCTTCTTCTTCCAGTGCAGAATCTGAAATGGAAAAGAAACCTAAGAAAACATCTCTTTTGAAACTTGATGTTAAATTTGAGTTATCTATTTATGATGGCGAAATGAATCCTGAAAATCTAGATAACTGGATAAAGTAGTTAGAAGTGTATTGTCACATTCAGAACATTTCTAGCGATAAAACTAAAATTCAGTTAGCTACACTTAGAATTGGGGGAACATCATTAATCTCGTGGGGAAAGTAAAACTCAGCTAGATGTGAGGTCTAAAGGAAAATTCATCTCTTCATGGTATAAGTTTTTAAGAGATCTTAGGAAACAGTTCTATCCTTTAGGATACATGCAGCAAGTTGTTATTGATTGATAGCATCTGAGGCAAGGTAAAGGGTAGACTGTTCAGGAGTTTACTCAGGAGTTTAGAAAGAAAGAATTGGCGCTTGGTATTTCATTAGATACACATGAAACTTTGTTAAAATACATCGGTAGTTTACATTCATATTTGCAGCATACTTTATTGATGTTTAATCCTGATGATTTTGATGAGGTGTGTGTTCAGGCCATACATATTGAATCAGGTGGCAGACCATTCAATTTTTCATCACAGTCATCCGAAGAGTTGGAAACCAGAGATTCCAATGACAGTAAGGGGAAGAACATTTTGAAGAGAAAGAAATGAGCGATCATTCAGAAGGAAACACCTACTTGTTCTCATTTCCAGAGAATCGGTCATGATGAATCGAAGTGCTGGAAACTTCATTCAGAACTTAAGCCCAAAAAGTTCCTTAAGGCGAAGGATGAAAAGAAGGCCATTGCAGCATTCCAACAAGATTTGGGTTTAGATTCAGGTGATGAAAGGAGGATAACTGCTATGGTTACGACAGGTAAAACTTCTGACACATGTTGAAGTTCGAAAACTAATGTATCTTCTTCATACATAAATCCTTCACATGAGGATAAAAGAGTTGAACTCTTCTACATAAGGATAACTTCTAAGCATACAAAGATTGACACAATGTTTGACAGTGGATCACAAGAAAATTTAATATCTGAACATATAGTTAAGCGATTGGGATTGGGGACATAGGATCATCCAAGACCATACCCATTAGTTTGGATTAATAAATCAACTCATATACATGTCACAAAGCAGTGTCAGTTAAAATTTGCAATTACATCTAGGTACATTGATGAAGTGGAGTTAGATGTGGTCCCAGTAGACATATGCAGAGTTATCTTAGGAAGTCCTTATCTTTATGATAGAGATGCAGTGTTTTACAGAAGAGAACATAAATATCACCTAAAGGAAGAAGGGGTTGAATTTATTGTTAGGGCACATGAAGTCAAATCAAACTTGGATTTAATAATTTGTTACAAATCAAGTTAAGCAGCTAATAAATTCAAGTAAATATGTACTCGTGTTTATTAAGGAACAACATAAGAATGATTGTTTGAAATGTGAGATTCAGTTTATAGATCAATTGGTCAAGGTGGTTAATTCTTTTCCAAGAAATCTTATTCATAAACATGATAAGCAACATGAGATACATTTAATTTCCTATGAACATCTTCTTAAAGACAGAATGAATATCAACTCATTCATTGAACTGAATTCTAGAAACTATCATCATCAGTAGTATATTGTAGGGAATGGTACATGTGAGTCTAATCAGAGACTTGTTTTATATGGTATGTTTATTTTCAGTTTTAGGGGTGCAGGTCAGTATTGGGGAAATTCAGTGTTACATTTCTTTAGTATTGCATCATCATTTCATGCTTTAAAAAGTAATGAAGCCTCTTTTCAAGTGGAGAGGAAGTCTATAACTTTTCATGACAAATCATTTTCGAAAGAAGATCTAAAGTTTCCTTATCATGATTTGAAAACTAATGCATTAAGTGAAAGTGTTAGTCAATGGAGATATCAGTTAATAGACGAAGAAATAGTGATTCAAGTAAATCAACAATTACTTAGATACTTTCAAAGTCAAACTAATTTGCAACAATCTGTAGATCATAGCTGGATGAGTTCTATGCAGCAAATTCACTTAGTAATCAATCAACAAGAAAGTAAATCAAGTCAAGTAATTGATTTGAAGTCAAAATCAAAGGAGTCTTTGAATATTTTAGTTATTCCGGAAAGCAAATTGTTAATACCCATCAGATGTATTGAAAAATGTTGTACAAATATTGTTTTCAAAGATGTTTTTGAATCACTAACTCATGATTCTTCATGGACAAAATTCAATTGCCATGTTGATAACAGGTTGTTTGCCCATCATCGCAAGTTGTTCATACCGCGGATGGAATAAACAGGTCACCGAACCGAAAAGTGCCATAGTCAGCATCATTAGAGTCATCACTTGCAGGTGATTGATCGAATGAATTGGTACATCATCAGGTCAAGGTGGAAAGAGTGGAAGTTCTACCCTCATGGACTATTTTTTTAGTCAAATTTTGTGGTCCAAAAGCTTTCAAGTGGAGAGGAATGATCCACAAGGATCCATTGATTCAAATTGCACAGATATTCAAGTGTTGTCATCAATGTTTAGTGTCATCGTCACTTCAATTTAGCTTCGATAGTGTTGGTTATGATCAGGTTGTTCAGGTAATATGATTTTCACGGTGTTTAGTTGGTATGGGTTTGTACCTAGCTTTCGACTTATGTTCATCGACAATTTCACCAGGACTGGTCAACGACATGTGTTTTTTGTCGTTCGACAAGCAGGATTTGTTGTTGACACAGGAGTCGTCTGTGGCAAAGGTTTGATATGGATTGTCGTCTAAAAGGATAGCTAATGTCGATGATGTATATGGTGTTATGTCGCATTATTGACAAGTTTGTCAACATGCGACAAATGTCGCTAATGTCATTTAGCAACAAATGATTATAAATGGGCGATCATTGTTAAAACCCTAATCCTACATATAGACCTAAACCCTGACTATATTACATTACTACACCTAAAACCATATCGCCTAAGGCCTAATATTCACATTCATTTAAAAATACGTTAAAAGAAACATGTATTATAAATTCAAGACCTACGCCTAAGTCTAAACTTATTTCCTATGCTAAAACCTAACTCTCGGCCATGTTAAAAAAATATAAAACATTGTAAAATATAAAGCACAGACCTAATCGCGTCCATAGACCATAGCGGGACTGAAAGGCATGTGATCACGGTATTGAACCATAAGAGGTTAATAAAACATTGAAAATTACAATGCACACGCCCTAACCACGGAGTCAAACTGCGTCGAAGCAGGTCGAGCATGTGAACAGAACAATGGGGTTACAAGTTGATCTCCACCCTAACCACAGCAAAACCACGGAGCTTACCTAACCACGGACAGGTAGCATGTGAAAGCTACAGGGGATTCACCATCAAGGTTAGCACCGGCAGTCAACCGTTAGCATTCAGCAAAACTGCGAAGTTAGCGCAGCACCGTAACTGTCAGCCAAGACCGTCGGAAGCAGCTGTCACATGCACTGTCTTCTCCTCCATGCAGTTAGCGAAGATCTAATGGTTTCCAGGATATTATATGGTCGAAATTTGGGTTTTATATTGTTAGTTTGTTTAAAAAACTATTGTGATGACCAAGCAATCCAACCTAGGTGTCTCCTAACAACTTGACTGAGGTTCCAACACACATTCTGAAGCAACCAATTCACCTAAAATGCAGTCATAGGAGGTTATCATGTATCCACAGGCCTATAAAGGCAAAATTTCTCTTCATTGATCAAGGAGAGTGGTTTTTAAGTTTCATGTGCAGGTTCTGGAGGGATAGAGGCGATTTTGTTTTCAGAGTTTCGGGAGCATCCGGGGTCGGATTTTGAAACTGTAAGTGGCGTTGGAAAGCTAGTTCAAAGAGCTATCTAATGATTGAGGTCAGAATTTCATGTGTGCAATTTCAGTCTTACTAAATCACTGTGCAATCAGCACCTTCTTCTCATTTCTAATAAAACCGGTTGCCCATCTTGAAAGTGGACCCGGAGACGTAGTCCATCAGAGACGAACTCCGTCATCAATTGGTTGTTTGGTATAACTATGTTTTTACTATTTTCACTTCTGTTATGCATCGATTTTATGTTTAATCAACTGTCGAAAAGTGTTCTGCTCAAGCAGTTTACCTCGATTTCCGTGCTTTCAGTTAACATTCAGCTCCTTAATGGCTAATCAATTCTACATCAGTATTTAGTATATGATCATTTCAGATCATATAATTTGGTATCAGAGCAGGTTGTGTTTGTAGAATGTGTCATTGAATGTTAACCAGGTCTAAGTTGCAACGAGGAGAAGGAATCCTTGAGCATATCGATCCAGAGATTGGAAAGCGACGAGTCGTTCAGAAATCGACCATGTTAGGATCAGATGCAAGTGAAAACACTGAAACAAAGATGAGTGAGGAACAGTTTCAGTAGGCGTTCTTAACCATGCAGCAGATGTTGGGAGAATTGTATGAAGACAAGAAGGCGAGAGATGCTTCTTCTTCAAAGCCATCGAAGAAGGACAAAGGTAAAGGCAAGGTTGATAAACCACCTTCACCTCCATCATCTCCATCATCCTCTTCTTCTTCTTCTTCTTCTTCTTCTTCTTTTTCTTCTTCCAGTGCAGAATCTAAAACGAAAAAGAAACCTAATAAAAGATCTATTTTGAAACTTGATGTTAAATTTCAATTTCCTGTTTATGATGGCGAAATGAATCCTGAAAAGCTATATAACTGGATAAAGCAGTTAGAAGTCTATTGTTGCATTCAGAATATTTCTAGCGATAACACTAAAATTCAGTTAGCTACACTTAGAATGGGGGGAACAACTTTAATCTGGTGGGAAAGTAAAACTCAGCTAGATGTAAAGCATAAAGGAAAAGTCATCTCTTCATGGTCTAAGTTTTTAAAAGCTCTTAGGAAAAAGATCTATCCTTTAAGATACATGCAGCAAGATGTTACTCATTGGTAGCATCTGAGGAAAGGTAAAGGGCATAGTGTTCAGGAGTTTACTCAAGAGTTCAGAAAGAAAGAATTGGCGCTTGGTATTTCATTGGATACACATGAAACTTTGTTAAAACACATCGGCAATTTACATTCATATTTGCATCATACTTTATTGATGTTTAATCCTGATGATTTTGATGAGGTGTGTGTTCAGGGCATACATATTGAATCAGGTGGCAAACTATTCAATTTTTCATTGCAGTCATCCAAAGAGTTGGAAACTAGAGATTCCAGTGACAGTAATGGGAAGAACATTTCGAAGAGAAAGAAACGAGCGATCGTTCAGAAGGAAAGACCTACTTGTTCTCATTGCCAGAGAATCGGTCATGATGAATCGAAGTGCTAGAAATTTCATCCATAACTTAAGCCCAAAAAGTTCCTTAAGGTGAAGGATGAAAAGAAGGCCATTGCAGCAGTCCAGCAAGATCTAGGTTCAGATTCAGGTGATGAAAGGAGGAAAACCGCTATGGTTACGACAGGTAAAACTTCTGACACTTGTTCAAGTTCAAAAACTAATGTATCTTCTTCAAACATAAATCCTTCACATGAGGATGAAAGAGTTGAACTCTTCCACATAAGGATAACTTCTAAGCATACAAAGATTGACACAATGTTTGACAGTGGATCACAAGCAAATTTAATATCTGAACATATAGTTAACCAATTGGAATTGGAGACACAGGATCATCCAATACCATACCCATTAGGTCGGATTAATAAATCAACTCAGATACATGTCACAAAGCAGTGTCGGTGAAAACTTGTAATTGCATCTAAGTATATTGATGAAGTGGAGTTAGATGTGGTCCCAATAGACATATGTGGAGTTTTCTTAGGAATTCCTTATCTTTTTTATAGAGATGCAGTGTTTTACAGAAGAGAACATAAATATCACCTAAATAAAGAAGGGGTTGAATTTATTTTTAGGGCACATAAAGTCAAATAAAACTTGGATTTAATTGTTATAAATCAAGTTAAGCAGCTAATAAATTCAAGTAAATATGTACTCATGTTTATTAAGGAACAACATAAGGATGATTGTTCGGAATGTGAGATTCAGTTTATAGATCAATTGGTCAAGGTGGTTAATTATTTTCCAAGAAATCCTATTCATAAATAGGATAAGCAACATGAGATACATTTAATGTCCTATGAACATCTTCTTAAAGATAGAATGAATCTAAACTCATTCATTCAACTGAATTCTAGAAGCTATCGTCATCAGCAGTGTATTGTAGGGAATGGTACATGTGAGTCTAATCAAAGACTTGCTTTAGATGGTATGTTTATTTTTAGTTTTAGGGGTGTAGGTCAGTATTGGGGAAAGTCAGTGTTACATTTCTTTGGTATTGCATCATCATTTCATGCTTTAAAAAGTAATGAAGCCTCTTTTCAAGTGGAGAGGAAGTCTATAAGTTTTCATGACAAAGCATTTTCGAAAGTAGATCTAAAGTTTCCTTATCATGATTTGAAAACTAATGCATTAAGTGAAAGTGTTAGTCAATGGAGATATCAGTTAATAGAAGAAGAAATAGTGATTCAAGTAAATCAACAATTACTTAGATACTTTCAAAGTCAAACTAAGTTGTAGTAGTCTTTACATCACAGCTAGATGAGTTCTGTGCAGCAAGTTCACTTAGTAATCAATCAACAGGAAAGTAAATCAAGCCAAGTAATTGATATGAAGTCAAAATCAAAGGAGTATTTGAATATTTCAGTTATTCCGGAAAGTATATTGTTAACACCCATCAGATGCATTGAACAAATTTCTACAAATACTATTTTCAAAGATGTTTTTAAATCACCAACTCATGATTCTTTGTGGAAATAATTCAATTTCCATGTTGATAACAGGTTGTTTGCCCATCGTCGCAAGTTGTTCATACTATGGATGGAAGAAACAGTTCACCGAATATAAAAGTGCCATATTCAACATCATTAGAGTCATCACTTACAGGTGATTGATCAAATGAATTGGTACATCATCAAGTCAAGGTGGAAAGAGAGGGAGTTCTACCCTCATCGACTATTTGTTTAGTCAAACTTTTGTGGTCCAAAAGCTTTCAAGTGGAGAGGAATGTTCAAGGGTAGTTGGTGTCGACGATGTATATGGTGTTACGTCGTATTGTCGACAAGTTTATCAACATGTGACAAATGTCGCTAATGTCTCTTAGCGTCGAATGATTGTAAATGGGTGATCATTGTTAAAACCCTAATCCTACATATAGACCTAAACCCTGACTATATTACATTACTACACCTAAAACCATATCACCTAAGACCTAATATTCACATTCATTTCAAAATACATTAAAAGAATCATGTATTATAAATTCAAGACCTATGCCTAAGTCTAAACCTATTTCCTATGCTAAAACCTAACTCTCAGCCATGTTAAAACAATATAAAACATTGTAAAATATAAAGCATAGCCCTAATCGTGTCCAAAAACCGCAGCGGGACCACAAGGCATGTGATCACGATATTGAACTGTCGGAGGTTAATAAAACATTGCAAATTACAATGCACAAGCCCTAACCGCGGAGTCAAATTGCGTTGGAGCAGGCCGAGCATGTGAATAGAACAACAGGGTTAGCTTTTGATCGCCTCCCTAACCGCAACAGAACCACAAAGCTGACCTAACCGTGGACAAATAGCATGTGAACATTGTGGGGGATTCACCGTCAGGGTTAGCGTCGGGTAGTCAACCGTTAGCATTCAACGGAACTGTGAAGCTAGCGCAGCACCATAACCATTAGCCGAGACTGTCGGAAGCAGCTATCACATGCATTGTCTTTTGCTCCATGCAGTTAGCGAACAACTAACCGTTTCCAAGATATTATATGGCCGAAATTTGGGTTTTATATTGTTAGTTTGTTTAAAAAACTATTGTGATGAACAAGCAATCCAGCCTAGGTGTCTGCCAACAACTTGACCGAGGTTCCAACACACATTCTGAAGCAACCAATTCACCTCAAATGCATTCAGAGGAGGTTATCATGTATCCACAGGCATATAAAGGCATAATTTTTCTTCATTGATCAAGGAGAGTGGTTTTTAAGTTTCATGTGCAAGTTCTGGGGGGATATAGGCGATTTCGTTTTCAGAGTTTCGGGAGCATTCGCGGTCGGATTTGGAAACCGTAAGTGGCATTGGAAAGCTAGTTCAGAGAGCTATCTGATGACAAAGGTCAAAATTTCCTATGTGCAAACTTAGTCTGACTAAATCACTGTGTAATCAACACCTCCTTCTCATTTCTAATAAAAATAGTCACCCATCTTGAAAGTGGACCGAGAGACGTAGTCCATCAGGGAAGAACTCCATCATCAATTTGTTGTCTGGTATAACTGTGTTTTTATTGTTTGCACTTCTGTTATGCATCGATTTTATGTTTAATCAATTGTCGTAAAGTGTTCTACTCAAGCAGTTTAGCTCGATTTCTGTGCTTTCAGTTAACATTCAACTCCTTAATGCCTAATCAATTATACATCAGTATTTAGTTTATGATCATTTCAGATCAGCGAGGATATGATCCTTGAAGGATTCCACTAATTTGGTTGGTCTTTACTGATCCATAGTTGGTGTCACATTTGGTCTCAAAATTTTATGTGGTGTTGTTGAGTTCTAAGTGGCATTTACTTGTGTTGCAAATCTCTGTTGGCCGGCATGAATTTGAGGTCTCTAGTGTGAGTCGCAAGGTAGAAAGCCATCTATCTTATTGGAAGACAATGAATGCGATAATATTTGATAGGAATCTTTTTTATGATGTTTTTTCAGAGAGTCCATTTGGAAGTATTTTTGGGCTGGGTAATATTTTTTATTCCAGTAGTATTTTTGAGTCTGAAGAATTATTTGATAAACATAATGGTTTTATTGTTGAGCAGTCTATTTCACATGATCTTGCAATCACTCAGAGAAAAACTTGTTTTTCCCAAAACCCAACTGTTAGAAATTTGATTGGATTTACTTCTAAGATGGCTACCACATTGGAGGATACGACCATGGATGTTGTTCAGAGGTCACTCATGTTCGAAGATGACTGCATTTTGGTGGCTCCTCATGGAAAGTGGGGAGAGCATGAATTGGATTATCTTGTTTTCATTGTTCGGGATCTTGCCTTGCATTCCAATCTAGAAGAGGTTGTTAAGTACGTAAGCAAAGAGAAGTTGAAGGAGCTCATAAGGGAAGCAAGAAAGGTGAAGATGAAACTGCATCAACAAATGAACAAGCATGGACCCTTTAGCAAGAAGGCAAAAATGAAAGATGTGTTATCAAATCGTGTGTTGTAGAAAATCCAGATTATGTTGTAAGCCTAGCTGAGACTTAGACCAACAGGCATGTCAATTAAGAGTATGCTTACAGTGTCTTATGTATTGTGCTATAGTGTATTTTTTGTGTTTGTCATATGGTTGGAATTAAGGGGGAGTGTTGGAAAACATTAATTCCAACCACTGTGTGCATTCAATGCGTTGTCTAGTTTCTGTCTAGTTTCTTCTGGTTTCTTCTGGAGAGTTCAAGAAAGGGTTTCGAGAGTTCAGTTAGCTTCCTGAGGAAGCCATCACCACCGACATTCGAGAACCTTCATCACCGTGTATAAAATCATTATTTGGCAATGTGAAATCTAAGCTTGTGTGTTTGTGTTCAATTTTGTGTCTACGTTCTCTGTTAAAAACAACTCTTACTCTAAGAGCACCATGACATGCAATCGTGGATGTTTGGTATAGTGGCACTGTCCTAGGTTTTCCCTACATTGCGTCTTCAACCATACGTCAGTGCTTCTAAGGTGCAATCCATGATCATTTTTTACAATCATGGTTGGTTCTCATATTTTCTCATATCTAAAATTAGTTGTTTTAGGGTTGACAAATTTAGTCCATGATAAAGTGTAGGAAAGAGGACTATACACGTTAAAATGCCATGCGTAAAGTAACCATGGGAGGTGAAGCCATATGAGATAATAAGGTAAGATTATGTTATTATTTAGGTTTGTTTTTAACAAAAACATGTTTGTGTATTTTTTTAATATAAAATTTAAACATAATTAGATTGATAATTAATTAGATAGTTGTGGTTTATTTTGGAATAAGGATTTTAGGTTAATAAATAAATATATAAAATAATTAATTGTATTTTATAATTACTTATGTTTTAGCTTGTTTATCTATGTTGGATAACAAGTTTATTATCTTGCTATTTTTTTTTATCAATTTGTGTTGGAGCTTGAGCACATGTGTGAATCTTAGAAACTTCTTTTACCAGAATTTTGGATGCGGGGTACAAGCCTCCAAGATTTACATGCTTTCTATTTGTTTAACCAAGCTCCAAAAGATTTGGTTCCTGAAGACCACAATCTAAGCCACTTTTGGTACCAATTCAACAAACTTGTGGATTTTTACAAGTAGTGTAGAAGTTTTTGACAAGGAAACATCAAGCAAAGAGAACTTTAAAAAGTTATTTAATTGCATGATAATTATAGTGTAGATAGCATGTTTTATATTTATGATTCTTATTATGATTTGTATATGAAATGAATAAATATGAATTATCACTAGAAAATCAACAACATTGTGCATGTTTCTTCTATGTTATTATTTCCTCAGCTACTGCTTTAATGGGTTTCCATTACAATCTGCCTTACATTCCCATTGCAACATGTGTTGCAATTACTAGTAACAAACAAATAACACAAAGTGCAACAACATTCCCATTGCAACATGTGTTGCAATTACTAGTAACAAACAAATAACACAAAGTGCAACGAGCATGTCATAGGTGGTTTTTATTATTCGCTTCGACAAGGATGGATTTTATTATTCACTTTGACAGAGGGAGGATGCCGACCTTTGATTTGCCAGGTGAGATGGACAATGACGTCTTACATTTCTTTCCCTCCTCGTACCGGAACATGAAACTTTTACAAAGTTGTCAAATACAATTTGAAATTTTAGAAAGCCGTCAAGATCTTTACTTGATATTAAGAAACGAGCCAGGATGACTTTGTTTTGAAATTCCAACCCTGATGATAGGTGAAGCAATATGAGATAATAAGGTAAGATCATGTTATTATTTAGATTTGTTTTTAACAAAAACATGTTCCTGTATTTTTTAATATAAAATTTAAAATAATTAAGTTGATAATTAGTTAAATAGTTGTGGTTTATTTTGGAATAAGGTTTTTAGATTAATAAATAAATTATATAAAATAATTAATTGTATTTTATAATTATTTATATTTATGTTGGATAACAAGTTTATTATATTATTTTTTTTTAATCAATTTGTATTGAAGCTTGAGCAATATGTGTAAATCTTAGAAAATTCTTTTATCATAGTTTTGGATGTGGGGTACAAGCCTCCAAGATTTACATCCTTTCTAGTTGTTATTATTGGAGTTGTCTATAATGCGACTTTTTGAGATTCCGGTGACGGAATCCGGCGGAAGAAATTGAGATGAAATCATGATTTGTTGCAGTTAAAATGGTTTTTTAACTGCATATTCGGATTCAGCACCCTGAAAAACCCCTGGGACGCTTTCATTGTGCAGAAACTAGTTATCAAACTTCGATTTCAATAAATTACTGCCGGATTTTCACCGGAAAAAATCGCCGGAAAGGCTTTCAAAAAGTCGCGTTAAAGACTACGGCGTTATTATTTCGTAAGCTACTGCTTTCCTATTACAACATAACATGTGGTGCAATTACCAGTAACAAACTGTCACAGGTGGTTTTTATTATTCGCTTCGACAAGGGTGGTTTTATTATTCGCTTCGACAGAGGGAGGATGCCGACCTTTGATTTGCTGGGTGAGATGGACAATGACGTCTTGCATTTCTTTCCCTCCTCATACCGGAACGTCAAACTTCTCGCCTGGTTTAAAGTATGTGAGCATATACACTATCTCCCGCATGCTGGGTCTGTGTGCAGGGTGCTCCTGTACGCAGAGTAGAGCCACCAACAACATATGCATCGCCTCCTCCTTGGGAACGCTGTGGAGCCTGGGATCTATGATCTTCATAACTTCTTCTCTTTTCCAATTGGTTGTCTTCTTCACCCACCCTGTGATGTTCATGCCCTCTTCATATTCCCTTTCATCCACTGATTTCTTGCCACTAAGCAGCTCAAGCAGAACGACTCCGAAGCTGTACACATCGCTTTTTTGGTCCACGTTCAGTGTGTACCCGTACTCTGTGTAAATTCAATGATTAAAGTTTCGTTGAGTATTAAATGAGATTGAAAGTTGCATGAACTGCTATGCACAGTAAAAACTTCAGACGACCCTCTACTAAAATTGGCTATTGACGAATGCAGATGAACACAGAAAATGAAACAGCAATTTACCTGGAGCTATGTAGCCAAAGGTACCTGCCACTGAAGACATGCAATCTGAGGCAGCCGAATGACACAAGATCTTGGCGAGTCCGAAATCTGCAACATGGGCTTCAAAGTTCGAGTCAAGAAGAATATTGTTGGATTTCACGTCGCGATGAAGAATAGGCGGACTGCAATCATGGTGAAGATGGCACAAACCCTTAGCAGCTTCCAGTGCGATTTTGTATCTAGTTTGCCAATAGAGATGTCCGCCATTGTTTCCATGAAGCAGCTCCCCCAGGCTTCCATTAGTCATGTATTCATACACCAGAAGATTAGTGTCGTGGTTGGAGATAATGGCCAACAATCTGACTATGTGTCGATGGCGGATTTTTCCCAGTGTCTTGATCTCTGCAGAGAAACCACGATCATTTGAAGAGGCTGTAGTACCCATTAATTTCTTCACCGCAATTTGTTGGCCATCGGGCAAGATACCTCTATACACAACTCCGGCTCCTCCTTTGCCGATGATGTTCTCTTCTTTGATGCATTCCAACACATCACCACTCCCAAAGTTGAGATCGTGGAAGGCGGTCATACTCCAGGACCTGGCGTCGTTTTCTTTCTTGATGGCTGTTGCCTTGGATTTGACTGCCCAAAAAATTAACACTAGAGAGCAGAAGAGTAAAAATACCATAGCTGAGAGACCTGAAAAAAGTCCAACCTCGAGGTGTGCTAACCCACAACGGCCCAATTGCGATCCGCATAAGTAGGGGTTCCCTGCAAACAAGCTTTTATTGAAATGTGAAAACAGGCTGCCCTCGAGAACATGGCCGGAAAAATTGTTATAAGAAAAATCCACATAGGTCAAACTACGCATGTTCTGCAATTCTTTGGGAATGCTTCCGTTCAAGCGATTTCTGGATAGGTTCAGATAGTACAGATTCATTGTGGTGATTACCAATGGGATGGGACCGTTGAATTTGTTCTGGCTAAGATCAATGTGATGGAGAAAAGTACAGTTGCTAATCTCCCCAGGAATCATACCAGAAAGCCAATTTTTGCTGAAATCAATCTTCTCGATCTTCCCCAATCGACCAATCTCCTGCGGCACATTGCCTGTTAATTTATTTCCATTTACGAGAAGCTGCCGCAAATCTGATAACTTACTAATCTCCTTAGGAATCATGCCAGAAAGCCTATTTTTGCTGATATCGATATGTTCAATCTTCTCCAATTGCCCAATCTCTGGCGGAACATTACCTGTTAATTGATTTCCATCGATTAGAAGAAATCCCAAATCAAATAACTTACCAATGGACGAAGGAAGAAAGCCACTAAGACGATTATTGGAAATACTCAGCCACCATAGCCTGGAGGATACATTAATTTTTTTCTCAGGTATACTCCCATTCAGATAATTGTTCTGCAATTGGATTGAAAACAGCATGGGTAAGTATAGCAAGCCAGCAGGAATTGAACCAGTCAAATAATTTTGCCCCATGAGGATTGTCTTCAGGGATTTGCATGCGCCCAGAGACTCAGGAATCGGGCCGGAGAATAAATTGTTTTCTATAATTAACTTCGCGAGCCTTCCACCCTTGCAGAGATTTGGAGGGATGGGACCAGTTAGTTTGTTGCAAGAAACATTCACTTCCAGTAGCTTTCCACTAATGCCGAGTTGCTGAGGGAGGGAACCTGTGAAATTGTTTTTCAAAAGACACAAATTCTCCAAATTTGGCAAGTCTCCAACGAAAGATGGAATCCCGCCATCTAGTCTGTTCACGGACAGAGACAGCGTTCTCAACTCTTTTAGCTCCGAGAATTCCACGGGTATTCCACCAGAGAGATTATTATAGGTTAGATCCATGACTTTTAATCTCGAAAGATGCCCCAGCTGAGGAGGAATAGGACCAGTGAGGCCACTGGAGATCAAATACATCGTTTCCAGATTTTTCAGACCACCAAGCTGAGAGGGAATTGCACCGCTAAGATCACCACAATGGGACATATCGAGATGTACAAGCTGCTTGCTCAAATTCCCAATCTCGGGAGGAATCTGACCATCAAATGCATTGAATCCCAAATAAAGCTCTTTCAAATTTGCCAGTTTTCCAAGCTCTACTGGCAATCTACCACCTAGATTATTTCCATCCAATCCAAGATATTCTACATTTTTCAGTTTCCCATACTCACCAGGTATGCTGCCCGAAAAGTAATTATCTCCGAGATCAAGATACCTGAGCTTAACGAGATAGCTCAAGTCCAGTAGCAATGGCCCGGAGAAATTGTTGACAGAGACGTCGAGGACCTCTAAGTTCCTCAATTTCGTTAGGTTGGAGGGGAGGCTTCCATTGAAAATGTTTCCGGAGACGTCTAGTGAAAGGAGGGCTGGCAGATTTGTGACCTGAGTGGGGAATGGGCCTGAAATACCCATGGAAGAGAGAGTTAGATTCACCACTTGACCCATACGGTCACATTGGACGCCACTCCATGAACAATGAGTGGTGTAATTGGAGGGTCTCCAGCTGTCTAATGCATGATGAGGATCAATTATTTGTGCTTTCATTGAAATAAGCACTGCAGCATCTCCATGGAATGAAGAATTGGGGAAAGCAGATGATGGGTCTAGAAACAAGGCAAGGAGGAAAACAGACAAGTGCAAGGCAAGTTTTGGCAGTCTCATCTTCTAATGGATAATCAGCTACAATATTGTCACTGCAACAGCAAAGAGGTCCAACAACTACAATCTAAAATCATGAAATTAACACAGGGAAAAACCAAGATGGTGTAAACCTAACCAATAGTTTCTGTAAAAAAGCAGAAATGAATGGGAGAAGAGGCGTGGTAAGAACAAAACGAGAAGGAGATGCTGACCTGCAGTCGAAAGAGAACCACCTGAGAACAGTAAACGTGAGTTCACCGGAGATACCCGAAATCAATGTCCAGATACGCGTATATATAGATAGATGTGGTGGGCATAAAACAACAAAGCCGTCGGGGGCTAAGAAAAGCACAAGTCAATAATATGAAGCGATTTTTCAACAGAAATACCGTCCATCGCAGGTTTTGGAATTTCGTTTTCGTGCTGTTCTTCGCAGGGTTTTTGAATTGCAAAACACCTTCACAGGTTCTGGCAAATCGTCACTCGTCAAATTTTTCCGAGTATTTCTCGCTTTCAAAGTCCATCTCCGATTATTTCTCGCTTTTCAAAGTCCATCTCCGACTATTCCTCTTTCGGCGGAGCGTGACGCGACCATGACCGGTAAGTTTCTAAGACCATTATTACAGTATGAAGACAAATAATTACAAGTAAAGACCTGAGTTATTTGTGTTTTCAGGAGAAAAAATACGCTATCTTTTATATATATATATATAAAAGAGAGAGTACATATACATGGATTTTAGTTTTTTTCTGATTTTTTTTATTTTTTCATATGAATAGATATTTTATCACTATTAGTGGCAAGTTGGAACTAAAAACTAAAAAAACTACCACTTACATTATGTTAATTAGATCTTTTCAAAAGAAATATCCTAATTATAGTCATAAACACTTCTTCAAAAAAGCATATTATCTATATCATGTCAAAATCTAAAATTAGAGAAATGAGGAAATATGAAAACTCTTAGAGTCAGCCCTATGGTCTTGAATGCATAAGGCATAGTAGATGATTCTAGTTGTTCCAGTTATACCTCTTTTTGAAAGCATATATGTAGTGTTATTTTGCTCTCAGAAAATGTGTGCATAAGAGATATGATGAAAAGAGCACTCTAAGGAATGAATGTGCTTCATCTAGTATGATATTAGGGGAGGCTGAAAACAATTGAGTCTTTTTATACAATCAATGTAATCTTGAATTCCCAAATACATGTATGTCTTTGATGTAAATCCATTGAGCCAAGTATAGGAGACCCCAAAGTGCAATGATTTATGTCTAATTATTGGTACCCGTGCCACCTTCTTACCAAAAATGAAAAAAATGTCCAGGTTCCCTAACAATGAGGGCTCCACATCCATAATGAGTATTGTTGCATGCACCATCAAAGAAACCAATCGGAAACTTTTGCCAAACATCCTGTGTAATAATCTGTCTTGGTTTGTAAACATGCTTCATGTGACCTATCTCAGAAAAATATGTCGCCATCGCCAATACAGATTGTCTAATGTCCACCTTCTTATGTTCAAAGATCGTGTTGTTCCTGCACCTCCATATGCCCCGAGATGATGTAAAAAGGTAAGGAACATAACTCATGTTGAGTAGTAAACCATAATTTGAAACAAGCCTCCAAGTTGAGATGTGTCCAATGCCCATCAATCTAAAATATATTAAGTACAGAATGCCAGATTTCTGCAATGATAGGACAGTTGATAAGGAGATTAGAAACATCCTTTGAATTAAGCATACAAAATGGGCAGATGTCTAGACCATAGTAGCCTCTAAGAGAGAGATTACTCCAGGTGAGCATTTTTTCATGTAGTGCCAACGATCCAAAGCATTTTAGTTTTAATGGAAACTCCCACTTCCATATCTTATGCAACTAGTTAGGTGCCTCAATAGTTGAAAGTGAATTGGTGATTTGTTTATTTTTTTTTTCCAAGGAAAAAAAAACGGTAACTTTTTATTAAAAAGATAATGAAAAGTTACACTAGCAGATGCAATGAAGCATTCCGTATGCAGCCACAAGGGCCCGAGTGCTTTCGCACCCCACGCAACGTTAGTGAACTAACGTGCACAAAGAATAAAAAAAGAGAAGAGAGGAATGAGAAAGAGAGGGGCAGAAAAACTGAAAACCGGCAGTGAGTAGGACTCACGCATCAGGTTTTTCTCCCCTTTTTCTTTTCGACCTTACGCCACTCTCCTTGAGAGGGCTCGATCGAAGCAATAACTAACTGTGTCTCTGTATTCTGTGGACCAGGTTCTTTGTCTGAATCTGAAGTGTCTGAGTGGTGGTGCCGTTTGATGCCTCCTGTACTAGGATCCATGCGTGTCTCCACTGCCTTGTTGTCTGATGAAGTTCTTTTCTGATTCTCCATTTCTTGTGCTACCTCAGTTTTCTCTGCTGGGAGTTCTTCCTCAGCTGCTTCCGATTCTTCGTCCTCTGAATCTGGGTGAGGAAAGTGCCATCCTTTTCTCTGCTTCCCTTGCTGCTTCTTTTTATTCTTGGCTTCTGGACATGAGCTTTGTAAGTGTCCTGTCTGCCTACAGATCCTACATCTGAAAGCGGTGTTTTCATAATCTAAAACCTGCAACCAGTTCTGTTGTTTGTAAATCAAACTTATATTTTCCGGCAGCCCTTTACTTAAATCTACTTCCACACAGATACGTGCGTAGGTGTAGATCCTTTCATCGATCCTTTCCAGATCTGTTTTGATGTATTTCCCTATGTTGTTCCCAATGCCCTCCAGCACTCGTTCATCCCAAAAGTGCAAAGGGAGATTGTGAAGTCTAACCCAGACTGGCATTTTAGTTACAGTCATTTTATTTGGGTCGAAATCAGGGAACCATGGGGTCACAAACAGCCCCGACGTTCCCCAAAACCATGGCCCGGCACTGATGACTGTATCTCTGACTTCCTTGGATGTAAATCTTACTATGAAGAAACCCTTTGAGCATAAATGAATATCACATTCCATGGTCCAGCTGGTGAAGATCCAATGGAAAAGATCCATAGGTTTGGGCCAGAAACTGTTGAAACGGCAAATTAGAGCTTGCGTTTCATAGGACTTGACGAAATCATCAAGCCCTGAAGAATCTAAGTTTAACGCTGGGGTTTGCTCTGACTGATCCACTATGTATGGCTTGGGCATGTGTCCGCCTTGATCTGGAGCGAGCCCTGAATTCCTGCTGCCCTGTAAGATGTTTTTGTAGGATCCCTTTGGTTGATGTTGGGCTGCAGTTTTTTTTCCCTTGTTCCCCCCTGTGGGGTTTGTTTGTCCCTGAGGCAGAGCCCCCCCTCTTAATCTGAGATTTAAGGTAATGGTTGAACCTGGCCCAATCTCGTAACTTTCCAACGATCTGCAGTCTTGAAGGGACCACCTTCCACTGACCAGGTGCTGGGCCTGAACTGGGTATCCCATTTCTGCCCTTATTTGATTTTTCAGATGCATGGAGGTGTCTTCTGCATGAACCCATACTAAACAAGTTTTCCCCTGAGGGGGTTTAATCAGAATCTGAAAACAAGTATTTGTTACCTGCTCTGGCTGATGGCGTAGTTTCAGATCTGGCTCCGTTTTGGTTCGTTTTCCCTTATGCATGACTAGATCTGCAGAAACTCTGCCCGATCTAGGGTTGATGTCATCGTTCTGCCGCCTGGGATCAAGCTGTATTCCCAGATCTGGCCTCCTATTACGCAGATCCCTCCAAATGTTGGCTCGTTTTTGGATTCGGAGTTCCATTTCCAGGGCAGCGGCCTCGATCCCATAGACTGCACTGACCGCCGCTCCAAGATCTCGCTCTCCCCGAAAAAGGACTTCCAGATCAGACCATAGCAGAGGTCGATCTGTCAATCCGACTGTAGGGGAGTGCATTACGCTGGATCTATGAACCGATCCTCGGATCATTGGCACTGGTGCCTGGACAGAGCTCGACGGCGGTTGCTTGGACCATTGGTTTGCTTGATCTGCGTCACAAAGCTGCAGATCTGAGTTCTGTCTTGCAAAAAATTTCATAGCTCCTCCATTCCTTTTGCCGGGACTGAGATTGACCCTTCCGCTTCCTCCATTGTTGCCTGAGCCAGCGCCATCGCAGAGCTCGGTCGCGTACACCTTCGCGTAAACCCTCGTCATCGCTCCTCCGGCGAATTGGTGATTTGTTTATAAATATCACAGATTGCAATTTGGCTCTAGTGAGTATTATTGACCCCAGTCACCCTGTCTGACTCTTCAGTGAGATAAATCCCAGCAGTCTCAACCTGTCTAATGTATAGATCCCATTCTGTAGCCAAAAACCACGAAAGTTCAATGTCTTCTGCCTGAAACCAAGATTGAATATGTAGAGATGAAACCCTATTTGAACAATATGAGAGAAAAGGAACATACCTCTACCGTGCAGATGTTGGAGTAGAGGAGCCCAGAAGACCTTTTATGAGATCTAAGCCAACCTTTGTCTTGTTGTCATTGCCCACCTCCTAACAAAGATCCGCAAAAAGCCAGTGTTGTTTCCTCATCAAACTTCACAAGATGTTCCTCATCATACTTCATTATACTTCGCAAGTTATTTATTAATGCATATTTTAGAAAGTTCTATTTGATGTGTTTTATGTTTTGGACAGTTTTTTTATGATAGTAAGTTTGAGTTCTAAATTATCCACAATTCAAATGCTCAAAATTCTTGAGATGACTGAATATATATATATATATATATATATATATATATATATATATATATATATATATAACGACAAAAATTAAGATTTGAGTGAAAAAAAAATATGCTAGATTTCCACCAAAAACTTCAAAATATAATATGTGTTTAGACAACACTTGTAAAAATATCTAATTTCGCCTATGTAAACAATAATCATTGTTTATATTATATTAAAAAAATTACTTTTTATAATTTGTATATTTTAAATTTTCTATGTTTGGGAGAATTTTTGCATAATTTCTACTATAATTTGTCTAAAATTTGGTGGAGATTTCTTGGAATCATAAATTGGAATTGTGAATTCTCCACAATTCAAATGATCAAAAAATTTCAAGGTATTGAATATATATATATATAATCAAAAACTCCTTTTAAACAACAAAATTAAAATTTCACTGAAAACTAATTGGTACACTCCTACCAAAAACTCCAAAATATAACATGCATTTAAACAACACTTTTAAAAACCTCTCATTTCTCTTATATAAACAATAATCAATATTTATATTATATCTTTTCATTTAAATATATCTTTTAGCTAATAAAAAATTATAATATCACCACAATTATATCATCAAATTTTAATTAAAAAACCAAAATTTATTAGATTGAAATTTTATCATTGTTCATATATGTGATGATAAATGATTTTATATATAGTAATTTGGAATTTATATTAAATTGAAGAAAATGATTTTAATAATAATATTATTAAAATTATATATTAAAAAAATTAATAAAAATAATTGAATTAAAAATTAAATATATATATATATATATATATATATATATATATATATATATATATCAAAGTTATAAGTTGTTTGAGATGAAATTAGTAAATATTTATTTTATAATTTTTTTTAAATGTATTTGATTTTAATTTTTCTAAAATATAATATAATATTAATTTAATTATTTTTATGAAGAAATAGAAAATATTAATATTTTATTAAAATAATTTTATTTTAAAATAATATAATTTTCAAAAGTTTAATGTTCTAAGTCTAGATTTACTAAATTCTAGTAGGGATAAAATTTCAACGGATTTGATCACTTTAGATGTTTGGTAGATTTGGAGTTAAGATGGATATAGGTTGAATTAATTATTAATTATAATTATAATTATATTTTTAGTGTATTTAAATCTAGTTGAAATGTTAAATAGGACATTACAATATCTCTACCATACTTGATTTGAGAATTTTATGTTTTTTTTTAATGTTTAACAACACATTACATGTTTTTTATGTTTCTATTTTATTTTTTTAACAAGTAATTACATGTTTAAGACAACATCTCTACCATGAACCCTCTTAGCTCAATTATTTTCATTATTGTTTTGGGTAAGGTTAGACACTTTATATTAATTTTCAAGAAAAAAAATATGTTTGTCTTTCACAAACCACTTAGGAAAACCTCGACCTATAGATGAGTGTTCTTTTGAAGATTGTTTCACGGTTAAATAAGAACTCTTCCCATAAGGTTTTTCATATGCTAATAAAGGTTGATTGCCTCCATAGAGTAGGTTTGGTAACACCAAGTTGAAGTAGTAATTTCCAGGATTAATTGCCTGGTTTCCCTTTCAACATGGTGGTCATGGATAAATCAATGGTCATGACATCCTTCCTCTTCAACCTTAGTGATCTGGAATCACTTCTGAATAATGAGCCACAGCTCATCGAGCCACCATCTAAGCTCAGGGTTGCTAAGAAGATAGAGGATGGGAATCCAAACTCATAGAGGGGGGAGCTCTGTTGTTTCTCCCTCACTTTCATCCCACAAATATTCCGCACTAAGCTATAGAATGAGGGGAGAGAGAGCAGATAAGACAAGAACCATAACAAATAGGATCAACCTAAAGGAAGGATGAGGGAGCGATACAAGAAATAAAAGGGAAAATCAAGTTCTCGAAGAAAAAGACTTTGAGCCAAAACAAAAAAGGTACGATAATTCAATTGGAAATGGAGGAATAGGAGACGCTCTCAAGTGACCAAGAGATTGGAATGAGAGCCAACAAACTACAAAGAAAAATTTAAGACTTGGAATAGAGGAAAAACTTGATAAGTAAAATCCAATAATCAATCAAATTAAGTGAAACCAAACCTTTGAATCTCTTGAAGTCCAAGCTTGGAACCAAAGATACTAAATCCAAAATCTCCACTTTTAACCCACATACCCGAATTAAGCCATTAAACCTGAAAATAGGGACATACTTCATGAGAAAATGCTTTGAATTAGCCACCCAAAACGCTATGACCACTAAGACCCCAGGAAAAGAGGATCCAATTAAAGCACCTTAAAAAGTAAAGAGTAAGCCCTAAGTAAACCACAAAAAAATTAAATAACTCACAAAATATCTTCCATGTCACAACTTCCACCAAATAATAAACCAATTTAAACCATCCTCCCAAGACTTCCTTCACCATTCTAAGTGAGTGATAATTCCACCATTTTGCCATCAAAATCCATCATAATTATGCTATTTTGAAAATTGAAAACAACATTCAAATCAAATTATCCTCCCATAATTTCTTTCATACTAAACTCAATTATAAGACAAATCTGTCACATCATTTAATTTAGATACTACCTCCATCATTTAATGCCATGGCTCTCTCTCCTATCCATGCAAAGATTCAAATCACAATTCTAAACATTATTTTATCATTAATATTAATATTAATATTAATAAAATAAAAATAAAATAAATTTTTTTATTAGTCTTATTATTAAAATAAAAAATTATTACTAAATATTTAGCCCGCGCCTAAAAAATAAAGAGAAAACGGGGACAAAGAAGATAATAAATGGTTTTTATAAGAGACTCCGCGAAAACTACCAATGCGGAGATTTTACATCGAATTACAGAGTCCGTGGAATAAAACGTGAAATGGTGTCACTTTAACCGGGCTGTGAAAAAATTAAGTTCATGGTATTTTCTCGTTGCGTAGGTCAAAATGTAATTTGAATGGAAATTATAATAAGGTTGTTTAAATGAATTTATAAAATTTATTATAAATATATTCAAAACAGTTTAAGAAAAAGTATTTTTAAGCTATTAATCAAAACTTTAAAATACTTTTAATTATATATAATAAGAAATAGATTGTAATACTCTCATTGATTGTAAATACATGTTGAGTTCTTTTTATTTCCTTTTCAATGTTTAAGCTTAGCGAAAAGCCTAATTGAAATTGAAATTTTGATGATTAAAGTTTTATATTTATTTTTATCTTAGAAAAAGAAAATTAAGGGAATTTTGGAATTTATTGGAAAGAATTTTAGATAATAAAAAAATTACTAGATAGTTAGAAGTTAGTTACCTCTTTTTATGAGATAAAAGATTATGTCAAAAAGAAAAGAGTCGACGGAAGGGAGAAGGAATTGAAACTTGTACAGGACATTGTGAGCATGAGGCAGGACATTGCATATTAGGTGTTCTTGAGCCGGACAGAGAGCTAGTGGAAGCGTCAAGACTCATATAAGTCTATGAGTTTTGGGTTGGACCTTGGGGTCTTGTTGCTTATGAAGTAATCTTATTGGGGTTACACAGAAAGAACATCTTAGGTGTTAGGTCGGAATGGTCGTTATTATATATATAGATATAATAACGACCATTCCGACCTAACACCTAAGATGTTCTTTCTGTGTAACCCACACACACACACAGACACACAAACACACACACACACACATATATAAAGTGTACATTAACTCAGAATTGTTAACCCTAAGAAGAGTATCCAAAGAAGTTCCATTATTTACAAATAATTAACAATATGAACAAGTTTTAACAAAAAAACCCTTGTAATTCTAAGGGGCCGTGTCGTAAAACCCTATGGGATATTAGGGACAGAGGTAACAAAACTATTAAAAAGAAACTGGTGTCATAGTCACTATAAGTCCAGAAGAAAGTCCTTGATGAGGATAGAGGAAAAATTTGTGCACCTGAGAAATAAATCCATGTGTAAGGTTGAAATGTTGAGGTGACCAATTCTCCCACCTCAAAGAAAAGATTCGGTAACCCAACAGGAAGCGGAGCGAATATTCTACCTGTGTATAACCCTGGATCGAGAGAAAGATAAAATTAAACACTCTAAAGGTGAGTACCATAAAATAAAAACTAAGGCACAAAAGTAAAATCCTCCAGTTAATACATGATGATAACCCGACGCCAAGCTGGAAAATTGCACTCTAAAAGGGAAACTAGGAAGAATTGTTAGGAAACAAATCCATGTAACCCTAATTGTTCTTTAAAGCATAGTGAAATTGTAAGACAAGAGGGATTTTTACCTGGAAATAAAAGTGGAATCATGTGACCTAAGGGCCTAAGGAACCTTACCCATCTTCATCATCGCTAAACCTACAAATCTAAAACAAAAAGGGGAAACTCAATTCCACAAGAAAACCCTGAAGGAACAAATGAAATACAACGAGAAGATTCATTGTAACTCACCTAATAGCAAGGCTTGAAGAAAATGTGCTCGAAATAGGGTTTGTTGCAGAGGCCTCTCGACAAGTCGTGACATGCAAATGATCCGAGCAAGGGATAAAACCAAGTAGTTTCTCCTTAATCATCTGAGAGGCAGTAGAGTCGTTAGATTGAAACCCTACCAGATCAACATCAGGACTTTCTCCATATGTGTGATCATTGGTGTTCGAGAAAATTCAAAAGGTCGTATAAACCTGAAACCTAGATCTTTCCCTAATGACACAACGCTTGACATGATGGAGTCATATATCAAATTAATGATACATCAAATCATCCTTCAATATAGAAAATTGAATTCTTAATTTCAGCATATGTATATTTTATATAATTGAAAACCATAAACTAAGGTAATAATTCCAAGACGTAGCGCATAGGTCGTGACCCCATGTATTTTCATAATGATTTAAGTGTTGTTATCCAACTAATGGATGTTACAAGTGGTAATAGAGCCACGGTTTCAACATTGTGGCCTATTTGGGAAACTGGAGTAATAAAAAAGTGTGTTAATATGCACATAGGGGAGAAATGAGATGAGGAGGAGAGCTGGAAGTTTACCCCCAATGAGGCCAATCGTGGGATCAAGTCCTATACCATTCACTGAGGTGAACCCTGAAATGTGGGTACAATTGGGTGAAGAACACAAAAACCTAACAACTATGATGTTGGAAACTTTTCAACGTCTAAAGTATGAAATGGATCATTTGAGAACTGATAATGAAAGGTTGATGTGAGACCAAGAATGAATTATGAAGAGTCTCTTAGAAAGGAAGAATCATAAGAATGCTATACCTAGCCATGATAATGGAACCAGGAATTATGAACCTAAATAGAGAAACGATAACATGTCAAAAAGAAGTCATACACAAAGAGTCGAAGGAGATTGGGATGAAAACGAGAAGGAATTTGGCAATGTCTCTAACCAAAGGAAACAAAAAAAAAAAACAGAAAACTAAATTTCAGGGGGAGTTTCAAAAGATCAAACCCCTGAGATTTGATGGAAAGGCGGAGGAAGTTGTTGAAGCTTAGATTATCAATATGAAAAATACTTTCAAATATATGAGTATGACAATAACCTTAAGGCTAAGTTGGCCTTTTATCAGCTTCAAGGAAATACTACCTTATGGTGGGAAGAAATAAAGACAATGCAAGGAATTGAAGAGAAGAAAGTGACTTGGGACAATTTCCAAAAGCATTTTAAAAACAAATATCCGACAGAACGGTTTTATGATGAAAAGTCAAAAGAGTTTCATGACTTGAAGCTGGGACAGATTAATATGGATGAATTTGTGTCCAAGTTTACATCCTTGTTATGATACATTTTGTATATACACGAGGAAAAAGCTAAATGTCCACGCTTTCTTAGTAGTTTTCCTGCATTTATGAAAGAGACGTTAGAATCTGATAACCCCAGAATAATGGATGAGACAATTCGAAATGCCCATATTTGTTAGCAGCAAATGAGGCAAAAAGGAAAAGGTAGTAAGAATTGGCCAAATAAGAAGGGGCATAAAAATTTTCAAAATACCAAAAATATAAAGACTTCTAATTTTAAAGGTGCATACAAAGGTCAGGAAAATAGATATTCTGGGAAATATCAACAGAAAATCAGATTACAAAACGAGCCCAAACAAGCAGAAGTATCAAGCAAGCCTGAACCCGACCAATCACAAAAACCCCCCTTACAATGTTGGGGTGATCGGGAACCCCATTATTATAAAAAATGCCCCCATTTGACCATACCAGAGTGTTGATAGTGTTGGACCCACCAACATGTCGGGGAACTCCCCGATAAGAAGTCCCAACTAAACCTCAGATCGTTTGGTGTAGGAGTCCTAGCAGTGGGTCGTATGGTATCGCCTTGACCACGGTTGCGGGTAGAGGCAAGCAGGATGTCCTTGTTGGTAGCAAGGCTCTGACCAGCACAGAAAGCCAAGGAAGGTGCATGAAGGGTTCTAACAGAAGGAAAGTGGAATAAGTGTGCCCCTTGGAAACCTGTGGAAACATGTGGCTTGGAAGGGAGCCCACGAGTAAAGATACATCACAAGCTAGAAGGCAGGTGAACCAAAGATCCAAAGTGATGGTTAAACCAACATCAAATCTCAACAAGATTCATACATACATATATAGAAAGATTCCATACATACATGCGCAAGCAAACAACTACATATATCATTAGAGTAACCAAGATAACTGAAATACAATAATAACATATGCATGAAACGTTTTGGCTTTATTATATTAAGAAAGTAAAAGTTCCAATCATGCATGCAACAATGACCAACCACTAGTTCCAACAATTGAACGTTACAGTCATTTCTGCCTACTCCTCCAAAGAAATGTACTAGCTCTGCACTGTGGAGAAGCCAAGGCTCATTATAATACACTCCAAGCTTTCTCTAAGATACACCTATAGGAAGCTTGGATCCTAAAAGCCTTTACAATGAGTTATGAGGTTCTATAAATAGCAAAGGGTGGGGTGACCCTTGGCATTCCCCTTTGTGACTCTTCACCTACTGTCATGACTCTTCAACTACTACATGACTGTTACATTTGACCATCAACACTTGGTATTTCACTTTTACAAGATGTTACATTACAATTTGCACATGTACCCATGTGAGACAAAATAGGCTTGAGCAAGCCATGCAAGACACTACTAAGACTCAGAAAATTGTGGCAAGACCAACTCTTTGACATCTTCATTATGATCGATGGCGGCGAACTGATGACAAGCTTGGTAGTCCGTGATGGTGTCCGCGTGCTCAATGGTGACATCTTGCTGAAAGCAAAATGTTGCCTTCGTTGCATCTGGGTACACTAATCTGGAACCTTTGTCCAACTCGTCTAATAACATGTGCATCATAGTCTTGAGTGCAGCCGGACCATCAACATACTGATGCATAGTGTCTACTGTAATTTCCAAGTCTGCATTGGTGGCTACATGCATCAACTCGTCAAAGTACATGTCTAGCTCCGTTCAGACTTGTTTCTTTGACTTTGCCTCAGTGAGTGTGCCTATATATGGTATCGCGTGCATGCGCACAATGACATCCATGCTTCTGAACACCCAAGCATGTGAAGCCTGCAAATTGGTGATGAGCTGTAGGAGTTCATCATAGTTCCAGATCTGACTCTGGATGCATGACTTCAACTCTACCACCTTGGGCTTCATCATCTTTGGAAAGTGCAATGGGGCTCCTTTGTACCTCATTGTCCATGTCTGCATGCGGTCAATAGCAATGTGCAAACTTGACAAGATGTGTGCTCTCCTAGCACAGTGCTGCTCCCAACCGTTGAGATGGACAACTGCTTTATGCACGGTGCCAAATCTAGAATACAATATTCGCATCACTGTTCGAGGGATGATACTTCATCTAGTATCGCTCTCTTAAACTCTGTTCTGGTGGATGATCTAACCTATTCTCCTCCCTTCTTGGCCCCTTGTAACTCCTTGGTCATGCGCTTGTTCTCTGCTATCAAGAATCAAACACTCGAGCTGGTGGCCTCGGCATATGCTCTGGTAGCATCGGCCAATGTTGTTGGATGTTTGCGCATTTCATATATGATCACTAGTTCTTCAAACTGCACAGGAGATGTGTGAACATTCGGACTAGGCACTATGCGTGACTACAAAACTCCGTGTTGCGACTCGTTGAAATATATGTTATGCATCTCTGCTTCTGGATTGTCTTCAAGGATCTCTATGTCTCCTAGATCACTTGGGACTTTCTCTACTTCCGGATCTGGTGAAGCCGGTGGGGTGACCTCTCGGTTATGAGGCATGAGGTCAATATCCTGTTTGGGCTCTGGCTGCACCACATATGTATCCATCTTCTCTAGCATCTATTTAATCTCTTGAGCTAAGTCCTACTCCTGCGACTGCTCACCCTGTCTGCTCTGTGTCAGCTACTCAGATGAGTTTATAACTTGTATGGGCACAGTTTCATCAATCTATGCATGTTGCGCCTCCTGTTGTGTCTGTCCCTGCTGCATTTCCTTCTCTCTTTTGTGTAGCTCCTGTTCTTCCCGGAGTTGTTGCTTCAACTCTTGCAACTCCTTTTCAGTTTCCTCCATCCTCTGTTTATCTCTTTGCCTTTGCACATTCCTCTTGTCACATCGTCACCTCTTAGCTTTAATCTCCAAAACTACTTTCATGACGAATGGATCTGCTTTGAACTTGCATCTTTGTTCTACCTCTCTATTGTCGACAACCTTTCTCTTGCCTTTATCATTCGTAGGTTTGTTACACTCTGCTGCTGCTGATGATGGTGCTCTCAGAGATGTTGCTTCACGCTGCTTCACTAATTATTCCACAACTATGCCGACTAGTTCATTGAGCCTGGAGAAGTTGTGACAGTATCTCCATGGGTCTTCCTCAGGCCAATGACACGCCCCATGGAGTCACAGAAATTTCACTCTCGCACAGTGGTCCTTTACAAAGCAATGCGGGTCATATGGGTTGAAACTTATGGTGCCGAAAGTGAATCTTTTGAACTCTTCCGTCTCAGCATCAGCATGCTTGAGATTTTGTATCTCGTATAACCTGATCCGCAAAGGAAGAGCGAGCCAAGGCACGCTATTCTTCTTGTGTAGTCTACCTGACGACCCTGTCGAGATGTGATACGACACTTCTTGCATGACAAGCTTGTCCATGGAAAACTCGTTAAAACATGTGGAGGCTTCTTTGTGTTGTACATATGTATGAAGGTGCCAAGGGGTGAGGCATACCAATCTGCTATGTCAATTAATGACTCAATTGCTTCCTACGACATGCAAGGTGGATCCTTTTCAAATATCAATTTGTACACCGGGGTGACAAAGTGGTCTGAAAATTGTGTGATGACTTCGTGGAAGCTACATTTGGAGAACAATCTGCAATAAGTGTGCACAGAGGTTTCCAAAGGTGTCCATGCCCACTTCAAACATGGGAACTGCTGATAGGCACATATTACATCTAGAATATAAAATGACATGTATATCTCTGCTTGTTGACCTTTGGGCGGATGTCGGGCTTCTTTTACTTGTTCCTTCAACCTGAGAGCCAACATGTCAAACCAATTACATGGCCTTCCTTTGTTTCCTAGTTGGTCCAACGCAATCACCCAGCTTTGCAGGAAGGTCTCTGTGCTCTCTTGGTCGTATAAAAAACATGCAAAGATGACCAAGTACTAATATACCTTTCGCAGTATCTTTGTCATGTAAAACAGACTGAGTGTTGTCCTAAACTTGGCTGGTTCTTTCACCCAACTCTTCAAGATATCTCTGGAGTTTGTGTTGTTGTGTGTGCTGAAGGGATTCTCCATTATGATCACTAGATGTGGTAAGTGATACATCTTCTGATAGTCCTTCGCCCTAAATGTAGCAAGCTCTGTCTCGCTAACATTGCTCAACATCATCATCTCAGGTTAAGTGTGTGAGACAATCCAATGTATCATGTCTGCGCATGGAAATGCGGGATACCTGCATGAAATTCAGTACAAGCCAGATTTGTGGATGTTGACATAGACCGTGCGGTCTTCCAGATCTTCCTCAAATGTGCTTGAGATTGTATCGTTGATGTCCTGCCATTTCATCTTGATATCTCTATCTATGACCAACTTGGTGTCTTCGTAAGTGGGCAAGCCCATAGACACTTGTTCAACTGCATCTCCAATTTCACTTCTAACAGTGTCCTTTGACCCTGATCTCTTGGCATCCATTATACCTGTACTACTGAGAGATGGAAGAACACCTGCTATACCTGGAGACATAGCGACACTCATGGAAAGAAATATGTCATTTGAAATCCAAAACAAATTTGAGGACTGACATGCAACATACCTGGGTGACTGTTAGTAAAGATTGCACAATTTTCACTGGGAGCCTAGGAGACTAGCTTCCAAAACTGTGTAAAGAACAGTCTAGGCTGTCAGGAGGCTGACTGACTACTGGAACTGCATAATAAACAGTCAAGCCTACCTGCTGAGGGTTGGAACTGTGCAATACGCAGTTTCATTTAGCAAGGGAATGCATGCCCAGAGACTACATTGTGCAATTTTCTCGGTCAGCAGGGCACTGGCTTCCAAAATTGCACAATGCAAGCTTGGAAGTCATTTTTGGCCAGGTTTGCACAATTTATAGATGGAGGGAAAAGCCTTCACTTCCAAAAATGTGCATTTCTTTTTCAGGCAAGGCAAAGTCCAGGCCAAGGCAACCTAGACCTGCCAACGGGCAACTGAAAACATGAAAAGGTTTGAATGCATGTCATGACTGAATGTAAGAAAGAGTGAATGATCATGCATGCAAACAGTGAATGCAGGATTCAAAAAATGGGAATGCATGCATGTGTGTTAAATGAGTCACTACAATGACGACTGTCAGTGAAAAATAGTGTCATGCATGCGCCAACAATGAGATGCAAATAAAAATTGAAACTGTGCTTCTATAAGCTAATATACATTAAAACAACAAAAGGCATTCAACAAAACCAAGAAAACAACATTCATACAAAGAGAAATACGAAAAGTGACAGAAAAGTAGCAAATGACATGAAAAGTAGACATACCCAGAAAAAACTGAGTTGAATGTGTTGAAGACTCCTAGATGTGATGTCGGATGTCAGAGCTCCAAGATCGATGTGAGGAATGAGCTTTGCAGCGTCGAATAAATAATTTTGAGGCTTATGATGTGCATGCCACAAATATGGGAAAAAGCGACACTTGGAGGGAAGTTTCTAAAACGATCTTTGCATGTAACCTCCAACTGCTAAAACTAGATCCCTAAAATTTAGGGATGCTTTTTTCATGTTTCTTTTTGTTATTTCAGGAAAAGCATCCCATGCATGCAAATTAGGATTGCTTAGTTCCAGAGGGAACCGGTCAACCAAACAAACACGCATGCATGCAAACAAGGTAAAGCAAACACTACTCCTACTCCTAAGCTAACGGTGCATGGGCCTGATCATGTCATGTGATATGTTATGAAACCACCTCACAAAAAGATAGAAAAGATAGTTGAACGCCTTAGAATTTAGCCTCTTCGAGGGGGAAACCTCCTGTACATTACACAAATGAATAATTCTTGGATGATACAAATGACAAAACCTCCTTCCTATATATAGGAGTCTAAGGGGTCACAATATAACTAAGCCGACCTAAAAATAATAATATAAAGGCACAAATAGAGGGATTCTATGGGGCACAGTAATAACAATATGGGGACAATAGGGGCACAACAATATTAATAAGGGATACAACTACAATAGTAATGGGGCATCACTAGTATTATAAGGACATAACATGCCCCTCTCCTTCAAAAAAGTGTTGCCCTCAACACTTGAGTAGTTCTAGATGCTTCTGTATAAAATTCTCATCCTCCCATGTGGAATCTTCAACGGATAAGTTCTTCCACTTGATGAGAGATTCTGAAATGGATCGATTTCGTAGCTGTTGAGTTCTTGTTTCTATGACTGCTTTCGGTTCCAATATAATTTTTCCTTCCTCGTCAAGTTCTGGCAATATTGTTTGAACTGGGAGCTTGTCGCCTATAACCTTCTTGAAACATGAAACATGGAAAATTGGGTGCACTCGAGAAGCTGCAGGAAGCTCCAATTTGTATGCCATAGCACCAATATTTTGTAACACCTTGTATGGACCATAATACTTTGGTGACAATTTATTATCCTTCTTAGCTTACTTGAGTGACATTTGTTTATATGGTTGTAGCCGTAGGAATACCCAGTCACCTACATCAAAACTTCTTTCACTGTGATGCTGATCTGCCTATTGTTTCATTCTATTCTGTGCCAACATTAGGTTATCCTTTAATAGTTGGAGAACTTTTTGTTGATGCTCGATGTGATGTTCCACTGCTCGAACCTTAGAATTTTCTCTTAAATATGATGTGGTGGATGGTGGCTGATATCCATAAAGTTCCATAAATGGGGTCATTTTTGTTGCAGTATGGAAGGAAGTGTTATACCACCATTCAGCCAGAGGCAACCATTTGACCCATTGTGTCTGTTTATCAGATACAAAGCAACGAAGATATCCTTCCAAACATTTGTTTACTATCTTAGTTTGCCCATCAGATTGAGGATGATAAGATGAGCTATGAGCTAATTGAGTACCAAGACAAGAAAATAATTCAGTCCAAAAATTTCCAGTAAAAATGGGATGTCTGTCACTTACAATAATCTTTGGGTTTCCATGTAGCTTTTGAATTGTTTCCATAAATGTCGTAGAAACTGTACTGGATTTAAATGGATGTGATAATGGACAAAAGTGTGCATACTTGGTAAGTCTGTCAACTACCACCATGATGACACTCTTTCCCTTAGACTTGGGTAAACCTGTGATAAAATCCATTGAAACCTCCTCCCAACATTGGCTTGGAATGGATAAAGGTTGAAATAGACCTGGTGTCTTAATTGTTTCAACTTTATTTTGTTGGCAAACCAAACATTCTGCCACAAAATTTTGAATATCCGATTTAAGGCCATCCCAAAAAAATTCCTTCTTAACCCTGTGGTAAGTTTTTAAAAATCCTGAGTGCCCTCCTAAGGGAGAAGCGTGCAATTCCAGAAGAATTTTTTGTTTGAGTTGGGAACTCTTACAGAGGTATAAGTGATCTTTGTACCATAACGAAACATTTTTCCAGCTAAATGTATCGTATGTATTGGAATCTTGTTGTAACTTTCGAATAAGTTTCCACACTTCCTCGTCATTCTTCCATTCCTCACTTGCTTCGTTTATCCAATCTGGTTGGATAATAGAAATGGCACACAACAATGCTTCCACATCCTCATCCTTTCTTGAGAGTGCATCTGCCACAACATTTTGCTTCCCTTTTTTGTAGATGATTTCAAAGTCATAACGCAACATCTTTGTGACCCATTTTTGCTGTTCATCAGAGGATAATCTTTGTTCTAAAAAGTATTTAAGGCTATCATGATCCATTTTTACCTTGAAGTGTCTTCCCATTAGGTAGGGTCACCATTTCTGAAGTGCATGTAGTATTGCCAACATTTCCTTCTCATAAATAGCTTTCTGTAAATACTTTCCCTTGATTGGACGACTTTCAAAAGCAATGGGTCTTTCATATTGCATTAAAACAACACCAATTCCATTTCCTGAAGCATCACATTCCACAATAAAGGTTTTTGTGAAGTCTGGTGTAGCTAAGACCGGTGCTTGGCACATTGCCTCTTTAAGATGTTCGAAGGCCTTTGTTGCTTCTGGAGTCCATGAAAATGCATCTTTCTTCAACAATGTTGTTAGAGGTGCTGCTATTTTCCCATAATTCTTAACAAACTTGCGATAATACCCTGTCAACCCGAGAAATCCTTGCAAATGTTTTATGGATGTGGGGATTTTCCATTCCTTAATGGATTTAATTTTGCTAGGGTCTACCTTAACTCCTTCATGAGATACAATATGACCCAGATATTCCACCTCTTGTACTCCAAAGGAACATTTGGATCTTTTTTCATATAATTGTTTCTTCTCCAATAGTTGGAGCACCCTGTCAACATGTTCAACATGATCCTTCCAAGACTTGTTGTAGATTAGTATATCATCAAAAAATACTAACACAAACTTTCTAAGGAAGGGTTTGAAAATGGAATTCATCAAACCTTGAAATGTAGAAGGTGCATTGGTAAGGCCAAAGGGCATGACCAAAAATTCATAGTGACCCTCATGAGTTCTAAATGTTGTTTTTAGAATGTCTTGAGTCTTCATTCTGATTTGATGATATCCTAAACAAAGATCGAACTTGGTGAATTAAATTGATCAATGCAATTCATCCAATAATTCATCAATGCCATGAATTGGAAACTTATCTTTAATAGTGAGCTTGTTGAGCTCCCTATAATCTGGACACATGCACCATGATCCATCCTTCTTGTGCACCAATACTACTAGAGTAGAGAAAGAAGTTTGGCTAGGTTGAATTATACCAGCCTCAAGCATTTGTGCAACCATACGTTCAATTTCACTCTTTTGGGCATAGGGATATTTGTATGCTTTGATGTTTGGAGGAACACTTCCTGGAATCAAATGAATAGCATGATCCTGATCACGAATAGGTGGGAGACCTTTGGGAGTCTCAAATACCTTGGAATGATTGTCCAAGGCTTTTTGGAGATCTGGAGAAATAGATGATTTCGATGTGGAAACATCTAGCGAACATAATTGTGCAATTACACCTTGTTGTTCCTTTTTTAGAAGCTTTGTCATACTGTTAAAGCTGATTATATTTCCCGGTTTCCCTGCAATACCCCTTAATTCAACTTCCTTTCCTTCCACATAAAATTTCATGAAAAGTTCTTGAAAGTTAAAAGCTATTGTACCCAAGGATTGTAGCCATTGGACTCCTAGTACAACATCAGGACCTCCCATTGGAATGGAAAGAATTGGGCTATTCAATACATATTATCCAATGGATAGCTTGATATTATGGCACTTTCCAGAGAAATTTATCATTCCTCTATTTGCAATCATCACTTGACACTCTGGTGCTGGATATAGGAAGCAATTCAATTCTTTTGCTGTCTTACAATGAATAAAATTGTGGGTACTCCTTGAATCAATCAACACTATTACCTTTTTGTTCTTGATATGTCCTTCTATCTTGATGGTTTGAGGAGTGGTAATTCTAGCCAATGCATTACAAGAAATGGTCGGATTCATTTCTTCCTTATCTAGGCTTTGCTCCTGGAGTATATCCTCTTATTTTGACCTTTCTTGTTCCTCTTCACAATCTATGTAGAATAACTTCTTCTTAGCACACTTATGACCTTTAGTGTATTTGATATCACAACTGTAACAAAGCCATTTTGCTCTTTTTTCTTCCAATTTTTGTGGCGTCAGACTTATAGGTTATGGAAGGCTAGGGGCAACAACACTCCCATCTTTATAGTTGTGAGTGGTAGGCTTCCTGGTTGCCATAATTTTGCTTTCCATTTTTATTGCTAGCCTGAATGCCTTCTCTAATGAATCGGGTACCCAAAGGCGAACATCATGTTGGATATTAGCCTTTAAAGTCCCTATAAACACATCAATCCTACGCTCCTCTGGAATATTTTTTACCCTTATGTTCAATTTTTGGAACTCCTTAATGTGCTCCATCATTGAACCCTTTTGTTTGAGACTTATCAATTGGCTAAAAAAGGTGTTGCTTTTTGTATCCTCATATTGTGCTGTCATTTCTTCTGTAAAAATTGCCCAAGTGACAATTTGTTTACGAGAGAAAATCCATTTGTACCATACAAACTGATTTGGTTCCAAATATAAAGTTTCAATACGTACCTTTTGTGTGTTTTGCACATTATTGAGATCGAAAATTTGCTCCATCTGTAGTATCCATGTTTCGGGATCCTTGCCATCAAACTTCCTCATATTGATTTTTGGAATATGGTGGATCTTCGATCCAACATTAGAGTCTATGAAATTATGATTAACATTTCTTTTGTTCTCATCATGAGTTTCTTTTACTACCCTTTCACCATTAGTGACCATTTCTTGTAGCAGCTTATTCAAATTTATCATCAATTCTTCCTTCTTATCATCCATGCCATCCATCTTAGCATCCATGCCATTCATCTTAGCTTCCATGCCATCCATCTTAGCTTCTACGCCTTTCTTTAAACCATCCATCTTATCTTCCACGCCATACATCTTAGCTTCTACATCTTTCTTTAAACCATCCATCTTAGATTCTGTTACTTTTTGTGCGAGTGACATTTGTTGCACTTGGTCTCGTAGTTTTGATATATCATGTTGCATTTCTTCCTCTTCTTTATGAGTCATGCTAGAGCTTTTAGGTTGCTTACTAGGTGTTTCCATTTTATTTCCTCGGGGCATCCACTGGGTGACCTACACTTCTGGAAAACACAAGCTGGTTACTGATATGGAAATTTTCATTATCTCTGCACAAGGAGTAAGCCCGAGGGTGGTGATCTGGCTGAGGGAAAGGTAGGGCTCTTTGAGGAACATGTTGTTGATAGCTGCAGGCACCATG
The DNA here is from genome assembly GCA_031772625.1 of Pinus tabuliformis. NCBI lineage: Eukaryota > Viridiplantae > Streptophyta > Pinopsida > Pinales > Pinaceae > Pinus > Pinus tabuliformis. The sequence goes on from CM062813.1 coordinate 881,610,391, forward strand.
CAGAGTTCAACATCAACAGTAGGGGATGTATTGGAAAATGGGAGACACGAAGCAGAATTGGCCCGAATGTCGCCGCCTTGCCCGGGGGAAGGCCGATGAACTACAACAGAAAAGAGAAAGGATGGAAAGATGGAGACCACTGGTAGAAATGCAGTTAATAACTCGTCCCTGATGTACCTTGAGGATTGGGATCGTGCAGACAACAGCTAAGGTCTTGCAAAATTGCAACACAAGCTACAGTAGACAGTGCGAAGAATAGATACTAAGGTAGGAAGTGGCTATGGTGGTACAAGGAGGTCCCGTATGCGGCTCCCCCGCTCGAGCTAAAATCCTATGAGGGGGTGTTCTGTGTTAACTGAGTAGAGAAGAATGAGCATTATCGGTCGCGAGAATTGGTAAAAACAACGAAGCAGGAGCCGGACGAAATGTTGTAGGAGACAACGAAGGAGCAGCAAGATGATGACTGTCACTCAAGGGGAGGTGAACTGCGAAGCCAAGGCAGCGCGTCTCGCCGCATTGACGAGTGACTCGAAATGAGTCACAATGATTGTGTTGGGGGACTGTTGGGTAGCAGAAGCCCCACGTAATGGTCATGGGGCACAAAGCCCAAAATTTTGGGTAAAGATAGGGTAAAGACTCCGCGAGATGCGCGGAGTGTGAGTTATAATAAGTTGAGTCAAAGGGTAGTCTGCCCAAAAATAATGTAAATAAATGTAAGTTGAGTCGGCCCACCCATGGATCGCGGTCCATGGAAATGTATAAATAGAGCGAGGCTCTATGGATAGAAGGTAGCTTTTTGGTATGTAATCTTGGATCTGTTATGTAATGGGTTTTTGAGAAGAAAAGTCTTGAAGCGTCAGTAAGTCCAAGTCAAGGGTTTTGGGTAGTAGATAGAGGCTCTGCAGCTGTGTACACAAAGGCCTAGAAGAGTCCGCAACTGTGTGCACGGACCCCTGCAGCTAAGTGCGTAGGATGGATCTGGATGTATTAGTAAAGAAATTGAATAAAGATAAGTTTATTCTAAAATTTTGTGTTGAATCTGAACTATCGCGGATCTGGTTAATGTGTGGTTAATATAACTGTTTGATCTATGCGTGTATGCTCATGTTATGAATATATGTGAATTTGTATCTATTCTAAGTGTGCGAACTGGTTAATTCTATTAAATGTTTGCTTAAAGACCCTTTTAAGTAGATCTGATCTATAATAAATCATTCAGTGATTAGTATTGAGAAGTAGCTCTGGTTCGGGTCTACGCGGAAGAAGAGCAGCGCAAGGCTGCAGGACGGTGCGCGAGCCCTTCTGACCACATCCAGACATCCCAAGGGTGCGGAAACCTGGTTCCAACACCCTCCCCTGCTACCTCGAGTGAGACCTCAGTCCGTGCTCCATGGGCTGTTGCTGAAAGGGTCAGTAGCTGTGTGATTTGTTTGGCTAAATAATTCTTCTGAACCTGGGTCATGCCCATATAAGCCAACATAAGCATATTTCAGTATTTTACATTAATGAAATGAAGTATTATTTCTGCTGCATCTCTATATTTATGGTTATCTCTGTAATTTGTTGCATTCATGTTTAAATTTGTATCATAGCAAGCCACCAAAACTTAGTTGAAGCCTATGTACTCAACAGTATAAGACATGCTGCTAAGGATGGTTGGTAGGGAGGCTCCAAACTGAAGTTAAGTCAAAATTATGGAGGGTGGTTGTAGCCACTACAACACAGAGCAAGCTTCGAACATATAAGAAGCTTCTACAATCGGTGTGGTGGAAAGGAGCATACCAAGGATCAACACTGATTTCGAAGACCATCAAGTGGATTACTAGCCTACCATGATAGAATTGGAAGGTAAGTTATTTAACCAAACTATATCTATTTTAGTAGATTCTTGAACAAATTTAATTTATATCAGTCCTAAGGTAGTGGAAAAGTGTAATGTAGAGATCCATAAATTTAAAAATCCCTGGTTGGTACAATTAGCTGCTAGAGCAAAGAGAAGAGTGACTGCTAAGGTACCAAATTGTCCTATTGAAATAGGAAGGCAACAAATTAGGGTCAATTTAAATGTGTTTCCCATTGTATGACATGCAAATTGAGATGGACTGGTTAGAAGGACATTGGTCCTTGGTGAGTTGTAAATAATTTCCTCATTGAAGATGGTATTAGGCAATAAATTCAAGAAGTGGAAAAGCTAATAAAATTACGTCTTATTATAGCCTTACAATTAGGCAAATGTGTTAGAAAGGGCTATGAGATAGAAGTTGTTCAGGTCCAGTATTCTAATACTAAGGATAAAACAACCACATTAGAAAATATATCAGTCATTCAATACTTTGTTTATGTGTTTCTTGAGGACATACCGAGACTTTCCCCTAAACAAGATATTGACTTCATGATAGAGTTAGTTCTTGGGGTTGTTCTAGTGTCAAAAGCTCCTTACCATATGAGTATACATGAGCTAACAAAACTCAAGATGAAACTACAAGAATTGCTTGAAAAAGGGTACATCTTCCCAAGTGTGTCACCTTGGGGAGCTCCTGTACTCTTTGTAAGGAAAATGATGGCACTTTAATACTTTGCATTGATTATAGGCAGTTAAAAAGTTGACTATCAAGAATAAGTATTCGCTGCCTAGAATTGATGATTTATTCAATCAAATTAAAGGTGCTACATTCTTCTCTAAGATTGATTTACGATCAAGTTACCATGAAATCAGAGTAAGAGAAGAAAACATTTGTAAGTCAACATTTAAAACCTGTTATGGTCATTATGAGTTTGTTGTCTTTCCATTTGTACTTACTAATGCACCAACGACATTCATGAGTTGATGCATGGTATTTTTCACCCGTTTTTAGACAAATTTGTCTTGATATTTATAAATGATATCCTTGTTTACTAAATGAATATAGAAGAACATAAAGAAAATTTACAGATAGTGTTGCAATTTTTGCGGGAACATCAGTTATATGCTAAATTTACCAAATGTGACTTCTATAAAGATCAAATCCAATAATTAGGGCGCATCATTTCAACTGAAGGGACAGTTGTTGACACCAAAAAGATCAAAACCATTATGGAATGTCATGTACCCAAAAATGTTTCATATATATGATCTTTCGAGGGTCTAACAAGGTACTATCATTGGTTTATTGAGGGATTTTCCCAAACTGCTTATCCTATAACTTCCCTGCAAAAGAAAGAAGAGGCTTTCAAGTGGAAATTTGATTGTCAACGGAGTTTTAAACAGTTGAAATAATTATTAACCACAACCTCAGTGTTAAATATCATTGACCCAGACAAGGAATTTGTGGTTTGCACGGATGCCTGCCAAGAAGGGATAGGGGGAGTGTTGATGTAAGAAGGGAAGGTGATAGCTTACAAATCTTAGAAACTAAAGGAACATGAGTAGAGATACTCTACTTATGATTTGGAATTAACTGTCGTAATCCACACGCTGAAAGTATAAAGACATTATCTATTGGGTAAGAAGTTTTTATTGATGACTCATCATAATATTCTAACCATTTGTTTTAAGAAACCTAGCATGAATGCCTATTAAGCAAGATGGAATGCCTTTCTTAGTGAATTTGACTTTGACATTAAGCATTTAAAAGGAAAATAAAATTGAGTAGCGGATGCATTACGTAGAAGGGTTCACTGTGTGTATGAACTTCACTACAACTATATAGTTTTTTTTAATAGATTAAAGAAGTTGCCGAAAAGGATCTGGAATACAAATTTGTATGGAAGAAAACCCATCAGGCTAATAACCCTGAAAATAGTCTGAATATAGTATTAATAAGGATCACTTGCTAACTTTTAGAGGAAGAATATATGTCCCCAACCAAATTTCAGTTAGACATTTTATTTTGGATGAATTTCACAGAAGTCCATATGTTGCCCATCCCAACTATCAAAAAAATATTTTCAGTAATAAAAAAAGATTATTTTTGGCTAGGTATGAGAAGAGATATTGCAGAATATTTGGCCAAATGTTTAGAATGTCAGTGAGTTAAAGTTGAACACCAACATTGAGCCAATCTTCTTCACCCATTACCCATCCTTAAATGGAAATGGGAATTCATTACACTAGATTTTATAATAGGACTAACCAAATCAAAGAAACACAATAATTCAGTCATGGTCATTATTAGTAGACAAACTAAGTAAAACAACTCATATCATCCTAATGCAATCTACTTATAAGAATGTTCAAATTGCTGATATTTTCATGAAATAAGCATTATGATTTCATGGCATACCTAAGGTAGTTATTTAAGATAGAGATATAAAGTTTACCTCTGCATTTTGGAAATCTCTCTTTACGGGATTAGGAACCCGGGTATAGCTCAGTATTGCATACCATCCATAGAAAGATGGGAAAACCGAGTGAGTGAATCAAGTGCTTGAAGACATGCTAAGAATGTATGTTATGCAACAACCAACCAAAGGGGAGGAATATTTACACCTGGTTGAATTTGCATATAACAATAGCTACCACGAGTCCTTAAAAATGATCCCATTTGAGGTATTATATGGGATAAGATGTAGGACCCCTACCAATTAGAAAACGTACTTGAAGATAGGATAATGATAGGACCAGACATGTTATCAGAAAAGGAGAAGACCGTAAAAAGACTCTGACAGAATCTAAAAGTTTCCCAAGCTAGGCAAAAGGCTTATGCAAAAAAAAAGAGAACCTATCGAGAATTTAAAGTTGGGGATCACGTATATGTAGAGTTAAACCAAGAACAATACTTTAAGATAGAGCGGTTGTGCAAAACTTGCCCCTCGATTATGTTTCCCTTTCTAAATACTGGAAAAAATTGGACCAATGGCATATCGATTGGCACTACCTAGTCATATAATAGTTCATAACGTATTTCATGTTTCATTTTTGATGAAATATGTATATGACCCTAGGCATATTATTCATTGGTAGGATGTGTAGGTAAAATCTAAATCTTTAGTTAAATTATGTAAAAGTATTTTTGATTTGATGATTAGAAAGAACTAATGATAGTTTATGGTTTTGTATCAGGTTGAACCGGATGGAGAGTTCTTGGTAGAGCCTCATCATATTCTCGACCGGAGAGAAATAATGTTACGGAGGCGAGCCATCACCCAGGTTAAAGTGCATTGGAGGCACTTTAGCCTAGAAGAGGCCACCTAGGAAGATGAGAGATTTATGTTGGAAGCTTATCATGGCCTATTCAAAGGGAAAAATAACATCGGGGACAATGCTATGCAAAAGGGGGGGAAGATATAATACCCTCAGTCATTGTAAATACCTGTTGAGTTACTTTTATTTATTTATATTATTTAAAGACTTAATAACTTATAGGTTGAGTGGAAAATCCTAATGGAAATTTTGATGATTAAAGTTTTATTTTTATTTTTATCTTATAAAAAGAAAACTAAGGGAATCTTGGAATTCACTAGAAATAACACTAGATAAAATTCTTTTCCCAGATAGTTCGAATTCAGTTACCTCTCCCTCCTTTGAGATAAAATATTGTCTCAAAAGGAAAAGAGCCAAGGAAGGTAACAGGAAAAATGTTGGAGGCATCTTGGAATGAGGGAGAAGAAATTGAAACATGCACAGGAAGATGTGAGGGTGAGGCAAGATGTTTCCTATAAGGTGTTCTTGTGTTGGATAGAGAGCTAGTGGAAGCCTCAAGGCTGATATAAGTCTATGAGTTATGGATTGGACCTCGGGGTCTTGTTTCCTATGAAATGACCTTGCTGGGTTTACTGAAAATCAGTTGTTCTGGTACTGAGAAACTCGGGGGGAGAATAAAACATAATTTTCATTTTCTTGGTTGGGAGGTGTTGTCTTTCTTGATAATTACCAGATAAATTAACGCTACAAATGAGTATTTATAGTGAATACATGTGATTGTGATTAATGCATTTGTGAATAATTTTTATTTTCTAAAAGTAAAAGAATGTTACTGTGAGTGAAGTATCTGAATAAACATCCTTTTCTAGAATTAAAAAGAATGTTACTGCGATTAATGTATCAGTGAATATCTATTCTTTTCTAGAAATAAAAAGTTATTGTGATAAAGGTATATGGGAATGTTTGCCTAAAAACCCTCTATGGTAAATACGTATTGAAGTCTGTTATACATCATGAGATTGTAATAAGTCTTTGATGTAATAATTGAGGACACTTGTGAAACAGGGTAAGATTTCACATGAACACTTATCCGAACAGGAATCATGTAGGTTAATAGAGAAGCTAATACAAAATCACATTGAATTAGTACATGAAATTAGGTTGGAAAAGAAAGAAATTTGATTGTTACATGTTACCTGCAAAATAATAATAAAGAGGAAATTGATTTCAATACAAAAATGTGGTAGGAGTGTGTGTTGAGAGTGAGCGAGTCATGCCCTACTCTAGTTAGACAGTGGTTGTTGGCACAAGGGTGGTCATGACCCAGGTTATCACCCTGGCTAGGTCAGACTTAACCAACCACCTAGGTGTAGTCCCAGACCTGACATGGTCTTGAAATTAAGCTACTACTTGTGGAAACTGTAATCTGAAACCCTGGTAAGAATTTGTAACAATAGATAAATATTAACTCTACACTTATGCAGATAACATGTTCCAATAATTATTTTTAAAGTATTATAATTATGTGCATCTTCGTGAGAAACCAAACATGACTAAAGCAATATCAAGAACTAAGAATACATAGAAAGTATCATAAACAATTATATCCTAGATCTAACAGTATAATCTTTTCAAACAAATACATATGAAAGCATCCCATTGCAAATTTCAGCATAAGCATTTGGAGTAAATTAGAAAGGAAAACTCATATCGCTGTAATGCATCTCCATAACAAAAACCTTGAAAACATAAGTTGACTTAAAATAAATACGCATAAAGAACAACTCAGGTGTTAGGTAGGAATGGTTGTTATAATATCTATCTATCTATCTATCTATCTATCTATCTATATATATATAGATATATATATATATATATACATATAAAGTGTACATTAACTTGAAATTGTTAACCCTAAGAAGGGTATCCAAAGAAGTCCCATTATTTACAAAACAATTAACAATATGAACACGTTTTAACATAAAACCCTTGCGCTTTTGAGGGGCCATGCCGTAAAACCCTGTGGGATCTCAATGATAGATGTAACAAAACTATTAAAAAGAAACTAGTGTCGTAGTCACTACAAGTCCAAAAGCAGGTCCTTGATGAGGACAAAGGAAAAACTTGTGCACCTGAGAAAGAGATCCTTGTGTAAGGCCGACATGCCAGGGTGACTAATTCTCTTGTCTCAAAGAAAAGATAAGGCAACCCAACAAGAAGGGGAGCAAAGATTCTACATGTGTATAACCTTGCATAGAGAGAAAGAGAAAATTAAACCCATGCCAGAGATGAGTACCATAAAATAAAAATGCATGCACAAAAGTAAAATCCTCCAATTAATACCTGATGATAACCCCACTTCCAAGTTGGAAAATTGCACTTTGAAAGGGCAACTGAGAAGACTTGTTAGGAAACAAATCCATATAACCCTAACTGGTCATTGAAGCATAGTGAAACTGTAATACAAGGGGGATTTTTACCTGGAAATAAAAGTGGAAGCCTGTGACCTAAGGGCCTAAGGAACCTTTCCCATCTTCATCATTGTTGAACCTGTAAATCTAAACAAAAATGGGAAACTTAGTTCCAAAAGAAAACTTTGAAGGAACAAATGCAATACAATAGGCAGAATCAATGTAACTCACCTGAGGGCAGGGCTTGAAGAAAACACACTCTAGAGAGTGTTTGATGTAGAGGACTCCCGACAAGTTGTGACATGCAAATGATCCAAGGAGAAAGGGAGAAAACTAGGTAGTTTCTGCTTAACCATTCGAGAGACAACAAAGCCATCAGATTGAAACCCTACCAGATCAATGACAAGACTTTCTCCAAATGTGTAATTATTGGTGTTCGAGAAAATATGAAAAATCATATAAACCTCAAACCTAGCTCTAGTATCAATGACGCAACACTTGACATGATGGAGTCATATATCAAATTAATGATCCATCAATTCATCCCTCAATATAGCAAATGAAATTCTTAATTTCAGCATATGTATATTGTATATAATTAAAAACCATGGACTAAGGTAATAATTCCAAGACATAGAGCATTGATTGTGACCCCATGTATTCTCATAATGATTTAAGTGCTTGTTGGACACCTAATCCTCTAAGGGTTGGTGTGGAAGCTGAACAACTAAAGGGAGTCCAAGGGACCACTTGGAATATGAAACCAAGGGTCACTTATATGTATTATAAATACGTATCATTGTGAATAATAAATGCAACTCAATTTTTATCATTTGCATTCTGCCTCCTGCCTCCGCCATGTATGTGTTTAACATGGTATCAGAGCGAGCGTTCTCCTGCCCTGCTCAAATTTGAGCCATTTTTTGTGTGCCCTTTCTATATTTGAGCACTCCTCCTTATCGAATTTGTGCCTTTTAGAACTTTTCTAAGAGAAAAGGCACATTACCCCTCTCTCTACCTGATATTGGTGTAGGTTTTTCAGTCAAAGACAACTCCAACATTTCCTATTATGCATTTCCTACGTTGTTAGATCTCTACCATTCTTCCTCTTCTATCAGGTGTTAGAACCAACTCCAAAAATCAACATTTTTGTTGTAACTCTGAGTCTTCCATCTCCTCTGTTGCTCAGACTTATTCTAAATTTGGCTCTCTCTATCCTATAACTCCTTTGCCAATCCTGCTACTCTGCCTGTCTAATAACTATCCCATCTACTAAGTTGATTCTCTATTTGTATAATTTGTTATTTTTGCATTATAACTGATACACAGTCTCTGTTTCCTATGCATTGAATGGTCTCACATGTGTGGTTAATTCATCCCTCTGCCCAACAAATAAACTGTTCTAACAAGTCTGTCAATTCTTTGTCTAGCTCTCTACGCCTCTGCTTTGTTTCTGCAATAGTAACTTCGGTAATTTTGTTGCGGTTACTCTCAGAGACTTTTTTCCTTATCGGTCTGCATTCTAGCACCAGCCAGTGCATCAAAATTTCACAAAGATGCTTGTTTGAAAAATCCTTGGCATTGATCTCATGCTCCCACTGAAGAAATCCATATAGTGTATAGACAATTAGCCCTGAAATTTCACCTGGAAAAGGCCATCCAGAGCGACATTTCATAGGAGAAGGCAAACGACCAATACCATGAAATCCTTTCCAGGTATGAAGCCTTATCAAATCTAGAGGAACAATCCAGGTATGATTCTTAGCGCTCCTTTCAATTGCCACACATTTCTGTGTACAGTGTGACAAATTGCAAAAACACAAAAAAAAATTCAAGATTTAAAAGCATTCAAATTATATTGAGTCACAAAACTGGAGGGAGAGGAGGACTTTGAATTAGAGTGAAAGGTGCAAGTCCAGAACCTTCGCATGATGGGAGAATGAAACCGCCATGAACATATTTGTGCTCTGTGGACAGAAACAGAACTGAGCCGACACTGAGAACAACTGTAGCGATATAGCCTTTCTGGAGATAGTTTCATTCGAAGAGATAATGGTTTCTTTTGTCTCTACATAGGAGTCCGTGAAATCATATCTACGTTGAATTGCTCGTTCTTGAAAATTGTATGCATTGAATGTATGTTCATTGTCTTGGTCCTCTGTGTTGAATTCTTGGTAATGATTGTGTATGGTGCAACGTTGAATTGAAGACCATGAAGGTTGTGTGCTTGAAGAATGGTGCATACTGCATTGAATGATGGAAAGCATTTGATAGAGCTGGTTTAGGACCCTCTGGGAGCAAGCACCAGGCCCTAAAGAATCTACATAACCATCTGCAACCCTATTTGTAGTTCCAGCTGTACCTTGCCTCCTGCTTCAATGTTCCTCTGCGAAACCAACCTCAGTGCCACCGTTCTTTGCACTGCTTGTCCACGCGACCATCAAGTTTCTGTATCTGAGACCATTTTCATACTCCATATTATTCTACAAGCTTTTCCACCAACCTATCTTCCTCGATGGTCCATTGGCCCTTGATTACATTGGGACTCTTCTGAGCCTTAGAAGATCGCTTAACAATGCACCTGCCCTGAACATTTCCTCGTCTTTGGGCCTGGATGCCACTAGTAATGCAAGAGGAAATTCTTGATTTAAGTAATTAGTAGATATGCTAATTAAACTACCCAGAGTGGAGGATGCATAATGCTGCAAATTCTTTTGATTTTGTTCACGCTGGTAATCCAGGATCTGAGACTTGAGTGCTGGAGTTAAAATGACATGATGATCATGGAAACCCAATTCATTTTGAGTACTAATGTGCCCTACAATGAATACACTGCCCAAATCACTCTTCATGTCCTTCAATGGCTCCTGCATGTTGCTGAATGCTTTTTTTGTTGATTAGAGGCCTTGGATTCTACATAATTGTTGATGTTTGGCAAGAGCAAGTCATGCTTGGAATAAAATCCCACCTACTTCTATGAAGTTGGGGTCTTGTTATTGCTAGAAAAGAAGAGCCTATGGGCTGTAAACATGTCTGCTACAAGATGGACATTCTGTTAGGACAACAATATCGGGCTTGTTGTGTGGAAATTGAGGCACAAGACATTGTTAAGTGAGAACATGAGCAGACATCAATCAAATGAATGCACGCCAATAATCTAAGGAAGACTGGTTATGCTCGTGACAACCTAAAAAAAGAAGAAGAGATTTCGTGTACTTTGGGTAGAATTTGTGAACAAGAGGATGTTGAATTTGAGCATGGAAATGAGAAGACTCTATGGATTTGGATTTTTGTCCATTTTGAAGGTGTAGTGGAAAAAAAAAGGGTGCCTTGATTCTTGTTGAAAAGTTGGCAAATTAATTTTCTAAAACCATTTTTGTTTCTACAAGTACATTTTTGGTCATTTGTTGACTTGATTGTTTGAATAATGGAGAAAATTCATGGAATATTAGAGTTATTAAGCACTCTAATCTTATCTATTGATGACAACAAAATTAAAATTAGCAAAGCCTTTCTTTCAGACATTCAGACTTGTCTGCAAAATGCACAAGACAAAATTGATTTTTTGCAGCTTGAATCACAACTACAACAAGAGGAGTTACAGAAGTATAGTCATGATTCTGAACTTGTCTTTGTTCAGGAAAATTCTTTGTTTGAGACACATTCCCATCAACAACCAGAAATTGATCAGATCATTGAGCCCATTTCAGGAGCAGTTGTAGATGCATATGCATAAATTCAGTCGGCACTTCCCAAGTCGGTCATCAGACCTTGGGAAGAGCTTGTCCATAACAAGCACATAATCAGTCTTGGATATGAAAAGGAGGTTTCCTTTCATATTCCAGATTACTCAAAGCCCATCCAGTTTCAGAGTCCTAAATTTCTTCATGACAATTCATCTTTAGCTGTTCTAGATTCTGCTCCTCTTCCACATCAACAACAACAGATTGTGAAATGGAAACATTGTGAAAGAGTTGGCCATATGAAAGATCATTGTTTTGATCTTCATCCATGTAAGCACTCTCATAAAACTAGTCATTCTTCAAATAGATGCTTCAAAAACATGCCTCCTGCAAGAACAAAGAGTCATCTTGGATGGATCGCTTCTTGGCAATGGTCTTCAATAACCAAGAATATATTTCAGTCATATGTCAGAACTTGTTCTAGAGTATTAAACAATCTTGCAGTTGATTTCTCTCCATCATCTCACCTTGTATCTGACAGGGGGGGAGTGATGGTCATCTACAAGCTTCAAAGACACATCAAGCGAGCCTGAGCCACAACCTGCCATATTAGATTCAGAGTTGTATCCAGAGACAAAGATGCCCCTGAGCATGCCTTCAGTTGGTGATGCCTCTTCAAAGAATTGGGGACACTTCCTCTAGTAGAAGACTTCAACTTCTTTCCATTTGGAAGAGTTCCAAGAATTGCATTAAGCATTCCAAAGTTGGTGGTAATCCTTAAATCATCACAGGTTGAGACCTCCCTTTTAGTTTGAGGTTCTCCTTTTTTATGTGGGGTGAGACCTCCCTTTCAAGGTTGAAGGTTTCCCTCTTCAAAACATTAGGAGCACTTCCTCTAGCGAAGACCTGAACTTCATGCTAGATTTGGAAGATTTCCGGGAACTACACTAAGCGTTCCAGTGTTCGTGGTCATCCTTAAACCACCCCCTTCAACCAACATTACAGAGAGCACATTCAACCTAGTGCTTCCATGCATTTTTGCACATTTTGTATTACATCTCTCTTCTTGGACTCATACATACCCCTTCAGATTAAGGGGGGGAATGTTGGAAACCTAATCCTCTAAGGGTTGGTGTGGAAGCTGAACAACCAAAGGGAGTCCAAGGGACCACTTGGAATCTGAAACCAAGGGTCACTTTTATGTATTATAAATATGTATCATTGTGAATAAGAAATGAAACTCAATGTTTATCATTCGTATTTTGCCTCCTGCCTCCACCATGTATGTGTTTAACAATGTTATTAGGTAATATCTCATTTAATATTACAATGCAATGTTCTTTTTGTAACAACCATGAAATAACAACACATAATTAATTAGATTAATCAAGTGATTTATAATCACAAACACTTTATCAACTAGTTAACATTAAATTACAAAAATATGACTGAAAAGAGAGAACTTACCTGTGGAACGCTAGTTGAATTTTACTACTTGCAACAAAGACTTGGGGATGACTCTCCACCCAACCGTAGGCTCAGTTGCACAAAATATTGCTACAACTGGCCACCCCCGAGCCCTCAATCAACGTACTACTGCCAGGGAATCCTTTGTCTCACAACACTATTCTCCCAAGAGAATGGATGGTGGAATCATGGAATGATGGAATGCCTCTCATCTTCCTCACCATCTATTAAATAGAGCAAACATTGGAAGGGGAACCACATGCACACACTCCATGTGTCTACATGCAACTTTATTGCTTTCTTGTTTTATTTATTTTGTTTTTACTTTTTGATAGCTTTATTTATTATTTTATTATTTGTTTACTATTACTATTTTTTTTATTTATTGCTTATTATTTATTTTCTTGTATTTTATTATTATATTATATTATTTATTATTTATTATTATTATTATTTATTATTTATTATTAAGGGACATTACATACTTCCCCACTTTAAGGAACTTCGTCCCGAAGTTAAGTTGAATTATTTAATATTTTATTTATTTAGTTATTTATTACTTCATGTTTGCCCTACACCCTCTGCTGAACTAGTATAACCAGCAGGCGTCGAAAGTTTCACAAAACCCAGGAAATCTCAAGGAATCTCTGTCCTTTTTCCCACTTTCGGAACCAGGCATAAGCCTCCCCGGTCTGTATCCTAGTCTAAGGTTGGTCCCAAGGCTTGTGCCTGACTCAGACCTCATCTGCCCCAAGGCAGGCATCCAGTACGGTACTCAATGACTCTAGGCATCTCGCAAGGCTGGCCCACTCCCTCCACAACTACTAAGGCGCACAACCCCAGGCATCAAAGTCCTTATGCCCCCACCAGACTTCAGCATCCCAATCCAATAACAGGCACCTAGCCTAGAACATCAGGCACTTGGCCTCCTCAAGATGGTCCCATAGCCCTTCAAGAACTATCCATCAAGAGCTACACAAGACAAAGGAACCATTGGCATATGTAGTGTTGATTGAGTTTGTCCCCAGCCCATATGGTGTTACTTATTCTCCCTCATGCGTATGGGCTCACAGAGATCATCGAATAAACTAGCCCTCTTGGCCCATTTGTGGAGTCCTGTGAATCATCACACCTCAACATGCAACCAATGCATTAGTTATACCATCATAGTATCATAGAAAATAATCCACATGCCAAGTCTTGCATGTCATCATGTAACATTCATCATTGTTAATTGCAACATTATGAATAATAACGAACTACATGCTCATGCATGTCATAAATTTGTACGCAACTATCACATGCTTCACCTCATGAAATACCATCATAAGTTATAACATCAACATATTTGCATCAAAGACATATCATGACTTCACATAATAAATGAACCACATGTCAATAAACCTCATATTATAGCATTATAATTCCTATGCCACGTTATGCATATCATAATCATCATAAGGATACATCATCAGTATTGTAACAACTATATAAATATGAACCACATGTTCATGATCACCGTCATACCATCATATCATGAAACATGAGAAACATCTCAATACTTATCAAATATAGAATAATACTCTATAAGCATTCTTATCATGATTCATTAGAAAAATGAATTTCATTTACTTTACAAACATTCAACTATGAACTAAGATTATTCAACATCCATCTAGGATCTATGTTATCTCATCAGTGTTATTAGTGTTATGTTTTCATCAAGATACCAATTAGTTTTTCAATAATCATTTCCACTTCTTTCAACTAGGAAGTTGACCATTTACACCATAGGTATAATCATCTAAGTACATCATTAAATTTCACATGAGCCTCATCATCTTGAGTCTTAATCTCTCGTCATATATTCTTCCTTCCCCAAGGAAATTCTGGTGAAATTCATTGTTAAGATATTACTAGTTATACAATCATTATTTAAATCATCTATCTCAAAATTAAAATCCCTTGATTTTACATCCATTTACCCTTTGGCTTACCGATTCCAATATTGCTATATGCAATTGCATATAAACACTAGGTCATCATGATTTAATTTTATATCGTGCTTAATTTACTTGCATGAGGGTTTTTTGATCAATGTTGACTTATACATACATCACTTAACAATTATCATAGTGCATTAATTATCCATATAAACAAAACTTTTTTATGCTAGTTACTACTGAGCAAATGTAGAAACTAAACATCAATGGATATAGAGTAATCAAAGATCAAGGAAATTATTTGCTTCAAGTCAACCAATATATTATTTTACCTTTTTCTCTTCTTGAGAATTAACATCCTTAGATCAAGGTCAACCAAATAATTATTAATTATGACTTAAGATCAAAATCACCTTGAATTCATCAATGATATCCATATGGAATTTTCATTCATTGTATTCTTTTCATTAGCTTTATTTTCTCTTAGTTGTACCAGGAATCACACCATCTCTCCATATTTTTCTCATTTTAACTCATCTTATTATTTCATCATTAGTCATGAATGATTTACTTGTTACACCTTATTAAACCAAACAGGAAAGTTAAAACCCTTGTAGTCTCTAAAAAGCATCAAACCTCGACACTCATGCAACAACTCATTGTAAGAAGGGGAGACCAACAAAATAAAAAAAGTAACATGGAAATTCAATTCGGGTGCCATTATAACATTCCCAAATCATGGGCATATTTTATTCTCATAATATCCTACCTTATATCGCCAAGTGCATTCAAAGAGTGCATGACATTACAATATCTATAAATATATACACACCCACTCATGAACTAAACAAAAGCCCTAGCAATCCTGCAATGGGTAAAACTTGATGCAATATGGATACCATTACAAACCCTCAACATTGAATACAAAAGTCGATAAGGAAAAGATTCAAAATATTTTCAAACAGTAATGTATGAGCTCTAATTGTCATAATCAAGCAAACCATGAACATGAAAATTTCTCCTCGTGAAGAGCTTGTGCCATCCGTTATTATTTTCAAGTTCTTATTATTAAAATAAATGAAAATCTTAAATTTACGTTATCACCGCAAAACTGTGAAATCGGACAACGAACAGAAGGAATCCGAGGAGGAGCCTAGCATTTAAGGGCAGTTGGTTGGTATACCAACCGGACAATTGATGACTTACCTTCACGAGATAACAACTATGCACATACACTAAAACAAACCACAACTTCAAAGAAAAATTTGAGCTCCGCTATAAAACAACCAAATTTTGTAGCAACACATTAACCCTAAACTCTAAAATTCAGGGTTCACATTAAAGTTCAAGGAAAATTGAGATTATACAATAAAAAGCCCAATATAATATTAAAACAATAATCATCTCCACTCAGCAGAATTAGTGTGGTTTCTGTTTCTGTGTGTATTGTGCATGTTTTAAAGCGGAGCATAGAAGCTTCAATTAGGGCGAAACAACACTTATAGACAGTTAGAGATAAAGGTGCATGCATGTGCTAGTTTTAGAGTTTCTATCTTCTGAGTGTTGGTGTTTCCTTAGAAGTGCTTTTTTTGTTTTGTTCTAGTTTAGGTGCTTTATTATCTTGAGTTAAGTGTTGTTCTTAAGTTAGAAAAAGCCCATTGCTGGATTAGTTTTCCAGTTTTAAACTAGCCACATGTTTAGAGCAAATTTCCAATTTTAGGAAAAGCACGTTGCATGGTGATTGATTTATTCTAGGAAATTACTCATACAAACTAGGGCACTATCCTAGGTGAGTAGGATTTTGCAATACTAGCTTGTTGTAATAATGTTCAGTTATCTGTAGACTCTACCATTTAGAATTTATAGTCTTGCATAATTGCTAGGAGACGGGTACTTATTATGGGTACACCATCTTTGAAATCTTTGTATGTATTTTCTTGCACTACAAGCCTCGATTTGTGTTGGCACAACTAAAGAGTCTATGAATTATATGCTTTTTACCACTATTGTATGAACGAGAATTATGTTGAACATATCCTCTTTTGACAGTTATGAACTGACAGGAACAAAATTCAGATGGTAAATTAAATGGTAAGTGGCATTAATGATAACTTAGATCAGATTTTCCCTTGTGATTGTATCCTTAAGTTAGAAAAATCAAAACTCATGAATGGATCGAAACAAATTTTCCAAATATACATTTTAAACATTTATCATATCATAGTCTCTCTACGTTATTGTGAACCATTAGAGAAAAATCAGAGGCTCAAACCCTATTCTGAATTCTAACCAAAAATAACTTACGTTTTCCTTTATTAGCTATCCCATTAGTTTGATTAAAAAATATGGCATGATCAAGTAACTTGACAAATACAAATTAAACTGCAAAGTAAGGCATTTCTTCCTTTGTTGTTTCTGATAGTTGTTGAATCCACTGAATAGAGCTCGTGTTTCCACCCCATTTGTACATGTCGTCCCTAACTTGAAATTCAAATTTTAGACGATTGACCGGTGCCAAATTCAATGGGTGATTAAGATAGCGAAAAGAAGAAATTTAGCAAAGTAATACGAGATGGAGTTTTGCTAGCTAAAAGCCTTAAACATTCACATCATAAGCAAAGAGAGCCAATATGGAACTCTCAACAACAAAGCGACTTCACAAATTAGGCGAATATGCTTTCATTAATCAGAGAT
The DNA here is from genome assembly GCA_031772625.1 of Pinus tabuliformis. Taxonomy (NCBI): domain Eukaryota; kingdom Viridiplantae; phylum Streptophyta; class Pinopsida; order Pinales; family Pinaceae; genus Pinus; species Pinus tabuliformis. The sequence goes on from CM062813.1 coordinate 881,627,711, forward strand.
GCTTGTGCATAATTCTGGTGAAAATCAAGAGAAGCTTTTGCCAAGGAACCGTAGGGAAAGTAGAACAGAATCACTACTCAAGGCCTTGTCAACTTTAGAAACTACCAAGTTGCTACTACAGATTCAGATACTTGGATAAGAAGACATGAAAGTTCAGATGCCGAAGAACCATGAATAATGGCGCTGATGGTTTGTTCTTCTTCTCGCTTCCTTTCTTATAACTAAAATTTGATCTATTTTCTGATATAAAACACTAATCTGATATGGTTGCCATGCTAAACCATCTTTTCATACCCAAACATTTAAATCACTTACGACTCCCACTTTAAAAATATTGATACATATACGAATGATCTTTTGCAACAATCAAAAACGTTTTTCTAGACCACCAAAGGCTTTAAAAAAAACTTGAAAACTGCTGCACAGTGTCAATTATGCAAACAATAAAATGATCCTTTCTGGTAAACTATCAGAGACAGAAAACGTGGAAGCCCACCAGCGTAGTAATTTGGATGACTTTCCCATCCCAATCCCAGTCCAATGAAAATGAAACACCGTTTAATTTATTCAGTATTCATTATTTAAACTGCGATTCTTCAATTACCTCGAGTGAAAACTACAATTACTTCAATCATCTAAATATTTGGACTGCATTTATTTAAATTCTGTAAATATGAATCCATTAATTCTAACAGAAGCTCTGTTTTGTGTAGAAACCCTTGATCATTCATAATCTTCAGATAAAATCCGCAAACTCGATCCATTGATTATAAAATTTCTCTGCATACATTTTTCTGACTTGTGTATAAAAGTCTTTCGAACCTTTGCATCAGAGTTCAATTCCAGCAGAAACCCTTAAGCTTCGGCGATTTTCTGTATTTTCGAAGTCATTCTTTAAACACTTAAAGTCCTCAGTGTTTTACACTCTAGATTGTCCCTACTCTGCATACACTCACTTTCATTTGCGTCCTACAGACTTTTATACTTATGAATCAGTCGTTTGAATCTCAACTTGTAAGCCCCCGAAATCCCAGTATTTCAAATATTTTAAATCTATGTTCTTTAAGCAATGACTCTTCCTCCTTCATAAAACAAATAATTGCAATCAAATTTTCAAGATATTTAATGTATTTGTATTAATAATCAATTATATTAACTATAATTTTTTTTTTGTTGTTTCATCTCGCTCAAATGAAAACAATCACTGGTGTGCCATGTTATACACAGTGATCACAAAATCATTGGAATGGTTTATTTATTTTAAAATGTGAATCAACGTAACACGGGGCATCTTTGTGTTCCCGGATCAGATCAACTCACACCAGAAAAAGAACACAAATATTATAACTTTTCAATTAAAGGTGGGTTGGTGCTCGAATTCCAGATAGGATGAAATACCACTAACGATTTTTTTTTTTCATTGTTAACAAGCTTAATAAGTATTTTTCTTAAATATTTATCTAGAGGTCACCCAGAGTTGAACCACCTTTGATACCATATGTAACAGCCCCGAAATAACAACACATAATTAATTAGATTAATCAAGCGATTTATAATCACAAGCACTTTATCAACTAGTTAACATTAAATTACAAAAATATGAGCGAAAAGAGAGAACTTACCTGTGGAACACTAGTTGAATTTTACTACCTGCAACAAAGTCTTGGGGACGACTCTCCACCCAACCGTAGGCTCAGTTGCACAAAATCTTGCTACCACTGGCCACCCCCGATCCATCAATCAACATACTACTGTGAGGGAATCCTTTGTTTCACAACACTATTCTCCCAAGAGAATGGATGGTGGAATCATAGAATGATGGAATGCCTCTCATCTTCCTCACCATCTAGCAAACATTGGAAGGGGAACCACATCCACACATTCCATGTGTCTACATGCAACTTTATTGCTTTCTTGTTTTATTTATTTTGTTTTTACTTTTTGATAGCTTTACTGATTTTTACTGTTTTCTTGTTTTATTTCTTTTTATTTATTTAAAGCTTTAGTGTTGTTATTTATTATTTTATTATTATTTACTATTACTTTTTTTTTAATAAATTGTTTATTATTTATTTTCTTGTATTTTAATATAATAATATATTATTTATTACTTATTATTTATTATTAAGGGACATTACATACTTCCCCACTTTAAGGAACTTCCTCCTGAAGTTAAGCTGAATAATTTATTATTTTTATTATTTATTATTAAGGGACATTACACTTTTATTCAACAACCATGTAATTGGGGAAATTTCCCTGATATTGGCCATTGTAAAGTAGATAAATATTTCAACCATATAAGTGGGGAAATTTCCCTGATGTTGACCATTGTAAAGTAAATAAATATTTTATTTATAAAAATGATGGATGTTACATAGATTGCTGACTTTTCTTTTGACTTTTTAAGTGAAAAAGCATTTTCAGTAGTAAAAAATAAGTTTATGGTCAAAAATAAATATAAAAATATAAAATTAAATTGAATAGAAACATAAATATATAAAATAAAAAAATAGATTGATTTTACTTTACATTTGACTTTTTCCGTATATTAAGTGAAAAAGTAAGTCAGTAGTCAAAAATCAAACATAAAAATAAAAAATAGATTGATGTAACTTTACTTTTGAATTTTCATATTTCTTTAGTGGAATGCTAATTTCATAGTAAAAAATAAAAGATATTCAAACTATAAATGATATAAAATAAAGATAAAGTGTTTTTTCAAAATAAAATATTAAAATGAATTTAAGTGATTATTTAATTTAGTGAACTAGGTTCGTATTAATGGTGGAATTTTAACCATGTTTGACAGGCAAATCGTATCCCGTCCAATTCCACCCCAACCTCATTTTTCGGCGGAGCGTGACGGAAGCCTGACCGGTTGACCGGTTGGGTTCAAGGAGATTAATTACAATATGAAGACAAAAAATTATAATGCGTGGTCTCTTCATCCATATTTGTAAACAAACTATTTTTTCGCGATCAGAGTCAATATTTGAAAGGATACGCCAGCAGGTGTGAATTTGCTCCTATGGTAAACAATATTCTCTATTTATATTATATTATTATTTTATTGGTTTAATTTTTCAATAAAAAAATGTTAACTTCTATATAGTTGTGTTTTAAATTCTCTATTGTATAAATTTTATTTATATATTTAAAATTATAATTTAAATAATAAATAAATATAATTTTATTTATAATTATATCCCCAAATTTTAATAAAATAAATTTTAAGAAAAAATTAAAATTTTCTTTATGGGGTTTCTACAATAAGATTTTGCTTAAATGATAAAAGATTTATATATAATAATTTGGAATTTAAATTAAATTAAATTATAGTAAAAGATTTTGAAAAAATTAAATACCAGTAGTATTAGTAAAAATATATATTAAAAAAAAACATTAATAAAGATTATTAAGTAAATTTCTTAAAATTTTATGGTAAAATAAATTATTTAAAAAAAATTATTCTTAAACTAAGTTATAAATTTAAATAGATTGACATGAAATGAGTGAATATTTATTTTATATTTTCTCAAATTAATTTGATTTTATTTCTTTTAAAATAATATGTTTTTTAATTATTTTTGTTTTAAAAATGAAAAATATCAATATTTTATTACATTTATTTCATTTTAAAATAATATATTTTTTCTCTGATGGGGGTGTTAGTGTCGAGGACATGGAAGCCTTGGTGAGAGCGCATGCCGTCCCATCAGAGGTGATCCATTTGTCTCTGACAATGCGATGTTTTAGTGCGTGTAAAGTCTACAAGTGGGTTTGTTTATTAATTGTGGTAGCATGGTGGTCTCGGGTTGCATTGTTGAGTGTCTGTATGGAGGTAAGGGTAAACTCTCGGCCTCCCATTGTAAGCATTATCTCTTTCATGGCTTAAAGAGTTCCTTAACATTGAGGTTAATGTTTGGAATTGCAGTGGCATTAGGTCATTAGGTCATGTTCTTTCGCTACATACTTATTTTAGTTTGTTTGCTTTTAAATCGTGTCAAATTTGGTTATGGGGTCTTAGAATTTCTATCTTTAGGTCTGAAAGAATGATGGCAAGTCGTACCACAAGACAAGGGTCTCTTATTTTTTTGCATGTGGTATTGAGACTGTTAGGTCCCTATAATACTAGTGATCCCCCATTACTATTGTCATTGTATCCCTTATTATTATTGTTGTGCCCCTATTGTTATTATTGTGCCCCATAGAAGCCCACTATTGTTATTTTTGTGCCCTTATATTATTATTTTTATGTTGGTTTTGATTATATTGTGACCTCTTACACTCCTATATATAGAAAGGAGGTTTTGTCGTTTGTATCATCAAAGAATGGTTCATTTGTGTAATGTAAAGGAGGTTCCCCCTCGAAGAGATTGATTTATAAGTCATTGATCTATCTTTTCTATCTTTTTCTGAGCTGGTTTCATAACATTTGGTATCAGAGCTTTGGATTCAAGGGTTTCGTTGCTCCAAAACAAGTCATCGTGGCATTTTCACTATAACGTTTTTCCTGCGACAATTCAAATGCTAAAAAGAACCCATTTGAGAGGAAATCTTGATGATCCTCGGTTCCAAATTTCAGATCTTGTCTCACTATATTGTCAGAGATATGATCCAAGGAAGTTAGGGCTGTTGCAGGCTCCCGAATTACATCTCAAACACATGACCTTGGGAAAATCGTCATAACTTTCTCTCTGAGTATTAGATTGAAATTTCGTAAGAATTTACAGAAAGAGGATGGAATTTAGTTTTCTGTGCATCGTTTTCAGGTCCAAAGGTTGAAACAATGATACGTGGCACTTCGTACAAGTTCGCTCTACTGAAAAAGTGTATAATCATGTCATCTTGGGAGATTGGGCATAAATATTTCTTGGAGAGTCCAATTTCGATTAGACTGGTGGCGTTTGTAAAGAGGACTCATAAGGCTACCACAGTTCGCAATTTCAGACCTTGGAGATCTGAAATTTCAGAGATACATCAGATACAATATCAAACTCCTACAAAGTGAAAAAAGGTGTGTAGTTTTTTTAAATTTTGCATAAGTTTGGTTTGAAAAATTAGTTTGAAGGAATTCAAAGGGCATAGTGAAGGATAATTATCATTAATTGATGCCCCAAAGAAAGAAAATGGAAACACCTAGTAAGCAACTTGAAAGCTCTAGCATGACTCATGAAGAAGAGCAAGAAATGCAACATGATATATCAAAATTACGAGACTAAGTGCAACAAAATTCACTCTCACAAAAAGTAATGGAAGCTAAGATGGATGGTTTAAAGGAAGGCGTAGAAACTAAGATGAATGAGGTGGAAGCTAATATAAATGACATGGAAGCTAAGATGGATGGAATGGAAGCTAAGATGGATGGTTTAAAGAAAGGCGTGGAAGCTAAGATGAATGGTTTAGAAGAAAAACTTAAAGGCAACATCAAAGAATTGAAGACAGATTTGACAAAGTTTCTACGAGAAATGCTTACTAATTGCGAAATGGTAGTAAAGTAAACTCATGATGAGAACAAAATAAATGTTAATCATGATTTCATAGACTCTAACATTGGATCGAAGACCCACCATGTTCCAAATATCGATATGAGGAAGTTTGATGGCAAGGATCCTGTAACATGGATACTACAGATGGAGCAATATTTCGATCTCCATAACAAAACACACAAAAGGTACACATTGCAACTTTATATTTGGAACCAAATCAGTTTGTATGGTATCAATGGCTTTGCTCTAGTAAACAATTTCCACTTAGGCAATTTTTACAGATGAAATGATAGCACATTATGATGATACAAAAGGCAACACTTTTTTTAGCCAATTGATAAATCTCAAACAAAAGGGTTCAATGATGCAGCACATTGAGGACTTCCAAAAAATGAATATAAGGGTAAAAGATATTCCAGAGGAGCATAGGATTGATGTGTTCATAGGGACTTTAAAAGATAATATCCAACATGAGGTTAACCTTTGGGAACTTGATTCATTGGAGAAGGCATTCAGGTTGGCAAGAAAAATGGAAAGCAAAATTATGGCAAAAAGGAAGCCTACCACTCACATTTATAAATATGGAAGTGTTGTTGCATCAGGAACAAATCCTAGAGAAAGAAGAAATGAATCCGACCATATCTTGTAATGCATTGGAAATAATTACCACTCCTCAAACTATCAAGCTAGAAGGACATATCAAGAAGAAAATGGTAATCTAAGTGTTGATTGATTCAAGCAGTACCCTTAATTTTATTCATTGTAGGATAGCCAAGGAATTGAATTTCTTCCTATATCTAGCACCAGAGTGTCAAGTGATGGTTGCAAGTGGAGGAACCATAAATTTCTTTGGAAAGTGCCATAATATCAAGCTATCCATGGGAGAATATGTATTGAATAACCTAATGCTTTCCATTCCAAAGGGTGGTGCTAATGTTGTACTAGGATCTCAATGGCTACAATCCTTGGGTACAATAGCTTTTAATTTTCAAGAAATTTTCATGAAATTTTCTTTAGAAGGAAAGGAAGTTGAATTAAGGGGTATCGTAGGGAAACCGGGAAGAAAGAACAACGAGGCATAATTGCACAATTATGTTCGCTAGAGGTTCACACATCGAAATGATCTATTTATCCATATCTCCAAAAAGTATTGGACAATCATTCCAAGGTATTTGAGACTCCCAAAGGCCTCCCACCTATTCATGATCATGATCATGCTATTCGTTTGATTCCAGGGAGTGTTCCTCCAAACATCATGCCTTACAGATATTCCTATGCCCAAAAGAGTGAAATTGAACGTATGGTTGCAGAAATGCTAGAGGTTTGGTATAATTCAACATGGTCAAAGTTATTTCTCTTCTCTAGTAGTATTGGTTCACAAGGATGGATCATGGCACATGTGTCCGGATTATAGGGAGCTCAACAAGCTCACTATTAAAGATCAATTTCTCATTCCCGTCATTGATGAATTATTGGATGAATTGCATGGATCAATTTAGTTCACCAAGTTGGATCTTCGTTCAGGATATCATCAAATCATAATGAAGATTGAAGGCATTCTGAAAACAACATTTTAGAACTCATGAGGGTCATTATGAATTTTTGGTCATGCCTTTTGGCCTTACCAGTGCACCTTCTACATTTCAAGGTTTGATGAATTCCATTTTCAACCCTTCCTTAGAAAGTTTGTGTTAGTATTTTTTGATGATATACTAATCTCAACAAGTCTTGGAAGGATCATGTTCATCATGTTGACAGGGTGCTCAAACTATTGGAGGAGAAACAATTATATGAAAAAAGCTACAAATGTATCTTTGGAGTACAAGAGATGGAATATTTGGGTCATATTGTATCTCATGAAGGTGTTAAGGTAGACCCTAGCAAAATTAAAACCATTAAGGAATGGGAAATCTCCACATCCATTAAGCATTTGCAAGGATTTCTCGAGTTGTGTTGTAGCTGCTACAACCACCCTCCAAAATTTTTCCTTAACTCGTTTTGGAGCCTCCCTACCAACCTGACACAACACTTTGTCTTGCTTCATCAAGTACACAAGCTTCAGTGTTTTTCATACACAAAGGCAGCCTGTCGAGCACAGCTTGTCTTGTTGTTGACTTGGACTTGGTCCAACTGCAGGTTGAGAAGATTCCCCAAGAAAATTGCTTATTTCTAGAGGGAAACTAGCCTTCCCTCCAGAAATTGCTTAATTCTGTCTGGCAGCCCGTTGGGCTCCAGAATTGCGCAATTCTTCCAGTTAACACTCCCAGCAGAAATTGCGCAAATTTCCCCATCAGAGTTGCTTAGCCCAGAATTTGCGCAAATCTGGGTAGCAGTCAGCTGCTCTACCCAGAAATTGCACAAACCTCCTAGGTAGTCAGCCCAGCTCTCAGCCAGAAATGCACATTTTTCTCAAGCAGTTCAGCAGTTGCATGCATGAGCAGTCTGGTTGACCAATTCCACTCGGGACCAAGGAAACTTGACTTGTATGCATGCATGACTTGTTCTTCCCGGAATAGCAAAAGGAAACATGCAAAAGGAATCCCATGATTTAGGGAGTTATTTTTAGTAGCCAGGGGTTACATGCAAAGTTGTTTTAGAAGTTTCCTTCCAAGTGTCGCTTTTCCTAGATTTGTGGCATGCGCGTCATGAGCCCAAACTTATTTATTCCACGCATCAGAGCTCATTCTTTCACATAGATCTTGGAGCTATGACATCCCACAGCACATCCAGGACCCTTCGACATATCCAGCTCAATTATTCACGGGTAAGTGGTCTCAACTTCTCTTTTTCAACATTTCTATTGCTTTTTGTGTATTCACTTGTGTGAGTGTTGTTTGCTTGATTTCTTTGAACACTTGTTGTCATTTACATGTATAATAGCTTGTCCTAGCTCTGTTTTAGTTTTCATTCCTATCTCACTGCTGTCATGTGCATGAAACCATTTTGCACAAACGTTTGCCCAACCGGCGAACTGCTTCACCGACATGCATGTTGATCTATTTGCTCAATATTTCATTCATGTTTTGCATGCATTGTCAATCACTTCTGCTATCACTTAGAGTCTCCATGCATTCACTGTCTTATTTTCTTTTAGTTTCCCGTTAGAGAGTCAGGCCAACGTTGGCTCGGACCTTGCCTTCACTGAGACTACATTGTGCAATGTGGGGAAGGAAGGCTCTGCCTTCATCTCCAGAAATGCACATTTTTCCCAGAACTCGCCTCCAGGACTGTTTTGTGCATTTCTAGAGGACAGTGACTGTTGGCCCAGGAAATTACACAATTCAGTCCCTGGGCCTGTAGTCCTTCCCAGCTGGAATTGTGCATTACACAATCCCAGCAGCCAGCAGCCAGTCTGGATTGCACATTGTGTAGATCTAGCAGCCAGTCCTACCTCCCAGACAGCCCAAACTACATTTTTCACAGTTCTGGCAGTGAGTCACCTAGCCTCCTAGAATAAATTGCACAATCTTGCTCATTAGTTCCCTAGGTATGTGTTGTGTCATTCCCTAAAATTTGCTTTGTTTTCACTGATAGATTTCTTGCCATGCATGTTTCTTGTCTCCAGATATTTTAGGTGTTCATCTATCTGGATGGCTTCCAAGAGAACAAGATCTTAGGACACTGATGGAAATGCAGTTGGAGCAGTAGCTGAGCAAGTGTCCTCTAGTCTCCCGATCTATGAAGATACAAAGTTGAATCTAGGCAAGGACATCAAATTGAAGTGGCAAGAGGTCAATGAAACATTTGAGGGCACTTTTGGGGAACACCTCGAAGATCTTCATGTGTACGTGAACATTCAAAAGTCCGGCTTATGTTGATTGCATGTAGATATCCTATGTTCCCATGTGCGGACATGATACACTGAATCGTCTCTCACAGTGATCCCAAGATGATGACCTTGAGTAGTGTCAGTGGGATGAATCTTGCGACCTTATGGGAGCAGGATTATGCTGAGATGTATTAGATTTCAAAGCCTGTGACTATCATGGAGACTCCATTCAACTTACCCAACAACAGTGCTAACTCTAGAGACATTCTGAAGGATTGGGTAAAGAAGCCAGCTCATTTCGGGATGACACCCAACCAGGTCTACAAGACAAAGATACTGAGGAAGGCATACCATACTTGATCATATTTTCTTGTCGACCGTATGGCCAAGCAAGCACAGAAACCTTCTTAGAGGGTTGGGTGGCTACACTGGACCAAGTGGCTAGAGAAGGAAAACCATGTAACTGGTTGAGCATACTGCCTCATTAGTTGAAGGAGAAAGTCACGAAGGCTCGCAGTCACCCGAAGGTGTGCATGCAGAGATTTACATGTCTGCCTACATCCTAGATGCAGTATGTGCCCGACATGAGTTCTTGGGCTTGGAGTGGGCATGGTCACCGGTGAAGACTACTGCAAACACACATTTCAAGTTGTTGTCTGAATGCAGCTTCAAAGGAGTAATCACATGGTTATCCGATCATTTTTTCATCCCTGTGTACAAGATGATATTCGAGCAGGATCCACCCTGCATGTCAAAGGAAGCAATGGAGGCATTGATAGGTATTGCAGATTGGTATACTTCACTATCTGGAACTCTCATCTGAATTTTCAATGCGAAGAAGCCTCTGCATGTTCTGCCAAAGTTTTCGTTGGACGTACTTGCCATGTAGGAAGTAGCCTATCACATCTTAGTAGGATTGACAGCTAGACTGTAGTGGAAGAAGAAGGCACCTTGGCCCACTCTTTCGTTGCGGATTGGGTTATATGAGATCTGAAGTATCAAGTAAGAAGATTTCGAAGCAAAACTGATGAAGAAGTACCTATTCAACCTTTGAAGCTACAATCCGTATGACCCACATTTCATTGTGAAGGATCAATGCACGAGAGTTCAGTTCAACTAGATCTACGTGGCATTTCATTGGGCAAAGGAGGAACCATGGAGATATTACTATAGTTTCTCCAGACCCAATGAACCGGTCGGATTCACTGTGGAGTGGTTAGCGAAGAAGCGTGAAACAACATCGTGGAGAGCACTAGCAGTAGCAGAAGTAGCGACAGTGGTAGTAGAGCCAAGCATACCAGTGCACGACAAAGGGAAGAGGAATATTTTCAATTGCATGGAGGAGGAGAAAAGATGTAAGTTTCGAGAATATCCACTTGTAGATAAAGCAGTTATGGCTATAGAGGCAAAGAGGAAACAGCGCAACAAGCGAATCTCACGAAGGTAGAAGGACAAGAAGAGAATGGAAGAAGCAGAGAAGGAGTTGCATGAGCTGAGGGAGAAACTCCGAAAGGAACAAGATCTACGCAAATAGGAGAGGGAAGTGTAGCAACAACATATACAGCAGGGGGCGCAACATGTGCAAACAGACGAAGCAACGCCCATACAAGTAGTTGATTCATTTGAACAGCTGGCATCAGGCGAATAGGGTGAACCATCGTAGGGGCAATATTTTTCTCATGAGATAGAACAGTCACTTCAACAATTGGATGCAGACATGGAGTAGTAAGGGTTGGAAAAGGACACCGACCTCATGCCTCACCACAAAGAGGTCAACTCACCCGCTTCAATTCATCCAGAAGAAGAGAAAGTCTCGGATGACTAAGGAGGTATCGAGATCCTTGGTCATCAGTCGGAAGAGGAGATGCACAACATCTCATTTGATGAATCCCAACATAGAGTTGTGTAGTCTTGTAGAATGTCAATTCTGGAGGATTGAACATCTCCTGCACAAGTTGAAGAACAAGTGATCGTGATTGATGTGCGCAAACATCCAGCTGCCGTGGCCGATGAAACCAGAATGTATGCAGAAGCCACTATCTCAAGTGTTCACTTCCTAATAGCTAAGAATGAGCAAATGGCAAAGGAACTACAAACGGCCAAACAAGGAGGAGACTTGGTGACAATGTCCTCCCAAGATGAATTGAAGAAGGTAATACTAGATGAAGTATTGTCCCTTGACACAGTTATGCGAGCATTGTACTCCAATTTTGGTACCATGCACAAGGCAGTCGTCCATCTCAATGGATGACAACAAATATGTGCTAGGAGAGCCTGCACCTTGACGAACATACATGCTACTGTTGATGACATGAAAACATGGACAATGAAGCATAAGGGATCCCCACTTCACTTGCCTAAGATGACGAGGTTCAATGCAGTCGAGTTGAAGGCACGTATTCGGAGTCGAATCTGGAATTATGAAGAGCTCCCATAGTTCATCACTATAGATAAGCCTCCCATGCATGAGTATTCAAAAGTATGGATGTTGTGGTACGTACAATGTGATCCCATCAGTCGGGACTCTCAACCAGGCGTAGACCAAGGAGTAGGTCCTACTAGAGCTTGACTCATACTTTGACGAGTTGATGCGCATCGCCACCAGCCCAGACTTGCCTATTAGTGCAGACATCATGCACAAGTATGTTGCTGGTCCGGCCACATTGAAGACAATGATCCACATGCTTTCAGATGAGTTGGACAAAGGAGCCCGAGCAGTGTACCCGAATTCTATGGAGGCGAAGGTCAGGTTTCATACGAATGTCACCACGGAACACACAGAAACTATCAGAGACTACAGAGCTTGGCATCAATATGTTACTGTTGATCAACATGAAGATGTTAAGTAGTTGGACTTCTATAGTTGTCTAAGTCAGAGTGATATCTAGTTTGGCTTTTAAGCCATTGTGTTCACATGGGTACATGTGCACTATAATGTTGAGTCATGTCAAGTGTAAGTCAAGTGTCAATAGTGGTTGTAACAGTCATAGAGTAGGTGAAGAATCATGAGGGCAGTTGATTAGTCACAAAGGGGAATGTCAAGGGCCACCCCACCCTTTGCTATAAATAGTCCCTCATAACTCATTGTATAGGCTTTTGGTTAGTCAAGCTTTTGATAAGACTATATTGGAGAAAGCTTGGATAATATTGTAACGCGCCTTGGCTTCTCCACTACACAGAGCTAGTTCATCTCTTTGGAGGAGTAGGCAGATGTGGCTGTAACGTTCCACTATTGGGGCTAGCAGGTTTACATGGATGTATCGTATGATTGGGACTTACAATTATTTATATAATAATAGCCAACACATTTTCATGCATATGTTGTTATTTTAGTTGGACTGTTCCGGTTGCTTAGCAATGTATGTTTTTTAACTTATGTATTTGTGTATGAACTGCTTCATATGCGATTATATGAATCTTGTTGCAGATGTGCTATTGGTTTAACCATCACTATGGATTGTCGACTAATCTTCTTTCCAGCTTGTGATTCATCTTCGCTTGTGTGTTCCCTTCTCAATTGAGCATTGCTATAAGTTGCTAAAGGGCGCACTCATCTCACCCCCCATGTGTTAGAACCTCTTATTCACCTTCCTTGAATCACTGTAGCAGTCACACCCTTACTATTGACAGAGTTATCTTACTTGCCTTTGTGCAACATCATAGTCAAGGAATTACCTTATGACCCATTGCTGGGACTCCTACACCAAACAGTCTTAGGTCTAATTGGGACTTCTTACTGGGGATATCCCCTTGACATGTTGGTAGGTCCAACACCGTCAACATTTCTGGTGCTAGAAGGAGGGCATGATGACAAGATGTCTCCTCTCATCCGATTTTGAACCTCTACATACCTTTCATGGATTCTTGTACTCTTCTCCCCCCACGATGTTTTTCGAATCGTGAAAGTGGACAAGAGATCGAAAAACTCCCCCGTGATGAATACATGAATTTCTTTCCATGCTTCATGAGGAAGATGGGTGTTCTAACGAACTTGCTAGTTTTCTGCTTGCACACACAAATTGCAAATCACCAGGTACATGGTTGCTCAGCTTACCAACTGACAACGTGCACTCACTTGAGCACTTCTGTGATCTTACTGAAGACACTTTCTATCATTTTGATCCAGACCATCTTGACCTAAAACTATTACAGCAACGGAAGGCTCTGCATGAATCGATTATTGATTTTTGGGAGCGCTTCTGTGACTTACATTTTCAAGCTCCAAGGAGCGAGACAAAATTTGCTTACCTTTGGGACCGGTTCGAGTATTGCCTTAAGAAATCTTCGCGTCCCAAGAAGAAGTTTGAGATCAAGCCTCGCTCAACATTATTCATTGATGGAGCTATACAATCTCATGTGGATGCAGTCACTGTCTCGACTGACTGTCCACCTCCCTCTCATTCAATAACTCCACCACTAGCAAGTGATGCTAAGGATCATGCTCATACACCTGTTCATCTTTCATATTCTCCCAACATCACTTCACTCAATTTTCATGTAGATTTGGTTGTGAGACCTTCGAGTTCTCATATGAATTATGTTCTACGACCTCAATCTTTACACTCGGGTGTTCCTCCAGATGATGTTGTCTTGTGTTCGTCCATTCCAGACTCTTCACTTGTTGTGAACAAGGAATCACCCATTTACAGAGTTGGTGTTGCATAACCAACATGCACTATCATTCATGAAGAGTATGAGTGGGAGCTTGAGCATCAACACTCGATGAAGGAGGACTCCCTTTCCTTCGAGCCCCCTTCATTCTTTCCTAACATCTTTGGTGAACCTACCATCTATGATTTTACATGTGTGTCTTCATCCAAGAATGCACCCATTGTTGTTCACTCGCAAGACTCACCGGATGTTGGCCCATCATTCGACAATGGAGAGGATAAGTTATTCGTTGAAAATCCACTTGATCTTTCATCTGTCTTTTTTGGAAACAAAGAGGATGAGTTTGTTCACTTTTCATCTACCCCTCTATTTGATTCATCTGATCATGAGGATGCCGATGAAATCATTGATTTTTCTGATCGTGGCAGTTGTGATCCATTTGTTTCCATATTTTATCACGATCATGACTCTATCACAATTGATCTTTCGAAGACACCAGTTTATGATGATCTACCTAATGATGAATTTGAAAAACCCAAGACTGTCAAGGCACTTCAGCCCAAGCTGATGGTTATGTCAGGTCCTCGCTCTCTTGGGGTTAGTCTCACTTCCGATCATAAAACTGTTTAATCACCCAAGGCTCCTCATCACTCATCTGTATGCATTGAAGATCCATCTCACACACAGATCACATCTCCTCCACTCGAACTGCACGATCCCATCGCTCATGCATTAGAGGAATATTACATTTCAAGTACACGTGTATGACGTAAGTTCTCTTTTCTTCTTTCATTTTCTTTCATGTCTCAGTCAAGAGTGTGCTTATGCGTCAAATTTGCATGCAGAGTCACACAACACCATGATAAGTCCATAGACTTCTCGTCATGCATTTGTACTCACTTATGTCTTGTGTGCACTATTAGACACGAAGTGTGGTTGTCTTCATTGTTATATCTTTCTTACTTGCTGGTTCACACAACTGGGTTGTTTGCAAACCAAGCCTTAACCAACATGGGTCTACCAATGTGTCGGTAGCTGCATTGGAAATGTCACTTCATGTGGTCAAGCCCATGCACCATTAGTGTAGGAGTAGGAGTAGTGTTTTCTTTCAGTCATTTTGCTTGCATGCTTGTTTTCTTATTCGCTTTGTTTGCTTGTTTGTTTGTTTTCTTGTTTGCTTACTTGATTTTCTTTCACTTTTTCTTCTGTTCTTCCTTTGCTTTGTTGTTTATTAGTTCGCTTGTTTTGTTCGTAAGTTAGTTTTGCACGAAACCATGTATGACTCTTGAAATGAGCTGGGTGAAGTACAAGAGGGCTTGTACAACTATCGCTACTTGGTTATACGTCATCTTGCCTCTGTATGAAGAACTTGTTACTTTCAGTCCATGATATGTCGAAGGAAAATACGTACTGTTCGAAGTGAACCTTGGGTTGGAAATAATACTGAGAGGGGGGGGGGGTGAATTAGTATTAGCAAATCAATAACTTTTTCATTTCCATAATTCATATTTATATACGCTAATTCAGTGAAGGGAACTCACGTGTACACACAACTATATTTAAGGCAACTAGCGTATATCCAAAAAAATTATGATTCAGTTAATTCATCATATGTTGATCTTTAATCAGTGCATCAGTACTTCATTAACCATATAAACAGTAACCAGGTGCAGTAAAAATAGAACAGACCATCACACATAAGAAACACACATGAACACCAAGATTTAAGGTGGAAACCCAATGCGGGACAAAAACCACCTGCTGCTGTCTTCTTCAATATAAGAAAAACTTGTTTACAATATTGTACTGGTGCAGACTCATACCAATATGCATGCACCCACCTGTAGAAGGCTACAACCTTCTCTTGTTCTCCAGCTTCTATTGGAAGGGAGCTACAACCCCTTAGCTCTTGTACTAACCGATATATTTACTAGTACGTAGGCGCCGACCTACAGAAGGCTACGACCTTCTCTCTTCCTCCAGGGACCACGTTTCATAAATTTTCAGACTGGATACTCCTGGATCACAACACCACAATCTGAAGGCCATGTTTCATCAAATTTTCATACTGGACCCATCAACAACATTGAAGCTCAAAATCAATCACAACTGCAATGCAACCATCAGATACATCTGTATCAACCAATCGCTGAAACTCAATCATCAATCTCTAAATCAACCACAAATGAATCAATCAATCACCGACAACCCATCATTATTGAAGCAAATCACAATCAACCAATCTGAACATTCAAAATACTCATCATAACAGAGTCACTAGAACACAGAGCAGAACCTAGAACTCTGCAACAACCACTAGAACCAATTGCAAATTCAAATATCATATTTCATAATGTATACGCTACTCTGATGAGTCGAACTAGTGTGTATACGTGCTTTTAACAAAGCGAACCATCGTATATGTCTGCAAATATTAATTCATAATTTTGCAGTTATTCCAGACTTCAGTCAGACCCAGATCATAACATTAACAAAACAACACATGTGTTAGTATTCAGATCTAGACTATACATGATCAAACCACATAATGATAATTTGTTTCAAGCCTTAAGATCCCAATCCATCATTAGATATTATCCTTCATCAATTGATAAGGTTCATCCTTGGTTTAGATCAAGCACAACACCATAAGCTAATAACCTGCATACTAGATCTCACACTTCATCAGATGTTCAATACTTTCACTGCTTGGCCTAATGATCTTCTCCTCCTTATATAGATTTAGGCCTTTCTCAATACCATGGACCAAAACCACTTAGGACCAAATACCTAGGGTCAATACCTTGGACCAAATACCTTGGACCAATACCATGGACCAAATACCTCAGACCAAAACTTAGTTTTCCAAGATATATTCGCTTTTCCTTCTGTGAAAGTGCGTGTGTACATATATGATACTTGTGTTCAGTGAACCTGCGTGTATACGCAGCTTGGTCAAGGTGAACCTGCGTAGACCTTGTTAGCCTCCTGTTGCGACAGGTATTCATCTTTCATGATCGACATTTTTACATACCAAATATGTCATACTTTGCATGCTGCAATGTTCCATATTTTCTACAGAGGCCAAAGAAATGTCCATGAGAGTGTGCTAGTCTAAGTGCCACTGCTATGATCCATTTTTTATGAGTTTTCAGTTAAGGGAAGGCCAAACAGCTTAATCTTGGTCTCCCTAGGTTTCAATTTCCTGTTGTAGAATATAGAGAAACATTATCTGTCCAAACAGCTTAATCTTGGCAGATTTGTAGATAGGTAGAGAAACAAGGGTGCTCAACAGCTTAATCTGAGCCCCTGAATGAAATAAGTGTAGATGTAGATAGGAGGATAACAAGAAGAAAAGAATGAAAAGCTGGGTATGCTAGTTCAAGTGCACCCAAACCAAAAGAAGAAAAAATGCTAGGTGAGTAGGCCGGGTAGGTAGTTTTGCGGTTGCAGAATCATGGCTTGTGACCCATTTCATCTTTTCAAGTGTCATATCTATTCATGTCATAAGTTTTAGGCAGGTTTTCATTTGAAGGACTTCAAGCGAGGCATGACTAACTCCCCCTTCTTCTTGTTCCCCAAATCATTCACTAACCTCCCCAAAGAGGGCAAGATCTGCTTAATACCTCTTAGTTTCATCATTTTTCGTACCATTTGCCTTGGTAAAGATCTACTTTACTCAAGGAGTGTTCATACTTCCTCTATGAGTCATTTTCCCCCTTAAATAGCCTAAGATTTACATACTTAGCACTTTCTTCACAAAATTCATATTAACTCCTAACTCTATTATGTAAATCCCTCCTTATTTTTCCCCTTCCCATACTAAAAATATATGGTAAAATCCCCATTATTTATATATCCCCTCCTCTGGTTGAAATATAACCATAAGTATGATTGGGAATGACTAAGTTTACTTGAAACTTAGTAACAACCCTCATTTCGCTCAAAAAACCATCTTCCTAAGGTGTTTCCTTCTTTTTCTGTGCGGCAGACGTGCTTCCTCCCACCACCAAGTATATTTTAGAGTACCACTCTACTAGCCATTGATAAAGTACTGCATGAATGGCATCATCCATTGCCAGGTAAGGCAAGTCATACCATTTCTACGTAGTGTCCTTCCACGCCTTGATGGATACATGATGGAAGTCTGCTTTAAATTCTGCATAGCCCTACAGTTTGGCGTACACCATGGGTGACAATCGCAATTTGCGATTGATGGCCATGCGGATGTTCATCTCCATCAAGATCCAAAAGATCTTGTTGCCCTTGACTCAATGTGCATCCTTGGTCACCCACAATGAAGCGTACTTCGCTGTTTTTGGGAGGTATGGCGCGACCGAAGGGAACTAACTGTCCCCTAGCAGCTCCCATGCTACCAGCACAATTGTCAGCAAGAGCCATGCGTATTGGAACATCTTGTTGAGCTCCTACGCTTCATGAAAGTTCTCTAAGAACTCACCGCGAAGGTAGTCTGACCAGTTGAATTGGACTACTTCATCACACTGGGATGCTAGTGTGATGACAAGCATTGGCACCTCATCGACGCAACACTTCCTCATCACCTTCCCTACTAAGAAATATGTGTCTACTTTCACAACAGGGTCACAGATGCTAGATAGAGCATATCCGTGCAGCTTCTTCACTAGTTTAAACTTTTCTTTCAAAGACTCCATGAGGGCCTGTTCTCCACCTTTTCTGCCAAATATCATGGCCAAATTCTCTCTTGTATACGACAATCACATTATCCTATGAATCAGATTATATGTGATGGGTATTGGCTCCTCCAGCCACAGACACCCATCATGCACCAAGCACAACAGCTACTTAATGACCAATATTGTCACTGAGGTGCTATTTTAGTGCGACACCCAAAGAAAGTTGAGCAACCTTACCTTGTCTACTCCTCTGAGCCACCTCCATGGCTCCAATGCAGTCATTCCGATATTTGTATCAATGATTAGGCACATCAAATACTAGGTCGCTAGGTGTGGGAACTTGTCGTGATCAGCCAGGTCCCAGTCGTAAAGTTTTAGCAACACCACCTGTGCCAAGTGCAGTCTGTTCAAAACAATATCAACCAGAAGCAGAGGGGTTTGCAAGGGGGTCTTGCTTTCATTGATGTCTTTTGGCACCTTGATCTTGGGCTTGTGCAAAGGGACATACTTAGGCAATCAAGTAATAGGGTCCACACCTTGGGCTTCAACCTCCTCTACTTCGACTTCCACATCCTCAACATCCATCGAGATGTCTTCAATGTCTTCCTCCTTTGGCTCCAAGTTCATGGCCTTGCCTTTATCCTATGCGGTGGGTTTTGGTGGGCTTCTCCTAGATGATGTGTGCACTGGTATGGCAGGTTGCTTTCCCTTTTTATACTTTACGGTCTCCTTGGTGAGGGTTGGCTTTGGTCTCAGTGTCCTCGGTGATTTAGGGACTTTGGCTAGTACTTCGGTGACCTCTGGAGTATCTACTTCTGCCTCCATCTCGACTTCCGACACCGACTCCTTTGCTTCGGTATCTATGGCTTTTGTGGGTGCCCACAAGATTTTCGACAGGAACTCATGTGTCTCCTTCAGTAATGTCTCAAATAATTTACTGGCTATCATAAGTTCGTACTGCTCGCAATTCATGTGCACTTGAGAGCTGAACAACTCAATTCTCAAAATGCCAAGTGTTTTTCGTTGGACAACCACTTGTAATTTATAGGGCATTTTGAACTCAAATCCAACCATTTCCCCCAAATTGAGTTCATTAATGCCGGATTGGCGACAAATTTTCAAGGATATGATCCATAAATTTTGTCTTAAATGTCGATCACTCACTCCATTTGGTTGCATTTCTACTGTCAAATCATGAATATTGACTTTAACGGTCACTTTTCGGCCGACCTGCCCGATTCCTCCCTGGGTAGCGCAACCCCCTTCGCGTTACCGCGAACCCTGTGACACTTCCTTGCTTTGCATAGTCCTCAAATCACGCAGCTCCTAGACCCAGGCAGTGTAGTTTATAGTCCCATGCCTCCTTTCAGCTCCCTAGAGCACTAAGATTGTACTACCTTCATCTAGTCACATGGATGGACTGCCAGTGTATGGCTTCAATCGGCTGTCATTCACCTTTCCTGGGAAGGGATGTCCATTCAACTTGACCAACTATACTACCTAGAGAAAAATGTGAGGTGTTGGAGGTGATGGGAGGCTTAGGAAAAGTGAGTCATGGGTGGAATGGAGTGGGAAAATTCCTAGGATCACTCAGAACTCAAAACCAAAGTCAGGAGATGGATGGATTCGCTCAAAAATCTTGGAGAAGTTTCCTTGTGAAATGATGAAAATGGTGAGGGTTTAATGACCAAGAAAATAAAATCCAAATTGGATGGGACAATTTTTTTTATTAACTAGGATTTATTAGGTCCCTATTCCAAGTGGAATCACTCAAAAATACCTATGTTAACCCATGCAAAAAAAAAAAAAAAACATTACTAGTTAAAAATCTAGAAATTTGAGAACTAGTGAGCTAGTAAATCTAAGAAATTATTAACCAAATCAAGTGTAAATGCAATGGGGTAACTTCTTTTATGAACTAGAATATTTTTTTGATATAATGCAAGTGGAATTGATTCGATTGAAGCTCGTCAGGATGCTCTAAAAAATAGAAGAAATTTATTATTCTTTACTAAAAAGGAGGTCCAACAATCTAGATTTGGGAATAAGAAGACTAATCCAAGCAACTCAATGATTACTATGAACTTCCAAAGCTTTTCTAAGGATGAAATAATGCTTGTGATCCTACAAAATAACTTATATCAACCATTTAACTCAATCCTACAACAAGAAATCATTAATACTAAATGCAAAAATAGAATGAAATAAAAACTAGAGATGCATGTGAATAAGCAATGAAAATAAGGAAAGAAAATGATAAAAAAGGGCTCTGAGGTTCCTGGGATGGCCAAGCCCAAGGAAACTCAGAGACCTATAGAGGAGAACAAGATTTAGAAGTTGAACATGACACCAATCTTCATTATTTTCATCAATAGAATTGCATCCTTGCAGGAAAATACAACGAAGCTGCAAGAATACAATATCTCTCCACAATAACACTAATCAAAGTCTCCCCTAGAGGAAAATTTGACTTTTTACTTATACAAAATTATTAAGAATCATTCCCCATGAATAGAGGAAGATTTCCCACCAAAATCCCTTGATTAGTGGATCTAGTCCCCAATACTAGAATTTGCATTAATTGGCAAGGAACACATTCCTAGATTTTCTCAATCATTCCCTGGAGGAAAATTCCACTTCGTACTTATACAATGATTAGTGGAACACATTCCTAGATTTTCTCAACCATTGGAGTTCCATAATTTGTGCCATAATTCCATAATATCTTGTTGACCTATTATTTATTGTTGATCCTCTAGTAGTAGAGAACAAGTCCCTAAATTATCTCCTCCTCCAACTCTTCATAATATTCCCAATATTCTCATAATATTCCAAAAAAAATAAATAATATTAGGCACAAATATTCAATTATTCATAAACCTTCCTAAGGAATATATTAAAGTTAAAAATAAATTATCTAATGAAAAAATAGAGGTTTAATGTGTTGAAGGATGGTCATAGGCCTTAATTTATGTTTTAAATTAGAGGCATGGGCTTTAATTTATGTCTAATTTATAGGCCCATCAATTGCCCATTTCTCAAAGGGTTGCAACATCATCTGTGGATTAAAAGGCATCTCATCCCTCCACGATGGCCTACCAGTCCTTTGACACACATTACATGCCTTGCAATATGCTTTTGAGTCCTGATGGAGGGTTGGCCACCACAACCCTGTGCGTAGAATATTCTGTGCGGTCACTCTCCTTGCATAATGTCCTCTTGCGGTGCCCCCATGAGCATCTGCGCGGATGCTGCTTCTTTCAAAGTTGGTTACATATTGTCACAATATCTCATCAAACCCCATTTTGTACAGATTCCCAGCAATGACAGAAAAATTTTTCGTGCGCACCACTAACTCCTTCTTCTACTAGACGATGTATCTCTCCGGGGTAGTCCCTGTCATTAGGAAGTGTATTATATCCTCAAAATGACCATCTACAATGCGCACTGCAAATAGTTGCACGTCAGACAATCCTTCCTCCAAATTAGTGAGATCTTCCCCTATTTCGATGCGTGATAAATGGTCTAGTCCCACGTTCAGTTGTTTAGGCTTCACAATAACTTCAAAATCATATTCCTGGAATAGTAATAGCCACCTACATATTGTCCCCCCTAACACAGGCTTATTGACCAGGTACTTTAGTGCAGAATGATATGTGTACATCTTAAAGTGGCCACCCAGCAAGTAGTGTCTAAACTTCTAAAGTGCATATACCATAGCTAACCCTTTGGGCTCAGTGGTGGAATAGTTCGTCTCTACCTCGGTTAACCTTCTACTTGCAAACATGATCGGATGGTCCAACTCTTCTCCGCCAGCCTGTGTCAGTACTGCTCCTAATGCTATACATGATGTGTCGACATGTACATGAAACTCTTTCTTCCAATCCGGGAAGACTAGGATCGGTGCAGTGACCATCTTTTCTTTCAATACAACTAGTGTCTTCTTACAGTCCTCATTCCAGCAGAACGTGACATCCTTCTTTAACAACTTCTCCATAGGCGCGGTGATCTGGGAATAGCCTTTGATGAACTTTTGGTAATAGCATGTGTGTCCCAAGGTAGCACGTAGTTGTTTCACAATCCTTAGCGCTTCCAAATTTAGTATCACCACGATCTTCATGGGATCTACCATTAGTCCTTGTCTACAAACCACATGACCTATCAGGGTCCCAAAAGGAACAAAAAACATGCACTTCTTCAGATTGAGCATGATCTGGTATCTTCAACAAGTATCTAGCATCAGGCGTAAATTGGCGACATGGCACTTCACCAACCCAAACATAGTCCAATCTTCAAAATATACTTCCATGAACTTATGAATAAACTCCTTGAATGCAACAATGACCACGCGTGAGAAAATTGTAGGCGCATTCTTCAATCCAAACGACATGACAGTGTACTGAAAATACCCCCACTCAGTAATGAAGGTGGTCTTTCTCCTATCCTCCAGTGTTATTTTGGTCTAGTGGTACCCTTGAACCCATCAGTGAAGGAATATGCTTCTTGGCCACCTACATTTTCCAACACTTCATCAGTGAACGAAGTTGGGAAAGGATCATGTACGCAAGCATCATTCAAAATTTTGAGATCCACATATATCCTTATTTCATCCTTCTGCTTCTTCTCCTATACCACCATTAGGCTGACCCAGTTAGATTCATCCACAGGCTCAATGATGCCTGTCGCGAGCATCTTGTCTAGCTCTAAGTAGACCTTCCCCTTATATTTTGGATTGAGATAGTAAGGTATTTTCTTAACCGGCTTCACGTCACATTTCAACGTGATTTTCATAACACCTAGGTCACCGATTATCCCTTTTAGATCCATAAACGTGGTAGGGAATAAATCTTGGTATTCGTAGAGCAATTCAATGACCTTATCCACCAACGTGGCATCCCAATAATCTCCAATATTCGCTAAATTTGGGCTCTACCTCCGTACCAATGTTTACTTGTTTCATTTTCAGTGGCACGGTTATGTTAGGATTCTCAATTTGTGATCCTTCAACCTCGCAATGACCTTCCGTTTCAGGGATGATAACCTCTCACGGATCCTCATACTCTTCTTCAGTGGTTACATAATAGCATTCTAGTGCGTGACTAAGCTGAGTAGCCCACTTAGGCTGAATCAGGTCCAAAGGATCCTGTGGTATCCTAAAGATTGTTGCTTTCACCTCTTTTAGCGCCTCATCAATACAGTCAAAACTGAATGTCATTATCAATCCTTCACGCAGAATATCCCATTCACCTATACCATGGCGGAGCTGTGTTTCTACATACCAGTTCATTGTGACGACATCCAGGGTGTGACAGAACAAGTGCACCCATTCAGGTTAGGGCTTTTCTCCATAAGCCTGAACCCATTTGAACAAGTGCGTGCCCAGGTCATCCTACCCATCATATTTGTCTGTTATTCATACCTTCGGCTTCCCAAATCGTGTCATCATCATCCACCTACATTCGCGCTAATCATTAAAGCTTCCTTTATGCGTACTCCACCATCTTACAGGCATAGCGCATATTGCCCAGTTCAATGCCTGGAAGTACTGCTTTTCTAGTACCTCCCTCTCAAATAAATACAAAAAAATATCTACATCATTCAAACCATCATAAGTGGGTAGATTTCTTACCTCTGACAACACAACGCAGTGATCGGGTCATCATGTTACAGCTCAGTGTAGTTACCTCATGTAACCAATTCTGCTAATGCTCTAATTCTTCATCAGAGTTTGAGGTGCAGGAATGTAATTTGTTCATCCACCGTCAGATTCACCTAATCTTGGTCTTGCACTATTATCTTATAGATACAGTCCAGATCATCATCGCTCTCATAATCGCAGACTGGTTTAGTATAGCGCGATCCTTCAACAGGATCTTGGGGTACTATGACGTGGAGTGATTTCTTCTCAAATATCATCTTTCGCTTCTTTACATTGATTACCCCGTTCATATCAATAACCCAATCAATTTCCAGGAGTGCAAGATAGGGGTTGGTATCATCCACAATTTCTATTACCTCGAAGTCAACCAGTGCGCTCGCACCTTCAATATCTACAACTACCCCTTGCAGTCACCCCATGGGGATGATCCTCTACTGATTCACCATCCTTATCTGAATCGGAGACCACTCTAGCGCAGGTCTCCCCATCTGCTCCCAAGTTTTCTTTGGTAGGATGTTCGCATCTGACCCTATGTCCAAAATAACCTGATCCATTTTGTATTCTCCTATCTGCGCAGTCAGCCTCAACACCCATCCCGTCCTTATTTTATGCTTACCAATCTTCTGTACTACATGCAACTCACCCAGGGTGTTTTTGACGCATCTGTTTATAAGCTCCTGTAGCCCCTTCATAGCCTTTCTATCATGTAATAACTTCATACATGTCTCCAAGAAGGTTGTAAGCATAGAAGGGTCCATCTCCTGATCAGGCTTATCCTTGCTCCCTGAGGTGGAGGCCTCAGTGAAGCTCTTTTTCACCTCCATAAATGTTTCATGTGAGCACTCCAAATCAAACTCAACCTCCTTCACTAGGGCTTTGCGGACCCATGTGCTAGCTTCAGGTTGTTTCCCCTTCTCATCTCCTATTGTGATTTCGCTTTGGAGCACTATATTTGCTTTCGAATCTTCTTCGCGTGGCTCAAACCTCATCATTTGTAGGTTTTGAGTAGGCTGAGGTGGTAGCACCCCTTTGTCACGTATCCTTGGTATCAGCATAGGACAGTCTTCCATTTCATGATCAAACAGAGTGCAATACTTGCACGACGGACATGTAGGGTTAGTGCAATCACGGGCATAATGTCCTGGTCCTCCGCAATTGTAGCAGATCAACTGTCCTCAACCTCTGCCAGGTCCTCCTCCACCTCGGCCTCGTCCATGCCCCTGAAATCTTGTCTGTGCCATCCTCGCGCTCTGGTCAGGGGGGCGTGTTTCTTCCTATACCCTATAAGCAAGTGTTCTATCCATCATCAGTTCATAGCTTCTGCAATTGCACTCATCATGCCCTACCGACCTACAGAAGTTGTAGAACAACTGTTGTAGTGTCTGTACAAACTTCTATAAAAAATGGCAGTTATTCATGGCATGTTTGCCTGCTACCTGACATATAGTGCACCACAATGCAGGTCCCGCACTATGTCGGCCATTGATCAAGTACTGCATTAATGACATCATTCATTGCTAGGTAAGGCAAGTCGTACCATTTCTACACAAGGTCCTTCCGCACCCTGATGGATACATGATGGAAGTCTGCTTTAAATTCTACGTAGCCCTGTAGGTTGGCATACACCATAGGTGACAATCACGGTTTGTGATTGATGGCCATGCAGATGTTCATCTCCATCAAGATCCAAAAGATCTTTTTGTCCTTGACTCGCTGCACATCCTTGACTAGAAGCAACGTACTTTGCTACTTCTAGGAGGTTTGGCATGACCAAAGGGAACTGACTGTCCCCTCGAAGCTCCCATGCTACCAGCACAATTGACAACAAGATCCATGCATAATGGAACATCTTGCTGAGCTACTACGCTTCGCAGTAGTTCACTAAGAACTCACTGTGAAGATAGTCCAACTAGTTGAATTGGACTGCTTCAGCGCACTGGGATGCTAGCATGACGACAGGCACTGGAACCTCATCAGCACAAGACATCCTCATCACCTTCCCTACTAAGAACTCTGTGGCTACCTTCACAGTAGGGTCGCAGATGCTGGATATAGCATATACGCACGGCTTCTTCACCAGTTTAAACTTTTCTTTCAAAGACTCCGTGAGGGCCTGTTCTCCACCTTGTCCACCAAATATCATGGCCATATTCTCTCCTGTATACAATAAGCGCATTATCCTATGAATCAGATTATATGTGATGGGTATTGGCTCCTCCAGCCACAAACACCCATCATGCACCAAGAACAGTAGCTACTTGATGAACAATATTGTCATCGAGGTGCAGTTGTAGTGCGTCACCCAAAGCAGGTTGAGAAACCCTACCTTGTCTACTCCTCTGAGCCACCTCCATGGCTCTAATGCAGTCATTCTGGTATTCGTATCAATGATGTGGCACATCAATTGCTTGGTCTCTAGGCGTGGGAACTTCTCGTGATCAGCCAGGTCCCAGTCCTCAAGTTTTGGCAGTGGCACCCGCACCAAGCACAGTCCGTTGAAAAAAATATCATCCGAAAGTAGATGGGTTTGCAAGGGGGTCTTGCTTTGATTGATGTCTTTTGGCACCTTGGTATTGGGCTTGTACAGAGGGACATACTCAAGCAATCGAGTAATAGGGTCCACACCCTCGGCTTCAACCTCCTCTACTTCAACTCCCACACCCTCATTATCCATCGAGATGTCTTCAATGTCTTCCTCCTCTGGCCAAGTTTATGGGCTTGCATTTCTCTTGTGTAGTCGGTTTTGGTGGGTTTCTCCTAGATGATGCGCGCACTGGTATGGCAAGTTGCTTTCCCTTTTTATCCTTTGCGGTCTCCTTGGTGGGGGTCGGCTTTAGTCTCGACATCCTCGGTGATTTAGGGACTTCGGCTAGTACTTCAGCGACCTCTGGAGCACCTACTTCTGCCTCCATCTCAACTTCTGACACCAACTCCTCCACTTCGATATCTATGGCTTTTGTGGGCACCCACATGATTTTCTGCAGCAACTCCTGTGTCTCCTTTAGCAATGTCTCAAATACTTTACTGGCTATTAGAAGTTTGTAGTGCTCACGATTCATGTGCACCTGAGAGCTGAACAACTCAATTCTCAAAATTCCAAGTGTTTTTCATTGGACAACCACTTGTAATTTATAGGGCATTTTGAATTCAAATCTGACCATTCCCCCCAAATTTTGTTCATTAATTCTGGATTGGCGGTAAATTTTCAAGGATCTAAGCCATAAATTTCATCTTAAATGTCGGTCTCTTGCTCCATTTGGTCGCATTTCTACCATCAAATCATGAATAGTGACTTTAACGGTCACTTTTTGGCCGACCTACGCGATTCCTCCCTGGGTAGTGCAACCCCCTTCGCGCTACCACGAACCCTGTGACATTTCCCTACTTCACATAATCCTCAAATCAAACAACTCCCAAAACCAGGCAGTGTAGTTTATAGTCCCACACGTCCTTTCAGCTGCCTAGAGTGTTAATATTGTACTACCTTCATCTAGTCACATGGTTGGACTACCGGTGTATGGCTTCAATCGACTGCCATTCACCTTTCCTGGGAAGGGATCTCCATTCAACTTGACCAGCTATACCACTTCTCCTTCGGTAATCTCCTTAATGACATAGGGCCCTAACCAGTGCAATTGGAGTTTCCCTGGAAATTTATCAAACTTGTTTTCATATAACAAAACTAGGTCATTTACCCTAAAGGTGTGCAGCTTAATGTGCCAATAATTCCATGATTTTTTGTGTTGCTTTTGGACGTGTTGGTGAAATCCAACAATAAATCTTCCTTCCTCAAGCTCATCCAGTTGTGCGAGCCTTTCCTCCATGGTTCTGCAATCCGTCATACCTATGAGCATTGCTATGTGCAGACTAGGCACAATATATTCCATATGCATTACTACTTCAATACCATAGACAAGCCTAAAGGAAGTTTTTATAGTCAACTTCTTGCATGTCGTCCGATAAGCCCATAGTGTTGCAAGTATGCATAGGTCCCAATCACTTCGTTGAGCATTGCAAACCTTGGTCAGTGTGTTCTCTAGAACTTTATTGAATGCTTCCACCATCCCATTAGTCTGCAGG
The DNA here is from genome assembly GCA_031772625.1 of Pinus tabuliformis. NCBI lineage: Eukaryota > Viridiplantae > Streptophyta > Pinopsida > Pinales > Pinaceae > Pinus > Pinus tabuliformis. The sequence goes on from CM062813.1 coordinate 881,655,977, forward strand.
TGATAAGGAGTGCTCTTCTGGTGATATACCTGAAATTCCTCTGTTAGCGCACTGATTGTCTCATTCAGAAAGTGCATACAGCAATCACTCATCAAGATCTTTGGACAACCAAATCGCGTCAGTACATACTCAAAGAGGTTCTTTGCAACAGTTGCACCTGTGCAATCCTTCAAAAGTTGTGCCTTTGCCCAACAAGTCAAATACTCTATCGCGGTGATAATGTACCTTGCTCCTGCCTTTCCTTGGGGCTGAATGGGTCCCACAAAATCTATTGCTCATGAGCCTCGGTACTGCAACAAGAATGTTGCAACTCCCAAGGCTACAGACTTTAATTATCAACCCGGGGTTCATACAAACTTAGGAGGTGTCGGCACTATATGTGTGGCATACAATGTGTCCTTCCTTTGCTATCATGATGTAATTGAGTGCATATATTGAATTCAAATCCTAAACTAATTACAGAAAAGGAAATGTTTGAAATGGAACCTTAACCTATTGCAAGAAAGAAAGTACAAGGAAATAAATTGAAATAAAATGCTAAAACACACCATTTCTAACTAGCTTCCAAGAAATTATGCTTTGCAATAATACTAAATTATCATGAACCAAATGCTAATATCTAAGCATGGAAGTAAGAAGCATCAAACATCACTAATGTGCAAGTAAAGAAACTGAAATAAATCTGTTTTTGTCTTTTTGTCCTTTCATGCAACATCAAGTATGCAAACTAATTTCCTTTGGTGATGTGGCAAGTGAAATTAAGGATGTTGAAGGTTGTATGGAAGGGTAAGGATATGGTTGGATGGTGTGGGAGACCCTTGGGAGGATTTTTCTGACTTCCTATAGGTTTTCCAACAATTCGGCCTCAAAACAGGTCATTTTAGGAAAATCTACAGGATGTACTAGAAACCTACATGATGATCCTATAGGAATTACAGGAAACCTACAAGATACAGCCGAGAGAAAAATGTGAGGTGTTGGAGGTGATGGGAGGCTTAGGAAAGGTGATTCATGGGTGGAATGGAGTGGGAAAATTCCTAGGATTACTCGGAACTCAAAACCAAAGTCGGGAGATGGATGGATTCGCTCAAAAAGCTTGGAGAAGTTTCCTTGTGAAATGATGAAATTGGTGAGGGTTTAATGACCAAGAAAATCAAATCCAAATTGGGTGGGAATTTTTTTTATTAACTAGGATTTCTTAGGTCCCTATTCCAAGTGGAATCACTAAAAAATACCTATGTTAACCCATGCAAAAATAAAAATAAAAAACATTACTAGTCGAAAATCTAGAAATTTGAGAACTAGTGAGCTAGTAAATCTAAGAAATTCCTAACCAAATCAAGTGTAAATGAAATGGGATAATTTTTTTTATGAACTAGAATATTTTTTTGATCTAATTCAAGTGGAATCAATTCTATTGAAGCTTGTTAGGATACTCTAAAAAATAATAGAAATTTATTTTTCTTTGCTAAAAAGGAGGGCCAACAATCTATATTTGGGAATAAGAATACTAATCCATGCAACTCAATGATTACTATGAACTTCCAAAGCTTTTACAAGGATGAAATAATGCTTTTGATCCTACAAAAGAACTTACATCAACCATTTAACTCAATCCTACAACAAGAAATCATTAATACTAAATGCAGAAATAGAATGAAATAAAAACTAGAGATGCATGTGAATAAGCAACGAAATGAAGGAAAGAAAATGATACAAAAGGGCTCTAAGGTTCTTGGGATGGCAAAGAGCAAGGAAACTCAGAGACATATGGAGGAGAACAAGATTTAGAAGTTGAACATGACACCAATATTCATTATTTTCATTAATAGAATTACATCCTTGCAAGAAAATGCAATGGAGCTACAAGAATACAAGCTCTCTCCACAACAACACTGATCAAAGTCTCCCCTAGAGGAAAATTCGACTTAGTACTTATAAAAAATGATTAGGAATCATTCCCCATGAATGGAGGAAGCTTTCCCCACCAAAATCCCTTGATTAGTGGATCTAGTCCCCAATACTAGGAATTTGCATTAATTGGTAGGGAACACATTCCTAGATTTTCTCAATCATTCCCTAGAGGAAAATTCAACTTTGTACTTATAAAAAATGAATAAGAATCATTCCCCATGGATGGAGGAAGCTTTCCCTACTAAAATCCCTTGATTAGTGGAACACATTCCTAGATTTTCTCAATCATTGGAGTTCCATAATTTGTGCCATAATTCCGTAATATCTTGTTGAATTATTATTTATCTCCCTAAATTATCTCCTCCTCCAACTCTTCATAATCTGCCCAATATTCTCATAATATTCCATATATATATATATATATATATATATATATATATATATATATATATCTATATATATATATATATATATATATTAGGCAGAAATATTCAATTATTCATAAACCTTTCTAAGGAATATATTAAAGTTAAAAATAAATTATCTAATGGAAAAAGAGAGGTTTAATTTGTTGAAGGATGGCCATAGGCCTTAATTTATGTTTTAAATTAGAGGCATGGGCCTTAATTTATTTCTAATTTAGAGGCCCATCAATTGCCCATTTCTCAAAGGGTTGCAACATCATCTCTAGATTCAAAGGAATCTCATCCCTCCACGATGGCCTGCCAGTCCTTTGACACACATCACACGCCTTGCAATACGCTTTTGAGTCCTGATGGAGGGTTGGACACCACAACACTGTGCATAGAATCTTTTGTGTCGTTGCTCTCCTTGCATAATGTCCTCTTGCAGCACCCTCATGAGCATCTGTGAGGATGCTGCTTCTTTCAAAATCGGGTACATATTGTCGAAATATCTCATTAGACCCCATTTTTTACAGATTCCCAGCAATGACAGAAAAATCAGCCACGCACACCACTAACTCCTTCTACTAAATGGTGTATCCCTTCGAGGTAGTCCTCGTCGTTAAGAAGTGTATTATATCCTCAAAATGACCATCTGTGATGCGCACCACAAATAGTTGTTGGTCAGGCAATCCTTAATCCAAAATAGTGGGCTCTTCCCTTGTTTCAATTCATGACAGATGGTCTGGTCCCGCATTTAGTCATCCAGGATTCACAATAACTTCAAAATCATATTCATGGAATAGTAATAGCCACCTACAAATTCTCCCCCCCAACACAAGCTTATTGACTAGGTACTTTAGTGCATAATGATCTGTTTACATGTTAAAGTGGCCACCCAACAAGTAGTGTCTAAACTTCTGGAGCGCATATACCATAGCTAACCCTTCATGCTCAGTGGTGGAATAGTTATTCTCCACCTTGGATAACCTTCTACTTGCAAATGCGATAGGATGGTCCAAGTCTCCTTCGCTAGCCTATGTCAATACTGCTCCCAGCATTATACATGATGTGTCAACATGTACATGAAACTCCTTCTTCCAATCCGGGAAGACTAGGATCGGCGTAGTGACCATATTTTCTTTCAATTCATCCATGCTCTTCTTATAGTCCTCATTCCAGCAGAACATGACATCCTTATTTAACAACATCTCCGTAGGCATAGTGATCTAGTCATAGCCTTTGATGAAATTTTGGTAATAACCTATGTGTCCTAGGGTATTGCACAGCTGTTTCACACTCCATGGCACTTCCAAATTTAGTATCACCATGATCTTCGCAGGATCTACCATCAGTCCTTATCTACAAACCACATGACCTAGCAGGGACCCAAAAGGAACACAAAATAGGCACTTCTTCAGATTGAGCACGATCTGGTATCTTCGACAAGTATCTAGCATCAGGTGTAAACTGGCGACATGGCGCTTCACCAGCCCAAACATAGTCCAATCGTAAAAGTATACTTCCATGAACTTATGAATAAACTCCTTGAATGCAGCAATGACCACGTGTGAGAAAATCGCAAGTGCATTCTTCAATCCAAACGGCATGACAGTGTACTGAAAACACCCCCACTAAGTCACGAAGGTCATCTTTCTCCTATCCTCTGGCGTGATTTTGATCTGGTGGTACCTCGACAACCCATTAGTGAAGGAATATGCTTCTTGGCCACCTACATTGTCCAACACTTCATTAGTGACCGAAGTCGGGAAAGGATCATGTACACAAGCGTCATTCAACTTTTTGAGATCCACGCATATCCTTATTTCATCCTTCTCCTTCTTCTCTTACACCACCATTGGGCTTACCCAGTTAGATTCTTCCACAAGCTCAATGATACCTACCATGAGCATCTTGTCTAGCTCTAAGCAGACCTTCTCCTTATATTTTGGATTGAGACTGTAAGGTATTTGCTTAACCGGCATCGCATCAGGTTTCAACGTGATTTTCATAACACCTAGGTCCCCAATTATCCATTTTAGATCCGTAAACTTGGTAGGGAATAAATCCTTGTATTCGTGAAGCAATTCAGTGACCTTATCCACTGTTGCGTCGTCCCAATAATCTCTAATCTTCACAAATTTGGGCTCTACCTCCCTACTAATGTTTACTTGTTTCGTTTTCAGTGGTGAGGTTATGTCAGGATTCTCAATCTGTGATCCTTCAACCTCCCAATGAACTTCCGTTTCAGGTATGATAACCTTTCATGGATCTTCATCCTCTTCTTCAGCTTTTACATTATAGAATTCTAGTGCGTGACTCAACTGAGTAGCCCACTCAGGCTGAATCAGGTCCAAGGATCCTGTAGTATCCTAAATATTGTTGCTTTCATCTCTTGTAGCGCCTCATCAATACAGGCAAACCCGTCTTCAAAACTGAATGTCATTATGAATCCTTCGCGCAGAATATCCCATTCACCTGTACCATGGCGGAGCATTGTTTCTACATACCAGTTCATCGGGATGACATCTAGAGTGTGACAAAACAAGTACACCCATTCAGGTTGGGGCTTTTCCCCATAAGCTTGAGCCCATTTGGCCAAGTGCGTGCGGGTCATCTTGCCCATCATATTTGTCTGTTATTTGTACCTTCATCTTCCCAAAGTGTGTCCTCATCATCCACCTACATTTGCACCAATCATAAAAGCTTCCTTTATGCATACCCCACCATCTTGCAGGCGTAGCACGTAGTGCCTATTCCAACACCTGGAAGCGCAGCTTTTCTGGTACCTGCCTCTCAAATGCATCCAAAAAAATATCTACATCATTCAAACCATCATAAGTGGGCAAATTTCTTACCTCTTACAACACATAGCACAGTGACTGGGTCATCATGTTTCAGCTCAGTGTAGTTACCTCATGTAACTGATTCTGCCAGAGCTCTAATTCTTCATTAGAGTTTGAGGTGCAGGAACTCTCACAATCCCATGTAATTCGTCCATCTGCCGTCAGATTCACCCAAGCTTGGTCTCGCACTACTATTTGATAGATACAGTCCAGATCATCATTGTTCTCATAATCGCGGACTGGTTCAATATAGCGCGATCCTTTAGCAAGATCTAGGGGTACTATGACACAAAACTATTTCTTCTCAAATATCATTTTCCACTTCTTCAGATTGATTACCCTGTTCTTATCAGTATCCCAATTAATTCCCGGGAGCACAGGATAGGGGTTGCTATCACCCACAATTTATATTACCTTGAAGTCAGCCAGTGTGCTCGCACCTTCAATATCTACAACTACCCCTTGCAGCTGCCCCATGGGGATGATCCTCTGCTGATTCGCCATCCTTACCTTAATCGGAGACCACTCTAGCACAGGTCTCCCCATCCGCTCCCAAGTTTTCTTCAGTAGGACATTCACGTCTGAGCCTACGTCCAAAATAACCCGGTCGATTTCATATTCTCCTATCTTTGCGGTCAGCCTCATCTCCCGTCCCGTCCTTGTTTTATTCTGACCAATCTTTCATACTAAGTGCGGCTGACCCGGGCTGTTTTTGGCACATATGTTTATAAGCTCGTGTAGTCCCTTCACAGACTTGCTATCATGCAGTAACTTCATATAGGTCTCCATGAAGGTTGTAAACATAGAAGGGTCCATCTCCTGATCAGGCTTATCCTTGCTCCCTAAGGTAGAGGCCTCAGCGAAGCTCTTCTTCGCCTCCATGAATGTTTCGTGTGTGTGCTCCAAAGCAAACTCAGACTCCTTTGTTGTGGCTTTGTGAAGCCATGTGATGTCTTCGGGTTGTTTCCCCTTGTCATCTCCTGTTGTGATTCTGCTTCGGAGCACTATATTTACTTTTGGATCTTCTTCACGTGGCTCAAACCTCATCATCTGTAGGTTCTGAGTAGGCTGAGGTGGTAGCACCCCTTTGTCATGTATCCTTGATATCAGTGTATGACAATCCTCTATTTCATGATCAAATAGAATGCAATACTTGCACGACGGATGTGTAGGATTAGTGCAATCACGGGCATAATGTCCAGGTCCCTTGTAATTGTAGCAGATCAATTGTCCCCGACCTCTGCCAGGTCCTCCGCCACCTCGGCCTCGTCCGCACCCCTAAAGTCCTGTTTGTGCCCTCCCTGTGCTCTAGTTAAGGGGGCACATTTCTTCCTGTACCCTACTATAGGTGGGTGTTCTATCCATCATCAACTCATATCTTCTACAGTTGCACTCATCTTGCCCTACCGACCTACAAAAGTTGCAGAATAGCTGTTGCAGTGTCTATACAAACTTCTGCAACAAATGACAGTTATTCGTGGCATGTTTTTTTGCTACTTGACAGATAGCGCACCACAATGCAGGTCCTACACTTAATCGTGCCTGAGCTTCTAGCCTCAAAGGAATCGGTCCTCCTCCTAGAATAGAGTTCACAAAGACCAGGCAATGGTCTTTGTCATGCCATTGAACCTTGCATTTCAGGCACCATAACTCTTCACGAACCCCTAGTCGAATTGTTCTGTCATGCTTCAAACTTTGCATCTCAAGGCAAAGAGTTTTCAACTGTGCATGGATCTGCTAAACCCCTAGATTTGGATCTTGCATCTACGTTTCATGTAGTATCATTGCATTCTCCAAGTCCTCTGCCTGAGTCGTTATCTTCTGCTGTGACAGTGCAACCCTTAGGTGTGGTAGGAGCGAAGCAATAAACCATTCACAATGATGTCCATATGTTAAGTTCATGTTAGCTTCATGGATTTTACAATTCAACCTCTGATCTAGTTCCCAAGGTGTCTTGCCTAGTTGCATCATGATTTCTTTGAACCCCACAATCGACTATGCTTCATATTTAGGCCTAGTGAATTCTTTGTTCAGCATGGTCTAGATGTCTGCCACTAAAGCATTTGGGTTATCATTAGAGTACTTGATATACCAGGTTAGTGCGTGATCCTGCAGAGCACTAACCAATGTCGCCTTCTTCATGTGATCATCTATAACACCCTGAGCTTCCCATACAGCTTTTACGATGCACCAGAACTGGTTTGGGTCCTCATTTCCCAAGCCTTTGAACAAAGGCAGCTTCACTAAATTTTCCATACTGAATTATGGTGGAGGCGGAGGTGGTACGGGTGAAGTCGCACGTGATGGTGGTGAAGTTGGGGGTGGTGAAATCAATGGACTATATTCAAGACCCTTTCTTCCTTCATTCCTGTAAGTTTTTCTGCTTCACGTAGCTCCAAACATCAATGTAGTTTCATAACCCGCTTTTCGCAAAATAATATTTTAATCCAGGTATTCAAAAATTTCAAGTACTTACCTCGTGGTCCCTTGAAAAAGCGTCACTCCACCTCACTATAGTTGATTGAGGTATCGACCATGAATTCAGTTACAAATCCTCCTACGACAGGATCGATCCAATGATCGAAGTGCGGGTGATCTTATCCTCTGATGCTTCCAATTTCTGTACTAGCTTCGAGTTCCAAACAATAGAACCATCAAGCTTCCACCTTCCTTGGCTATTTGATAGCTTTGTGATCCACTCGTATAGATCAACTGGAAAGGTATAGAAAAATATCTCGTGTATTTTTTTATATAGGTACCTATCCAGCCACAGTTCCTTTGCCAATTGCGTACTTGTATTCTCATGCACCGTGAATTTGTGGATCTTCCTATCTAACTAGTCTCCAATCTCTTTCTTAGTTGGATTCCGATGATATGACATCGCACATATCTTATGTAGATTTCGGTCCCGGCAACAGAACCATTTGTTGGCTTGAGGGGGCCTGACCTAGGTTTATCATTATTTTAGCCAAACAAATCCCTACACTACTGGCCCTTTCAGCATCAACCCGCAGAGCATGGTCTGAAGTCTCACTCGAAGCAGTATGGGAGGATTCTAGAACCAAGTTTCCACACCGTGAGATGGTCATGATGTCGGTTTATTCCTGCTATTCCTGCTTTCGCATAGGTTTTTAAGTTCTAGGGCACTACCTCCCTAACCCCTTATTCCTCCCTTCGATATCTCTGTGAAAGGGTACGGCTGGCCTTTGCACAACCCTAACCTTCGATTCAGATACTTTTACTCTACTAAGGCAGCGTATTGCATAGATTGTCAAGTTATCTTAAGAATCTTACTTATCTTATCAGGTAATCATAGTTAGCACCGTGTAAACAGATGTTCTTACTTGTGTTCACTTAACCAACGAAATTACATACATTCGCACATCATATAAGCATTATAAATGAAATTCATACATAACATGTCAAGATGCATTAACAGGAACAAAGACACAAAATTTGCAAAATACTTCTCTTTATTGATATCTTCTAAGTGATTATAGACTCTATCCACCCTGCGCACACAACTGCAGGGGTTCGCACACTCAGCTGCAGAATTCCACCCTAGGCCTCTGCACACTCAGCTGCAGAGCCTCTACCTATGCTACGACCCGAAACTTAGACTTCTTACTTCAGATCTATGACTATCTAACTTCTACTCATTACTCTTAAAGTACTTAGAGCTTAGCTCTTCTTATAAAATCCCATGGTCTGTAGACCTTGGGTAGATCTTTTACAACCAACTTTACTTTACAAATATAAGGGCAGACAACCCTTTATGACTCATGACACCATCATGCTCTATGACCACAAAATGTGGAGAATTTACTATTTTATTACAAAATTCGACTCAAAACATGGGCTTTTAGCCCCAAAACTGTCCTTGGGGGATCTAGTTCCCAACAGGGTAACTGATGGATCTGCCCTCCCAATATCCTACCCACCAGATGATGGTGGGGACCACCCACCATGATGTTCAGTTCATCGATGCCAAACCAAGCGAGCAAGGAATTCAAAAATAAAATGGTAATATCTCTGCCCCCCTCCCACTCCCGTCCACCTGTCTTTTGTCACCACCCAATCCCCTTTTTTCATGCATCCTCTTGTGACGTTATCCCACTTCAGCTGACCATTTTCCTCTCTCCACCTATCAAAACCCTTCCTGGCTCAAACTTTTGAAATTTTTGTATTGCCTTCCCAGTGCAAACGCCTCTCTCTTTTCTTTTGTTCTATAAACGTCGTCTAATCACTTAGCCGGTTTGGAAACTCCCTCCAGCATCATTTTCAACTATCTCCAGGTCAACTAGGTAACTGGTCAGTCCCTTTCACCTACAAGCTATTTTAATATTCATTAAAACATAAAGAAAGCAACCCCTAAGCCCTCTAAAGCCTATGAGATTAAACCCTCCTCTAGTGTCGAGCATCTCATGGACATAGAGGCACAAATTGCTAACCCATCTAGTTCCTACCACCTTTAGGAACTTCGATTCAACTTATATGATAACCACGTCAAAGGATAAAACCCATTTCAGGTGGTCGACTCAGGCCTCTACTACCAAATTGCACCCTCAATACACTATTTCCCTGAGTTTGTCTCTTGGTTAACAACCGCTTACATAGACGAGAAGAATTGTTTTTGTCTCCTCCACCGGGCTCAAAATCCTTGAGGTGACCCCAGAGATAATTCAAAAAGCCTTAATTTACCCAAGCTCCTCTGAACCCCAGCAGTTTACAAAAACTACATTGGTCTATCATTACACTATCGTTCAAACTGGTCAGTAGCAATCCTTTATGCAAATTGTCTTGGCCCCTAGCCTACAGTATCTACCTATTTTTGATAGCTTCCCTCTAACCCTCTTTGTAGAACCTATTCAACCCATCCTCTCCCTAATTGCTCATCTATTTTCGTCTGACGATGCCAACATAGCGGCTAAATCCTCTCTAACGTTTCTAAGGAAAATGATGCAACCTAGCCATTTGTTCGACATCCATGCTTATCTGACTCAGGCTAGAAGATTCCATCTGCACCATTTTCCCACCATCCCCTATTTCAAATATTATTCCTTGTTGTTCTTCTTGTTTGTGTACACTCATGTGGATGAGTTCAAGTGTCTAGGTCTCAATTTGGTGGCTTCCAACAAACAAAGGAAGTATTTTTTTGACTCGGATGTTGTTGTTAGGAGGAAACAAGACACTAAGGAATATTCCTTGTTTATATCCTCCTATATCACCATTTCGTTATAATTATTCATGGTCTTTCCCCTCTCATACTTATCTCTCAGAAAAAAACAATCCGCCAACTTAGCAAGGATACTAGGGTAAGGAACTGGTGTTTGTTTGAGGATTTCACATAAATTAGGATCAATGGGTGTGAGCCTCCTCCTTACCGATTGCCTGTGTTTATGCCCATGAAGATTTTTTCTTTGGAATTCATCAAACAGAGCATTAATGTATACCAAGTTCACTTTGTTCCTTCTAAGAAGGGATATATGTTTAAGTTGGGCAAACCTGTGGAACCTTTTATTGTCAATTCTAGGTAGGCCCACAAGATAGCTGAGGAATTACTCAAATAGATGAATTTTGATCTAGGGGAGGTATGGCATTATGATCCTCATGGTGTCATTTCCAAGAGAAGAGAGAGAATAAACGCTTCAACTTATGAGCATGAGGATAGGCCTGAGATCGAATGGAAAGCTAACTTTGATTCGTGGCTTATTAACAGAGAGATGGAGATTGAGACTCCCACATTGAAGGACAAGGCACAGAAAAGGATCATTGACCAAGCTGAAGATGTCGAGATGGAGGATGTACACCCCAGTAAAAATGAAAAGAACCAAGAGATAGAAGAAGAAGAAATTGAGACCAGGTTAGTAGAGACAAGACCAGATCAACTAGTCTTCCAGGTGACTTTGGAAGACCCATTACAGACTATTGTCTCATCCTTTTCATAGATAGCCATTTTAAGTTCAAAGGGAAGTGAAACTGCTACTAAGCCAAGTGGACCTATTGGAAGGCCATTGAAGAAAGAAACAAGAATGTAAGGGAAGAGATGTAGCAACAAATGGCATCTCATGCAATCCCATATCAGAACATACTTCTGGCTATTATGGACTTAGAGAGAAATAAAATGAAGTTCTCACTGCAACACCCACTATCATAATCATTACCCTCAGGGTCTCAATTCAAGGCCTTGGACGTTTCATTAGAATTGACAATTGTCCCTCTACCAGATAATATCAATTTCCATAGGCAAGTAGGAGAAATGTTGTACAGTGAGCTCAACAGAAATGAAATGACCATCAGCAAGTCTGAGAAGCTGCTAGAGAAGGCCAAAAAAAGGTTAAAACATGAGAGAGATAACTATAGAGCTCTACACATGCAGAATGAGAATTTCAAAGATTTGATTGTGAAGTTGGGGGTAAATCCAGAAGACAAATCTGCATTCGAAGCCCTTCTCCAAAGTTCACAAGTAGAAGTACAGGAGTTAAGGCACAAATTGAAGATGCTAGGTAGCGAGCATGTGCAATCTAAGGAACTTGCATAGGTGGAAGAAGAGAAGGAAATCTTGGCCAAAGAACTGATAGAAAGAAACAATGATATAGTATCCCTCAAGAAACAGGTAGTGGAACTTCAATTGAGGATAGACACACACATTTTTGTAGTGTTTGTTCCTAAAAACCCCCAAAATCCCACATAACAGCTCACCAAGACCCTCACCTAACTCTAGCTTTCGGAAGGGGAGCTTAAAAAAGTGCAGAACGATTTGGACAGTGCCTAGAGAAACCTAGTGATGGGCCTTTAAATTAGACATAATTAAGGTCGATACCTCTAAATTAAAACATAAATTAAGGCCTATGACCATCCTTCAGTACATTAAGCCTCTCTTTCTGTATTATATAATTTAGTTTTAACTTTAATATATTCATTAGGAAGGTTTATGAATAATTGGATATTTGTGCCTAATATTATTTATTTTTGCAGAATATTATGAGAATTTATTGAGGAATTTAGACTTCTGTGATCCATAATATTGTAAGATAATCTTCGGCAAAATCACATAACGAATCTTTTGTCGACGCGTTTTGAACCAACCAGTGTGGTTCATCCTCAGGACAAGTTGAAGAACTAATCCAGCTTTGCGTGATTAAATAGAGCGTGCAGAGACCCCAACAACTAAATTCCTAACGGCTAATTTGACCTAGAGACCCTGGTCAAACTACTAAAAAAGTCAATTATTAATTGACTTTTTTAGTAGTTTGACCAGGGTCTCTAGGTCAAATTAGCCATTAGGAATTTAGCTGTTGGGGTCTATGCACGCTCTATTTAATCACGCTAAGCTGGATTAGTTCTTCAACTTGTCCTGACGATGAACCACACTGGTTGGTTCGAAACGCGTCGACAAAAGATTCGTTATGTGATTTTGCCGAAGATTATCTTACAATATTATGAGAATGTTGGGAAGATTGTGAATATTTGGAGCAGGAGATAATTTAGGGACTTGTTCCCTACTACAGGAGGATCAATAATAAATAATAAATCAACAATATATTATGGAATTATGCCATAGATTATGGAACACCAATGATTGACAAAATTTGGAATATGTTCCCTACCATTTCATGTAGATTCCTAGTATTGGCGACTAGATCCACTAATCAAGGTATTTTGGTGGGGAAAAATTCCTCCATTAATGGGGAAGGATTCCTAATCATTTTGTATAAGTACCGAGTCGAATTTTCTTCTAGAGATAGATTTATTAGTGTTCTTGTGGAGAGAACTTATATTTTCGCAGCTCCATTGTATTTTCTTGCAGGGGTGTAATTCTATTGATGAAAATAATGAAGATTGGTGTCATGTTCAGCTTCTAAATTTTGTTCTCCTCCATAGATCTCTAATTTTCCTTGGGCTTGGCCATCCCAGGAGCCTCATAGCCCTTTTTTATCATTTTCTTTCCTTCTTTTCACTTCTTATTCACATGCATCTCTTGCTTCTATTTCTTTCTATTTCTGCATTTAGTATTAATGATTTCTTGTTGTAGGATTGAGGTAAATGGTTAATGTAAGCTATTTTGCAGGATCAAAAGCATTATTTCATCCTTGTAAATGATTTGGAAGTTCACAGTAATCATTGAACTGCTTGGATTAGTCTTCTTATTCCCAAATCTAGATTGTTGGACCTCCTTTTTAGAAAAGAACAGTAAATTTCTGCTATTTTTTAGAGCATGCTAACAAGCTTCAATCAAGTTGGTTCCACTTGCATTAGATCACAAAATAATTCTAGTTCATAGAAAAAATTACCCCATTACATTTTCACTTGATTTTATTAGGCATTTTTTTTAGATTTACTAGCTCACTAGTTCTCGAATTTCTAGATTTTCGACTAGTAATGTTTTTCTATTTTTTAGCATGGGTTAACAGAGGTTTTTTTGAGTGATTCCACTTGGAATGGGGACCTAATACATCCTAGTTAATAGAAAAATTTGTCCCATCTAATTTTGATTTGAGTTGCTTGGTCATTCAATGAATTATAGTAAATTTGTACATCTTGAAGGAAATCATTGTAGCATCCTGTAGGAAAGCCTGTTTTGAGCCTGAATTGAGAAAATCCATCATTAAAGCTAGGATTAGGCCTTTGCTTGACCTCCATGCCATCAAGACCATTTTAACCCTCTTTCTCCACACATAGGCCAGCCTTTTGCTAGTTTTCAAGGGTAGTATTTGATTTCCATTTCTTCTATCTTTAGTCTTCCATTAGATCTCATCAATGTTTTATATCATTCTACAAATTTTTCCTCATGCATGAAGTAGATAGCTAGCTCATGAAATTTTATTTCCTTTAGATAATTGAAATTCTTCTTTTTTTCATGATTATTGGGTAAATATCAATGTTTGATGCAGTGCAGGTGTTTCAGGAGTATAGAGAGTTTTCATAGTCAGCAACCTCATCCCAACTTCATCCACCCATGGTCCTCACTTTCTTTCACTAAACCCTCACCAATTTCAGCATTTCACAAGGATACTTCTCCAAGATTTTTTAGCAAATATGGCCATTTCCCAACTTTGGTTTTGAGTTCTGAAGTGGTCCTAGGCACTCCCTTTCCTCATTCCATCCACCAACCACCTTCTCTAAGCTTTCCATCACCTTCGACATCCATCATTTTTCTCTCGGTTGTATCTTGTATGTTTTGAGGGGATCCTGTAGGTTTTCCTGTAGTCGCATGTTTTGAGGCCGAATTTAGGAAAAGGCCTCTAGGAAGCTAGCAAAGGGTCCCTACTTGTCCCCCAAGCCTTCTGACCATTCACCATCATCTCCAAGCCACATGTCACATCACCAAAAGAGATTAGCTTTCACACTCTCACATGAAAAAAGCCAAAAAGAAAAACAAATTTATTTTATTCATTTACATGCACAGTAGTAGAAGGTTTTATGGTTTGAATTTGCATGATTAGGACAATAGGATTGCACACATGTTAACTAGCATTCTTTTGAAGCAAAACCTCTTAGCAGTTAGTTAGAAAATGGTGTGTTTTAGCATTTGATTTCAGTCTCTTTCCTTGTACTTTATTTCTTGCAATAGGTTAAGGTTCCATTTTGAACATTTCATTCTTTGGAATTAGTTTAGGATTTGGCTTTAGTGCATGCACTCCATTACATCATGACAGCAAAGTAAGGATACATTGTATGCCGCACATATAGTTTTGATACCTCTTAAGTTTGTACGAACCCCGGGTTGATAATTAAAGTTGGTAGCCTTGGGAGTTTTAGCATTCTTGTTGCAATACCGAGGCTCATCACTTTTTGGCACCGTTGCCAGGGAGGTGTCAAAGTATGCATTGTTTTCTTCTCTAGTTGATTCATGTCTTTTAACTTTTTGCAAAAACAAAATATTTGCATTAGGCATATTAAATTTCAAAAGTAGAAAATTGCAATGCATTATAGTTTCATTCAATCATAAAAAATTCTCCAACACCAACCCACCCCCCATTTGATCTCATGGTGCAGTAAGACACATATCACCATTCACTTTTGCAGGTAGAGGAAGAAGATGGCAAAGAATGTAGAATAAATGGATGGAGATGATGACAATGAGGAAGATCCTCTTGGATTTCCAATTCAAGATACTGATGGTAGTGTGCACATGAAGAAAATCCCTCCATCTTTTCTTCCAAAATTTCAGGGTCTAAGGTCAGAGGATCCGAAAACCTTTCTCTTTGAATTTGAAATTGTTTCTAGATATTATGGTTACTTATTAAAAACTCAAAAATTGAGATTGTTTCCAGCAACATTGAAGGATAGAGCTCTTAAATAGTTCATGATTTTAGGGACTAATTCAATAAGATCATGGAATGATATGCAAAAGATATTTATAGAAAAATATAAAGATCATGATCTTAAAGAAAATATATTTAGAATGAATCAAAGAGAAGATGAGATTCTAGAAGTTCTAATAGAAATGTTCATGTATAATGTTAAGAGGGAAAAACTACATCATTTAGGATCCGACACACTAAAAGCCCTCTTACTTAGAGCAATTAGGGATGAATGGATTGGTATCCTTAATATCATGAGTAAAGGTGATGTATATCAATTATCATTTGAGGAAATTTTTGAAACATGCAAACTCATATCAAGAGGAAAAGCAAGAGTAGGTAAATCAGAATCTTGATAAGTCAAGCTAAACTTGGAAATTTGTTTGATGAATTTAAAATAGAAATTCTTAGAAATCTAACAAAACAAGTAGAAATTTTAAGAATGCAAGATGAAGAAAAAGAAAATGTTGATATTTGTGTTGCAGAATCACATGATGTTAAAAATTTTCCATCATTACCAAGGTTGAAGGAAGTTCACCAAGAGGACCATGGAGCAAGTCAATTGTCAATGCACCAATGTTATGTAGCTCCAAGAGGACCATGGCAGCCTATTCATCCTGATATGATGCAAGAGACTAATTCACAATTTCAAGTGTATGCACATCCACCTCAAAGTAATTGGAACACACCCTTTCCTTGAAAACATTGGCCATCTCAACCCCAAAACCAATCTTGGCAACAAGGTTGGCAAGGAACTTATGGGAGCCATCTGAAATATCCTCAATATTCTCCTCAATATCCTCCATGCCCAACTCCATGTTATCCCTACCATTCATATCCACCACAACCATGACCCTAACCACATCCATGTCAAATATCCACTCCCACTCAACTATCTGTACCACCATTTCCAAACCCACACATTGAAGTAGATCATCCCACTTACAATGTTGAAGTAAAACACTTCCAAACGTCTCGTCTTGAGGTCAATGGTATTCACCATAGCTCGGGAAGAGTATTGAAAAAAAGAGATTATCTTGATATCATTGAAGGACCACATCCAGAAGAAGAAGATTCAAATGAGAAGACCACAGAATCATGGGTTGCACTTGATGAAGAGTAGACATCAAAATCAAAGATTGAGAAAACTCCCTCATGTTTACCATCAAATCCTCCATGTATTCAAGAGAACAAACAACAAAAAGAGGAATATTTGAAGGTCATGGTAGAAGAAGACATGAAGAATGATCTAGATCAACAAAAGGACCAGGGACATCACAACTATATTGAAATATGGTTCCTGACAGTCACTACATTTCAAAAATACTCTCTTATTCAGTTGTGATTGTATTGATCAAAGTCAAAGAATTTGATCACTCAAATTCAAGTACCTGTCAAAACATACATTTCAAGCCTACACATCATTTTGTCTGTCATCTTGATGTGCACATGGCTCCATTGGAAGTATTCTTATACTTGAAAGTGATTATGTTTTTCAAGTAGGGTAGGGTAAAAAAAAATGAAAAAAAAAATAAAAATCTCAGGTGAAAACCTCCTTGGAGGCGCCTCAGATCGGCTCATTGATTGAAAACCTCCATGAGATAGTCAATGGATTGGGAAAAAAGAAGAAAAGAGAAAAAAAAAAAAGGATCCTAGGTGAAAACCTCCTTTGAGGTGCCTCGGCAGACCTACTATTTGAAAACCTCATTGAGGTAGCTAGTAGGCCTAGAAAGAAAAAAAAAAAAAAAATCCTTGTTCCATGCATCTCTTTGATGAATGCATGTACTCTCCAACATCTGCAAGCAATAAGAACAAGTTGGTGCCAAAAGGAAAATTGGTCAAGCCTAATCAAAAGAAGTCAAATTTTTACTTTCTCCTCCTTTGCTCAAATGCTCGAACAATAAGGCCAAGGCCATTCCAATCAATCACCCTCATCTATTTTCACCATCCACACATCATTCTCAAGCTTCTACCATTTAGTTTGTGTGTTGTCTAAAAAAACTACAGGATGCGCTGTTTTACTACACGATACAAAAATACATAGAGAAGATATTTGCTTTTCCATAACTTGGAAACCATGCATCCATTTGCCAAGTTGTTTTAGGGGGGTATGCATATGGATGATGGTGGCATGCTCAAGAAATTTCAACAAATTCCAGTGCACAGTTTTTGAGAAATCAATCTCCATCACCTACAACCCTTTTTGCATTTTCTTGATATCCGTGCATCCTGTTAGCGCTTGAAATTTCACCTCAGGCTGAGAAAGGTAAACCTCAAGGCAACATCAAACCATTTAGCCTCGTAGCTAGCCCTACGGGGCAGGAGAAGGCTCTCTCCGATCTATCTCGGTAAAATCTTCAATGGATGAGATGACCAATATGTTAACGTTGATTTTAGGCTAGTAAACTGATCAAAAGGTTGTTTTGGGATTTTTAGGGTTTTTGGTGGCAAATTGAGGGGATGGCAATTTTGGGTGCGGGGATTGGACACAGTTTCTGCAGGGGGTTCTTTGGGGCGAGGTAGGAGACAGTATTGATGCCTTTGATTGAGGTGGATGATCAGGAATGACAGGTGAGGAGCCAAGGAGAGCAAACAATAACTTTGAATTCCCCTTAGACAGTAGAAAACATTGAAATTAAACAAATTTAAAAGCAGAGCATGGCAAGCATGAATTCTTACTTTAACACTTCATTTGTTTAATGTGCAGAAGCAAAAGAAAGGAAATGATTCACATAAACACACTTACAAGAACATTGAGAAACACACCATCAACACATGAGTCCACAAGAATCCCAAAAAGGACTGCAAAACCCTGGTCTTCCTTAGCCAAAAATTGCAGAGATACAGTGAAATAATACAATGATAGCTTCTCCCTCAAGAGTCCAACCATGAAAATGAGCAAGAAAGTACATAATATAGATGATCTAACCTCTTTCCCTGCCTCCATGGGTCGAGCTCACTATCCTAGGAGCTGTTTCAACCACTTCTAAACTAAGCACTACAAACTAGGCAGTCAAAACAACTTGCCTCTATAAGCTAGGAAACCAATTCATTCATTTAATATTTACCCTTTTCATGAATGAATCTTCTAGAAGTGTTACATAAGAGTAAAAGTGTCTAAAAAGTACAATAATTACATCAAAGAGGATCACATTTCATCCCAAAAAGTCAAACTGGGTCAAACTGTGCTTTTCCGAGCTGTACAGTGCATTTCTGGACAAAACTGCCTGACAGGTCGCGCGCCCCTGCCTGACGGGTCGCGCGCCTTTGGAGCCATGTTTGGGGCACTTGCAGGTGGCCAAATTGAGCAAAAGTGGGCTTGTTGGAAAGTTCTGTGAGTCTACTTTCCAACCCAACTGGAATTTCTGAATTTGGAGTTCATTTGCCCTGTCAAAACTCAAATCTCCCAAGACTGCTTTCTGCAATTCAAAAAAGTGGCAGAAAGTCAATTTTTACTAGTTTTTTTACTTTCTAGAGGCCCAAAACTTCACCAAATCTCAAGTCCATCCATGAGCATATGTAACTTTGCATGACAAATCTGGAAATGATGAGTTTTGGTCAAAAGGAGTTGCCCTGATGTAGGGTCGCGCGGGGGTGAGACCCGTTAATGGGAAAAACCTGCAAATTGCCAAAAAAATGCCAAAATTCACCCAAAATTCTCAAAATTTCTTGGGATTTGTGCTGTGGCTAGGCTATTTAGTGCCTTGATCCTTGAGTGAAGCCTCAGCCAAGATACGGAGGGGATTGGGCCTCTTTCTCCATTTCAGTGCCTCGGTCAACCGCCTTTGAAACATTTTCATCTTTGCCTTGCACACATGCATTCTTGCCCAGTAATGGTTCTTCATGTTCCTCAGCAATCTCTTCTCTTGGTTGGCCTTAGCCAACAGCCTCTCCAAGTGTGCATTGACCTGGATGAGCATGGACTCTCTCTCAGCAGGCAATAGGTCACCGGGCTTCCTTCTGTTCAAATTTTGGTCTCCTCTAATCCTCCATAGCTCATCAAGGACTTTCTCATCCTCCAATTGTTTGTTGCGCTGCTCCAGGTATGAGATTGTCCATTGTGCTCCCTCTAACCTCCTCAGCAAGGCATCATTTTCAGCTCTGAGATGTTGAATGATCTCCTTTGCCTCTTGGCTAGGAGAACTGGTCTCAAGATCCACAAGCTCAATATCTGGAACCCCTGATGGCCCCTCATGAATCATGGGCTGCTTGCCCCTCCCTGGTACCTATGCTGGTGAAGAAAGCGAGGCCCCTTCCACCTGATGTGGAGATAACACTCGCTGAGCTGATGATGAAGGCGAGACCCCTTCCACCTGCTGTGGAGATAGTACTCGCCGAGCTACTACAAATAAGGCCCTTGGGCCTTTCTGATAGGTAACCAGAGGTGAGGAGCTGACATGTCTAGTGACAGGGATTTCATGCTGCTGAGATGGTGCTCCCTCCTCGTGAAAAACCTTAGGATGTGGCGAGGGTGGTGCTGTGAAAAACTCACGAGAGATGAACTCCTCCCATGAGATGCCCTGCTGAGCCAACTGATGCAATACTATAAGCTGAATCAAACCATAATGGTATAGGCTCCTATACTGCTGTGTCGGGCTCTTCCTCTACAACATGGGCACCATCCTCTGAATGTTCTGATAGAAGAAAACAGGGATGTTCATCATCCTCACTCGGGTGAAGTGCATCAAGAGGCGAATATGATATGAATATACCTGTGAAAATCTGCCCTCACAGGTAAAATAGTGCATGATGAGCCTCATCATGGGAGCATACTCGCTCCTGAGAAACCTGAATGGAAACACACCTGCCAAATGTCTCATGAATGGTGGCCGGACAAAAGGCTCAAAGTGAACATTATCCAGCACCTTGCGCTTGTTCCACACCTCCCCAACATTAGGTATCCCTGTGGCATGTGAGATCACCTCGGGTGTCAATGTAAAGTTTACCCCTGCAAGGTTGACATGTCCATCATGCAAGTGTAAGACAAATAGGCGAGCCAACTCTCTGTGGTGCTGAATCCGTGAGATCCTCTCACAAAACTCATAGCAAGACATATACTGAAAACATGTGACTGCCATAGGACAAGCCTGTAACTCTGCTAAAGAGGTGGGCTCCTCTCTCTTATGATGTCCACCCTTACCACCCTTATGAGGCCTCCTCTGTACCTCAATCTCTGAAGCTGATGACTGGTCATCACTTTGCTCATAGGTTTCGGTTTCTGACATGTTTAAAAGAGCAAAGTGGACAAAATGTACTGCTGCTTTTGCTTTATAAAATGCTGATTTATATGTTGTTTCAAGGGGACAAGGAACATGAGGGAAATGATAGGGGAGGGGCATTTTTACAAGGAAAATGGGAATACATGTATATAACAAGGAATTTAGGGAAAAAACAATGCAAACATCACTGCACATGCATCATCAAATTCATGTGTTTACATAGGTATTATGAGGGGTAGGGTTTAGGGCTTGATTTTTTAATTTTTAGGGAAAAGGGGTAGGGTTTATTTTCTTTACAAATTTAGGAAGGAAATTTATATGGACATACACGGAAAATGAAAAGGGAATAAGGAAAAATGAATACAAGGGAAAAAACCATTGAAACAGCAACAAACCCTAGCATCTTTTTGCAACTTTACTATACAAGCATATGGAGCGATTTCTCATGCGCAATTTGATCATTAAAAATACACTCATGATGTCCTTCACATAACCAGCAACCATTTCCAAGTTTAGAGCACCTACCTCAAGCAATTTGATGATTTAAAGCGTGCTTGAGCAAATTTGAAATGGGTTTGAAGGGAGGTTGGCTTGACGGGTCACGCACCTCACCCAACGGGTCGCGCGGGCCTGACGGGTCGTGCCCGTTGAAAATTTGCACTGCAGGAAACCCTCTGACGAGTCGCGCGCACCTGACGGGTCGCGCGCCTAGCCTGACGGGTCGCGCGCCTGTCACTCACCCGAATTCGCTTCAATTTCACTCCTTTCCCTCAATCACTCGCCCAACTCTCTTGCAAGTGTCTTGGATGCACAATGAGAGTGAAAGGAGGGAGATTGAGTATTTATAAATTCCATTTGAAAAAATTTCATTTTCAAACCCACTTTCTAATGTTTCTCTTTGACACTTTATAAAATTGACTTTTTGGTTTCCTTTGTCCTGAAATTGACTCATTTAGTGCTTTGACTTGATTCTTTTTGCAGGTAGATCATCTGAGGGATCTAGGCAAGGGGACCAGGGTTGCATATTTTCCGCTGAAAGCTTTTGAAATTTCATCACTTTTTACAAAAATTTGAAAAATTACCTTGGCTTTAAAAACAAAGTTTTTAAATCCAAGGGGAGAATTAACTGTACAAGATAAAAAAATTCGAAGAAACATCTTTACAAACATCCCTCTGGCTTGCTGAACACTCATTGACCTTCAGACACATGACCTTGTAAACATATTTGACCAAAACCCTAGACCTAGGAAATTGACCTCAAGACAAGACAAGACAAGCTTGAAAGAGCTTAATGACTGAAATGACCTGAACCAGCAATGCCAAGAGGGGTATAAACACACCAGCTCCTCCATCAGGGTTATGGCATGCCTAATGGGATGCAAAAATTGACACTGATGAGACACCTACTTATGCAAATGCAAAGAGTTTTGATCGCTGATGGAGGGCTCAAGACCGACTCTAACATTGGCTCCAATGGGGATGGTAGCTCCTTGGAGGTACCAAGAACCTTAGACCTCTGGGAGAGCAGACCAGTGCTTTATTAACATTGGGCAATGGAGTCAACTTTTACACATGTGACCAAATTTTGACAACTTTATTTGACTTTGACAATTGACTTGAAATTTAAACTAACTTTGACACAAACCGACTCACTTTATGCAGAAAATAAACTGACTGAAACAACTTGAAAAACTCGCACCAACTAATCATCATCTTCAGAATTATAGCCTTCACCGCGGGCCCCAAACTAAAGATGGGAGATCAGTTCACACTTGCTGCAAAATGAAAGTAAAATGGTAATTACAATGAGAGTGATTAGAGCAGAAAATGCTCAAGCATGATACCTTTTGAGCAGCCGGCCATTCACCGACCCACCAAGACATTCATCACCGTTCATTTCTTTGAGAAGAAAAGCATTTGGACCACGGTATGCTGCAATTTTATAGGGACCTTTCCACAAGTTGTCGAATTTTCCATGTTTCCCTTTATCTTCATTTCGGGCATCCCATCTCAAAACAACATCATCGATTTGAAAATCATCTGATTTGGCCTTTTTGTCATAGATTTTCCTTATGCGCTCCTGCAACTTAAGGTAATTTTGATGAACTTCCTCTCGTGTCTGCTGTAAATGAATCATTTGACTGATCCGCCGTTGCATAGGATCCTCCTCGCCACCAGCTTCTTGAAACAACTTGGCTACTGGAACACTAAGTGAAGTAGGAAACACTGCATCAACTCCATAAACGAGTTCAAAAGGTGACATACCGATTGACTTCTTTTGACTTACCCGATCAGCCCATAATGCATTTACTAATTGTGCCAGCTCTTCTTATTTATTTCCAGCAATTTCTTTATGATGTTCACTAGAGATTTGTTCGAAGATTCAGCCAGCCCATTACCTTGAGGATTTGTAGGCGGTCGAATGCCCCAAGCTGATGTTATATTTATAACAAAAATCGACCATTTTCTTCGATTTGAGTGTTGCTGCATTATCTGTAATCAACTTGTGTGGACAGCCGAAACGTGACAAGATATTACTTTCAAGAAAAGAGATAATTACCGAGTCTGTGGCTTGCCGGGTGGGAATGGCTTCTATCCACTTCGTGAAGTAATCTGTGGCGGTCAAGATCCATCGATGCTACCCGGAAGATGCTCTGTGGATTTCACCAATAAAATCCAAGCCCCACTGCTGAAATGGTGCACTGATTTTGATAGGCTTGAGAGGAAATGGCTGTAATTTCTGCTTTCCTTGAAAAATTTGACATTCATGACAGCTCTTTACCGCTTTATACACATCATAAAATAAAGAAGGCCAATAGAAACCAGCTCTCAAAATCTTATTAGCCGTGGTCTTCCAAAACAAGTGACCCCCGCAATCACCTTTATGAAAATCTTCTACTGTTGTCTTAGCTTCTTCTTCAACCAAACAGTTCAGCAATATGCCACCGGGATCTTTCCAATAAAGTGCTGATTTAATAATGAAAAATTTGGCAGCCTTTAGCTTTAATGTTCTAGCTTTGTTTCTAGGCATCCCAGGGGGTGAAGACAAATTTTGAAGCACATAAACTATATCAGCATACCAAGGAGAAGACACAAAGATATCGGATACCTGTAGAGCTGAATTTTCTTCGTCTTCATCGGACAAGGCAGCAATCAAATTGATGTCAAGGACGTGGAGATTTGTTTCAGCCATCAACTTAGCAAGACCTTGACCTTTAATCAACTTGGTAGGCTTAATTTCTACATCATACTCTAATAGTGCAGCAATCCACTTACCCCTTCTTCCTTCCGGTTCCGTTTGTACTAAAACATCCTTTACAGCTGCATTGGGAACATATGCTAAAACATGAGAATTCAATATGTATACCCGGAAATCTTTCAAGGCCTTGATCAGCGCCAAGGCTTGCTTCTCAATAATATTATAATTCAGCGCTCCATCCCTTATGATACGGCTGAAAAAAGCGATGGGCCTCTCAACCCCATCTCTCTTTTGCATCAACACAGCTGCCAACGTATGCTCAGAAGCAAATGAAAATAAAATAAAATCCTGTGTATAATCTGGGCTGATCAAAGTTGGGGCTGAAGATCAGATTACCTTTACCAAATTAAAAGACTTTACTGCCTCTTCGGTCCATTTGAGCTCGCTGTCCTTCTTGAGCATGTTGGTTATCTCCCTAAGATGTTCGGCAAGATTGGGGATAAAGCGACGCAGAAAATTCAATTTGCCATTAAAGGACTGAATTTATTTCTTGCTTCGGGGCTGCTCTAATTGTTGAATTGCTTCCACCCGTGCAGGATCTATACGAATGCCATCTTTAGAAATGATATGGCCCAGCAGCTTGCCTTCGCTCATAGCAAAAAGACTCTTCTTCGGATTCAATGAGATGCCATACTTTCTGCACTTCTGGAACACCTTAGTCAAATGAAACAAATGCTCTTCATTAGATTTAGAAAACACGGTCAGATCATCAAGATAAACAACCAAAAAGACATCCTTCTCATTTGCAAAGGCCATGTCCATTGCCCGCTGAAATGTGGCACCCGCGTTCTTCAATCCAAACGGCATCTTGGCATAATGAAATGTACCCCATGGAGTAGTAAATGCTGTCTTGTCACGGTCATCTTCATGCACCAAAATCTGATTATATCCGGAATAACCATCAAGCAATGACATCCTTGATGCTCCCACTACCCGCTGCAATATATGATCCATTTTGGGCAGCAGATAATTATCCTTTAATGACACCTTGTTCAGATTTCTGAAGTCAATACACAAGCGAATTTCACCGGTCTTCTTTCTCAAGGGCACCAAGTTGGAAATCCAATCAGAAAATTGGATTGGTACTATGATTCCAGACTTATATAATCTGTTGACTTCCTTCTCAATCAGTGGTAGCAATTTAGGATTAATTCTTCTCAACTTTTGTCGGAAAGGTTTTTGATTTGGCTTTATGGGAATGGTATGTTGAATGATACTTGTGTCATAAGTTTTAAAATCTGAGTAGTCCCATGCAAAAACATTAGAAAACGAAGACAATAATCTGATATACTCGTTCTTTACCTTGGGCGGCAATGCTTTCGAGAGCTTCACCATCTTTGGATTTTCGGCTGTCCCAAGATTCACATCTTCAACCCCTTCGTCCGTTGGCCTCAAAGTTGGCTTGTGGACCACATCATCTTGATCGAACAATTCTTCTAAAGGAATTAATCCTTTAGGATGTAATTGTCCTTGAGCTGCAAAACATCCATATGATTTACTCCTTCAGCTTCCGTGTCTATTGAAATGTCTTCGAATTTACCCTCAATTTGCAGAAAATCTTTGATTTCTTCGTCATCTTGGAAAACTTGCCAACACCTTTGATTATCTGGAACTGTAGGACAATGCTTCACATATATCTCAAACTTATTGCTGGAATTCATGGGTATTTTCATATTACTTTCTGCCTTTGCCAATGCATCCGCAACACCATTTTGAATCCGGGGCACACATGTCAAAGTATGTTCTGAAAACCGCTTTAAGATATCTAGGACAGCATTCCGGTATGCTCGCATACGAGGATGTTTGGCCTGAAATTCACCTTTCACTTGCTTGATAACCAACTCGGAGTCGCCATATACCGCTATCTTCTTTGCCTTCAACTTCCGAAGGATTTTCAGACCATCAATAAGGGCTTCATATTCTGCCTCATTATTTGAACAATCAAATGCCAATTTATAAGAACATACCCGTACCTTGCTTGGAACTTGGTTTTGAACTGAAAATGGGCTTCGAATCCACACACCTATACCAGCACCATCACTGCCCACTGCGCCATCAAAATCCATAGTCCAAAGACCATCCTCATCGTCCTCTAAGTGCTGAAAATCTGATGTTGATACTTGCTCTGTTTGCTGCCCATTTGTGTCAGCAATTGGATTTATGACAGCAGACCTTTCTTCACTTTCCTTTCTCAAAACTTCTCTGAAATTTTCTGAAATGTCTGGTATATCTTCTACTTGAACTGACTGACTGTCTACCTCATTAAAATTATCTGCAAACAAAACAAAAGATTCTAAATATGTTTGTACATAATTTACAGGATGATTGATTGGCTTTTCCTTACTAGTGATCATGTATTTCATCTTTTGTTCCCGATATAACTTCCTCATTTGACCGAAAACTGGAATTGTGGCATATGAAAAATCAAGTTGAAGTGTACCTTTGAGCTTGGCTCCCCATGATCTCGAAAGCAACATGCCGAACCGCGGAGGAATATCCGCCACTACCACATCCATCAAAACATTCTTCGCTCGAATTTGATCAAGACTCACCACCAAGTCTTTGATCAAACCAATACATTTCACGCGGCTGGAATCAAATGAATACAAATCATGATACTTCCTTGTGATGTCAAGTCCCAACTTCTCCATAATCGCTTTCGGCATCAAATTATGTGAAGCTCCCGAGTCAAACATGGCATTGTGCAACACATACTCATGCAATCGTAAACTGATATAGAATGGAGGAACATCAGTTTCAGGAGACTCACCATTTAAAGCTGGCCCAAAAATCAATTCTGGCTGATCATCTTGTACGTTCACCGTGTCTAGCATTGGATCAAAATTCAACATCTTGAAGAGCTGGCCTCGGTAGGTGCTATTCTTCATGATTTCCATTAAAGGAATGGGCACTTTCAACTTTGCAATCTCATTCTCCAAACTGAAAACTGAAACCTTCTCACCTTCTTTAGCCGGATTATCTTTTTTTTCAGCTTTATCTTTTGGTGCACTTGATGGCTGATCTGTCTTAGCTGCTGGTGATGATTGACTTGTTGAAGTACCGACTATGTCTTTTCCTTTTGCGTGTGAGGAAACCGAATCATTCTTTTCTGATGTATCTTTCCTTTTCTGAATGGGATTTATGGGAATAGCTCGGTTTCTCAATTGCCTTTGCTGGCCTTGCTGGGCTGATAAAGCATGCAAATACCCTCTTTGATACTCCTTGGATTCTTCTTCAAGTATTGCATCATTTGACAAAATATAATGCTCATCTTGGGGAATGATGGAATTACTCACCAACTCATCTTCTTCTGTAATATAAGTGGGCATATCATCAGGCGTGAAGAAGTGATTTTCCTCTCCAACATTATCACCTTCCTCCTCTGATTCTTGGCCAACAAAATTCTGCTGGAAAGGAGGTTTCATTGGCTGCTGAACCGCTGCCTCTTGTGCCTTTGTTTCATGTTGCTTGATCCTATATTGTTGCTGCTGTTGACCTCTGAAATTTGGATTACGGATCTGCGGTTCCAGCTTGACAATCTGAACATTTTCAAATGATATCTTAAGCTGCTCAACCTCACGAAGAAGCTGATTTGAGGTGGATGCTTCTTCCTTAATTGTGACTCGTTTTTCAGCTTTCATTCTCGCCCTTTTGTCATTTAAATTTGCCTCAACGCTGACAGCAATCTTCTGCATATCCTCCAAGGTAGGAGGATCTCTATCTCTCAATGAATAAGCCATCTCCGGATCAAAACCATCCGGGAACTTAAGAAGTGCAGATTTTCTAGATGGCCTCAAATCATCAGGAATAGCATTATAAACTGTATTGAATCTGATTATGTAATCTTGAACGGACTCACCCGGATTACGCTTGAGGTTGTTGTATTCGGCATTAATCTGAAGCGGATCCTTTCTGATTTCCCATCGATCTAAAAACTGATTCTGAAGTGCTTCCAAAGTGGCAATGTTGTTAGCTGTCAACCCTCTGAACCATTTTCTAACTTCTCCTGCAAATGTTTGCACGAACAACCGCATGGTAACATCTTCTTCATCTAACTCATATAGATCGAAGAAAGTGGTCATTTTGTCGATATGTTGTTGAGCGGTAATACTTTGCGGAGTGCCATCAAACATAGGAATTTTACTTTGATAATCAGCTGGCATATCATGAAGATTTGCAGGCAAAGCAAGTGGGGCAAACCGAGCAGCCATTGCTCTAGGAGGGGGAGTAGGATGAGGAGGAGCTGTGATAGCAGGGACTATAATAAGCGGAGGTGTAGTTTGTGGAGTTGGGGGAGTCGGAGGGGTAGGAGAAGTAGGAGGAGTATGGGGTGTAGGGGGAGAACCGACTGTGGATTCGGAATATGTGATTATAGGCGAAACTGAAACATAAGGAGGATAAGATTCTTCGTGAGCCGTGATAGTGGATCCAATGTGATCAGAGATATTCTCAACAAAATCAGCAAGGGTAGTAGCTTGAACACGTGACTGGAGATGTCTCAAGATAAAATTTTCAACCAATTTGTTATGTCTCTCAAATTCAATAGCAGCTGCAAAATCAGGGTCAAGGACTAGAGAATCGAGCGCACTTTCAGACTTGGCTTTAAACAGAGACAACTCAAAGCTTTCGTCAAAATCTAAATCTTCAAGATAATCAAAAATAGCTGGGCATGAATGAGATCTGGAAATGGGTCTAGGATCTGTAGCCAGCTTGTTTTTCTCAAAAAACTAGGAAAGAAAAACCATTCAGCCTGTGAAAACTCTCAACCTATCATCAACGGCTCAGAGTTAACAAATATACTGGGATAAAGTGTCAATGAAGCGCTATGTCCACAAGCTCACGGAGATTGACTGAAGCAGCGTTTATCTACTAACGCTGATGTAAAACAAGAGCGTTTTCGAAGGCTACCTGGCGTAACTTCAGGCTCCGTCTAAGACTTATGAAATAACACGTCAATGAGCAAACGATCAGTTGTTCTCCCCAGTATGGTCACCAGTATGTTAGCGCTTGAAATTTCACCTCAGGCTGAGAAAAGTAAACCTCAAGGCAACATCAAACCATTTAGCCTCGTAGCTAGCCCTACGGGGCAGGAGAAGGCTCTCTCCTGTCTATCTCGGTAAAATCTTCAATGGATGAGATGACCAATATGTTAACGCTGATTTTAGGCTAGTAAACTGATCAAAAGGTTGTTTTGGGATTTTTAGGGTTTTTGGTGGCAAATTGAGGGGATGGCAATTTTGGGTGCGGGGATTGGACACAGTTTCTGCAGGGGGTTCTTTGGGGCGAGGTAGGAGACAGTATTGATGCCTTTGATTGAGGTGGATGATCAGGAATGACAGGTGAGGAGCTAAGGAGAGCAAACAATAACTTTGAATTCCCCTTAGACAGTAGAAAACATTGAAATTAAACAAATTTAAAAGCATAGCATGGCAAGCATGAATTCTTACTTTAACACTTCATTTGTTTAATGTGCAAAAGCAAAAGAAAGGAATGATTCACATAAACACACTTACAAGAACATTGAGAAACACACCATCAACACATGAGTCCACAAGAATCCCAAAAAGGACTGCAAAACCCTGGTCTTCCTTAGCCAAAAATTGCAGAGATACAGTGAAATAATACAATGATAGCTTCTCCCTCAAGAGTCCAACCATGAAAATGAGCAAGAAAGTACATAATATAGATGATCTAACCTCTTTCCCTGCCTCCATGGGTCGAGCTCACTATCCTAGGAGTTGTTTCAACCACTTCTAAACTAAGCACTACAAACTAGGCAGTCAAAACAACTTGCCTCTATAAGCTAGGAAACCAATTCATTCATTTAATATTTACCCTTTTCATGAATGAATCTTCTAGAAGTGTTACATAAGAGTAAAAGTGTCTAAAAAGTACAATAATTACATCAAATTACATCAAAGAGGATCACATTTCATCCCAAAAAGTCAAACTGGGTCAAACTGTGCTTTTCCGAGCTGTACAGTGCATTTCTGGACAAAACTGCCTGACAGGTCGCGCGCCCCTGCCTGACGGGTCACACGCCTTTGGAGCCATGTTTGGGGAACTTTCAAGTGGCCAAATTGAGCAAAGTGGGCTTTTTGGAAAGGTTTATGAGTCTACTTTCCAACCCAACTGGAATTTCTGAATTTGGAGTTTATTTGCCCTGTCAAAACTCAAATCTCCCAAGACTGCTTTCTGCAATTCAAAAAAGTGGCAGAAAGTCAATTTTTACTAGTTTTTTGACTTTCTGGAGGCCCAAAACTTCACCAAATATCAAGTCCATCCATGAGCATATGTAACTTTGCATGACAAATATGGAAATGCTGAGTTTTGGTCAAAAGGAGTTGCCCTGATGTAGGGTCACGCGGGGGGTGAGACCCGTTAATGGGAAAAACCTACAAATTGCCAAAAAAATGCCAAAATTCACCCAAAATTCTCAAAATTTCTTGGGATTTGTGTTGTGGCTAGGTTATTTAGTGCCTTGATCCTTGAGTGAAGCCTCAGCCAAGATACGGAGGGGATTGGGCCTCTTTCTCCGTTTCAGTGCCTCGGTCAACCGCCTTTGAAACATTTTCATCTTTGCCTTGCACACATGCATTCTTGCCCAGTAATGGTTCTTCATGTTCCTCAACAATCTCTTCTCTTGGTTGGCCTTAGCCAACAGCCTCTCCAAGTGTGCATTGACCCAGATGAGCATGGACTCTCTCTCAGCAGGCAATAGGTCACCGGGCCTCCTTCTGTTCAAATTTCGGTCTCCTCTAATCCTCCATAGCTCATCAAGGACTTTCTCATCCTCCAATTGTTTGTTGCGCTACTCCAGGTATGAGATTGTCCATTGTGCTCCCTCTAACCTCCTCAGCAAGGCATCATTTTCAGCTCTGAGATGCTGAATGATCTCCTTTGCCTCTTGGCTAGGAGAACTGGTCTCAAGATCCACAAGCTCAATATCTGGAACCCCTGATGGCCCCTCATGAATCATGGGCTGCTTGCCCCTCCCTGGTACCTGTGCTGGTGAAGAAAGCGAGGCCCCTTCCACCTGATGTGGAGATAACACTCGCTGAGCTGATGATGAAGGCGAGACCCCTTCCACCTGCTGTGGAGATAGTACTCGCTGAGCTGCTGCAAATAAGGCCCTTGGGCCTTTCTGATAGGTAACCAGAGGTGAGGAGCTGACATGTCTAGTGACAGGGATGTCATGCTGCTGAGATGGTCCTCCCTCCTCGTGAACAACCTCAGGATGTGGCGAGGGTGGTGCTGTGAAAAACTCACGAGAGATGAACTCCTCCCATGAGATGCCATGCTGAGCCAACTGATGCAATACTATAAGCTGAATCAAACCATAATGGTATAGGCTCCTATACTGCTGTGGCGGGCTCTTCCTCTGCAACATGGGCACCATCCTCTGAATGTTCTGATAGAAGAAAACAGGGATGTTCATCATCCTCACTCGGGTGAAGTGCATCAAGAGGTGAATATGATATGAATATACCTGTGAAAATCTGCCCTCACAGGTAAAATAGTGCATGATGAGCCTCATCATGGGAGCATACTCGCTCCTGAGAAACCTGAATGGAAACACACCTGCCAAATGTCTCATGAATGGTGGCCAAA
This sequence comes from Pinus tabuliformis, assembly GCA_031772625.1. Classification (NCBI taxonomy): domain Eukaryota; kingdom Viridiplantae; phylum Streptophyta; class Pinopsida; order Pinales; family Pinaceae; genus Pinus; species Pinus tabuliformis. The sequence goes on from CM062813.1 coordinate 881,687,537, forward strand.
AAAAAGGCTCAAAGTGAACATTATCCAGCACCTTGCGCTTGTTCCACACCTCCCCAACATTAGGTATCCCTGTGGCATGTGAGATCACCTCGGGTGTCAATGTAAAGTTTACCCCTGCAAGGTTGACATGTCCATCATGCAAGTGTAAGACATATAGGCGAGCCAACTCTCTGTGGTGCTGAATCCGTGAGATCCTCTCACAAAACTCATAGCAAGACATATACTGAAAACATGTGACTGCCATAGGACAAGCCTGTAACTCTGCTAAAGAGGTGGGCTCCTCTCTCTTATGATGTCCACCCTTACCACCCTTATGAGGCCTCCTCTGTACCTCAATCTCTGAAGCTGATGACTGGTCATCACTTTGCTCATAGGTTTCGGTTTCTGACATGTTTAAAAGAGCAAAGTGGACAAAATGTACTGCTGCTTCTGCTTTATAAAATGTTGATTTATATGCTGTTTCAAGGGGACAAGGAACATGAGGGAAATGTTAGGGGAGGGGCATTTTTACAAGGAAAATGGGAATACATGTATATAACAAGGAATTTAGGGAAAAAACAATGCAAACATCACTGCACATGCATCATCAAATTCATGTGTTTACATAGGTATTATGAGGGGTAGGGTTTAGGGCTTGATTTTTTATTTTTTAGGGAAAAGGGGTAGGGTTTATTTTCTTTACAAATTTAGGAAGGAAATTTATATGGACATACAGGGAAAATGAAAAGGGAATAAGGAAAAATGAATACAAGGGAAAAAACCATTGAAACAGCAACAAACCCTAGCATCTTTTTGCAACTTTACTATACAAGCATATGGAGCGATTTCTCATGCGCAATTTGATCATTAAAAATACACTCATGATGTCCTTCACATAACCAGCAACCATTTCCAAGTTTAGAGCACCTACCTCAAGCAATTTGATTATTTAAAGCGTGCTTGAGCAAATTTGAAATGGGTTTGAAGGGAGGTTGGCTTGACGGGTCGCGCACCTCGCCCAACGGGTCGCGCGGGCCTGACGGGTCGCGCCCGTTGAAAATTTGCACTGCAGGAAACCATCTGACGGGTCGCGCGCACCTGACGTGTCGTGCGCCTAGCCTGGCGGGTCGCGCGCCTGTGACTCACCCGAATTCGCTTCAATTTTCACTCCTTTCCCTCAATCACTCGCCCAACTCTCTTGCAAGTGTCTTGGATGCACAATGAGAGTGAAAGGAGGGAGATTGAGTATTTATAAATTCCATTTGAAAAAATTTCATTTTCAAACCCACTTTCTAATGTTTCTCTTTGACACTTTATAAAATTGACTTTTTGGTTTCCTTTGTCCTGAAATTGACTCATTTAGTGCTTTGACTTGATTCTTTTTGCAGGTAGATCATCTGAGGGATCTAGGCAAGGGGACCAGGGTTGCATATTGTCCGCTGAAAACTTTTGAAATTTCATCACTTTTTACAAAAATTTGAAAAATGACCTTGGCTTTAAAAACAGAGTTTTTAAATCCAAGGTGAGAATTAACTGTACAAGATAAAAAATTTCGAAGAAACATCTTTACAAACATCCCTCTGGCTTGCTGAACACTCATTGACCTTCAGACACATGACCTTGTAAACATATTTGACCAAAACCCTAGACCTAGGAAATTGACCTCAAGACAAGACAAGACAAGCTTGAAAGAGCTTAATGACTGAAATGACATGAACCAGCAATGCCAAGAGGGGTATAAACACACCAGCTCCTCCATCAGGGTTATCGCATGCCTAATGGGATGCAAAAATTGACACTGATGAGAAACCTACTTATGCAAATGCAAAGAGTTTTGATCGTTGATGGAGGGCTCAAGACCGACTCTAACACATCCATTTAAAAAGTTGTTTCATGGGGAAATGTATATGGATTATGGTAACATGCCCAAGCAATTTCAAAAAATTCTAGTGCACGGTTTCCAATAAATCGGCCTCCATCACCTTCAGCCATTTTTTTTTCTCGAGATCAGTGCATCCATTGACCAAATTTTTTTATGGGGAGGTTCATAATGATGATGGAAACATGTTCAGAAAGTTTCAGGTCAATCCATTCTACCGTTTGGGAGATATTGACAAAACAAGTCGATGTCTTGAAAACCTACAAGATTCCCTCAGGTCCTACAGGATACAGACCAACACCTACAAGATCGGTAGTGAAAAGTTTTAAAAGGGAAAAATAGAGGTTGGATTCATCAAGCAGTGTTGAGGAGGTAGGCTCTACATTTCCCCACATTTTTCCAAGTAAGAGGAACATAAAAAAACCCTTCTAGTTTGTTGAAAGTGATTGCAGCATAAGGGAATTGTATACACAGATTTTTTAAATTTTGTATTAGGCCTATACAAACCTCCATCCATCAGAAAAATTACAGGGGAAACCCATCAACATAGTGAGGATTCATCAGCACCCTCCTATACTAAAGATATTCACAAGGCACAATTGGACGGGTTTCTTTGAAAAATTTGGGAGATGTGATGATGAAGTAGCCAGAGATTTGCAGTCAGCTTCAACATGGAGATCCAGAGGTCAACGAAGCTCCTGCAAATCTGAGCAGTGGCATCAGGATCATCAACATCACCATTCAACACCTTCTCATCAACATCAACTCAGCAACAGCATGCAAGTATCTCCAACAACCATCAGGTAGGTACAGGTATGCAATATTCTTGACCTCCTCTCTTGATCATATTATAGTTAGAATTTTTTTGTCAATGCATGAGATATGAGCTTTTATAAGCTAAGGTGGGTCAGCAGTCTCAACCACCTTCAACTAGTTAATTGCAACTCACTCCTTCACTCATGCAATGTTTAAAAGTCAAATTATGAAGGGTGATGATTTCAAGGAATGAGGACAGCCGTTAAAGGAAGAAATTTTTGCAAAAGACCAAGTCACCACAGCACTCCAAGCTCTCCATCCACTTCATACTCACTATCTATTCATCATTCATCCATCCCATTTCATTCTTGAAAAAAAAAAAAACAAATAGAGCATCCTCTCCATTTTCACAAACCTACACTACTCCCTTTGAGCCGTAGCATCACCATCCAATCCCTCTTCATCATTTCTCATCACTCCCATACAATTAGAAGGCCCTGAAAGAGGAGGAATGACTACTACAGGAAGGTAGAATGTTGCTACAAGAAAGAAGAAATGAACAAATTATTCTAAACCCCAAGATGGCAAAGCTTAAGAGAGACCTAATCAAAATATAGAACTCCAAGGCCATTAGGAAGTCATCTAGGCCACAAGAGAGAAGAAGAAGGCAACAGAAGGAAATGAGGCATTCACCATCCAAAAAAACTCAAACTGCAGTGATGAAAATATATTTTCCAAGAGCTCTCCAATCTCTTTCTAGCTTTTTTCCAAGGCCTAAAAATGGGAAAAAGGCATGGGAGTCAAGTTGAGGGCTTGTCCTAGGCTCAGAATATCATTTATGCTCAAAAAGGGTTTCTTGCAGTTTTAACAGGGTTTCCTGTAGGCTTCCTGTAGTTTTGACAGGAATTACTACAGGATGTCCTAGTTCTAATCGAAATTCATTTTGAAGGTGTTAGAGGTGCCCAAATGGAGAAACAAAGTAGTAGAAGGTTGATAAGGGTGTGGAAGACCTTGCCAAACTGAAAAATAATCAAGAACCAATGTTGAATAAGGGGAAGAAGGCAAGCTAATGGTCTCAGGAAACAGTAATTTTTCTTTGTACAAATATGTTTTTGAGCTTGTCCTTGCAGAACTTGCAGCCAATATTCTTAATGCACAAGAGAGAGGCCACCAAGGCCACGTATGAGGCACAATGAAGTCACTAAGTTTCTCAGAGGATGAGCAACACTTTCAGCAAGGGGGTATGATGGGCCTCTGAATTAGACATATATTAAGGCCCATGCCTCTAAATTAAAACAGAAATTAAGGTCTATGACCATCCTTCAACACATTAAACCTCTCTTTCTACATTAGATAATTTATTTTTATCTTTAATATATTCATTAGGAAGGTTTATGAATAATTGGATATTTGTGCTTAATATTATTTATTTTTGTGGAATATTATGAGAATATTGGGCAGATTATGAAGATTTGGAGGAGGAGATAATTTAGGGACATGTTCCATACTACAGAAGGATCAATAGTAAATAATAAATCAACAAGATATTATGGAATTATGGCACAGATTATGGAACTCCAATGATTGAGAAAATCTAGGAATGTGTTCCCTGCCATTTAATGTAGATTCCTAGTATTGGGGACCAAATCCACTAATCAAGGGATTTTGGTGGGGAAAACTTCCTCCATTCATGGGGAATGATTCCTAATCATTTTGTATAAGTAACAAGTCGAATTTCCTCTAGAGATAAATTTTCAATAGTTTTCTTGTGGAGAGAACTCGTATTTTTGCAGCTCCATTGTATTTTTCTTGCAGGGATGTAATTTCATTGATGAAAATAATGAAGATTGGTGTCATGTTCAGCTTATAAATCTTGTTCTCCTCCATAGGTCTCTAAGTTTCCTTAGGCTTGGCCATCCCAAGAGCCTCAAAGCCCATTTGTATCATTTTCTTTCCTTCTTTTCACTTCTTATTCACATGCATCTCTTGTTTTTATTTCTTTCTATTTCTACATTTAATATTAATGATTTCTTGTTGTAGGATTGAGTTAAATGGTTAATGTAAGTTCTTTTGCAAGATCACAAGAATTATTTCATCCATGGAAAAGCTTTGGAAGTTAATAGTAATGATTGAGCTGCTTGGATTAGTCTTCTTATTCCCAAATCTAGATTGTTGGACCTCCTTTTTAGAAAAAAAACAGTAAATTTCTGCATTTTTTTAGAGCATGCTAACAGGCTTCAATCGAGTTGGTTCCACTTGCATTGGATCACCAAAACATTCTAGTTCATAGAAAAAATTACCCCATTGCATTTTCACTTGATTTTATTAGGCATTGTTTTTATATTTACTAGCTCATTAGTTCTTGAATTTCTAGATTTTCAACTAGTAATGTTTTCCTATTTTTTAGCATGGGTTAACAGAGGCCTTTTTGAGTGATTCCACTTGGAATGGGGACCTAAGACATCCTAGTTAATAACAAAATTTGTCCCATCCAATTTGGATTTGATTTGTTTGGTCATTCAATGAATTATAGTAAATATGTACATCCTGTAGGAAATCATTGTAGTAGCCTGTAGGAAAGCCTGTTTTGAGCCTGAATTGAGAAAAACCATCATTGAAGCTGGGATTAGGCATCTACTTGACCTCCATGCCATCAAGACCATTTTAACCCTCTCTCTCCACACTTAGGTTAGCGTTTTGCTAGTTTTCAAGGGTAGGATTTGATTTCCATTTCTTTTATCTTCAGTCTTCCATTAGATCTCATCAATGTTTTATATCATTCTACAAAGTTTTCCTCATGCATGAAGTGAACAGCTAGCTCATGAAATTATGTTTCCTTTAGATAATTGAAATTCTTCTTGTTTGCATGATTTTTGGGTAAATATCAATGTTTGATGCAGTGCAGGTGTTTCAGGAGTACAAATAGATTTCATAGTCAGCAACCTCATCTCAACTTCATCCACCCATGGTGCTCACTTTCTTTCACTAAAACCTCACCAATTTCATCATTTCATAAGGAAACTTCTCCAAGCGTTTTGAGCAAATCTGGCCATCTCCCAACTTTGGTTTTGAGTTCTAACGTGGTCCTAGGCACTCCCTTGCCTCATTCCATCCACCAACCACCTTCCCTAATCTTTCCATCACCTTCAACATCCATCCTTTTGCTCTCGCCTATATCCTGTAGGTTTTCCTGTAGTGGCCTGTTTTGAGGCTGAATTGAGGAAAAAGCCTCTAGGAAGCTAGCAAAGGGTCCCTACTTGTCCCCCAAGCCATCTAACCATTCACCATCATCTCGAAGCCACCTACCACATCACCAAAAGAGATTAGCTTTCACACTCTCATATGTAAAAAGATAAAAAAAAAAAGTAGATTTATTTTATTCATTTACATGCACAACAGTAGAAGGTTTGATGGTTTAAATCTACATGCTTAGGATAGTAGGATTGCATACATGTTAACTTAGCATTCCTTTGAAGCAAAGCCTCTTAGCAGCTAGTTAGAAAATGGCGTGTTTTAGCATTTGATTTCAGTCTCTTTCCTTGTACTTTCTTTCTTGCAATAGGTTAAGGTTCCATTTCTAACATTTCATTCTCTGCAATTAGTTTAGGATTTAGCTTTAGTACATGCACTCCATTACATCATGACAAGAAAGGACGAACACATTGTATGCTGCATGTTAGCCTCCTATTGCAATAGGTTTCATATTTCATGATTGACAGTGGAAGTGCCAAAAATGTTCATCTTTTTCATGTTGCAAAAGTTCCATTTTTGAAAGATTTCTCAGTTAAGGGAAGGCCAAATAGCCTAAGCTTGGCTTCCCTAGGTTTAAATTGATGTTGTAGAATAGAGAAGGAAAATCTGTCCAAACAGTTTAAGCTTGGCAGATTAGTAGCTAGGTAGAGAATGAAGGCGCCCAACTGCTTAATCTGGGCCCTTGGAAGCAATAAGGGTAGTTTTTAGATAGGAGGGTAGTTAAAAAGAAAGAAGCAATCAGGGTTTGCAAGTCTAAGTGCACCCTTCCTGAAGTAACAAAAATGCTAGGTGTATTAGGCTAGGTAGGTAGCCTGGGGTTGTAGAAGCAAGATCATCTTCAGTCTTGGCCTTAGAAAAGAAAGCTCATCCCATCAGTGGCAGAGGTAGCAAAGCAGTATTTTGGTGGCAGAATTCTGGAAGCATGTCTAATTTCCCTTCACTCCCCCTAAAAAGTCTCTTACTAACATCCCCCTAAAGGACCTTGGGATCTGCCCGACAAGTCCTAGTCTTACTTCATTTCTGTGAAACATCAAGGTAAATGTTGGCTTTCTTCAATGAAAAGAAGCCACATTTCTTGTGTAAAATCACTTCTCACTCTCATTTACCCCTATGTCTAAGTTTTACTTTAAAAACTTAGCCTTCCGCTCTACTTTAACCTCATAAACTCACATTAACTCCTAATTCTACTATGTAGTTCCCTAATTATTTCCCCATCCCCATTTACTACTAAAACTATATGAAATCCCCAAAAGAATATTAAATAACCCCCCCTTGGCATTATAGCCATATGTTTTTAAGCCAGGGAAAGAGTAATCCATTGGGGACTCCGATTAACCCTTCTGTCCTAACCCGGAGTTGGTCTGACATCTGGTCAGACTAACAACCATTCCATTTTAAATCCTAACCCCATAAAACTCATTTTCCACCCTTGTAAATATTTAACCCTGCTTGTATATAACCCAAAAACCCACTTTACTAAGGTTTCCCTACCCCCGCTGGATTAAACAATTAACAATAAAGCGCTGCAGGCCCCCTCCTTAACCTTCCACGGTGTTAGCTGTCCCGTCGACCGTCAGATCTGGCACGCCCAAGATCTATGGTGGGCGGGTGTTTTCATGCCCCGACATGCCGAGGGTTAGCGTCCGGGAGATCGGCGGTTTTCCCGTCGTACTCCCGCCACGCGTCACCTCCTCGGCTGTGGCGGAGCCCCCTCCTCCCAAACCACCCAGGCGCTAAAGCGGTGCGACAAAACCCGGATACCACGCTCGCCTGCATGACATCAGCGCCACGTTTCACCACATGTCACCTTCCTGCGCCCCGCAGTTGTACCATGTTTCCCGCCACCTCATCCCTCACCTCCCCTCACCCTGCCACCATGTCAGCTGCCACATCACCCGTCAGTACCCGGCTCCCGCCAAGGCCATCATGCTGACGTCATTCGGGAAAACCGCCAAAAGAGCCAAATAACTATTTTTGCATAAAAGAGCGCGAATGACCGTTGTTTTTTCATTTCTATTGACTAGTTGGCTAAGTACGGGTTCTTCCTTGTTACTCTCTGCATTCCCAAATCTAAAAACGTCTAGCTGAGCTGTCGCGGCCTGCAAATTCGGCTTCATAGCCTACCTTCGCTCCAGCTCATCCACTCTCGGCGCTGTTTGAACCAGGTATTTGTCATATCTTCCCCTTTTTTCACTCCTGTTCTTCATTTTATCCACTACACATACTGTAAGCCTGCAGATTTCCCCAATTGGCAGCTCTGTCGTGCTTAAATCTTCATTCAAAACCACTGGAAACCCTTCACTTCAGAAAAATCCTCGTAAAACTTGTGTCCATTTACAATTTCACTGGCAAATTCCATTTAGAGCTCAGCCTCCAGGAAAAATCTCGCAGCAACTCAGCATTGCCTTATTTTACCTTATTCCACTGTTTAAGTCAATCCACTGAAACTATAATTGTCCTCGGCCCCTTTGCATTTGTTCCTCACAGTCTCTAGCTCTAGAGAATTCACTAAGAGAAGGGAAGTTGACCCAAAACTCCGCAAAGTTGGTCTCTCACAGCATAAGCTCCCAAGCAGTCAAGCTACTGTTGCATTTGAGTTCAGTTCCACCTACTTCTGCTAGTTTTTGCAAGCAAGTTTGTTAGCCAGTTGTTGCATTAGTCCTTCTTTTAGCTCAAGCATTCAAAAGCTGCATAATGGCCACTCCATCTGCTCTGAACATCACTCCCATGAACCCACCAAGTAAAGAGCTTGATTCAATGGCCTTGGCTGACACAGATTACCTTATTCAAGACCTAGTTGGGAACAGGAATCATCTGCATACCTACTTCCAGCTGAGAAAAAGTTTTTTAAACAACTCTGACATGTATGGCATATGGGAGTCCAATTTGCCACATTATTTCCTCCCCTCTGTCAATATTTTTAATGAGATTATTCACCTATGTGTTGCAAATTATGAGCCAAGTCAGAGGGCTGTTAAGTCTCCATCTGGGAGCATACTTTTTTGCATCACTCCTGACTCCATCAACTAGATGTTGAATTTCAAGTAGACTCAGATACTATTGCCCTTCTCCATGAATAACTTGCTGGAAGAAGCCTCCTGGCTCCCTGGCCCCAAGATTGAAAGAATTGCTAAGACATTCATGAGGGCAGATTTCAAACCTAAGGAACCACCCCCATTCCTTTATGACCATTTCAATGAGGTAGGCGGGCTACTTGTAGACATGATATCCTATGTGTTAGGCTTCACAACAAGTGAACATGTAGATGAGACAGTGCTAGTTCTGTTGTCTTCATTCAGCCACGGACAACCTCCTGCTGTCAAGTATAATTATGCCAAGTTCATAGCAAATAAAATCCATGACCAGCTCATTAAGCTAGATAGGTAGGGAGTTTTCAAATATTCCTCATACATCTATCATTTGTTCATGTATTATCAGTCTGAAAGCTTCCAGTGTCCCATCAAGAAATTGGATTCAAAGGGAGCAAGGAGATCTGTTGTCTTCTGGTCATCAGTATTCCATCAAGTCCAACATTCTCCTTACTCATACTATGAGTTCATTGACCAGTTTGTTTATCCAGTCTCCTGCCTCTTAATGAAAGCTCCCCCTCCCAGAATAACTTATGAGATGCATAAGATTTTGTAGCTATCTAAGAACTACAAATTAGGTGATTGGTACCTATACTAGGATCACATTGTCATCAGAATCTATGGCTACGAGCTTTGTCCTTACAGGCTCCCAAGATATTTACCAATGAGGTTGTTTGCCTTGGAATACTACAAGCAGCTTATCAATTCAGATTTGACTCATTTTCACAGCACCAAGAAGAAGGTTCAACTGAAATTTAAAGACCACCTAGGCCCCTTCATCATGAACAAGAAGGAAGGTTGGCAAGATGTTGACCTGATACTCAAGGATAAACTTAAGTTGAAAAGAAGTTTCTGGTGGGTCCCTTATGACCCGATTGGCTTTATTATGCAAGAAGAGTCAAATATAGATTGACACCCTATGAACACTGCAAAATCCCACACATTGAAAAATATGCTAATCAAGATGCATGGGCACAAGGCACTTTAGTTGAAGAATTCACTCAGGAGGAAATTTTGGAGCAAACTGCTAAAGATCTTGAAAAAACTCTTGACTTGGATTCTGCTGACCAGGTAACTTTCAAGCTGCCATACCAAGTTGAAGAGGGCACATCTACAGCTCCAACTCTACAAGTTACCCAAGGAGCATCTACATCAGCAACAGGTACAACTAAAGGTAAGGAGCCAATGGAGACAGAGCGAAATGGTCACAGAATAGCATGTCACTTCAATGGAATACTCCCAAGAATAGGCCCCTCCACAACAAACACAGGCACCCCAAATGCCAGTTTTACAGACTCCTGTCAATGAAGAAAGAGGCAGAAAACGAGACCGAGAAGACTCCACACCTGCTAGTGGGTCTATACAGCAGCCCGAAGCTAAGAGGCAAAGAGTTGATCCTCCAATTGAGGAGGAGGTCAGTGAAGAGGTCATAGAAAGCCCGAGAAGGGAAGCAAGCCAGCATACACCTACAAGCTCCTTTTAGCAAGAGCAAGACAAACAACACGGCATGGAGGTGTCTTCCTCCACACAACAAGGCAAGAGACCAACTAGCATCAAAGCCAGCTTCAAAGAAATCAAAGCTCAAAATGAGCTATTAAGAGTGTAATTGTATGACCAATTTCTTAAGGCAACACCTGCCAAGCAGGAAAGGTTGATGGCAACATATGATATCAAGCAAGAAAAAATGGTTCTTAGCCACTTCAAGCCCAAGGTTCAACAGCCACAATCAGTTGCAGACTTTGTTAAGACAAGGTTAGAGGTCCTGGCCAAGGACATTCACCCCATGGATCAGATAGAGTTACATAAGCAAACAGGGGAGATGGTTTATGCCACCCTTGCAGAGAAGACCACATTGGCCCATGAGTTGAAGGAATCTTTAAAGAATACAAACACTCATCTTGACTTGGAAGGAATGTCCTCCACAGCCAAAGACAACAGAATTAAAACATTGGAGGACATTATTATTGACTTAGGACATGATCCTAAGGATCCTAAGGGTGTGAGGGCCCTTATGAAGAAGAAAGATGATGATATTGCTGCATTAAAAAAGCGATTGAGGTTGCTTCCTACTGAGCACCCTCAAACAGGAGAACTGGTCAAAGAGAAAGAAGCTGAGGATACATTGGATTTGCTGATGCAATTGAACCAGAGAGTAATTGAGATGGAAGGAGAATTGGAGAGAGCACTACAAGAAAAGCAGGGAGAGTCGACCTCCCAGCCACCTCAAACAGTTCCAACTGTTGTTGTTGTTCCTCCTGCACCAGCAGCAGCGACCCCTCCAATTATTCCGGCAACCACAACAGCTACAGATGCTACAGCGGCAACAACAACAGCTCCTGACTCTAGCATGAGCATGGATGAATTGACAAAAGTTGTCAAGGAGCTAGAGCTGCAAGCAACAGAGATAAAAGAGGCCAAAGAAAAGCTGGCCAAACTGGAAGAAAAATATGATAAGTCCAAGATGACAGTGGTTGAGCAGACAAGGGAAATTAAGGCCCTGAAGGACAAAGTTAAAACCTTGGAGAAAGAGTTGTCATTGGACAAAACCCTGGCTGAAATAAAGAAGATTATGTGGGCCAAAATTAATCAGTCAATCACCAACCAATGGAGGTCAATTCAGGCAATGTATGAACAGGTAGAACTAATTGGCCTTGCTCAGTTTGAAACTCAGAGAGCCAAAGCAGCATTGGGAAACATGCCTGAGCAGGCCAACAGAATGATCAATTTTCTAAATCATCAGACTAAGGAAGAGCTAGCAGCACTGCATATCATGAACAGAACAGATGCCATATTGACAGCAAAGAGGGTGCTCACATTGAGAAGCTTTGTGCAAACTCTAGAAGCAAGATGTCGGGAAATACAAAGGGATGTAGACAATTTTGAAATAAAGCTTGCAGCACTACAGACTAAAGGATTGCCCAGCCTACTGACCAGCGCTGGAAAGTTATTGACATGTGACCAATATGCAACTAGGCTCAATAATTATGTCACAAATCAGCTTACTGCTGCATCAAGTTCTCTAGCACAAGCAGGACCTCCTTCAGGACAGACTCTCTATGACAGGCTGGAAAACTTATTTTACATGGAACATGAAGTTAACCATCTGTTTGAGATGCCGCCCAACTATTACAAGTATACAGAGGCCGATGAGACACTTGTCAAAATACAAAAGCATCAGTTACCTCCCGAGGATTGGTGGCAGGCAATGCTGGCCATTTTTCCCAGGTAATTTCAGCTTTTGCCCCTTTTTGTTTATTTTAAAATCTCGGTTAGCTACAGGTCGGCAGCAAGCACTGGACAGGGCAGTTAAGGAGCACGCAGAGCAGTTTAGAGCAGTCACGAAGCAAAGAGCTAGGACGTCAAGCCTAAGAGCGCGGATTTTTGAAAGCGCAGTCCAGCCGACTCAAATGAACTCAAAGGTCAACATTCGCTGACAAAAAAGAACAACTGTTACATTTGTCTTTATTTCAACATTTACTTTCTCATCAACCGCTCCTTAGGAGTTGGTAAAGAAGTTATGAGCTATTAACTCATCATCTAGATATTTTTGTATCTAGTTTTTGTATATATACCACCCTCTGCATTGTAAAAAGGGTTGGTCGGCTAATGTACTCCAAGAGAGACTCGCACTGTATATCTGATATGTTTTTCTTAATCAAAGAACAAAAGCTTCAAGTTTCAGAACACCACTTCAGCCAATTAATCCCATTTCAATGTAATAATAGTCAGATAGGATGACCAGGTGTGTCGAAGATGAATTTGAACAAGCTGTAAATGAATTTAGCAAGTTGTTGTCAGAATATGAACTTGATGAAATTTTTTTTAGATTGGTGTTGTTAAAGGTCAAAGCAATACAACAGCCTCAAATCAAAATGTGTCTTCTTGATTTAGTTGTGGAAGAACATGAAAATGAGATTGAACTTTTGCATTCTCAAATCCAGTCATATGATTTTCACGATCCCAAAGATTTTTTTCAAAATCTTCCTTCTCCAAGTCATGAGGAAATTGTACTACCTTCTGACTTACAGATGGAGGATAATCAAGCTTTCAAGAGAAGGACTGAAGTATTGGCTGCAGAATTTGTTACTAAAGATACAGTTGTTCCATCAGACCAAGAAGATCCAAAAGAAACTATCCCACATGATGCTTTTGTTGATCCTGTAGCAGATTACATGGAGGATCTTCTCCACTCAAAATCTTTAACATATTTTCTCTATGAGGACCAAGTAGTTCAGCAGTGGCCTTTATATGTCACAATTTTGATTATGGGGGCACATGACCAAACAATGTTTCTGATTTCACCAACTGTAAGCCAAACATTTTGTTTCTTTCTACAAGTGCTTAAGTGGTTGCATTGGTTGTTTCATTTTACCTAACCAGCAAACAGGTGCTAATTAGGGTAGGTAGGTAGGATTTCAGTTTTCTGTTTGGATAGCAGCTTGATGCAGTTGAAGCCCGAAGTGAAGGCCCTAAGCTCTTCAAGTCTGCTGTCATATATATAAATAAAGCAACCATCAAATAGAAAGTTTTTAGAATACAACAAATAATTGAAGATTAAGGCAGTCTGACCTGCTGTTCTTGGCTTTTCACAAGGAAAAGCCATCCCCAAGTGGAGCCACTGTTAGCCTCCTATTGCAATAGGTTTCATATTTCATGATTGACAGTGGAAGTGCCAAAAATGTTCATCTTTTTCATGCTGAAAAAGTTCCATTTTTGAAAGATTTCTCAGTTAAGGGAAGGCCAAACAGCCTAAGCTTGGCTTCCCTAGGTTTAAATTGATGTTGTAGAATAGAGAAGGAAAATATGTCCAAACAGTTTAAGCTTGGCAGATTAGTAGCTAGGTAGAGAATGAAGGCACCCAACTGCTTAATCTAGGCCCTTGGAAGCAATAAGGGTAGTTTTTAGATAGGAGGGAAGTTAAAAAGAAAGAAGCAATCAGGGTTTGCAAGTCTAAGTGCACCCTTCCTGAAGTAACAAAAATTCTAGGTGTATTAGGCTGGGTAGGTAGCCTGGGGTTGCAGAAGCAAGATCATCTTCAGTCTTGGCCTTGACAAAGAAAGCTCATCCCATCAGTGGCAGAGGTAGCAAAGCAGTGTTTTGGTGGCAAAATTATGGAAGCATGTCTAATTTCCCTTCACTCCCCCTAAAAAGTCTCTTACTAACATCCCCTAAAGGACCTTGGGATATGCCCGACAAGTCCTAGTCTTACTTCATTTATGTGAAACATCAAGGTAAATGTTGGCTTTCTTCAATGAAAAGAAGCCACATTTCTTGTGTAAAATCACTTCTCACTCTCATTTACCCCTATGTCTAAGTTTTACTTTTGAAACTTAGCCTTCTGCTCTACTTTCACCTCATAAACTCACATTAACTCCTAATTCTACTATGTAGTTCCCTAATTATTTCCCCATCCCCATTTACTACTAAAATTATATGAAATCTCCAAAAAAATATTAAATAACCCCCCCTTGGCATTATAGCCATATGTTTTTAAGCCCGGGAAATAGTAGTCCATTGGGGACTCCGATTAACCCTTCTATCCTAACCCGAAGTTGGTTTGACATCTGGTCAGACTAACAACCATTCCCTTTTAAATCCTAACCCCATAAAACTCATTTTCCACCCTTGTAAATATTTAACCCCGCTTGTATATAACCCAAAAACCCACTTTACTAAGGTTTCCCTACCCCCACTAGATTAAACAATTAACAATAAAGCGCTGCGGGCCCCCTCCTTAACCTTCCACGGTTTAGCTGTCCCATTGGCCGTTAGATATGGCGCGCCCAAGATCTACGGTGGGCAGGTGTTTTCATGCCTCGACATGCCGAGGGTTAGCATTTGGGAGATCGGCGGTTTTCCCATCGTACTCCCGCCACGCGTCACCTCCTTGGTTGTGGCGGAGCCCCCTCCTCCCAAACCACCCAAGCGCTAAAGCGGTGCGACAAAACCCAGATACCGCTCTCGCCTGCATGACATCAGTGCCACGTTTCACCACGCGTCACCTTCCTGCACCCCGCTGCTGTACCATGTTTCCTGCCACCTCATCCCTCACCTCCCCTCACCCTGCCAACGTGTCAGCTGCCACATCACCCGTCAGTACCCGGGACCCGCCAAGGCCATCATGCTGACGTCATTCGGGAAAAATGCCAAAAGCGCCAAATAACTATTTTTGCATAAAAGAGCGCAAATCACCATTGTTTTTTCATTTCTATTGACCCATTGGTTAAGTACTGGTTCTTCCTTGTTACTCTCTGCATTCCCAAAGCTAAAAACGTCCAGCTGAGCTGCCGCGGCCTGCAAATTCGGCTTCATAGCCTACCTTCGCTCCAGCTCGTCCACTCTCGGCGCTGTTTGAACCAGGTATTTGTCATATCTTCCCCTTTTTTCGCTCCTGTTCTTCATTTTATCCACTGCACATACTGTAAGCCTACAGATTTCCCCAATTGGCAGCTCTGCCGCGCTTAAATCTTCATTCAAAACCACTGGAAACCCTTCACTTCAGAAAAAGCCTCGTAAACCTTGTGCCCATTTACAATTTCACTAGCGAGTTCCGTTTAGAGCTCGGCCTCCAGGAAAAATCTCGCAGCAGCTCAGCATTGCCCTATTTTACCTTATTCCACTGTTTAAGTCAATCCACTGAAACTATAATTGTCCTTGGCCCCTTTGCATTTGTTCCTCACAGTCTCTAGCTCCAGAGAATTCACTAAGAGAAGGGAAGTTGACCCAAAACTCCGCAAAGTTGGTCTCTCACAGCATAAGCTCCCAAGCAGTCAAGCTATTGTTGCATTTGAGTTCAGTTCCACCTACTTCTACTAGTTTTTGCAAGCAATTTTGTTAGCCAGTTGTTACATTAGTCCTTCTTTCAGCTCATGCATTCAAAAGCTGCGTAATGGCCACTCCATCTGCTCTGAACATCACTCCCATGAACCCACCAAGTAAAGAGCTTGAGTCAATGGCCTTGGCTGACACATATTACTTTATTCAAGACCAAGTTGGGAACAGGAATCATCTGCATACCTACTGCCAGCTGAGAAACAATTTTTTAAACAACTCTGACATGTATGGCATATGGGAGTCCAATTTGCCACATTATTTCCTCCCCTTTGTCAATATTTTTCCTGAGATTATTCACCTATGTGTTGCAAATTATGAGCCAAGTCAAAGGGTTGTTAAGTCTCCATCTGGGAGCGTACTTTTTTGCATCACTCCTGACATCAAACAGATGTTGAATTTCAAGCAGACTCGGATACTATTGCCCTTCTCCATGAATAACTTGCTGGAAGAAGCCTCCTGGCTCCCTGGCCCCAAGATTGAAAGAATTGCTAAGACATTCATGAGGGCAGATTGCCAACCTAAGGAACCACCCCCATTCCTTTATGACCATTTCAATGAGGTAGGCAAGCTACTTGTAGACATGATATCCTATGTGTTAGGCTTCACAACAAGTGAACATGTAGATGAGACAGTGTTGGTTCTATTGTCTTCATTCAGCCATGGACAGCCTCCTGCTGTCAAGTATAATTATGCCAAGTTCATAGCAAATAAAATCCATGACCAGCTCATTAAGCTAGATAGGCAGGGAGTTTTCAAATATTCCTCATACATCTATCATTTGTTCATGTATTATCAGTCTGAAAGCTTCCAGTGTCCCATCAAGAAATTGGATTCAAAGGGAGCAAGGAGATATGTTGTCTTCTGGTCATCGGTATTCCATCATGTCTAGCATTCTCCTTACTCATACTATGAGTTCATTGACCAGTTTGTTTATCCAGTCTCCTGCCTCTTAATGAAAGCTCCCCCTCCCAAAATAACTTATGAGATGCAGAAGATATTGCAACTATCTAAGAACTACAAATTAGGTGATTGGTACCTATACCAGGATCACACTGTCATCAGAATCTATGGCTGCGAGCTTTGTCCTTACAGGCTCCCAAGATATGTACCAATGAGGCTGTTTACCTTGGAATACTACAGGCAGCTTATCAATTCAGATTTGACTTATTTTCACAGCACCAAGAAGAAGGCTCAACTGAAATTTAAAGACCACCTAGGCCCCTTCATCATGAAAAAGAAGGAAGGTTGGCAAGATGCTAACCTGATACTCAAGGATCAACTTAAGTTGAAAAGAAGTTTCTGGTGGGTCCCTTATGACCTGCTTGGCTTTATTAATGCCAGAAGAGTCAAATATATATTGACACCCTATGAACACTGCAAAATCCCACACATTGAAAAATATGCTAATCAAGATGCATGGGCACAAGGCACTTTAGTTGAAGAATTCACTCAGGAGGATATTTTGGAGTAAACTACTAAAGATCTTGAAAAAACTCTTGACTTGGATTCTGCTGACCAGGTAACTTTCAAGCTGCCATACCAAGTTGAAGAGGGCACATCTAGAGGTCCATCTCTACAAGTTACCCAAGGAACATCTACATCAGCAACAGGTACAACTAAAGGTAAGGAGCCAATGGAGATAGAGCAAGAAATAGTCACAGAACAACCTGTCACTTCAATGGAATACTCCCAAGAACAAGTCCCTCCACAACAAACACAGGTACCCCAAATACCAGTTTTACAGATTCCTGTCAATGAAGAAAGAGGCAGAAAATGAGACCAAGAAGACTCCACGCCTACTAGTGGGTCTACACAGCAGCCCGAAGCTAAGAGGCAAAGAGTTGATCCTCCAATTGAGAAGGAGGTCAGTGAAGAGGTCATAGAAAGCCCGAGAAGGGAAGCAAGCCAGTATACACCTACAAGCTCCTTTCAGCAAGAGCAAGACAGATAGCACGGCATGGAGGTGTCTTCCTCCACACAACAAGGCAAGAGACCAGCTAGCATCAAAGCCAGCTTCAAAGAAATCAAAGCTCAAATTGAGCTATTAAGAGTGCAATTGTATGACCAATTTCTTAAGGCAACACCTGCCAAGTAGGAAAGGTTGATGGCAGCATATGATATCAAGAAAGAAAATATGGTTCTTAGCCACTTCAAGCCCAAGGTTCAACAGCCACAGTCAGCTGCAGACTTTTTTAAGACAAGGTTAGAGGTCCTGGCCAAGGACATTCACCCCATGGATTAGATATAGTTACATAAGCAAACAGGGGAGATGGTTTATGCCACCCTTGCAGAGAAGGCCACATTGGCCCATGAGTTGAAGGAATCTTTAAAGAATACAAACACTCAGCTTGACTTGGAAAGAATGTCCTCCACAACCAAAGACAACAGAATTAAAACATTGGAGGACATTATTATTGACTTAGGACATGATCCTAAGGATCCTAAGGGTGTGAGGGCCCTTATGAAGAAGAAAGATGATGATATTGTTGCATTAAAAAAGCGATTGAGGTTGCTTCCTGTTGAGCACCCTCAAACAGGAGAACTGGTTAAAGAGAAAGAAGCTGAGGATACATTGGATTTGCTGATGCAATTGAACCAGAGAGTAATTGAGATGGAAGGAGAATTGGAGAGAGCACTACAAGAAAAGCAGGGAGAGTCGACCTCCCAACCACCTCAAACAGTTCCAACTGTTGTTGTTGCTCCTCCTGCTCCAGCAGTAGCGACCCCTCCAATTATTTCGGCAACCACAACAGCTACAAATGCTACAACGGCAACAACAATAGCTCCTGACTCTAGCATGAGCATGGATGAATTGACAAAAGCTATCAAGGAGCTAGAGCTGCAAGCAACAGAGATAAAAGAGGCCAAAGAAAAGCTGGCCAAACTGGAAGAAAAATATGATAAGTCCAAGATGATAGTGGCTGAGCAGACAAGGGAAATTAAGGCCCTGAAGGACAAAGTTAAAACCTTGGAGAAAGAGTTGTCATTGGACAAAACCCTGGCTGAAATAAAGAAGATTCTGTGGGCCAAAATTAATTAGTCAATCACCAACCAATGGAGGTCAATTCAGGGAATGTATGAACAGGTAGAACTAATTGGCCTTGCTTAGTTTGAAACTCAGAGAGCCAAAGCAGCATTGGGAAACATGCCTGAGCAGGCCAACAGAATGATCAATTTTCTAAATCATCAGACTAAGGAAGAGCTGGCAGCACTGCATATCATGAACAGAATAGATGCCATATTGACAGCAAAGAGGGTGCTCACATTGAGAAGCTTTGTGCAAACTCTAGAAGAAAGATGTCGGGAAATACAAAGGGATGTAGACAATTTTGAAATAAAGCTTGCAGCACTACAGACTAAAGGATTGCCCAGCCTACTGACCAGCGCTGGAAAGTTATTGACACGTGACCAATATGCAACTAGGCTCAATAATTATGTCACAAATCAACTTACTGTTGCATCAAGTTCTCTAGCACAAGCAGGACCTCCTTCAGGACAGACTCTCTATGACAGGCTGGAAAACTTATTTTACATGGAACATGAAGTTAACCATCTGTTTGATATGCCGCCCAACTATTACAAGTATACAGAGGCCGATGAGACACTTGTCAAAATACAAAAGCATCAGTTACCTCCCGAGGATTGGTGGCAGGCAATGTTGGCCATATTGCCCAGGTAATTTAAGCTTTTGCCCCTTTTTGTTTATTTTAAAATCTCGGTCAGCTACAGGTCAGTAGCAAGCACTGGATAGGGCAGTTAAGGATCACGTAGAGCAGGTTGGAGCAGTCACGAAGCAAAGAGCTAGGACGGCAAGCCTAAGAGCACGGATTTTTGAAAACGCAATCCAGCCGACTCGAATGAACTCAAAGGTCAACATTCGCTGACAGAAAAGAATAGATGTTACATTTGTCTTTATTTCAACATTTACTTTCTCATTAACCGCTCCTTAGGAGTTGGGAAAGAAGTTATGAGCTATTAACTCATCATCTAGATATTTTTGTATCTAGTTTTTGTATATATACCACCCTCTACATTGTAAAAAGGGTTGGTCGGCTAATGTACTCCAAGAGAGACTCGCACTGTATATCTGATATGTTTTTCTTAATCAAAGATTGCTGAAAGCTTGGAGAATGGATTGTTTGATGTGTTGTTAATGGTTTCTGAAGGATGAATTTGGAATTCTTGTGCTGCAATATGAATCAATAAGTGTTCCTCACCTCTGTTATTTCAATTTCATATATGCTCAAGTTGCAGAACGAAGGATTGGTTTAGAATTTGCTTAGCTGCACTCTATGCTCAGTTTCTGTGGCTTCTTAATGTTTTTCCTCTTGATTTAGGCATAAATATGAATTCTTTTATGGCTCATGTTTGATCTATTTCACATATGAATGACTGTTGTCTAGGAATTCTTAGTTGCTCCTAGATAGAGCTCATTTATCTTCCCCTTGCTAACCTGAATGAGAGATTCTTAATTGCCTCTCATTCCTTAGCCTTTCAATCCATCTCTTTACCTTGAATGATTGTTTCATATGCAGCTGTCTTGCTCCATTTTCCTCTCTTGTGACCAAGAAAACGCACCAGCAGTCTTACTCCATGACTCCATGCCCAATGGTTTGAAACTTATCACACTATGTTTTGCCTCTCTACTTGAAAGCATCCTCCTTCCCACCAAAACACAAACAAAACCCCTTGAACCCAATAAATAGCCTAAAATCATCATCAACAAAGCTAAATTAGAAAGAGAGAGCCCTCTCTGATTGCAGGTGGGCTAGAACCTGCAGTCCAAAGATTGGTTTGTGGTTACCTCGGCCGTATCCTTTCAGGAGCTTAAGGACAACCTGAGTGATAACACCGCACATATAGTGTTGATACCTCTTAAGTTTGTATGAACCCTAGGTTGATAATTAAAGTAGGTAGCCTTGGTAGTTGCATCATTCTTGTTGCAATACCGAGGCTCATCACCTACCACAGAAAGAAAAACGACTTGAGATAGCCAAGACCAACACAAACCTAATTGGTAAGAACCTATAAGTAGCAAACCAAGAGATTACAGAGTTGAAAGGCAAGTTGTAGGCCAAGTAACTTGTCTAGGATGAAATCATAGCATAAATTAAAAGCAAATGGGAGTACATAAATTTGGTGGGTGAACACAAGATTGTAATCAAGGATATGAGTTTTTCATCCTAGATACCAAAGAAGATGGTGAAAATAACTCCCAGATTTCCAAGAAGTTCATTCAGTTTGTGAATGAAATGCCACTCAATGATTTGAGGCCAATAGATGTAGTGGATAGAGTATCTACTATCATGGAACAATCAAAAGTTGTCTAGAAGGAGGAGGCCAAAGTCAAAGTTGAGGAATGTTTAGAGGTGGTACAAAAATATGTGGTTTCTTTCATTGTTGAGTTTGATGCGAGAGTCAGGGCAATGTTGCCTAGCTTATGGGATCTTTTTTGAATGCTAATCCCATGGACACAATACAATTAGATGTTAGTGGAGGCCAAGAGCAAAGCGGATTCTTCTCATGAGAAGATGGCCACCCTTAAAGGTAAAACAATGGTTAACTATCTCAGAAAATAATTCCAGTTGTTAGGGTTGGTAAATACCCTGTTCCACCCTAGCTTGAACTATATAGGGTTTACAAATCTCAATATTGCATATCAACACTTTTTTCACGCTCCTTTACCAGATCCAGCACTATGGCAAAGGTGTGAACAGTTTTCCAATCCTTCTATGCTCTAGATCATCAACCTAACGACATTTCCACCAAAACCTGCTTATCATGACTAAGGATATTGTTGATCGTGTCGTTGTGACACTTTGATTTTTTGTTTAATGTAAATATTTATTTTAGAAGAAACAATGTCAGTTAGTTAGAATCTGATTAGTACATTTGTGCCACTGAGCACATTGATATTTTGTTATTATGATTCACTGCTAAATCAAGAAATAATATTTTGTAATGGGCTCTCCCTCTGAGGCCCTATAAAAACAGTTTATGATATAGAAGCAAGGGTTCGAAATTTTGGTTTTCCAAGAGATAAGCTCTACAAGTTGCCAATGAAATGTATGCTTTGTGGAAGATTAATGAAGGTTTTTAACGATTATAGCTCATTTTAATGTGCATTTTATATTCCTTCTTGTGTTTGTTCCACATGTTCTCACTATTCTTCTCATATTACATGTAATAGCCATTGTTCGATATGTTTTCATGGATTTATGGATTCATCTAGGTCTAATGTTGATTAAAGATGCATATAACTTATATGAATTATTATCCTTAAAATGAGTTCCATGTATCTTTTCACTTCATTTAAACATCCTTCTCATATGTTTCACTCTAAACTTCAATTAACATGATTCTTAAGTTTAATCCCTATGTGTTTATTTTCTTTATTCATGTATTCTTCTATCTAATATACTACAAATGGCATGTAGAATTTCATGTGCATATGATGTTGGCTGCTAGAGCCAAATATTAATGCTTCAGTGAGTTATATTTGGCATCCAACTTTGTATTTCTCCGCTTAAGGAAGGTTTTGAATCAATTCATCTCAAATATGCTAAATACTTAGTGTAATAGAAAATTTCAGCAGATCCTTGAAGCACTCATTAAGATTTCTTAAGCATTGATCTCCTTTCAACCCAGAGGTTGTCTCTAGTAACTACAACATCTTGATATTAGGATGTTCTCACAAATGCATTATTCAAGTAAAAGAAAAGAAATCTACTTCTGACTAAAATAAAACTAAACCAGTTAACCTACTCTACGCTACTTCAATGATCACAATACCAAGTAAAGTTAGATTTCTAGTGCAACCATCAAAGTAACTCCAATCCTGCAATGATAAAGAAGTCTCTAATTAGCAAGACGAATTAGAGTATTTCAAAATGGAAAATAAACAATTCATGCTTGTTGTTATTATCTTCATTCATAAACAAAGTAAGTATGACCTTACCATTTACTTGATAATTTTAACATATACATCCTCAAACCAATCTACAATCTTGTCATAAAACTCAAAATGCAAATAACTTTGAGTCGGATTTGCAAATGATAAATACAACATTTGAGGATTCATTAGATAAATCAAATCACTAGTTTTATCCTTCCCATTGATAAAATGATTTGGTTGAAAATGTGAATTAAATGCATGAAAATTTGACTTAATCAATGGATGAATAAGAAATTTAGGATATTCAATTTCAACAAGAACGGGTGCATGGTCTTTATCAGAAATCAACGAAATAGAGGCATCTTGTGACATTCCTTTTTCCCTTATGAATTATCAAAGCAAAGGATCAGATTCTGCTTCATAAATGTCATGTTTAAAAGTTACATCACCCATGGATTTATTGGTCATACTATTACAAAATTGACAGATGGCATTAAGGTTGAAATAAGACAACAATTTTTTTTCCAATCAAGTGTTTACAAATTTAGTTTTAAAATTATAATAAAAAATGAATTATTAGTTTCTAAATTTTAACGTTAAAGTTTGCATAAGTCAAATCTAAACTAATAGAAGTCAAATTGAAAATTGATTGCTAGAGTCCTCCCTGGGTAGGGACTAATAATGAATTCCCCTTTTTAGGTCACTTTTTCCAATACCATGGGCTTCCTAAACCATGGGTTTGAAACCACCCTTTCACTTTTTGAATTTTCCTTTTTCATTGATATACTTAGATATATATAATGTTGGGTAGCAGAACCTAGAAGCCCCATGTAACGGTCATGGGGCAGAAAGCCCGAAATTTTGGGTATAGATAAGATAAAGGCTCCGCGGAATGTGCGGAGCGCAAAAGGTAAAAGGTCGAGTCAAAGGGTTGTCCGCCCAAGAAATAATATAGAATAATAGGAAGTAAGTCGGTCCATGGACCATAGGAAGATATAAATAGAGCGAGGCTATATGGGTAGAAGGTATCTTTTTGGTATGTAATCTTGGATCTGTTATGTAATGGGTTTTTGAGAAAAAAAGACTTGAAGCGTCAGTAAGTTCGAGTCAAGGGTTTTGGGTAGTAGATAGAGGCTCTACAGCTATGTGCGCAAAGGCTTGGAAGAGTCCGCAGCTATGTGCGCGGACCCCTACAACTGAGTGCCCAGGACGGATCTGGATGTATTAGTGAAGATATTGAATAAAGATAAGTTGATTCTGAAATTATGTGTTAAATCTAAACTATCGTGGATCTGGTTAATGCATGGTTAATAGAACTATTTGATCTATGCGTGTATGCTCATGTTATGAATGTATGTGAATCTATATCAATTCTAAGTGCACGAACTGGTTAATTCTCTTAAATGTTTGCTTAAATACCATAAAAAGTAGGTTGAATCTATAAATAGTGCATTAATAAGTATCAAGGAATATTCTGGGACTGGATCTATGCAAATCAGAGTGGCACGAAGCCACAAAACAATGCGCAAAACCTCTAGACCACATCAAGACATCCCAACGGTGCGGAAACCTGGTTCCAGCACCCTCCCCTGCTACCCCGGGTGAGACCTCAGTCCGCGCTCCACGGGCTGTTGCCGAAAGGGCCGGTGGCTGTGGGATTTGTTTGGCTAAATAATTCTTCTGAACCTAGGTCAGGCCCATATAAGCCAACGAATGGTTTCATTGCCGGGGCTGGGATCTGCCTAAGGGGTGTCTGATGTTGGAACACTAGAACCCTACAAAGAAAGAGCTTGAAGAGTGGTTGGATCTGAAGCTCCACGAGTTCATGGTTCAAGAAAATAGAAATCTGCAGATATCAGAGGAAGATTGGTTGGACCGCTACATATACACAGATATCCACGAGGTCTTCTTCTCGACATTTTCGGTAGAGCTTTATGAGTGGATTGCGAGGTTAGATGACAGTGTGGGAAGGTGTAGATTAGACCAGCCTATTGTGTGGACTCCAGAACTGGTGTACAGGCTAGAAGCCACCGAAGATAAAATCGCACACACAGTAGATCATTGGCTGGATCAAGTAACAAGAAGATTTAATAGGAATATTTATCACTGATTTTGCGATAAACAGAACTGTGGGTTATAGTGAAGAAGAAAGGCGATTTCTCCAAGGACCGGAGGGTAAGTATATCAAATCATTGAATACTTGGATTAAGATGTTGTTGTGTGAAAAACAGATTATGCGCGTTTATTGATGTCTGGAGTAACGTGGAGCGGAATAGGTTACCACGGAACGGGAGGGGCAGAGAAAAATCCTCTGATTTTTATTTCACGGGAAAGTGAGGAGGATCTCGTGAGGTTTTCATCGCGAAGTGCAATCCGGTTGATCAAGGAGCACTTCTCACTGATACCACCTCCGTCCACGCCACCACCCACTTCACCTACATCAAATCCGCCCACACCAACACCAACCCCACCTCTACCAAAAGTTGGGATAGCGAGTGTTGTCTAGCTGCCAATATTTAAGGGTGTAGGAAATGAGGAACTGGGTCGGTTCTAGTTTGTGATAAAGTCTGTATGGGATGCTCAAGGCATCACAGATGATAAAATCAAGAAGGCTACCTTCATTAGCACCCTGTAGGACCACGCGTTGACCTGGTACATGAAATACTCAAGTGATCATCCAAATGAGGGAATAGTAGTAATCCAAGAGGTGCTAAACAAAGAATTTGGGTGACCAAAATCAGAAGCACAATGGGTTATTGGGTTCAAGGAAATCACAATGTTGCCTGGTGAAACCCCATCAGATCTAGATCAGAGATTGAAAAGCACCATCCGTGAAGCAAACATGACACTATCGGATGTGCAGCACTGTGCTTGGTTTGTTGCATCATTAACACCATATTTGAGGACAACTCTGTCACAAAAAAAGATCTCAACCCAAGCTGAAGTGTTCGAGACAGCAATGAGGTTGCACGAAACCCCAATACAGGATCTAGGGTTGGGAGTACAACAAATCCAATCGCAAATACATAACCTATGTCTAGAACTGTGAAGTTTGAAACAAGTAGGTGCCTCTGACGGAAGCACGAGAAGAGGTGTGGTGTATCAAATGTAAAGGCCAGGGCCATGATAAGAACCACTATTCGATCTTCGTGAACTATATGGCAGGAGGGGGGCCAATACCGTTGCGACCAAAGGTACAAGCTGGGCCAAGCACGACACCTACACTCTAGTGCACAATCTGTCAGGTGGGAGGAAATAATTCCATGAACAATTGTCACCTATTGCTGAACCTAAGACAAACCCCCCCCCCCCAAAACAAATATTTTGTAACTTCTATAGGACGGTAGACCACGGTGAAAGAAATTACTGCAATTACGAGATGTTGATGGATCGAACACCTGCTTATAGGATGTAGATGGAGGTGCGTGGGCAGGATCCTGCCGCACCATTCACACGATGAGGATACCAAGGACGGGGACGGGGCCGCGGGGGAATGGGACCTAGACGTGGACGAGGACAATTAATTTGCTATAATTGTAGAGGACTGAGGCATTATGCGCATGATTGCACGAACCTGGCCAAATCTTGTTACCCTTACTGTTTACCAATTTGATCATGAAGTAGTCGCTTTCCCCACGCTGATTGCTCAAATGCGAGAAAATGGGGTGCTTCCGGCTAACCCTACCCAGAACATCCAAATGATGAAGGTTGAACCACGCGCGGAAGATCCTAATGTAAATATGATGCTTAGAAGTGGTGCCACTATAGGGGAAGATAAGGGGAAGCAGCTAGAGGTGGATACATGGGTCCGTAAGGCCCCCTCAAAACAACCAAAATTTGACTTGGAGCGTACGAAGGAAACCTTTATGGAAACCAAGAAGAACTTCGCAGAAGCTTCTACTTCGGACAATAAGGATCAATTCGGACTGGAGAAGGATACTTCTATGCTAGCCACCTTCTTGGAAACATGCATGAAGTTACTCCGAGATGCTAAAGTGGTGAAGGGACTACAAGAATTGATCACTCACTGCATGGGAGCAGACGAACCGCAAATGGTCGGGAAGTTAGGTAAACATGCTTTGCGCACTAGGCGGGAAATGCGATTGATTGTCTAGATTGGAGACTATGAGATGGACCAGGTCATTTTGGATTAGGGGTCTGACATAAATGTCCCACCAAAATAGACTTAGGAGCGCATGGGCAGGCCCACACTACAATGGTCCCCGATCCAGGTATGGATGGCTAACCAACAAAATATCATGCCCATGGGAAGACTGCACAGGGTTACAGTAGACATCAATGGCGCTAGCATGCAAACTGATTTTGAGGTCATAGAAATTGTGGACGATAGTAACCCCTATCCTGCATTTTTAGGGATAGATTGGGCAATGGATATGAATGGAGTCATCAACTTCAAGAAACAAAAAATGATATTAGAAAATAAATCTCTCCGTGTAGTGGTTCCATTGGATCCAGCTGAAGGGGCATGCTATACTGAGCCAGTGCGCGACGAAGATAGTGATGGTGAATTGGACTGTATCTACTAGATTACATCACAAGATCAAGACAGGGTAAATCCAACAGCAGACGGTAGACTCTCATGGGACTAGGATATTTCTTGCACGTCGGACTCAGATGAAGAGATTAAATGATGGCAAAACTGACTGCATGAAGTAACCACACTAAATTGTAACAGGATGGTGACAATAGGGGCAAAGGAGTAGCCAGCTGATGAGGAGGAATCGGCGAAGGGAAGAAAAAACCTGCTGGAAATATCCGCAGAGGCACCATGCGCAACCATTCCTTCAGGAAATGGTGCAGGTGTCGGAGGTAATCACGTGCACGGATGGGAGAGAAAAACGAGGTAAGCATTCCTCGCCAGCATAGGCTGCAGGTGTATGAGGTGCAGAAACCCAACTAGCTTAGAATTAGTAGCCCAAAGCCAACTGTTTCACCAGAAGTAGGCACTAATTTCAGCAAGGAATCAGGGAAGTTGCGGATACCACAAGTTCGTTGGGCCTGTAACAGACGACATAAGGGAGCCCAGAAAAGACAGGGTAACCGTCGACCCCACAACATCAATAAACTATGGGTACGGCCAGGGCAGAAAAGTGCACTAAGAAGGAACGGATCCAGTAGAATAGCACAGGAACAAGCTATGACCCTACTATCATGGTTGTGCCTGCACTTACAGAAGAACACACCCCCCATAATGGCACCTACCGACAGACCGACTACCCAGACACTCGAGAGGTGCTCGCAGCTTGGGCTAGCAGGGAAGTTGAGAAATCACACCAAAGGTGAGAACACCTAACTAGGAGTAGAAACTACAGTCTCGGCGCACCAAGTAGTTGAAAGAATGCGTGGGACTATAAACAAGTCTAAGGAAATCCGGCACAGAAAAAGGATTCTTTACCAAGTAAGGTAGTCCACAAGATCACAGATGCACCCTAGGGATTGCACTACCACGGGGAAAAGTCGAAAGATGATTGTTGACAACATTAGTCCAGATAAGAAAGTTAGGTTATGTTAGAGAGGAGCAGGCGGCAGGACATTAAGATGAGTGTTCCAGACTAGATACACAAATATCTGCCGACTAGACACCACTAATAAACTAGAAAAGGAGGGAAAGGATTTTTTAAAATCTCATAATCTGTGGCTGGCACTGGAATATTGGTGCTCTGAACCAGCAAAGAGCAGTAAGTATGTGGCTACCAGGCACCCCATGAGTACCATGGCCAGAACCCAAGCATGGTTCATGGTAGAAATGCAACTCAATCAGGAAGGGCTCGAGGATGTGACTAAGGTTCCCGAAGTTCCAAAGTCTCCATGCACACCGCAACCCAGGAAGAACAAGAAGACAATAGGAATAGTCCAAGCCTCACCAAGATTCAACAAACGGTTGGCAGTTGACAAAGGCAAGGCAATCACCACCGAACATGCTGAGGATGACGATGATCTGCAAGCCCTGATTGATCAGATTGATGCACAGGTTGAGGAAGAAGACGTTGTGTTCCAAATTCCATCACTACCTTCATATATTTATCCCTGGACTGGGATGACCAAGATACCGAAGAACGTGGACACTGTGAAGACTACACTACAGAGCCCGCTTCTTCCGGATGAAATAAGGTTCGAAGGGTTTACGATGGGGCATGTTCCAAGCATCAAGTTTGAATATTGGAACCTTTCACATAGCAGCAAGTTCCCCGAATTGGCCAAAGACAAGTTATTGCCACAGAATTGGTTGCTAGGCGTGGAGAAGGCAGGACTACTGAATCTCAAGTGGATACCTCACTATCACCACACGACCATCACCATATTTGTGATCCGACAACTGCTCTATCTCATACATGATGGATATCTCTGTTTGGAAGAGCCAATCCCGATCACAACCAACTTAATCCACCGAATTACACACCTGCCACTTAAAGGGAATGACCCCACAGACATAGCAAGAACAAGTAGCAAGGTAGGCCTCACCAAAACAATGAAGGCGAAATACCAGCTGAAAAAAGGAAAGCAGGGGTATGTCATCACAAGCATCAAAAACCACGCAGTACGAGTTGCCACTCAGCTTCTAGCTAGTAAGCTCATGAGGAAGTGTCACGCAGATGAGGTGCTAGCTCATGTCATTGCGCTAACAGGGCAGAGCGCCGAAGGGGTTCAGTTCAATTGGGAACAATTTTTATGCGATGAATTTCTGACGAATTGTCAAGAAGCACAGGACAAAGGTAAGACATTTCATTATTCATGGTTGCTCTTATCACTCCTTCTGGTTATAGGCGAACTACCACAGGAGAGCCAGTTTCCTAGCATTGAAGATAGCCTACCCGAAGCAATGTGGTATATTTCGCTATGGGATACAAAGGACGCAGCAAGGGTTTCTGAAATTTGGGCTTTTTGGACCTCCATGGAAGGGAATATATGGACATGAATTTCTTAAGACCACGACTGTCTCCCACGATCTACAATACTTTCCAAAGCACGGCTGAGTTCAAAGCAAACATGCATCACTTGTATATCCAGACACGAAAGGATCCAAAGTGATCATGGGTCACACTTCCGTTCATTGCAACAGATGATGCCATTTACACAGTATTATCAGCATGGCCTCTAGAATGGCGCGCCCTAGAGAAGGTTTTTCTTGACAGGATGGCAGCCCAGCAGAAGAAGAAGGAACGCTAGCATCAACTCAGTCAACTAGCAAAAAAGACACATCGGGAACAACAGGCCGCTTCGTAGCAAGAGGCTACCAAGAGCCCAATCGCAGAAGAGAACCAAGAAGATCAAGAAATGGACTTGGAACAGGACCCGCAATAGGAAACGGGGACATAGGACCACCTCAAGCAGTCGCGTGGTAAGGAATCACCGGCCACAAGAAAAAATCCCAAAATAGTGAAGTCTTTGGAAAAAGAATTCATTTACAATAGCCAACCAGCAAGTAATGTTTCCACCAGTGTGTTGACCGAACTAATCACCGAGCAGACAACTATGTTGGAGGAGATCTAAGCACAGCTATAAGCATTACAAGTGCGACCCCTGGGCAGGGTCACCCTACAACCAGCAGAAGATATAGCTGCCACCAAGCAGATGGTACGCACGCCCACACCAAACACCCTCCCGCTACTAGTAGGGACTGTACTAGCCGAAGTCGCAGGTGAAGAATGTAGTTGGGGATTAAATCTGGTTGCCCTATCCAGGGAAATACTATTCCAACTACAAGAGGGGGTCACTAATGAGCTTTGCGCTAGGGAAGGTTGTGCCTTCCACACCTTGACAAAGCAAAAGGAAAAGTTAGAACAGGTCACTCTCCAGCATGATGCCTTGGCTGCACGCTACCAAGCAGTAGAGAAAGTTGTGACAGAGGCATGTACCATGGTACTAGAGCTAGCCATCCCTGGAGACCTCCCAACAGCTACCAATATTCATCACATGGCAGCCGGATTTCATACGACCCAACAGAAGGCCGCAAGAACCCAGGAGGAACTAACGCTAGAAATTACAAAGCTCCGCCTCAAGGCACAACCACCCACACCCCTGGTAGAATGAGAATGGCATCATGGCGAACTTCAAGCTGGATTGGAAATGATGAGGAGAGTTGTCTAGAATACTCGAGACTATTGGATCAGTCTCTTGTTATGATCACATCCCTCCAAGAGGACCCAACCATACAGCAAGTGGAAACTGACGTGCGCGAGTTATAGCAGGCCTATGACACTACTCGAGGGGATGCATAGACAATCGTTATCACACATCAATTGGCCAAAATGAAGGAGGCCTAGGCTCTCAAGGCCAAGTCGACATGGTACGGAAACAGGAGGCAATCCTTAAAGAACACATCCAGCCCTGGCTTGATGAAGTGTTTATCATCTCTACAATGATTGAAGGCAAGTTAGCGCATATGCAAACAGTGTATGATACCGAGAAAGCAACAACATGTGCTAGGGATGCATCAGTGGCTCACTTGGAACAAGTACAGAGGCTCGCAGCAGAATTTGTTGAAGGGACACGCGATGTGCAGAAGTTTTTGACCGACCTCCGTGCAAATTTTCCCACACTAGTTGAGTGACTCGGGACAAGTCACGATGATTGTGTTAAGGGACTGTTGGGTAGCAGAAACCCCACGTAAAAGTCATGGGGCAGAAAGCTCAAAATTTTGGGTAGAGGTAGGATAAAGGCTCCGGAGAATGTGTGGAGTGCGAAAGGTAAAAGGTCGAGTCAAAGGGTTGTCTGCCCAAGAAATAATATAGAATAATAGGAAGTAAGTTAGTCCGCAAACGATAGGAAGATATAAATAGAGCGATGCTCTATGGGTAGAAGGTAGCCTTTTAGTATGTAATATTGGATCTGTTATGTAATGGGTTTTTGATGAGAAAATTCTTGAAGCATCAGTAAGTCCAATTCGAGGGTTTTGGGTAGTAGATAGAGGCTCTGCAGTTGTGTACATAGAGGCCTAGAAGAGTCTGCAGCTGTGTGTGCGGACCCCTGAAGCTGAGTGCGTAGGATGGATCTAGATGTATTAGTGAAGAAAGTGAATAAAGATAAGTTGATTCTGAAATTCTGTGTTAAATCTAAACTATCATGGATTTGGTTAATGCATGGTTAATATAACTATTTGATATATGTGCATATGCTCATGTTATGAATGTATGTGAATCTGTATCTATTCTAAGTGTGTGAACTGGTTAATTCTATTAAATGTTTGGTTAAAGACCATAAAAAGTAGGTTGAATATATAAATAGCACATTAATAAGTATCAAGGAATATTCTGGGACTGGATCTGCGTGAAGTAGAGTGGCGTGAAGCCATAGAATCGTGCAAAAAACCTATAGACCACATCAAGACATCCCAAGGGTGTGGAAACCTGGTTCCAACACCCTCCCCTGCTACCTTGGGTGAGACCTCAATCCGTGCTCCACAGGCTGTTGCCAAAAGGGCTGGTAGCTGCGGGATTTCTTTAGCTAAATACTTCTCCTGAACCTGGGTCAGGCCCATATAAGCCAACATATAATATCAATTATATAATCCCTTTTACATCAATGGAAACAATTTTTTCAATAGGATATTGGCCTGCTACATTAACATTGTTTGACTAAATCCATTTGAATTGGACAAAGATATGTGAGATTGTGCTCAAATTTTTTTTAATTTTTGGGTTTTATGATCATATCAATTAACAACAAGTGTCTTAATAGGGTCTTTTATTTTAGGAAGCACGAGGCATTTTGTAACTTCTTGGTTTCCTAAATTTGATATTGACACTATGTCAATTACTAGAATGCTAGTTTGGGTTCGTCTGCATAGTTTTCCATTACATTTGTGGTATTTATTGACTTTTGAGGATAATGGGAATGCTTCAAGCACTTGAAAAAGGAATGATATTGAGAGAGTTGTAGTGGGATTATGTACATATGCACACATCATGGTTGAGATTGACCTTAGTAAAGGTCTTCCACACAAAATGATCCTCTCATGGAAGGATTTTTAATACACACGGGTCTTTGATTATGAGAATACAACATTTATATGCAAGATATCTCATCTTTTAAGATATTTACAAGCTATTTATCCCATACTCAAGCTCATCCTCCCATAAAAAGGGAACCAAATCAAAACAAAAGAGATGGAATTTCCTAAAGGAACCAAATTTGAATATTGAACTTGACTAGAATGACATAAATCAAGGGTTGCACGCATCGATTAGGGATCCACTTGTTTCTTATAGGATGTAAAAGAAATGGATACATGACTTTACCCCTTGACAAAGGTCATGGTCTCTAACTCCCTTCTAGGTGGAACCAAATGAAATTTATGAAACTAATACATCTGATGAAATAAGCAATTGGTTCCTTCTAAGAATTCTAATCTCCAATCTTTTGACTCGCAATTAGTTATTGTGCTTACTTCTTTAGAAGAGTGGTAAAGAGGTCAAAAAGAAGAACTAGAAAGGGGGAAGATCGAACATTATTCTGTAAAGGGAAAGAAATAAAATGTACATTACTCGTGTAACTTTAATATTCTAAATGCAACCTCCAACTATACTTTCTGTTATTTTCATAGTTCTTTAATTGCCTGAAAAATGTGAGTTTTATTTTGTAATGGAATATAATTTGCAATATTTTTTCTTTTGTGTCTGTCTGTGTGTTCTTTTTATATGTAGATTAGTGTTGGCATTGTATATATTTTATTTACTTCATATTTTAATATTTTTAAAGTTCCATGTGTCAATTCCAAGTTGAGCAAGGAGGAAATTACACATCTCCCTCCTACTAGGATGTAAAAAGTACTTTCTATCATGACAAATGGTGATGTGTTGGATTTTTTTTTAGATGAATATATATTGATTTTACAAGGCCTAATATAAGTTAAATTAAAAAGTAAAATAGAAAAAATATGAATGCAATGAATTTTTTTTTATAATATTAAAGTATTTTAAAATTTAATAAGAAATCATAAACATTAATTTCATAGAATTGAGTTACATATTCCTCGTAGGCATGAGGTTAAATTGTAATTCACATTAGTATTTATTCTCATATATCAAGTTATGGCTAGATGTCACTTGTAAGGACATGAACCTTCTGTTGGAGCCTCATTGATGATCAGCATAGGAAATTGACTGACTTACAACTATTATCTTGGTTAAAATTGTCTTTTGGTTTTGGAGTAAAACCTAAAATTGCTTATGATTACCTAAGTGCTTGTCTTCCTTAAGTACAAGGAAATAGGTTAATGACCTATTATAACTACTACAACAGCCCAAAAAGTTTGATTCTTTAAAAAATTTAGAGACCCCCTCATATTGGACTTCTTTTCATTCTTTGCTTATAAATTCCTAAGGATTTCATGCCTCATTAACCCATCTAGGGTTTCCTGTCAATCTAACAAACTAAACCCTATAATCCTAAGGCCTAAGTTTCTATCCTAAGTCGCACGTCAAAACTTTAGTCTACAATTACAACTCTATTTCCTTCACATTTTGCGATTTGCAACCCCTCTTATGCTCCTCCACACTAAAAATCGCAAAGTCACATTTTATATGTCTAGTGGCCCCTCCCTGTAATTTCATATTGTGATGTTCTACCTTCCCATTCTCATTGTACATGACCAAAACACTTCACACATTCGACTTGATACCTCCCACATGTCGCAAATCGCATTTGTGCTCCATAGTGCCTCTCCACTGAGTTTTTCCCATGCAACTTGTGACCTCCTCACGGTGCATCACACCCACAACTTGTGACCTGCCATTTCTCGTCACACGTGATCAAAGCACCATGCAGGTCAAGAATATCACCTGCCTCCACACTTGTTTCCCTCATATAAAATAATATCGCTATCACTCATAACCTTCACCCTTTTCATCTAACGTTCGAACAAATGACTCTTCTCCAACGATTGGTAGCAATGTGTGACTTCTCCTCTAAGTAACTAATGTGCGGATGAGTGTGTAATCATTATTCTTTACCAAGTTGACATGTGTTCAACTCTCGCTACCCCAACTCCACATATACCTCCCATGATGCCCCATTACTTTCATTATTTTTACACTCTCTTTCTTGACCCTTGATCATTCACTTTTCTCATTATCCTTATGACTAGACACATAACTGCTACATTAGGATTGTATCCCCCAAATATTGGTTTTGGCTCTTGTGGTCCCATATGCCATGACTTTCCTATCGCCTTGACCTCGTTTTTTTTCAAAATATTAATGCATAACCATACACCCTAATATTTTATCATTTCTTGTTGTTTTGGGTATCAAATCAATAGAATGTACAACCAATGGGCCCATATGCCATAACCTGCCCATCCCTGCCACATTCCAAAGTCCTAACTCAAAATCCCATGATATAATTTTCTCATCTTGTGCATTGAACAAGCTTAATTACACGTATGGGTTATTTTCATGGTGGCAATACATTTCGAACGCCTTGGTGTTTGAAGTTTTCCTCTAAAAAATTTGTTTGGTAAGGGAGTGCATGTATTTTATAGCCCTAACAATGCTTTAATCATCCATTGTTGATCTACCTCCCATTAAAACCTTTAATGATACTCGGAATGTTAATTGTGACTAAAGGCAGCTTGCAATTTGCACTTCTAATAGTTGAATGGCGTTGTGATCAATGCTAAATCTAAAACATGTGACCATGATTTTAAGACAGTATTGCGATTAGAACTTCAGGTTGAAAATTATAACCACAAGCCTTAGCAATGCATTAGCAAAGTGTGACCTACTCTAAAAATGTATATGCAACCTGCTCTTAATCGCAACTTACAGTTCTCCTTGGGGTTGTTAATCGCATTTATATTCTATGTTGTTTGTGCTCAACAAGTGTGACCTACACTGACATGTGAACATTGTGACTTGTCCTAATTTTAAAATTTTCTACTTGTTCTACAAACTCAAATTATGACCTAAGAATACCTTTCTTCTAGCCGGAACCTAATTGCCTCAATATTAACATTTTTAGGCTTCATATTATTACTCTTCTTTGCTTATCTCTTTGGTATTTTTTATTGTTTATGCTAACATCAATGTATCTGGTGAACATTTTTGACATGCCAGATACAATAGACCTTGATTGCATCATCTTTCCATCATATTTTGGAGAAATGGATCCACTAGTTATCAAAGGATCCAGTAAGAATTTTTCCAAGGTTGAAAGTAGTATAGAAGAAGTGGTTGATAGTCCTCCAAACCAACCCATTTATGGGGACACTACTTATTAGATTGATAATGAAATTTCATTCACTTGGGAGGAAATTTATTCTAAATTTGCAAAGAAGGAAATCCAGAGGGAACAATAATACTTTCAAGTTTATATTAATGTCAAGGGATCATGGTTACATAAAGTGGCATCACATCCTCTAGTCTTCCCATGTGCCGAAACAATAGATTAGATCCTCCAACATACCGATGAATTACAAAACGTTGTCAAGAGACATGATGGGGAAGTCATAGCTTCTTTCACTACTACAGGCATTGCAAAATACTATAAGATTCTAGA
The DNA here is from genome assembly GCA_031772625.1 of Pinus tabuliformis. Lineage (NCBI taxonomy): Eukaryota > Viridiplantae > Streptophyta > Pinopsida > Pinales > Pinaceae > Pinus > Pinus tabuliformis. The sequence goes on from CM062813.1 coordinate 881,723,739, forward strand.
GCCTAAAGAGATGCTTAGTACCAAGGGGTTATTTTAATTAAATGAGTCCACTAAGGACATAATGAAGAGTTGGTGGAAAGATCCCAATAAGTTTAGATTCAGGGAAAACGGCATTTACAAAACAAAATCCCTCAGGAAGGTCTATCAATTAATGGCTACTGTGATGAATATATTAAATGGAAAATCGAACATTGGTACTTTCTAAGGTACTTGGGTCCCTATTATGTACATAATAGCTACCAAAGGCACAATCTTCAACTAGGCTATCATACATTCCAATGCCATTAAAACAAATGTACGGATAGTAAATAACCCAGTTGAAGGTGAAAAATCACAGTTCTACATGGCCTCATACCTTCTAGATATAGTTTGGGCAAAATGTGATTTTGAAGGTTTAGGTTTCAAGTGGAACCTGCAAGAACAGGAACTAGTGCACATCTATTACAATAGCTTGTGGAACTTGGGTTACAAGCACTCATTCAAGAAGATCTCAGATTATACAAATTAATGTGTAGATTTGAAACTGCTCATGCAATTTGCTAGATCACAAGACTCGAAGCTACTCTACTATTCTGCAGAAGTTAATTCATGATCGATAACACAAATCATAAACATGCAAGAAGAATTATCACACATGAATGGAGATTTATCTAGGGGAAATAAAAAACTCAAAACCCCTTCCTATCTATATCCCATTATTCAAATAATAGAGATGAAATACATATGCTTGCTCAAGCATGAGCACAACCTGCAAGTGTATAATCTATCCTCTGCCTAACTAACTGAATATGGACAATACTTATCCAATTTTCAAGCCCTCTAAGCTCTTATTTACTTGCATTTTTCCTTGAGGAAATTAACCCCTACTGTTTAGGAAATTCTATCAATTGTATTGTGCAATTCCTCTAGGTCCTCCCTCTGACTGCATGAACCACCTGTGCACATTGGAAAATCTACAAGTACACTACCTTGGAATCTCCATATCCACTAGGTAACTCGAATTCTCTACAACATTAGTTATTTTGGATTGATTGGTTAATTAATTGGTTGATCACTAACTGTGGTTGAGTTCCACTTCCACAAATTGACCTCCACAAGTTCTTCTAATAGTTAGAACTAGTTTAATTGACCATAACTCAATTTAACTGAAATAGATTGCTACAAATTATAAATCAATCATACTAAAATTAACTAAAGCTTCCCCAAGTCAAATCAATTAATTTACCTGAGGGACAAGTTCCATGTCACCTCAGTTAACTACCTTCAAAATTTTTGTTGAAATAGAAACTTGAATTTTCTCTAGTTTAACCAAGGCAAAGTCAAACTAATATTTTCTTGCAACATTTTCAACACTCCCTCTCATAAAGAAAGGGATTATCAACCACCCCTATACTACACCTATGGAGCTTGAAATTCCATTTCCTCTGTCAGAATGTACTGCAACAACATAATCTACCTTTGCACACAGTCTCGTAAATGGTGATATTAGATATCAATATGCTTGGATCGATCGTGAAAAACAGGATTTTCAAAGCTTGATGCAACTCTAGTTATCACAGTAAATCACAATTGGATCCATCATCTGGCCAAACAATCCAAAAAGTATCTTTCTCATCTATATCGCCTCACATGTTTCTTGACTGGAAGCCATGTACTCTTCTTCTACTGAGTTGAGTGCCATAGAACATTGCTTCATGTTGTAACAAGAAATTGTTGCAGACCCAACTCTGAAAATTTCACTTGATGTACTCTTCCATTCTGATGGGCTTCCCGCCCAAAATATTTTGGTTGACCTAACCATAGCTTGGCTCAGTTGGTCGAATGCATAGCACATATCTAGTCATTTGTTCACAAGATACATTAGTGAACCCACCAACTTTCGGTAAATAGTAGCATCCAATTTCTCACCTAAAGTGGCATCCTCTTTCCTCTAGTTGGTCACTAAAGGTGTATCCATGGGTTTTCACTTGTCCATGTGGAACCTATGAAGTATCTCGTTGGCATACTTTCCCTAAGAGACAAACAGTTCCCCATCACCTTGCCATACTTCCAATCTGAGGAAGTAGTACATGAGACCCATGTCCTTCATTTCAAACTCTCTTGCAAGGTCCTCCTTGCAAGATCTAATCAGTTTTTCATCACCAGTTAAAATAAAGTCATCAACATATAAGACAATAATCAATAATTTACCTTATACCAAAATATGATAGAGGTTTGCATCCGCTTCACTTTTGGTGAAGCCCAAACTAGTGAGATAGCTATTGATCGTGGTGTACCAAGCACGAGGTTCTTTCTTGAGACCATACAATTCTCTCTTGAGTCTACACACATGGGAGTCTCGATCAAAAGTCTTAAAGCCTTTTGGTTTCTTGATATACACCTCTTCCTCAATAACTCCATTGAGGAATGCTAGTTTCACATCCATTTGGTGGATATTCCACCTAATTTGTGCATCCAAAGAAAGGATAGATCTGATGGATGATTACCTTACTACATGAGTAAAGGTCTCTTCCTAGTCAATCCCCTCAACCTAAGAGCACCCCTTGGCCACAATTATGGCCTTATACTTTTTTTTTCTTTTGTATGCTACATGATTCACCTTGATGATCCATACCGAACCCCCAACTAATTTGTATGTTGGTCTTAGGACCACTTCCCAAACGTTTTTATTTACAATGGATTCATACTCCTCCACCATTGTGTAGAAATTTTGAATAATATGACACATATTCACAGAGATTATCCTGATTATACACTTATAAGCGGAACATGCATAATACATAACCTCCTCTACGTTGATCATCAATTTACAGAAGCAGAAACATTCACAGGCACACATAGAAGCATCAATCAAACATATCAACACAGTATGTATCCCGGGGAAATCATCTCTCTAAAAACCCCACACTATCTGTATATTATATTGATTGAATCATGTAACATTACAAAGCATAATACTTCTCACAAGTATCTCCACCTATTACACACAATACAGCTCAGATCTGATCTCTAAATCTATTCCACTGCTTGCCTGCCTCCACTGCTCAATCCCTGCTCAAGAACTGATGAGAATGGCTCACCAAACTCGTATTTCACCTCAAAATAGTCACTCACACTTTGTTGGACGTGAGCACAAGCTATATGTGGGCAAATACGTGAGAAAACTCATTGGCATACTCAATCCCTTTATTGTGCAAGATCTGGTGCACAACTATAGTCACAACTGATAGCAATCTGATTCTCTAACACCTGTCCCTGTTGAACTGAACATGCACTGACATGAAACTGAGTTAACTGATGTATTCATTAGTTTTATTATGAGTTAATAACTTGTGAATTAATTAATAACTAATTCACCCAACTCATCTCTAGTCTATTGATCAGTTAGACTAAATACAACCAGTTTAACAAAGCTAAACTGAACACAACTCCATCAACTCCACCAAACTCAAGTGATTGAGTTCTAACTGAAGTCATGCATGCAAATATTAGTCATCCCATAGGTAACCACGTATTTCCCTCTAGGATCTGCATGTACCACATCCGTAGCTCATCCTGAAGTGCTCCAAGAGAATAAGATTAAGTTTATAGTCCAAATATTATTGTGAGATAATAATATTTGACTTTTCTATTTTTGACTTTGATCACTCACACTGAGATCACTCACACTTTCATCAAAAATATAAGTCCATCTATTTTGCCCAACTTGACCAATCATCCATAAACAGCAACCTGCAATCCATAGACATGATCCATATGTCTAAAAATAGACATAGTCAAAAAATAGACTTGCACCAAAAATAGCCTGCGGGCCCACTTAGTGAAGGCGACTCTTTTCACTAAGCTCCATCATCTTGTTGCAATCTCAACAAGCATTTCTTGTTGCACACTTTTCAACACATTGCATCAACGCATACTGGTTTCTCTATTACTTCCTCGAAAGAGGATGGCTCAGTCTCTACAATCTTAGACATTAGATCCATGTAGCCAATGTACCATTTTGGTGACCTTCTCTGCCTACACTTATTTGAAGGAGAACCCACATTCTCCCTCACACCTTGCACAAGTCTCTCAACTTCCCTAGTCCTTTTCCCGGCTTCTCTAGATGTTTCTACTTGAGTGGTTGTCTCCACTCTTTGCTCCTCAATTTGTGATTGCTCCACAACTTATTTAGGTTCCTCCTTTGGAGCTAAGAGCTCCTCTTTAGGTGGGATTTGAAACTCCCTCTCAAGAGAGCATCATATGGCTTTGTCTTCATCAAATTTTACATCCCTTTGCACAACTTTCATTCTGAGGGATGGAAAGTACACACGGTAGTTGTGGGGAGTTTCTATGTAACCCAAAAATACCCCCAATTATATTGTTGACTCTAGCTTCTTCCTTGATTCTTTGGAGACATGGTAGTAAACAAAGGCTCCAAAAATCCTGAAGAGCAACACATCCTGCTTTATCCCCGAGAAAGCCTCCTCCGGTGTGATCATGCCCAGATTTGATGAGGACTCCGCTTCTACAAATAGACTGTTGTGTTTCATGCCTCACCCACAAATACAAAGGTAGTCCCTAATCACACAACATCACCCTTGTTTCTCCCACAATGCTACGAGTCTTCCTCTCATCCACCTCATTCTATTGTGGGTTGTGGGGGTTGTCAACTCTCGTCGAATGCCTTCTTTTGCATAGAAATTTTTAAATTCGTTTGACATGTACTCACCTCCATTATCACTCCTGAGAACCTTCACCTTCTTGCACGTTTCTCTCTCAACTAGTGCCTTGAATTCTACAAACTTGGAGAAGGTCTCATCCTTATTCCACATGAAGAAGATCTAGCATTGAGAAGTCATCAATAAAAATGACAAAATATTTGTGCCTGGCAATGGAGGTTGTCGAGAAAGGTCCATAGACATCATAGTGGATCCTTTCAAGGACTGCATGTGCTTTGTTATCCTGATCATGGAAAGTGGCTTTTGTGTACTTCCCCAAGATACACCCTTTGCATGTATCTTGCTTCTCTAGTGCTCCTTTGGGGAGGCCTATGGTTATCTGTTGCATGATATTCAAATTACCATGATATAAATGGCCAAGTCTTCTATGCCAAAGTTCAGTGACATAACAAATTTGTACCTTCTTTGCATTTATGCTCAATGTAGCACAATCCTCCACATCTAGCTTGTATAAGTTCTTCACACGAACCTCGATCTGCTTCACTTATCCCATGTCTATGTGTCTCAGTAATTCCTTTCCTTTAGTGAATATCACATCATAACCACGATCTTCCAAAAATGAAACAGACATGAGATTTTTCTTTAGAACCAGAACAAACATCACATCCTTGAGTCTGGGAGGGGAGCCTAACTCCCTCTAAAAGGTGAGTTTACCAATCCCAGTCACATTTTACCTTCCATCATCTCCCATCTCAATGTACATTAGGAGATCCTTCTCCTCCAAATCACTAAAAATTTCTCTATTCCTCATTATGTGGAACGAGGCACCATTATTCAAGTACCACATGCTCCCTATCAGTGTATTGGCCATGCATGCAATGAGAGTAAAGTCAAGCTCGAACTATGAATATAAATCTTCACCTGCTTCTCCTCTTGATGTCTTATTGCTTTTCTTCTTGTGTGTACACTACATGGCATAGTGCCTAAATTCATGACAGTGAAAGCACTTGATTCTGGACAAGTCTTTCTTCTTGCCCCTTTGACTAGATTCTACTTTGGAATGGGATTTCTTCCCTTTTCCTTTATTTTCTTTTCCATCTAAGGAACATTTTTTCTCATCCTTGCCCTTGGATGAAGTCTTGTCTCTAGTATTACACCTTATTTCCTCCTATACCAAATCATACCATAGGAGTTCCCAATTTGGTAGTTTCTCCCTCCCATTCACCGAATCTTGGTAGTTGTGCCAACTCTTGGGAAGGCCTAGGAGGGCTAGTCTTACCAAATCATCATCTGCAATAGTAACACCAACTTTACCAAGTTCATCATGCCATTGTATGAACCTGCTCAAGTACTACGGAATAGTATCTTTCTCCTACATCTTTATTTTTCGAAGTTTATCCTTGAGCACCATCTTCCTGTGGTCACAAATATTCTGGAACAAATTTTTCAATGTTTTCCACATTGAATACGGAGTCTCTTTCCCATTGGATATTAGAGACAATGTTGTCTTTTATTCCCTCCAATATGATTCTCCTCACCTTAGCTACACACTTCTTCTGATATTCTAGATCCCTAGTATTAATTGCTTCTAGTTTCAGGATAGAATTATCGATGAATTCCTTCAATCCATTATCTTGCAGCACTACCCCCATGCGTTCTTTCCAAGAAACATATTTCAAGCTTCCCTCAAGGGCATACTCGAGTCTTAGTCCATATAATCTAATCAACATATTTAAAGCTTCCCTCAAGGGCATACTCAAGTCTTAGTCCATATAAATTCATCCTTGTAGCTTTGAAGAATTGATCCTACAACAACAACTTCAAAATTTCTGCTCTACCGTGAATTTTGCTCTAATATAATGTAGAAATTAATGTGCAAATTTGAAACTGCTCATGAAATTCACTAAATCACAAGACTCAAAGCTACCATACTATTTTGTGGAAGTTAATTCATAATTGACAACACAAATCGTAAACATGCAAGAAGAATTATCACACATGCACAAATATTTATCTAGAAGAAAGCAACTGCTCAAAATCCCTTCATATATGTATTACATTAATCAAATAATAGAGATGAAATACATATGCTTTCTTAAGCTTGAGAATAACCTGCAAGTGTATAGTCTATCTCTTTGCCTGACTGGATGACTTTGGCCAAAACTTAGCTAATTTTCAAGCCCTCCAAGCTCCTATTTCCCTATGTTGTTCCTTGAGGAAATTAGCCCCTATTGTTTAGGAAATTTCCTCAATCGGATTGTGCAATTCCTCTAGGTCCTTCCTCTGACTACATGCACCACCTATACATATTGGAATGGTCTACAACTGATAGTACACTACCTTAGAATCTCTATCCCAACCGGGTAACTTGAAATCTCTGCATGCACCAGTTATTTTGGGTGGATTGATTAGTTAACTAGTTGATCACTGAGTGTGGTTGAAGTTCCACTTCTACAAATTCACCTCCACTAGTTCTTATAACATTTAGAACTAGTTTAACTGGCCATAATTCAATTTAACTGAAATAAATTGCTACAAATTAACAATCAATCATAATGAACTAAACTCAAGCTTCCCTGAGTCAAATTAACTGAGTGGCAAGTGCCATGTCACCTCATTTAACTACCTTCAAGATTTCTGTTGAAATAGAAATTCGAATTTTCTCTAGTTTGACCAAGGCAAAGTCAAACTGATATTTTCTTGCTGCATTTTCAACACAGGTCATTTCATTTCTCCATTTTATAGTGAGTTGTTTGGTTATGATCCTCCATGTATGTCTGAGAGGTGTAATAATTCCCTTCATGATATTGCAGACTGGTTTTCGATAAGAGAATCCACGTATACAAGAGTTTTTGGTGCTTTCAAGCCTCCCCATGCTCTCCTTACCCTAGCCATATCAAAATAGTATTACAAGAAGTTGCATATCAGTTAACTACAAGATTTTCCAAAACATTTCTTAAGGGTAAGAAAGGACCTTGGCCTATCTTCCCACTACACATCGGATCATACATGATCCATAATTTCAAAGAAGAAAAATCAGAAGCCAAAGACCTACTACACTTTCATTTTTTTATTTAATATTTTGAAAAAATGACCCAAGATGTGTTTCACAAGAACATTGTAAATTAATTGGCTACAATTGGGCTTATATTCACTGCAAATAAGATGAGGAAGAAGGAATGAAAAACTTCTACAATTCTACCATAGAAAAGGAGGCAATTGTACATAATGAAAAAGAGGTAGAACAATCGAATAATAATAACCAAGAGAGCTTGAGACTTGAAGAAAGAGTAACCTTACTCAAAAGGAAACAACAACAAGAATCCAATAAAGAAAAGTGGAAGAATAAAAAGGTTGTTGAGAAGGAATCCCAACAAAAGCGGCAAGAAGAGGAGGAAACCCTAAAGAAATAAGAAGAGAAGAAAAGGAAGAAAGAAACCTTGAAGAAAAAGAATGTGGAAATAGCTAAGAAGAAGAAGGAAGAGGAAATGAGGAAGAAAATACAACAGGAATAAGATCTCAAAATAAAAGAAGAATAAGAACAACGCAAAAAATAAGAATAACAAGAAATTCCAAGGAAGAAGAAAGAAAGACATAAGAACAAGAAAAGAAGAAGAGGAAGCCAACAAATAACAAGAGGATTTAGCCAAGAAAATTAAACAATATATGCTCAAAGAATAAGAGAGAAAATAAACAAAGGATCGATAGTCAAAAGCTTTAGAGATGAAATTATACATGCATCCTATGGACATCCTGCCATCTACTCCAATTACTAGTGGACATTTCCTACTACAGGAATTGGCCATACCAGAAGAAGAAGAAGAAGTCTAAGTGTTGGATCTTACCAATCTCACCTTTGATAATTTTCAATGTAAAATCAAGTAGGAAAGGTGCAAGTGTTAAGCCAAGAATCCCTCCAAGCCCATATCAGTGGTCATGGAGAAGGAAATTGCCATGAATACCACCATGAAGTGAAAGATGATTATAACACCCTCCTCCCACATTTACCAAAGTTAACCAGTTCTCTCGGTAAACATGTGACAAGAGGCTACTATGATGTGATTCAACTTTCTATCTATATTTAAGGAAGTGGAACCAACAAAACAAAACCATTCTGACCTTCCACACATGCTACAAAACCCCCAAGATCCAACTAACCTTTCCAGGTGATCAACCCCTGAGACAACTTGACATTTCACTTACCTAGACCCACAACTACTCCCATGACAAGGAATGCATGTGAATAAGGCCTTCAAGTCACTCCCACATCAAGGGCATGCCAACGATTGTGGACTTTTTCAGCTAGTTCTGAGCCCTTGACCCCAGATTTTGGCCACTTTTTCAAGGCCTAGACTCAAACCACTGCCCAAAACTTCATGAAACTTTGATAAATGATAAATAACATTAAAACAAAGGTAATAATGCAAACACTTTATCAATGAATTGACTGGAACCCTACTAGCCATGACATACATTTCATCAAACATGTCACAAATATGCATTCTACAAATCATAACAACATATCTGAGCATAAGGGTCTCATACTTATCTAATATTCATAAATACGCATTGATGCCTTATCATAATATTTGAATTATCATATATTCATTTTTCATTCATTTTAAAATCAAAACATGATGAGATACATACATCAAGTATGTCACAAAACATACCCATGACTAGCATATAACCAACAAAAATAACAAGGATATAATAGCCATAAAAACCACATATGAACAAGTATATTTACCCATAAAATACAATAGGAAATAAGCTCTTATTAACATATGAAAAATGCAACGAAGTGTGGGACTTCCACGTACCACCCGACCATATATTGGTTGAACCAAATCTTTCTTTCAGTCAATCATCCCCATCCTAGATTCCAAGCATGAATGTGAGATCTCATGAAACAACTCAAGCAAAACCAAACTAGGGCTTTTAGAGGCCAAACCACCTTGACTCTCAACCAGTGATTCCATCTCATGGTTTCACATCACTAACCATCACTAGATCGCTCTCTACACAAGATATCCAGGGCTTCAGAGCATTTGTTCCAACTAGGGCTTCTAGGACTAGTAACTCAACCCACAATTGTTGCTAGGCTTCTAGAGGATTTGTCCAACAAGGGCTTCTAGTACTAGTAACTCAACCCACCAAGGGATTCCAGAGCGTTTTCCCAACCAAAGATTCTAGGACTAGTAACTCAACCCAAGTTGTTACAGGGCTTCCAGAGCATTTGTCCAACCAAGGCTTATAGGAACTAGTAACTCAACCCACATCCATAAGGAAAATGAGAACCAACTATAAACAAAATGAAAGACACACACAACACCATGGTTATTGAGGAAATGGAAAGGCTAGGAAAATCCATCATGAATCCAGGCATTCATCCATGCCAATGACATATCATAACCAAGAAACCACATGCATAAGCCATGCATGCCAAAACTAGCAAGGAAATCATACATGCAACTTGGTACCTGTAAGAAAAACTTGTTGTGTTGTTGATCTTGATGTCCTCTTGCACTTTCCTTCTCTTCCTTTGCCTTCTTGCTCCAAATCTTGAGTATGCCACACTCCTCCAAGAGTGCTCCAAGAAAAATCTAAGTGTCCAAGAGTATGAGAGAGAGAGTAGGAAATGAGAGCTCCAACATTGAACTGACAAAAATATAACACTCACAAAAGCCATTAATTGATCCTCATAGCCTTTTTATCATGGAGGCCTCTATTTTCTTCAATTTCCATTATTTTTATTTCATTTTCCTCTTCACATGCAACCTGTGACCTTTCACCTTAATTTTCTCCTAATTTCCATGATTTTCATAAATAAATGTCAAATAATATCTCTTGCCTTTCCAAACCCTTTGCCATTGCCTTTGCCAATTTCCTTAGCCATGATAAATTAAAATGAAAACCCACTAGGATGTTTTTCCCACCATTCAACTTAGAATATGTATCCCATGACCTTGGTCTTATATTTTTTTACATGAAATTTTAACTAGGGTTGTTATGGAACCCTCCCCCTTGGGGGGACATCGTGTTCAGTGTTCAATGACACCTATAAATCAAAAAACCGCTAAAAACCAAAACATACTCCCCATGGAGCTTTATAACACATCTCATTGCAATATTTATAATGACCATTGCTGAAAATATGACAATCATACCGTTTACTGGAGCTTTATAACAGAACTCATTACGGTATTTACAATAGAAAACACATATACTTATGCATGTTTGCTTCACCCAACAAATAATCATATTGTCTATGGATCTTTATCTCGAGACAATATTTACAATAATATACACATTCACATTTTCTCAACCAACAAATAAAAGGATACAATGCCTACATCTGAAACAAGGGAATCTAGAGGCTCACACCTCCACCCTGAAAATTAGTACTAGGATTGACTTCCTTCCCAAGAAGTATAGAATCCACTATCAAAGCCAAAGTTTGAATCAATGTCTAGTGCTACAATCCTGCACCACTTGCCCACTTAGTGAATAGTTATCGGCTCCTTGTTCCAAGGCACACTCCCAATGTGCATATGATTCCACTGGTAATGCTAATGACCAAATAAAATCCATCCTCGGCCTTCCCTTCTCTGCTACACAATCCCTCGAGAAATCTTGTCACAGCTTTTTGTGCAGTCACGCACCTTCCAAGTTCCATGGGCATCCCCTTCTCTGCTACACAATCCCTTGGGTGACCCCTCCCTTGGAAAGGTTTCCTCGCATCATAAGGTCCAAAAACCAAGGCATATCCCTGCCTTAAAACCATCATATCGGTCATAGCGTGCTCATGGAAATAAATGGACACTATTGGGTACCAATGTCCCACAATTACCCTACTCATGAAATACTTTACTAGCATATTGTTGCATGTTCCAATTCCTTTTACTGACGTTGCTAATTCTTGCAGTTAATTTCAACCACTCAACCGGGAATTTCATGCTTTCCTATACCAAGCACATAATTTCCATTAGATTCAAAATAAATTGAAATAAATTCACATCATACCTCATTGGTAGCTCGTCAATAAGGTACACCTGCAACTTTGTTTACTTCCTGTCACAACAAGTCAAACTAGTTCTTGACCAAATCATCATGTATAAACATATCACATCTCATTATCTCAAATCTCAACCATCATAAATCAAAATCACGAATCACATACAATAATCATAAACCAAAATCATATATCACATGTAACCATCATAAATCAGAGTCATAGATCACATTCATAATAAAACTAAAATAAAATATGATACTTATCCTTGAATTGGTCATTTTCTTCTACCTTTCTCCTTTGCCATTTTCACATACACATCAGATTCGTTGCCACACCCAACAAACACCTAGTGCCTTTTGTTCTCTTCAATCACATACACATTCACACAGTGTACATCACAACACATGCATCCACACATGACGTATAACACCACATAATACATAGACCCACACCTAGCACACAACACAATACATACACCTGCACAGAATACAAAACAACGAATACACATGTCACGATACCATGACTAAACAATGCATATACATAATATCACATACCTGCAACACAACATATACGACATGCACACAATACCACATGTACACCAGTACCATATGTACAAAATGTACATAGTATCACTTGTACATAGCATCACATGCACAATGTGTGCTCAACATCACAAGTACACTGCACCACATGTACAACATGTACAAATTACCACATGTACACAACACCACATGTACACATTGCCACATGCACAACATGTACAAAGCACCACCGACATATAGCACCATATGTACAACATGTACATAGCACCACATGCACATTGCACCACATGTACAATCATGCACACAACACCATATGTGCATAGAACCACATGTACAACATGCACGCAAAATCATATGTGCATAGCACTTCATATACAACACACACACAGCAATATACGTACACAGTACAATATATTCAACATGGACACAACAATATATGTACACATTATCGCATATGCAACAAGCACACAACATCATAGGTACGTCATGTAGAATAGATACACAATAGTAATATTGCACACCCAAAAGCCACATTGTCTCTACCAATCAACCTTAATTCTATTGTCTTTCCACTATCCATGTTTTTCCAAGCATGTCACATATCATGCTACTTTCATTCCACTAATGTATCCCTCAGCATAGCCTGTCTATAACATAAACATAAGCATAGTACAAACACATAATATCAAATCATATCCACATGATATTGACCTCATAGATCTGTCGAGAGTACTCTTCCACTTGATTCCACATAAGACGAGGAATCTCTTTCATGCCATTCACTTGCATAAGAAATAATTCCTCTACAATAATGATTCCGGACGACCCTGTTAGACAACAACATACATAAATACATATATATACATATATATACATTAGCATAATCATGAACATAATATAATTACCAGACATCATAAGGTCAAGATTAAGAAACTCCCTTTATCTGTGCACAACATGCACATCATTGAGAACAACAGTTCCAAACATATCCAAGGCATTGGATGCCTCACATCCATTCAATTTACCTTTCTTGATACCTTTCTTATGATTGTCTTTCCATTATCCATTTACCCAAATGGACAACCAATCTAGTTGATTTCCACACGATTGCCTTCAACTGCCCTTAATCTTGCACCAATCTTCATTCGAGCCTTACATTACTTGTTAGGTTCCACATGGCTCTTAACTTTCCTCTTTCCCAACCAATTCCCAAGACCCTCAAAACAAAAAAGGCAAGAACAAGAAACAAACAAGAAGAAAACCATGAAAAAACACTAGCAATATGACATCACAAACAAAGTGGCAAGGCCTTACACCAAATGCAATTAAAACCCATAAATCAAGTTCAAACAAATCACAAAATATCGAAGGCACAAAACTCTCAACAAGCACCATGACTCAATCCCCATGGGTTCCAATGCCTCCAAGAGGAATCTCAACTCGATTCTCCTTTAAGATTTCATAGTAGTCTCTTTTTTCATCTGATCTCGACACCATATTGTCATAAACGCATAATGTTGATGTATAAATAAACATAAAAATGTATTGATTACCGTACCTTGATGTGTCGAGTACGTTTCATTGTAACTGAACACATACATATATCATCTCTTAAGGGACTCCAATTCCCTTGACGGATCTAGATATAACTAGAAACTAATTGTTATACCTATGAAGTACATGTTCATGAATATAGCACATATACAAATAATGTCAAACAAAATCAAGGTTGAGAATACTTCCTGTATGCAAAGCACTCATTCGTTTAGAATTGCAGTTTCCAAACATAGAAAAAGGAATTCTCACATAGTTCCTTTATTTTAACTTTTACCTTATTGCAATTGAGTCTTACTATGTGCTATCACATCAACCAACTATCAGTTATGTAAACAAATCAATTGTTAACTTGTCATGTGATTACCAAGCATGTTTCCCTGCAACTATTCACAGATGTCAGTCACATGTTCCAAATATCAAGAAATCATGTCTATTAATTTGAATTCAACCTTTACCAAGACTAATAGTCATGTCATAATCAATTTCACATCATAAATCATAATACTACAACTAGCACCCACTCATAATCAAGTACATATCAACTGTCTCAACACATATTATGTTAGTACAACAATCTTAAAAGAAGATCATTCCTTCGTGCAATCTTATAGATACATACTCATATCATGCAATTAATCAAACATTCAAACAACTTGTAAATTGTTGGCTTGTTGGGGCCTGACCCAGGTTCAGAGTTAATTAGCCAAACAAATCCCTGTACTACTGACCCTTTCGGCAACAGTCCACAGAGCGCAAATTGAGGTCTCACCTGAAGTAGTATGGGGGGCGTTGGAACCAGGTTTCTACACCCTTGGGATGTCTGATGGCTTGATTTGGTCCAATTGCTAGCCCCTGCATGCAGGTTGCTTCACGCACTTCCCTGGCCTTCGCGCCCTGATAGATTCACCTCTGCGTAGCCCTAACCAGGGGCTGTGGGGCTTCTACGCTGCTGGAGCAGCGTACCACACTATTTCCCTAAATCACACCCAAGATCTTACTTGCCTTTTTACACCAGTTAGTTATCTTTGCGTAAGTAGAAGCCTAGTGTTCTATTTATTTATACATTGCATATATATAAGTTCGTGCAGCCAATAAATAGTAAAATTGCAAATTATACCCAATAACACATAAAGTAGGAAACGATACACAGAAATATGGTAAACTTCTCTTTATTAATTCTTTCCAAGGTTACAGACTCGATCTGCCCTGTGCACTCAGCTGCAGGGGTCCGCACACTCAGCTGCAAACTACTAGGCCTCTGCGTACACAGCTGCAAAGCCTTCTCCTAAATTATGACCCAAGACACAATTTACACTGCGACTCAATCTCTTAGATTCCTCATGCTTATTTTCTATTCCTTCTTCTTAGCTATCTTCTACACTTAGAGCCTCTTTCTATTTATACAATCGCATGGTCCACGAACCATGGGTAGGTTTATCAAGCCAACATTACATTAAAAAAACAAGGGCAGACAATCCTGTGACTCTATTATGGCTTCGTGCTCCATGCCCACAAATCATGGAGTCTTTACTAAGGACTTGGTCAAAACTCGAGCTTTAAGCCCCAAAACATGCCTTGGGGGGATTCCATGCCCAACAAGCCCCCAACACAAACATCGTGACTCACCCTTGAGTCACTCTATTGGAGTAGAGATCTTCATGCGGAGTCCCTCCAATTCTGCTTGAACCATTGCAAGGTCAGCAATGCACTGAGCAGCTACTTGCTAGATCTCTTGTACACATTTTTCCAAGACCGTAGTGTCAGAACCGCTTCCCTAGACCTGTTCCTGTGTCACCTTCATTTGTGCGAGCTTGCCTTCAATTGCTGTTGTGATAGTGAAAGCCTCGTCAATCCAAGGCTGAATGAATGCCTTCAGGACTTCTTCTTTGTGTCGTGTTGCATCCACCTGTTCTTTTAGCGCTTCAGCTTGTTGCATTCGTGAGAGCCTCTGAGTGAGGGCCACTGTCTACGCGGTCCCTTTGACGTTGTCGTACTGCTGCTGGAGCTCATGCGCTTTTGTCTCTAAGCAATGGATGTTGGGGTCCTCCTCCAAATTCGTGAGGACCTTAATGATTCCTCCAACATTCTGGTGTAGTCCCTTACTGCACTGTCGATATCTTCCAACCCTGATGCCATAGAATTGGTGTGTTATTCTCTTACTTTCGAAGGGGTAGACGGCTACGCCTTTAACCGCAACTCTATTATTTGAAGGTTCAGCTCTAGCTAAACCTTAGTCATTTATTGCCACACCTCGTGTACCCCTACTGCTAGTCAGTGGATGCGCGCCTCTGCTGGGATGGCCAGCTCAGGGACCATCTGACAGGCTTCTTCCAATACCTGTACCATCTTCCTGTTCTATGACACCACTTCGTTGTGCTGCAACCTCAACTGCTCCATGGTGATCTTTTTCTCGCTCAGCATTTGTAGTGCACGGTTCTACCTAGCCCGTAGTTCTACAGGAATCCCATCCTGCAAAACGTAGAGTGTCTCCCACGGGAGCGCAACCATGTTGATCCCGAGACCCTTCAGTGTGCTAATCGTAGGCTTGTCGGCCTCATTTGTGGTGACCAGTGCCCCTTCTGGCAGCATGATGGTGTTTGTTGTCTGGTTATGCATCATCTTCTATGCTACAGTTGTCCCTACTACAAGGTTGGTCGAGAGGGTACCAGTCTGAGAAGTGCACACCTGCAACTCCTGCAACTGCGCTCTAAGGGCCCCCAACATAATCTAGTTCTCTTGCACAAAATTCTGGAGGGCCTCGGAGGTGACATCGCGCACCATCTCGTTGATGTCGCGTAGATCACCCTTAGTAAGGGTGATTAGGTCAATAGACAACTTTGATGCCTTGACCTTCTTGCGTGGCCCCATCCGCTCACTTAGTCATTGGTGCTTCAATTGTGTTGACATGGTTTGTGGGTCCATGCTACCCTCTTCTTCCTCTATTTCCTACCCATGTGAAGGCAACTTGTGGCCCTCGTGCACCTTCTTGGCTACCTCCTGTGTTGCAGCTACTACTGCCTTTTTCTATTCTTTTGTTGTCTGCGTAGCGTCCCACGCCTCCTGCGCTTTTGCTGCCACTGCTTCTTGCCTTCTCTTCTCTGCCAACTGTGACATGTGCAACTTAGCCTCCTCTTTCTTCCTCTGCACCATAGACTTCTCCATTGCCATGATGTCTGGGGCATGCCACTCTAGAGACCATGTCTCTAGTACATTAAAAATTACACCATATGTGGCTACAAAGGATAGCTCTCTCCATTGCTTGGCAGGGTCCTTGCACGCTCTGATATAGATGTTATGGAGATCCACTTTAAATTTTGCAAAAATTTGTAGCCTAAAGTAGACAGTGGGTGATAACTGTGGCTTGCGATTAATCCCCATTCTGAGGTTCATTTCCATGAACACCCATAATATTTTACTGTCGCGAATTCGGTTTGCATCCTTTGTGGCCCAGAGTGAAGCATACTTCACGACCTCTAGTAGATCCCTGTTAATTGTGGGAAACTAACTATCCTCCGGAAATTCTCCTGCCATGAACACTCTGGATAGTAGAAGCCATGCATAGTGAAACATTTTTACTTGTTCCTAGGCCTCATAGAAATTTTCCAGGAACTCCTTGCAGAGGAACTCGGACCAGTTAAACTAGACCCCCTCCGCACACTGCTTAGCAAGTGCCACCACCAGTGTGGGTACCTCGTCCATGTGGCACTTGCACATAACTTTACTTGCCAGTATTTGGGTCGCCACTTTAACTACTTGTTGATGTTGGATATGGCGTAGCCCCTTTTCTTCTTCTCCAATTTATATTTCTTCTTCATGGCCTCCATGATGGCCAAGTCACTGCTCTTCCCCTCCAAGATGTCTACGGGGTCCTCTCCTCTGCATGGAAGCTGGGTAATGCGGTGAATTAAGTGGTCTGTGATGGGGATGGGCTCCTCCAGCCACAAACACCCACCATGCACCAGGCAGAGCAACTACCTGATGACAAAAATTTGTATTAGGGCGTGGTGGAAATGCGACACCCAAAGGAGGTTTAGTAACCTTTCTTTTTCCACTTCGCGTAACCACTTTTGTGACTCCAACTCGGTATTCCCCACCGTGGTGTTTTTCCTGGGCTTCATGAGCTGCACAGTCTCTAGGTGAGGGAACTCCTCGTGGTCAGCGAGATCTCAATCTTCAAATTTCAAGCCAGGCACCCGTCCTGGGTGTGTGCCTTCAAAAATGATTTTATCTGGGAGGAGCGTGGTCTCATGCAGTCTCATCGCAATCTCCAAGGCCTCTATCTGAGTTGTTAGCCTCTGTTGTGACAACACATTCCTTAAATGTGGTGTTAACGATTCTAGAAACCATTTGCGGTGTTGTCCATCCATCAACATCATGTTAGCTTCATGAATTGTGCACTTCAGTCTTTGATCCAACTCCAATGGGGTCTCGCCTAGTAGCATTATGATTTCATTGAACCTAATGATCGATTGTGCCTCTGATTTTGGCCTGCTAAATTCCTTGTTTAGCGTAGTTTGAATATCTATGATCCCCACATTCATATTGTCATTGGAATGCTTAATTTACCAGGTCAGCACATGATCCTGCAGAGCATTAACCAATGTTTCTTTCTTTATGTTATCATCCTTGACTCCCTGTGCTTCCCATACAGCTTTTATTACGAACCAAAATTGGTCATGGTCTTCACTTCCTACTCCCTTGAACACTGGCAACTTTTCGTGCTCGCCATATTGACCCGCGGTGGTAGCGGAGGTGGTATGGGCGAAGATGGTGGTGAAGACGGTGAAACTGGTGGCGGTGTGGGTGCAGGTGGCATGCACGGAATCCTTTGCCTTATCAAATTGATCACACTTCTTGGTGAGGTCTTCACAAGCTCTTCCTCGCCCCCTTGCAGAGGTGAAATCAAGGGGCTAGTTTCTAGTTCCGCACTACCTTCATTTCTGTAGATCCTCCCACTTTGTGTAGTCCCAAACTTAAATTTATCTGCATAACCTATTTAATGTACTTACCTCATGGTCCTTTGAGGAAGCATCGTTCTGCCTCACTGTAGCTGACTGAAGTATCTACCACGAACTTAGTGATCAATCCTCCTATAATTCGATCGAGCCAGTGATCAACAGTGCACACGATCTTATCCTCTGATGCTTCCAATCTGCGCACCAATTCTGGAGTCCACATGATAGGTCTATCGAGCATGCACCTTCCTTGGCTATTTGCTAGCTTCGCGATCCAATCATATAGCTCAGTGTGGAAAGATACGAAGAAAATTTCATGGATCTCTATGTCTAAGTAGCACCCTAACCACTCTTCTTTTGATAGTCGCAGGTTCCTGTTCTCCTGTGCCGTGAACTCATGAATCTTCCTATCCAACCAATCCTCAATTCCTTTCTTAGTTAGACTCCAGCGATACGACATAAAACAACTCTATGCAGATCCTGGTCCCAACATCGGAACCATTTGTTGGCTTGTTGGGGCCTGACCAAGTTCAGAGTTAATTAGCCAATCAAATCCTTGTACTACTAACCCTTTCAGAAACATTCCGAGCGTGGACTGAGGTCTCACCCGAAGTATTATGGGGGGTGCTAGAACCAAGTTTCTACACCCTTGAGATGTCTAAGGGTTTGATTTGGGCCAACTGCTAGCCCCTACGTGCAGGTTGCTTCGCACACTTCCCTAGCCTTCGCGCCGTGATAGATTCACCTCCGCGCAACCCTAACCAGGGGCTGTGGGGCTTCTGCGCTGTTGGAGTAGCATTCTACACTATTTCTCTAAATCACACCCTTGATCTTACCTGCCTTTTTACACCAGTTAGTTATCTTCACATAAGTAGAAGCCTAGTGTTCTATTTATTTATACAGTGCATACTGGTGGGCTCCAGTATTTCAGTAATAATGTTGCAACTCCTGGGACTCCCTTCTTTACTTTTATCAACCCGGTAGTTCGTAACAAACTTGGAAGCGACGGTGCTATATGCACAAGTACTAGCTCTTGCCGTGGTTGTCACTTGATCAGCTGGCACAAGTCTGCTAGGAGTTTAAGAAAACTTCTATGAGCTCTTAGAAGAAGTTTTTAACTGATGTATGAAAGCTAACTCAAAGGAGGCTAATCTACTTGCAGAAAGAAACTAAGAAGCTGAAAGGAAATGTAAACCCTAGCAAACCCTAGTTTTACCGGCTAACCCTACTGGTGCAAGAAAAGAGATGAAAGCGATGGAAATGGATGCCATTGACTCTTGGAAAGGTAAAATGCATGTGACTAAGCTACTTCTGAAGTAAAATCTGGAAAAAGCATCTTTTTGTATTTTTGAGTAAGTTGTCAGAATTATTATGCATGTGCTTTAATTGTTTTTGACTGTGCAGAGGTTGATTGGCGCCAGGAAATGCTTACAAAAGGTTGGAAAGGTGAGATGGCCTAAGGGGTCCCTGGCACCCTTCTAGAGAGTTTCATAGCGATTGGATCTCAAGAAAGCGCTTTCATGAGCTTCTACAGGAAGTCTACAGGGGTTCAACAAGATGTACTGTAGCTTCTACAGGATGTTCTGTAGCTTCTACAGGATGTTCCAAAAAGAGTATTTTGGAGGGTTGATGGAGGAAAAACGGTGGGAAAGTGGAAATGGAGGTTGGATAAGGATGTTAATAGGTCTAGGACCTGGTGACTGATGCTAAGGAGCGATTGTATTTGTTCGAGGATGGAGGGAACAATGATGCACAAGAATGTAGAAATTAAGTCAAAATGGCAAAGTTTGGTGAATGAAGGGAAGGAATCCAAAATTTGGGGTTGGAGCAGGTGGCGTGAGGAAGGAAAGATAGACAGGGAGGTATGACAGACGCTCTGCACACTATTTCTCAATACTGATCGAAGAAAGACTAGAAAAACCAAAGGTCTAGCTATTTTGACCTACTTTGATCTACAAACCAAAAATATGATGAACAGAAGTTTATTGGTAGAAAATCATGCAAGATAACTATGGAAACTAAGCAAGAATAGATTCTAAACATGCAATTACAACTTGTATCAACTTTCCTAACTAAAAATCTAACATTAGCAATTGCATTGAAAAGCAAAACAATGTTTTTGTGGCAGCGAGTATGCCTTGGTCTCAGCTCATGGTCCCAAGGAGGGAGAGATGAGATCAAGGATTGCTTGATGGCATTTTTGTAGATCTTTTCCTTCACCAAACTATCAAATCAACTTGAAGCATGAAAAGCTATTTCAATCATCAAAAAATGACCTAAGTAGCAAAGGAAGATTTTAATCTAAATAGTAGAAAATATTCTAAGAATGCAGCAAAGACACATAAAAGTACACAATGAGGTATTGGAAACTTGGGTTGGGCCCAACCCCAAGAGCTACAGCCTCCTAAGAAATATTAGAGTTGGTGCAAATCTGGATTCATCTTTATTGATCAAGAAAAATAATAGTTACATCCCAAAAACTGTCTACAAGAAGAAAAGCTTGAAAATGTCCTGAAATGCAGAGCTAACCTGCTGACTAACAACTGCCTACAAACTAACTAAAATCGAACTAAAAAATGACTAACTAAAATGAGGCCCTAATCCTTCATATTTATACAAATTTAGGACCCCAACAGTCCTCCTAAACTTTAGGGACTCAGCTGCCAAAACTTGCAATTAATAGCAGTCCTACTTAACTGGCTTGGCTGCCCCTTGTGCTCCGAGTTTTTGTTGGAGAATTCAAGGTAAGGGCTCATAAATGAAGGGGACACCTTCCTACAAATCCTCTCCCTTGTTCTCCCACGAATTTCGCTGCCAAGTGCTCATTAGACCTTTCATTTTGTCTCAAAATTGACCAAAAATCTACATAAATCACACATTAGACTTTTTGGCATAATGACTAACCCAATTCACTCTATTAGCTTAAATATAATAAAAACATGCAATAAACTAATGAGAATGTGGATTAAGTTGAATTAGGAGGCTGAATGAGCCCATATAATTACTCATTTTTGGGGCTCATCATCACCCCCCTACTAAAAGTGTTGCTCATCCTCTGAGAAACCAATCTATCTCTTCATCTTTGATGGCCCTGGTGGCCTCCCTATCATCCCAAGCTTCTGATGTGGTCTGCTCATGTGTGCCATAAAATTCTTCCTTCTTGTCCATGTCCTTCCACTGCTCCTCCTATTCTGCTTGTTTGAATTCTTGTGCTTTTCCTGGCCTTAAAATACATGGAGGCTTGCCTTTTCTCTTCCCTTGTTGTTTTGGAGGTGCTCTTAGAGCGGCAAGCACAGTTGCTGCCTCTCTTGCCAATGTTTCAGGTGATTTCTCCTCTTGTTGTTCTTTTTCTCTGCTTCCTGTAGAAGGCCCTGTGTCAACTGTTCCTGGTTGTGTTGCTGCTATTTCAGGTTGTGTCTTTTCCTGTTGTTTGGATGTGCCTTCTTTGGCTGTGACAGCTTTTATTTGGGGTTTTTCAGCCTTCTCTGCTCTGATCTACATTCTCTTTTCTCGTGGTGTTTGTGCTGTTGTTTGCGCCTCTGTTTTAGGCTCAGCAATCCGGCCCATTTCTCCTTTTTCTTTCTGTCCTTGCTGTGCTTGAATGTTCTACGTTCCTTCATCATCAGTTTTCTCACCTTCTTCCATGTGTTCCCCCTCCTCACTGCTGGATGGGGTGATGTTTTCGGCCAAACATCTGATATTGTCATCCCTAGACATGTTTTAGAAGATTTCCCATGAGATGGGGATAGTGTAGGTGTGCAAGGCATCTTCCACTAATAATTTGATGAGCCCATGATGGGCCAACTGGTCTGGAATCCCTTCATTCATTTTTGTCCCACATTCCATCAGTGACTGAAGAAGAAAATAGGGAATGCTCAGTTTCATTTCTGGAGGTAAATCAATTCCATGTCTTAGTTCACACAACAACCTGAAATGATAACCATAGATAATGTTGAATATTCCTTCACAGGTAATGTACTTCATGATTTGGACACTGACTTCACTCCAAAGAGGAGGCAAGCTGGCTCTCTTCACTTCATTTTTGTCCTCTACAGGATGTTCCTTGGGCAGGAAGAATGCTTTCTTGGCAGCTTGGCCCAATGCCCTCTCTTATTTTCTCCAAGATAACCCTAATGGTAGACCAGTAACTCGACTAATGAGCTCATGGGTAAGCTCTAGGGTCAAACCCCTAAAATTGACTGCGACCAATGTCTTTGATTGAGGTCTCAGGGACATTAAAAATTCTTCAAATATCTCCTTGTCGTGACCCTGAATTTTGTCAAAGAATGGCATCCAATTGGCTGGTGTGAAAAGGTTCACCACCTCAGGGTTCTCACGTAATTTTCTAGAGTCTGAGGGTTCCTTTCTTATGAATTCCCTTGGCATGGTGAGAGTGCTCCTTTTTTATGCTTTGGTCAAAAAAGGAAATGTTGTTTATGGTTTCCCCCTGGACTTCAAGGAAGAATTCCTCGACTTATCAATGAGCAACAATTCCCTAGTTTCACAACTACTGTGACTCAGCTCTCAGCTATCTTGTTATGAAAGGAAGAGTTTTGCTTCTACAGACAGAGGATAGAGACCAAGTTTCCTTCTCAACACACATACAGATATGCAACTTTTAAAACTTTCATACACAGGCTGGCCCCCACAATTGCACAGATCTTCTCTATAGGACTTTTTTTTTTTTTTTTTTGGTTAAAAATAGGAAACGTGGAGGAGAATCTTGATGCAGAAACCACTGGGAAACCCAATGCAATACACAAGCAAACGCTCTTCTTTCAATTCACAAGCAGACTTTTCTCTGATTCCCCAATCTGACACTGTTCAATTCACCACCTTTCCAAAACATACTATGCATAGAGGAGTTTTTCAAGCCTACATTTTTTAGAGCTCCTAATTCGACGAAGAAAAAGATCCTAGGCTTCTCTGCTCGGAAAAGATGTGCCCTACTTCATATAGGATGCTTCCTGTAGAAGGCCTATAGGCGGGAGATTTAAAAAATAGGCAGAAATCTCGAAAAATCAGGCAAAAATCTTGCAGAGGACAACTGGTTAGCTGATCTAGAAGTGGTGGACGTGTGCTTCAATTGTGAATGTTGTGAAGGCGCAGTGACCAAAGCGTGGTGAGAGTTTCAGCCGAGCATCGTTTAACTGCAGCGTGATTCATGTGAGAAGATGAGGTGGCAGAAATGTGCGTTGTCATTATTCATACCATTGGTCCCTACTACAGTGTCATCATGGGACTGGATGTTTTCTGCCTGTAATCCCTTACCATCAGTTGTGCTGGAGTTCAATATCTGTCACCACCTTTCTTTCTTTTTTAATTTCCCGTGAATGACTATACACGTGTTCGGTGACCTCCAAATGAGTGTAATCGAACTGGCTGAGGGTGTCGGGTTAACTTGATAGCTTCCTGGCTTAATCCCACCATTTCATTCATTTATGCACTTTCGAATCATACAAATGCAAATAGAGGAATTGGTTTAGACACTTACCTGTAAGTCGACGTGATGCTTGGTCCTTTTTGCTACTGCATGCTCATATTCTATGGATGCATGTTGGTCTGTTTGCTAATACATGGCTTATTTTCTGGTGCAGGTATCCTCTGGCTGGATCTACGCTGCAGGAGCCTACTTCAACGTTCAGATTTGCACCCTCATGTTGTTGATGCTGAATTTTTACAAGACAACAACTTGTTTTCTCCATAGCTCCCAAACGATAGATCGGATTGACCTGAAACTTTTTGAGCATGCTTCTATCATCGTTATGCACCTCCCATAGCAAAATTGTGGTCAATGGATGTACAGATTTCAAGAAAAACTGAAAATGGCTGAAGATTACAGAGGTCAATTTCTCGAAAACCGTGCATCAGAATTGGCTGAAACTGCTTGGGTAGGTTACTATCACCTATATGCATCTCCCCATGAAACATGTTTTGAAATGGATGCACAGATATGGAGAGAATGCAAAAAATGGCTGAAGGTGATGGAGGCTAATTTCTTGGAAACCATACACTGGAATTGGCTAAAATTGCTCGGGCATGTTGCCATCATCCCTATACAACTCCCCATAGAAAAAAAATTTAAATGGATGCACGGTTTTCACGTTAGGGAGAAAACAAATTTCTGCTCTATGTATTTTTTGTATTAAAGCATTCTGCGGTTTTTTTGGACAGTAATAAAAATGAGCTAGGGGTGTGATGCAGGCATGGAAATGATGGAAGAGGGGTTTGAAGACTACAGAAGGATATATGAACCCTTTATGAAGCTTGCATGTTCGCCATACTACTTTTTAAAATCCATTTGTAGCTTTCTGTAATTTCTACAGGAACTTCATGTAGAAAACACAGTTTTCATAAAAGAAGCACAATGAGGTGGAAAAAAGGATGGAGAAGGGTGAGGGATGGAAACAGGGATGTTTACAGACCTCATGGACATATTCCCAGCCTTCAGGTCCTCGTCGGAGATCAATTTTGGCTTGTTCGTAGGCTTCCTGTAGAAGACACAGAACTTCTTGTAGAAGACATAGAACTTCTTGTAGAAGACACAGAACTTCCTGTAGAAGGTGAAATCTCAGTCTGAATGGGACCAAATCTTGGGAAAGGGTAGTGGTCATGGAGGAATGGATGGTGAGGGGTGTTGGCAGCCTGGTGCTAACCTTTTTCCTTGTCTTGTGCGATCCTCCTAACTTGCAATGTCTTTCCTGCAATTATTCAATAGAAATTAGGTTTCTCTTTTCTTCTTTCTTTTTCTCTTTTTTTTTTTTTTGAAAACAACTAGGGCGCCTCATGGAGGTTTTCACCATAACTTCCTGCCGTGGGCACCTCCAAGGGAGGTTTTCACCCAGGGATCTTATTCTCTTTTTCTTCTTTCTTTCCAGCCCATTGACCGCCTCATGGAGGTTTTCAATCAATGAGCCAATCTGAGGCGCCTCCGAGGAGGTTTTCACCTTAGATTTTTATTTTCCTCTTATTTTCATTTTTTTCTTTTTCTTTATTCTTTTTTCCTACCCTACCCTACTTGAAAAACAAAACCATTTTCAAGTATAAGAATACTTCCAATGGAGCCATGTGCACATCGAGATTAGAGACAAAATTATGTGGAGGCTTGAAATGCATGCTTTGACAGGTATCCAAATTTCAGAGACCAAATGATTTGACTTTGAAGGAATCAAACATATCCGAGGAAGAGAGCATTGCTGCAACTTTGTGACCGTCTGGAACCATATCTCAATATAGCTTTCATATCCTTGGTCCTTTTACTGATCTGGATCATTCTCCATATCTTCTTCTATCATGACCTTCACATCTTCCTATTTTTGTTGATTTTTCTCTTGAATACATGGAGGATTTGATGGTAACCATGAGGGAACTCTCTCGATCTCTGATTTTGATGTCTTCTCTTCATCAAGTGCATCCCATGGTCCTTTGATCTCCTCTTTTGAATATTCTTTTGTTGGATGTGGTCTTTCAATGCTGTCAATGAAATCTCTTTTTTGCAATACTCTTCTTGAGCTATGGTGAATATCATTGAGCTCAAGAGGAGTTGTTTGGACATGTTGTGCCTCAGCATTGTAATTGGGTTGAGCTACTCCAATGTGTGGGTTTGGAAATTGTGGTACGGGTAGTTGAGTGGGGGCGTATATTTGAGATGGATGTGGATGGGGTTGTGGTTGGGCAGGTGGTGGAGGTAAAGGAGCGGGAAGAGAGTTGTACTGGGGCCTCCACCCCTGATGAGGTGCATTCCACTGAGGTTGTGTCTGAGCATAGGGGTGAAATGGATGAGTAGATAGTTGAGCATGATATTAAGATGGATATGACCAAGGAGGGGGCATGGACTAGGAAGGATGAGCAGGGGGACCCCAAGAAGGCATGGAAGTGGCTTGATAGGGGTTGTAATAAGTCTGGGATATCCCTTGCATTCCCTGCCAGTAAGGTATGGGTCCATGTGGACTCCTTTGGTTCATATAATAGAGTGGTTTAGTGGCTCCTTTGGCCCTTTGATATGCAACTTTAAGTCCGGGAAAGGAAGGGCACTGGTTCGTAGGATGGTCTCTTTCACAAACAAAACACACTTCTATGGAGTGCAATGGACATTCGTTCCTAGGATTCTTTCTAGTGCACCTGGGACAAAAGATGCCCAAAGCCCTCTCTGCTTCCTCTTGTCTTCTTTTGATATGCAATGCAACCATCTGCCTTATCTCGCTCTTGCAATCTTCCCACATGTTTCCAATTTCACCTTCAATGGATGAGTTGGAAGAAAAGGTATTGCTCCCAACATTTCTGTTTTCAACCATTTGCTCTAGAGGAATGTTTTCTTCTTCTTCTCCCGTAGAGGTTCTTCAAATATGTCTTGTTGTCTGCCTAAGGGTTCTTCTTAATCACAACCATCGAAGAGAGAAGGTTGGTTGTGTGAAGCAGTGGGGGTGTTTTGCAAACATTTGGTTGACTTATCTCTACTTTTACAAGGCATGAAAGGAAATATTTTTCGTTGATTTTTGTTTTTTTTTTGCTTGTATCTGCAAAACTAAAATAGATTGAGCTGCAACTAACTAAAATCTATCTTGCTAAAATGAAAATGTAGAATTGAAATGAAAGCAAGAAATGACTAATCTATGTTGCTGAAATGAAATTGCAGAGATGAAATGCTAATCAATGCTTGCAGAATGGAAATTGCAGAATTGAAATGCTAATCTACACTTGCAGAATTGAAATTACGGAATTGAAATGCTAATCTATGAAAGCAAGAAATTTCTAATCTACTTTTGCGGAAATGAAATTGCAGAATGGAAATGAAACAACTACTCTATGCTTGCTGAAATAAACTACTTAGCAGAAGGTTGTAGTAGAAAATAGAAGAAAACCAGCAATCACCAATACTTTGATGCTTCCCCGGCAATGGTGCCAAAAAGATGGTGGGCTCCAGTATTGCAGCAATAATGCTGCAACTCCTGGGACTCCCTTCTTTACTTTTATCAACCCGGTAGTTCATAAAAAACTTGGAAGTGACAATGCTATATGCACAAGTAATAGCTCTTGCCGCAATTGTCACTTCATCAGCTAGCACAAGTCTGCTAGGAGCTTAAGCCAACTTCTATGAGCTCTTAGAAGAATACTTTAACTGATGTATGAAAGCTAACTCAAAGGAGGCTAATCTACTTGTAGAAAGAAACTAAGAAGCTGAAAGGAAATGCAAACCCTAGCAAACCCTAGTTTTACCGGCTAACCCTACTAGTGCAAGAAAAGAGATGAAAGTGGTGGAAATGGATGCCATTGACTCTTGAAAAGGTAAAATGTGTGTGACTAAGCTACTTTTGAAGTGAAATCTGGAAAAAGCATCTTTTTAAATTTTTGAGTAAGTTGTCAGAATTATTATGCATGTGCATTAACTGTTTTTTACTCTGCAGAGGTTGATTGGCGAGAGGAAATGCTTGCAGGGGTTCTACAGGATGTACTGTAGCTTCTACAGGATGTTCTATAGCTTCTACAGGATGTTCCTAAAAGAGGATTTTGGAGGGTTTATGGAGGAAAAATTGTGGGAAAGTGGAAATGGAGGTTGGATAAGGATGTTAAGGGGTCTAGGACCTGGTGAATGATGCTAAGGAGTGATTGGATTTGTTCGAGGATGGAGGGAGCAATGATGCACAAGAATGTAGAAATTAGGTCAAATCGAGAAAGTGTGGTGAATGAAGGGAAGGAATCCAAAATTTGGGGTTGGAGCAGGTGGTGTGAGGAAGGAAGGATAGACAGGGAGGTATTACAGATGCTTTGCACACTATTTCTCAAAACTGATCGAAGAAAGACTAGAAAAACCAAAGGTCTAGCTATTTTGGCCTACTTTGACCTACAAACCAAAAATATGATGAACAAAAGTTTATTGGCAGAAAATCATGCAAGATAACTATGGAAACTAAGCAAGAATAGATTCTAAACATGCAATTACAACTGGTATCAACTTTCCTAACTAAAAATCTAACACTAGCAATTGCATTGAAAAGCAAAATAGTGTTTTTATGGCAGCGAGTATGCCTTGGTCTCAGATCATGGTCCCAAGGAGGGAGAGATGAGATCAAGGATTGCTTGATGGCATTTTTGTAGATCTTTTCCTTTACCAAACTATCAAATCAACTTGAAGCATGAAAAGCTATTTCAATCATCAAAAAATGACTTAAGTAACAAAGGAAGATTTTAATCTGAATAGCAGAAATTACTTTAAGAATGCAGCAAAGACACATAAAAGTACACAAAGGAGGTATTGGGCACTTGGGTTGGGCCGAACCCCAAGAGATACAACCTCCTAAGAAATATTAGAGTTGGTGCAAAGCTGGATTCATCTTTATTGATCAAGAAAAATAATAGTTACATCCCAAAAACTGTCTACAAGAAGAAAAGCTTGAAAATGTGCTGAAATGCAGAGCTAACCTACTGACTAACAACTGCCTACAAACTAACTAAAATCGAACTAAAAAATGACTAACTAAAATGAGGCCCTAAGCCTTCATATTTATACAAATTGAGGACCCCAACAGTCCCCCTAAACTTTAGGGACTCGGCTGCCAAAACTTGCAGTTAACAGCAGTACTACTTGACTGGCTTGACTGCCCCTTGTGATCCGCATTTTTGATGGAGAATTTGAGGTAAGGGCTCATAAATGAAGGGGACACCTTCCTACAAATCCTCTCCCTTGTTCTCCCACGAATTTGGCTGCCAAGTGCTCATTAAACCTTTCATTTTGTCTCAAAATTGACCAAAAATCTGCATAAATCACACATTAGACTTTTTGGCATAATGACTAACCCAATTCACTCTATTAGCATAAATATAATAAAAAACATGCAATAAACTAATGATAATGGTGGATTAAGTTGAATTAGGAGGCTGAATGAGCCCATATAATTACTCATTTTTGGGGCTCATCACATACATATAAGTTCGTGCAGCCAATAAACAATAAAAACTTGCAAATTATAACCAATAACACATAAAGCAGGAAAATATACACATAAATATGGTAAACTTCTCTTTATTAATTCTTTCCAAGGTTACATACTCGACCTGCCTTGCACACTTAGTTGTAGGGGTCTACGCACTCAGCTGTGGACTACTAGGCCTTTGCACACATAACTGCAGAGCCTTCTCCTACTCTATGACCCAAGACACACTTTACACTGCAACTCAAGCTCTTAGGCTCCTCATGCTTCTTTTCTATTCCTTCTTATTATATATCTTCTACACTTAGAGCCTCGCTCTATTTATACAATCCCATGGTCTACAAACCATGGGTAGGTCTATCAAGCTAACATTACATTACAAAAACAAGGGCAAACAACCCTATGACTCTATTATGACTTCACGCTCCGCGCCCACAAATCTCGGAGTCTTTACAAAGGACTTTGTCAAAACTTGGGCTTTAAGCCACAAAACATGCCTTGAGGGGATTCCATGCCCAACATAAACATAACATGCTAGAAAAACAAATAGACGCCATAATCAAACACTCAAACACCAATTAAACGACATAATCAAACAGTCAAGCACCAAGTAGACAACATAAGAAAGTGTGTGCCTTAATGTATCTCAGGAGAGGCTATCTTGTCTAAACAATAAATCTAGACTAGCATGATATAACTTAACAACGTATCAACTCAAACATAAATAAGGTCATCATATCCATAACAATAACTAACTAAGATGTTCACATCATAAATTCTTAAACAACTGTCATTCATGCATAATAATCACATATGCACAGTCAGTCTAAATTAGTGTGACATAATATCACAATATATTAACTCATACTTGAATGTCATAACCATAATAATCTTCATATGTCAATCCAAATTAGCAAAAAACATAATAACATCAAGACCTCAATTGCAATGACCATAATCATTAGGCATATGACCACAATGCATACAACAATAGGTTACTATCATTCATGATTATCTGACACATGTGCATATGACTACAGTAATCAACCAACATCTATGATACATGTAACCACAACAACCATAGACTAACATAATGTACGTGACCCTAATTCTTATAACAACCATTAACCAACATACATGCATACCCACCATACAAACATGTTTGATGATCTAGTCTTACCCCAAGGTCCAGTGTTGCAACCTCGCTTTGATGATCTACATCTCATACTCTATCTCAGCCAACACATTAGCATCATAACAACCAAAAACATAAAGATGACCGAAAATTCCTACAGTGACCTCATGCACAGCAACCATGCCCATAATAATGCATGCATAACAACATATAGGCATTGACATGCATAAAAAATGCATATACAACCAACATTCATAATGAAAAACACATCCCAACAACAAAATCATCAACCTCTACATGAAAACACAATTGTAACAATGACCACTACCATGAATACATAACAATCACGTATACAAACTACATGCATACATGACAAACAGATTTCGTGCATCCCATCCAAGCATTGAACCATGCTCTGATACCACACTCGAACACCCTCCTCCCACATTTACCCAAGTTAGCTAGTTCGCTAGGGTAAACATGTGATGATAGGCTAATATGATGTGATTCAACTTCCTATGTATAGTTAAGGAAGTGGAACTGACAAAACAAAACCATTCTGACCTTCCACACATGCTATAGAAGCCCCAAAGCCAACCAACCTTTCCATGTGATCAACCCCTGAGAAAACTTGACATTTCACTGACCTAGACCCCTAGCCGCTCCCATGAAAAGGCATGCACGTGACTAAGGCATTCTAGTTTCTCCCATAGCAAGGGCATGCCAGCAACTGTGGATATTTTCATCTAGTTCTAAGCCAATGACCCTAGATTTTGTGCCACTTTTTCATGGCCAGGACTCAAGCCATTGCCCAAAACTTCATGAAAATTTCATAAATGATAAATAATATTGAAACAGAGGTACTAATGCAAACACTTTATCAATGAATTGACTGGAACCCTACTAGCCATGATAGGAATTTCATCAAACATGTCACAAATGTGAATTCTATAGGTCATAACAACATATATGAGCATAGGATCTCATACTTATCTGGGATTCGTAAAGGAGCATTGATTCCTTATCACAATAGTTGCATTATAATCTATTAGGTCATATATTCATTGTTCATTCATTTTCAAATCAAAACATGATGAGATCCATACATCAAATTTTTCATATAACATACTCATAACCAACATATAACCAACAGAAATAACATGGATATAACAGCCATAAAAACCACATATGAACAATTATATTTACCCATAAAATACAATGGGAAAGAAGCTCTTATTAACATATGGAAAATGCAACCAATTATGGGACTTCCATGTACCAGCTAACCGTAGATTGGTTGAACCAAATCTTTCTTTTATCCAATCACCCTTGTGCCATATTCCAAGCATGAATGTGGGATCTCATGAAACAACTCAAGAAAAACCAAACCAGAGCTTCCAGAGGGAAAACCACCTCGACCCTCAACCATTGATTCCACCTCACAATCAGACATCACTAACCATCACCATATTAGTCTCTACCCAAGTTGTCTAGGGCTCCAGAGCATTTGTTCCAACCAGGGTTTCTAGGACTAGTAACTCAACCCACAGTTGTTGTCGGGCTTCTAGAGTGTTTGTCCAACTAGGGCTTCGAGTACTAGTAACTAAACCCACCAAGGGCTTCTAGATCCTTTGTCCAACCAAGGATTCCAAGAACTAGTAACTCAACCCACAGCCATAAGGAACATGAGAACCAACCAGAAACAAAAGGAAATACACCCACAACACCATGGCTATTCAAGAAATGGAAAGGATGGGCTAATCCACCATCAATCCATGCATTCCTCCCTTCCACTGACAGATCATAGCCAATAAACCACATGCATAAGCCATGATGCCAAAACTGGCAAGGAAATCATACATGCAACTCGGTACTTACAAGAAAAACCTATTGTAGTTGTTGATTTGGATGTCCTCTTATGCTTTCCTACTCTTTCTTTTCCTTCTTGCTCCAAATCTTGAGTATGTCACACTCCTCCAAGAGTGCTACAAGAAAATTCTAAGAATGAGAGCTCCAAAACTAAACTGACAAAAATCTAACACTCACAAAAGCCATGAACTGGTGCTCAGAGGCCTTTTTATCATGGAGGCCTCTATTTTTTTCAATTCCATTATTTTTTCTTCATTTTCCTCCTCACATGCAACCTGTGACATTTCACTTTCCTTTTCTCCTAATTTCCATGAATTTCATAAATAAATGCCAAATAATGCCACTCGCCTTTCTAAAGCCTTCACCATTGCCAATCTCCTTAGCCATAATAAACCGAAATGAACACCTACTAAGATGTTTTTCCCACCATTCCTCTTTGAATATGTGTCCCATGACCTTGTTCTTATTATTTTTTACATGAGTTTTTAACCAGGGTTGTTACAATGATAGCCTCAACTGGAACCACTTTTGTGACTACTACAGAGTTAAAAATGAGTATGTTGATGAAGCAAAATGCAGAATTAAAGGTAAAGTTGGCTTCCTATTAGCAAAAAAACACACAACTAGAAAGTGAGAATCAGGCCTTTCTCGTTTCTCATTCCCATAGTAAGGAATTGTAGGTATCTATTTTAGCGGAGGAAGCAATATTAGAAGCAGCAATAGAATTAGTCTACCATGATATGATGACCCTACATCAGGTTTTGTCATTGTTCCCTGCTATGAAAAAGGAATCTAAGGAAAGAGGATCAATACTTAAGCTGGCCACTACCACCATAAAGAACATATATGAGAGGACTAATCAATACCTAGATGCACCTTAGTTAATTCCGAAGAAATATTGAATAAAGATGCAAAATGATAAAGTTGCAGCCTGCATCAAGGTGCATTCACATGACAAACTAACCAGTGATTTAGACAGTGTAATAGCATCATACAACACTTACTTAGTGTGTTGGAATCTCATATTGAAATACACAAGCTCCTTTCTATTGGTGTGATAGGTGAAGCAAGGATGAAGGAAGAATTCAAGCAATAAATCCAATCATTCTTGAACCCCATCAAGCAAGTTGCTTCGAAAGATAGAAGTCATAGATGAAGCAATTAACCAATATGTGGTGGAACCTGTAAGGATATATACTAAGCTAATGACCCTATCAAATCAGTTTCAAGGGAATAAGCCCACCTTGTTACCAGATGTTGTAGAGTACCTTCACAGACATGGAGATGAGTTACAACATAAGATTCTCGGTATTGCAAGAGAGTACAAGATTTGGCAGACATATCTAGTATAAAAACTACTTTTGGATATCCCAGACATATCTAGTACTATATTGGATGATTGAGTTTATTTCATTTCATTCATATTCATGTAAAAAACTATTGTTAATAGTAGAATAGAGAATAGAGTAGAGAGTCACAAGGGCATATGAAATTTCACAGGGTAACTCAAGAGTCATAAGGGTAGATGAAAGGTCACCCCATTCTCTATAAATATACATTCATGGCTCAATGTAATGGAATTTTAGTTTTGGACTGAATTGGTCATATTTTTTTAGAGATAATAGACCTTTTTAGAATTTAAGTGGTGATTTTTTACTTCTACTTGTGAATGTCATGGGATTTTCATGTGATAATGTTCTGAGTATTTCAGCATTTGAACCTTTTTAAGCTTAAGTTTGCAATTCTTTGATGTGTCATCAACCATTTTAAGATTTCTCCTATGATGATCAGATGGTATGTGTTGTTCTTATTTTATGTTTATGTCAGTGAACTACTTTATCGATTTAAGCATATATGTTATGTATGGGATTGTGCACTTTTACATGCTTTCATGAGGTTGTTGATTATGAATTTTTTTTATGATCGGTGAATTAATTTCTATCAAATACATGGATTTTTTTTTAGGTTTTTCTAACACTACTTCCCTTAGGATTCATGTGAATGCTACTTAGTCATTGTTATATGCATAGTGTTCCACATGTTTAAATTCCATAAGTCGCTCATTTGCATTTATTGAAGGTTTTATTTTTTTCCCTAACGAATGTTGTTTGTTTCATCCAAAGAAAACTATCAGAAATATGATGGTTTTCAGGCCTACATACCGGATGGGACTCTTAAACTAAATGGTGTAGAGTCTAGTTTGGATTCTACACCAAGGAGATCCCCTTGCTATTGGCAGTACATTCAGCCTGTCAATGGATTTTTTGGTGCTAGAGGGAGGGTCCCTTGTTGTATGGTTAGTACAAATTCTCATCCACAACTTGACCCTTCTCAATAAGCAAGCAATCAACCTCATCCTCTTCCTCCCATTCCTCCTACTCAAGAACCACCTCCACTTGAAGATATCTCACCTAAAATTCTAAAATTCTCTACGAAGTCACCTATGAATAGCTGAGAGCTCTGCGTCCTATTACTTTTCAATTTTCGAAGAACCTCAAATGTATCCCTGTTGTATCTTCCCTTCCACATACACATACAATTCAACCTCACCATACCCATAAAGGAGTCCTAGTAGGTTTAGTAGAGGAGTTGGTTAATATAACCTTGGATGATTTTGTAGATGTTGTTGAAAGATGCTCAATTGAGGGACTAAAAAGTCAAATTGGTTTAGAAGAGGAAAATCTTAGGGGAGATAATTTTGAAGGCGGGAACCAATGATGATTTTTTTTTCCCCTGGGAAAAAGTCGTAATTTCTATTAATAGTAAGAAATTACATTTTGCATATGCCGAAGCATTCAAGTAGAGGCAGCTGTGCCTATCGAGTTCAGTCTATAGACTGTGAAAGCAAAATAAACATCAGTCTCCACGCAGGGAGCTGTCAAAAGATGTTACTATAAGTATATCAAAAATATGTATCAGTTGCTCTTTGCTAGAGCCATGTAGTGTCTATGAGTATTTACAGCAAAAGAAACAAAAATTTTAACTGTAATGGGCCTTAACGCCCATTATCCATCTGGTCATCAAAGGGTCTATGGTAATACTGATAGAAAGACCCCTCGTTCTCCTCCTGTATCAGCCAATTTTCTCCTTGCCTGTGCGCAGCCGCTTTGGAGAGTTGATCAGCTTCAGTGTTTTGTTCCCTGTAAATATGATGACAAGCAAATGAGTCAAAAGAAGTTATCAGCCTCTTTGCCTCATCAAGTATGTGCCTTAAAGTAAATGCATGACAATGTGATGCACCCGACAGCCAATTGCACACAATTTTGGAATCACCAAATAATTGAAGGTGTCTACAGCTTTTAAGTATGGCAAAGTGTATGAGGTGCTTGGCAGTGCAAAGTTCAGCAAAATTATTAGTTCCTCTACCAAGGTTGATTTGAATTTTGAATCTGTGTGAGTCATTGAGGTGTAGAGTAGCTCCTCCCCCACACCCCACCTCCTGAGCTGAACCATCAAAGAAACCCCAAGGTTTAGTTTTGTCAATGTCCAGCTGTCTAATGATGCGGGTTGGGCCAGGGTGTTCTTCGTCCGGAATCAGGTTGTAATCAGCAATTGTGTGAAGTAAGATAGACGGCCAGTGGGGATCCTTTAGATTGAATATGGCCTGATTGCGAGCAATCCAAATTGCCCAGCAAGCAAGAGGCGGTATGTTAAGAGCTTTCCCCGAATGTTCCGAGTGCCAGTTCTCCCATGCATCCAATATACTATGTCCATGCCAATGTTTAAGATGAGGGAAATGAGAAGTGAGGCCATTCCAGAATTGAGTAGTGATACTGCAGGTCAGAAATAAATGTAAAGTGCTTTCTTCGTCCTGATGACATAGATGGCATCGGAAAGGCCCATGGAAGGAGCGCTTCATTAGATTAGTGCCTGTAGGTACTTTGTCGAAAATGATGTTCCACATTAGCAGTCTAGTACGTGGGGCAGACTTGAGTTTCCAAAGTGTCCTCCAAGTGGGATGGATGATGGGAGGCTTGTGGGTCTCCATGAGCTTTAAGTAGCCAAGTTTTGGAGTGTAATTCCCATGTTTTGAAGAAGCCCATATGATTTCATCAGGACCATCTGTAAGTCTGATATGTGCTTGAGAGAGTGCTTCCGTATATTCAGCCCATTCATCATGCCATTGGTCCGGAATATCCAGTGCTTGCGCAGAGGTCCAAGCTTGCTGAAGAAATGATGAGTTGGCCTGGTCCCCAATGTGCATAATGTGTGTGATACCCCTGACATTAAGGTGTTGGATGATACCTTCTGAGAGTCTGTGAGTGTTGCCGCATCCAACCCAAGGATCCAGGCCTATACGGACAGCGTTGCCAGCCTTGATGCGCCAAGTAAGGCTTTCTCGGAGTAATGGAAGGGTGCCCATGACCGCTCTCCAGATGGAGGAGATGTGGTGATTTGTTCTCTGTTCTCTGCATAACCAGTCCATTACATTCATAGGCCAGATGTATTTTGCGCATGCTACCTTGGTCCAGAGACTTTCTGAGGTGAGTAGTTGCCAACCAAGTTTGGCAGCCAGGGCTCTTGAGAAAAGGTCGAGTCTCTTAATACCCCATCCCCCCCAGCGTTTGGGTTTCGCAAGAGTATCCCATTTCACCCAAGCGAAGATTCTGCCTGGTTGGTGACCCTTCCAAAGAAACCTGCTACAAATATGTTGTATTCTGTTGAGGATGCCCTTAGGAATCCAAGTGAGAGCCATCCAGTAAACTGGAGTGGCCTCGATCACCGCCTTAATGAGTGTAAGTCGGCCTGCTCGGGTAAGGTAACGGTGATACCAAACTTGTAGTCTCTTCTCTATCTTTGTAATCAGCCATAGCCAATCAGCGATCCTGTATCCAATAGGCTTCAATCGGAAGCCAAGGTATTTAATACCATCAGCCAGAGTCAGATTGCTGTAAGGAAAACGCTGATTAGCATAAGCAATTTCATTGACAGAACATCCAAATGTGGTGATGGTGGATTTCTGAACATTGATCATCATTCCCGTAGCATGCTGAAAGAGATGAAATGAATTATGGAGGGAGGTGGAGTCTCCGACGCTGCCATTAAGAAAGATGAGGATGTCGTCAACAAATAGAAGGTGAGTGAGGGTAAGATGATCAGTGATCTTGATACCAGATAGCTGGTGTCTATTACGAGCAGTAGTTAAGATTCTACTCAGGCCTTCCATGATGAGCAAAAACAACAGGGGTGAGAGGGGACATCCCTGTCTAAGTCCTCTCTCCGAAGTAAAGAATGAGGAGGCTTCCCCATTAAGAAGTACACTGTAAGAGACGTCCGTGATGCAGTTCATGGTCCATTTGATGAAGTCATAAGGGAAGCCCAAGTGAGTAAGCAGCAGCCGAAGATATAGCCAATTGGTGCGATCAAAAGCCTTCGATAGATCTACCTTAAGGATCATGCCTTTTTGTCTTTTGATTTGCATAGTGTGCAGCAGTTCTTGGGCTGTAGCAATAGCCTCATGGATCTGGCGCTGATGCAGGAATGCAAATTGTTCCGCTGAAATGTGTTGAGAAAGAATAGGCTTGAGCCGATTGGCAATGGTTTTAGCAATGATCTTGTAAAGGCAATTGCAGAGTGATATAGGTCGGAAGTCATCAAATGTGCAAGGGGCATTGGATTTAGGAATAAGAGCTATGAATGTAGACTTAATGGCAGAGGAGATGCGTCCTCTTTTCCTGCTGTCTTCTACTACATTCAGGAGATCATGGCCTATCAGATCGAAGAATGCCAGATAGAATTCAATGGTCCATCCGTCAGGTCCAGGACTCTTGTCTTTCTTGAACCATTTCAGTGTAGCTTCCAATTCTGCCATCGTCACTTCCTTCTGTAATTCGTCCGCATCTTCCTGCTCAATGAATCTGGGAAAGAGTTCGGCCACTCTCATAATTTCCATGATGTTAGCTTGTACAGGTGCTTTGTAGATGCCTCTAAAGTGTTCAGTGGCCAATCTGGTCAGGTTCCGTTGTGTAGAGACAGTGTCCCCTTGAGCAGTCTTTAGTTCCCAAATAGTATTAATGATTTTACGCCCATTTGCAAATTTATGATAGAATTTGGTGTTTGCATCTCCTTCGGTGAGCCATATAGCTCTACTTCTGAGTCTCCAACCTTCTTCTCTTTCCTTTAGAATTTGAGTACGTTTGGCAATCAGGGCGAAGTAATTCTCCTTACTAATCATGGAAGGGTAAGTCCCATCTGAGGAGTCCTCAAATTCTGCAATGACCTTTTCGGCTTCCTTTAGAATTAAGTTGTCCCGAATGCGCTTTTGATGAGCCCAGTTCTTGGTGATCTGCTTAAGTTCCCTGAGTTTCCTCACAAAACCCGCTGAGATATCCTCATCTTCTCTGATAGCGTTGGATTGCCAATAGTTATGCACCAGCTGGATGTATGAGGGATCCTGTAGCCAAGCTGCATTGAATTTAAAAGGGCTCTTGATTTTATGAGTGATATCTTCGGCTTCTAAGAAGATCGGGCGATGATCAGAGATGCCTCCTGTGCCGACCCATTGTCGGACTCTGGGGAGTTCATTAACCAGGGGTTCCTTGATAAGGAATCTATCTAGTCTTCTAGCAAGGCTCTGTTCCCCACTCCTGTTATTGGTCCATGTATACTGGAGCTTAGAAGATGGTATGTCGACCCAGTGGTGTTCCTCCAGTAAGTTAGATATAGTATCAGTAAGGGGGTCGATCTGAGCAGAGTGACCCCATGATTCACTGAAACCAATGGAGAAATTAAGATCCCCTCCAAGTATAATATTATCTGCCTGAAACAGCTCTGATGCAAGAAGGTTGTTCCAGTAGGTGGCTCGGTCAGAACAAGGACCATATACATTGACAATCCTGATATCATTAATAGCTGTATGAGTGCAGATGTCAAGTCCGATAAATCCTCTCCCCCCAAAAGTGTTCTTGATCTCCACAACTTTGTTATTGACCCCAATGGCTATTCCCCCTGATCTTCCAGACGCATCCAAAGCATGGAACGTCCAAGTTGGAAACCAGCCTGAGAGTGTGCGGATAAGGGGTTCAGCAGGGCAGAGAGTCTCTTGAAGAAAAATGAAGTCCATCTGAGATGTTAGGAGAAGTCTCCTAAGTGCTAGTTTTTTGGCAGAACTAGCAAACCCCCGACAGTTGAACGATAAGAATTTCATGAAGGAATGGGGGCAGGGCCATTCCTTGCTCTAAGGGCCCGAAAGATGGTTTGCTGTCGCCCCAGGGCGACCTCAGTATCAGCAGTGTGCCTGGCCTTGGAAATACCGGAGGGTCTGCCCCTGGAGGACTTGTGATATGGAGTGTGACTAAGATCAAGTCCTACAGCATCAGGTCCCCTGTCTCTGGTGCGGGGCCTGAGGGAATAGCGAGGAGGGGAAGGAGAGATTAATGTAAGGGAGGCCAGTGACGATGTGATTCTGGATGGAGGAGCCGTCGGGGCGGGCTGAGGAATGGAGCATGCGAGGGAGGATTGTAAGTGGGTAGTATGAGGGAGGGGCGAGAGTGTAAAAGAAGGAGATATTGATATGGAGGATGCAGTTGCAATGAGTGATGATATGCCCACAGTCATACAAGAAGGAGGAGCAGACAGAGAATAATAATGAGACTTACCCGATTCCTCCAGGTCCTCATGTTCTATGGCCGTCTGCAAGTCCGTCGGGATCGGCTGCGGGCCCGATGATGATCCAGTAATGACGCCTGTTCCAGCTTCCTCTGGTGCTTCCACGTTTGATGGTGGAATCGGTTCCTCAGTGTTCTGAGCAGGCTGTGTCTCAGGTTGGGTGACCTGCGGCTTTGGTGCTACATCCTCGGTGCCATTAGTACCAGATTTCTTGAGGAGTGGGCAATCTCTGTAGAGGTGGCCTACCTTGTGGCATCGGCGGCATCTATAAGGTACTCCTTCGTAGTCGATGATCTGCTTGCGTTCAGTATCCCTCCACTGGATCGTGATGAATTCAAGAAGTCCGCCTGTCGTGTCCAGGTTAATGAGGATCCTGGCATAGGCCATCATGCCTGTCTGCTGATAGGATTTATCATAGCCCATATAAACACCGATAGCATTACCAATTCTCTTGAAGATGTCCTCTGACCAGTACTGTAGAGGTAGTCCTGGTAGCCTAATCCATACAGGTCCAGTGCCAATATGTTCCGTCTCAGGGTCGAAAAGAGGAGTCCATCTCTTCAGAAGTACCGGTGCGTGGTCAAAATGCCAATATGATGAAAGGACCCAATTGGTATGGTCTGCACGCGCGAATCGAAGAGCGAACCATCCCCGCACGAAGGTCTGCACAAAAGGGATATCCACCAGATGGTGACCCCATACATCAGCTGCCCACTGCTTCAATCGCGCTGCCGAGTAACTACGTCCACGGATGCGTCCGACCAAAACACGGTCCGCAAAATCCATGGTCTCACCCCAACGAATGTCTTCTTCTAACCGGAGAAAAACGTCCTCTGCCCTGGATTTGAAACACTTATATCTTCGTTTAGGGCCCCGGGGAGGGGGATGGCTGGGGGGATGTACCGGCAGAGGCGGGTTCTCAGGCTGAGATGCGGGGTGACTGGCCGGATGGGAGTGCCCGAGAGGGACAGATGAGGCTGGAGTGCCAGTGAGGGGAGGGACGGCGGTGAAACAGCCAGATGAGAACCCAAAAGAGACAGGAATACCAATAGAAGGTCCCGGGAGGGAGAGGGCTTGAAAATGAAGGGGAATGGAGCCCGTGACCAGGGGAAGAGAACTAGGGTTAGGGTTGAGACAGTTCGAGACAAACCCTAGGGTGGCCGGGGAGTGCGGGGGAGTGGTAAGAGCCGGCCATGTTGGCGGATCGTCCGGGAGAATAACAGGAGGATGAGAGAGCGAGTCTGAAAACGGAACCGGCGGAAATGGGGCAGAATAATCCGAGCTGTACATACCTCCAGAAGCATCGAGGGGTGTACGCCAAATGGAGACCCCTTCCAATGGGTCCGCGGAGTAATCGACGGCGTCAATGTCTTCCATTGCCAGCTGCTCCTAGGATCCGCAGACACCTCGGAACGGAGGGTAACCGGAGAAAACGACAGTTGCAAGGAAAGCGGCCCGCGCAGCTGAGGAGGTTCCGTTGAAGGTCACGCCGTTAGTCGCGGAGCGGGCTCAGAACACCAGGAGTTACCAACAAGTGAAACGGCGATGCGGTAAGGGTAAAACAGTAACAGCAGCGGATTACGGTAGCGGGTTCAGAAGGTTCATGCACGGACCACAGTGCTCAGTAAACCCTAACCAAAGTCCTTGCAGACCCTAGTTCGCCCGTGCTCCATCGCTCCCTCCGGGAACCAATGATGATGTGAGAACGTTGAGAACATTTAACAACCACGAGGTGAAGAGAATATTAGAAATGAAGAAAATATAAGGAACAAAGAAAATCTTAGTAACGAAAGGAATCTCATAAAGGAGAGACATCTGAGAAATATAAGAAATTTAAGGAACTTGGGGTTTTTAAGGAATATAAGGAACCAATATAATCCCCCTAACAGTGGTGAAGGTTCAGGCATTGTGTCAGAGAATGATGAGGATGACAATGCCAACATGGATCACAATCAACCAAGAGGCAATTAGAAACAACCTTTGGCTTGGATGGCATAGTCTCCTATAGACATCTGAGGTCCACCTCAGTATATGCCTCAGCATCTAGATAAGGATCTCCCGAAGTATGACCCTAAGAAGGGGACTACCATTGAAGATCACATCAGTGATTTCAATCTATCATTACAGATGATGAGAGTGAAACATGATGATGTTGCATGCAGGCTTTTTCTGCACACCTTAGAAAACAAGGCTACTACATGGTATCATTCCTTACCTGTAGCATCCATTTGGAATTGGGTTGAGATTTGAAAGGCCTTTTTCAAGAAATTTTACAAAGATAAGGCACCTTCCATGTTGCTTACAGAGTTGAGTTCATTGAAGATGGGAAAGAAGGAAAAGGTCAAAGACTTTAATCAATGATTTACTACAATCTTGAACAAGCTCCCAGATGATGTTCCTCCACTCAAATCCATCATTATTGATTAATATATCAAGGCACTAGCCAGTGATATATCTATGTTCATGAAAATAGAAACAAAAATTGCCTTGGTGGAAAACTTTGTAGAAAATCTTGCAGTTAAAAAGGACCTCA
Source organism: Pinus tabuliformis (assembly GCA_031772625.1). NCBI lineage: Eukaryota > Viridiplantae > Streptophyta > Pinopsida > Pinales > Pinaceae > Pinus > Pinus tabuliformis. The sequence continues at coordinate 881,766,545 of CM062813.1, forward strand.
TGTCCATTGGAGCACTCGAGAATGATGCACACGATGATTTAAAAGTTGTTGGTAAGAAATATCAGACCTCATCTAATAAATCTCATGATAAATATTCCTTTGATTTTGAAGCTCTAACTAAATATTTAAAGCAGTTAACTAATGAAGTGTCTGATTTGAAGAGAAATACAAGTGAGAGCTCATTTGGTAGCAAACCATTTAATCATTTTTTTAAGAAAAGAAAAAATTCACCAGTGAAATAAATTCAAAGCTCTAATGTGAATATTAATGTTGAAGAAATTGGTATGGAAAATTATTGTACTTTTCACCAAGCCACTCACTCAAAAAATACATGCCCACAATGGAAACATAATATGACCGCTATGGTGATAAAAGTGCTTGAGGATCAGATGATTGGATGTGAAAATGAGGAAATGAAATATGAAGAAGAAGAAGCTTCCCCTGCTAAGAAAATGAGGGTTCCTCCTTGATGACATTCAAAGTGGTTTGAGGAGGTGAAGTTCAGTCTTTTCAAGAGGCCCCGGTTGGGAAAACTCCTCCTCCTAAACCTCTCAAGACTTATAATATGTGTAAGGGACCAGTAGTTGAACCCACTCTAGAAAAAGAGAAGAAGGCATTGTTAAGAAGGATTTCCCCCCAAACAACCCTACCAAAACTTTAGCATGGTAGTCTTCAAAGGAAACCTCAACAAGCACGAAGTATAATTCTATCACTCCTAAATTTGTTGCCAAATCTTCCCAGCCTACTGTCAGTACTCAACCATCCAAGGAGGGAACCATGTCTTCCGATATTGGATACAATATTATTGAATATATGAAGAAGACATGGGTGAATATTTCTCTCTACGAATTGGCCAATTTTTCTAGGAAGAGAGAGTCGATTGTCAAGACCTTCGTTTCCATGTCTTCGGCTGGTAAATTCACTGTCTCTTCCAAGCCTACTTTGTTAATTCAGTCCAAAGCATCGGTAAGCCCTGAATCCATAGTTAATGTTTCCAATGCTAATTCAATATCTTCTACTCTTCCTTACATGTTGACCTTTGAGATATTTAACAACAATGTGCATAATTGTCTTGTTGACTGTGAAGCATCAACCAACATAATGCCTTTGTTGTTTCGTAAGAAACTTAATGTTGAACCAAAGAGAATAGACACAAAAATCATACAACTCAATATATCTCAAGTCCGAATTGTTGGAGAGTTAAATAATATATTGATCGTACTTTCTTCTAACTCAAGAGTACATAAGTTCATATACATTATGGTCATCGATATCCCTAGAGCATATGCGTTTTTTCTAAGCATATACTAGTCTAGCAAGCTCCAAGGATATTTTTCCACCAACTAGTGACATTTGTGGCTCCCTTACAAGGGAAATAATAATAATATCAAAGTCAATAGCAAGTCGTACATGAAGTACACAATCACCAAGCTAGAAGCACCTAATGATCCCAAGAGTTTTGCACAGGAAGAATTGGGGACGTGTATCTTAGAATTTGGCATCAATTGTTACAAATCGATACAATCACCCATCTCATCAGATATGCAACTGAAACCCCTTCCCTGTCCTCCAAGTAATGGTAAAAAACTCTGTACTCTAGATGTAAAGAGTTTTAGTTCAGATTCTAGTTGTAGTGATATGTGGAATTTATAATATGATTGTTATAGACATTTTTGTGCCTTGCAGCTCCAAGCATGAAATGTCCATAAACCAAGGGCTCCTAAGTCCTTAAAATTGTTGTTATTACTCCTAAAGGAACAAGGTCAACAAATTACAGCTTCTCCCAGAAGTTCTCCACCAGAAACTGCTCAGAACTAGTCAAATCAGGATCATTTCAACTGCTCCACTAGCTAGCTGCGTTGCAAAGCACCCATATACATTGGCTAGGTGCTTTGCAACGCACCTAAATGCACTACCAGGGTGCATTGAGCAGGAAATGACAAGTGGCAGAGTCATTCCACGAGGTGAAGAGACAGTGGAAGCTTCCAGAATCTTCTCCAATGACACTTGCCTCACTGAATTCGACCGGTGATGAGTAAGAGGTTCTCAGTCTCCAAGTGGAAGCAAGAACTGACAGAGAGAAGCCACTAATCAATTCATGAGCTGACTCATCCTCTTTGCATACATCTATATATGGATCCCTCACCAAGAGATCCAGAAGGCTGGAATATTGTACATTGCAGAGAATTGATGTTGGTTTTGAGATAGATATCAGAGTATTGGGTGATTTATGCTTTGTTGGAGGTGAAGAGGGGCTTCTCTACTGGGAGGTTGATGTTGGATCAGGAATCATCGGTTGTAACTCCTCCTGGATCTTCTTGTTATATCAATAAAACTATTTGAGTTTCTCTTACATGCTTGTGTATCATTGATGTTTGTTACATTTGTATGTTTAGCTTAAATCTGATCCTAAGCTTTTTATGAGTATGAACCCATGTCTTTGTATAGTTTCCTTCTTCTGTGATCTTGCAGGTATTTGGTGAAGCTGGGCAAGTAAGGGAGCAGGTAGCTGGGAGCTGTCAAAGAGAAGAGAGATTGTATCAAAGGACTAGCGCAAGACACAGGTTGGTTCATCCTATTTCTCTTTGTTTATAGTTCATAAAGGAGAATACAAAAGTAGTTTTCTCTATTTGTTTCTAAGGTCACTGTCACACCTTAGTGGGTTAGGGTCGTTCTGAATAGACACTTTTCCCATTAACAATGATGGGTCTAAGACTTAAGATGGAGCCAATGTCGATTGTATCTTGATGGACCCCCAAAAAAATAGTGTTTCATGGGGATGCATCCTCTAGGCTAGGGGACGTTCTTCCTCACTCTCCCGCGCTCTCTAGATGGTAAAAAATCATGGAGAAACATTTCCCCATGTCCCCATTTTTGGGGAAACTCGGGGAAACTCCAAGGGGGGAATTTTTTCTAGTGATGAAATGTGTCTCTCTTCTGGGGGGGGGGGGGGGGGGGGCATAGGGGGATGCAAGGAAAAAAATTATAAAATTAAAATATAAAAGTTTAAAACATAAATTAAAAGTTTAAAACATTAACCCTATGGTTTTACCTTGCCACCTAAGCTTTTAATTTTGTCATTGCTCGACATTCTACTTAGTTGCCCGACTTTTCCTCCTGATATCGCTCGACATTTTACCTAGTTGCCTGAGCTTTTCCTTCTGTCGCCACTTGATTCCATCTACAATTTTTTTAGCCTTTGATTCAGGTTTACCTTTGATCCAAGCCAAGTCATTTGGATTTGCATACAACCTTTATCATTTGAGTTGTGATTTTCATTTTCATTTTTGACTTGGAGCTACGAGATTAAAAATTGCAACTATGATTTGAGCCATCATATTAGAGATATGATTATTGATTTTGGAGTGTGATTTATCATTCAGGGACTGGAGCTACGATTTATCATTTATCATTTGAAATTTTGTGACTTGGAGTTGTCGTCCTAAGCCACTGTCCAAAATTTTTGAGCCACTCAACCACCACAATTTTTGTGTTAGTATTTTTTAACCAGTTTCTGTGTTTATATTTATAAAAAAAAATGTGTGGTATAATGTGGTCAGAATTACAATTTTTGTGTTAGAATTTCAATTTTCTTTTTTAATTTCATGGACTATTCAATCACTAGTGTTAAAAAATGGAACTTAAATTCATTGATTTAGTCATTATTAGTGTATAGATTTCCATTTTGTTGTTGAAATTTAGAAATTTACATTTAGACTTACATTGATGATTGCAGAAACTGAGAAATTTCAAATGATAATTCTGATTCATAATAGTCTAATATGAAATGATGATCATATTTAGATATACATTTTATAATTATTAAGATTTACTATTTACTAATTTAGTTATTGATATGTTGTTGGGACTTCATTTTTTTATTTTTATATATTAAATTTTTACTAATTTTATAGTTTTTATGACTCTGCCATCACCACGTTTCCCTGAAATTTCTTAAATTTTGGGGTTGCTTATATATGCCCCCCTTATTCTTATCCCTGCTCCCACGTTTCCCAAAACTGGAAACTTGGTCGGACATTGCAAAAAGATAAGTTTTTAATTTCATGTAGAATAGAGTTTCAATGCCCTAACAACACCACAAAGTATGGGGTGTTGATTCTTGGGTTGAAGAAATCCATTAACCTCAAGGTTGAGTGTTTAAAAGTATTTGGTGTTTATGAAATCATTACAAGGAAGGTATGCAACACCATCCATCATTTATCACCACACCTGAAAAAATACCAACAAGAGGTATCACAGTTGATTTCTTATTTTAAAGCTTTCAGTATTAAATTAATTTGAAGGATTAACAGTCATTGTTGATACATTAGCTAATGTTGCAGCTAGGTTTACACTTCTTAGGGATAATTTTTCTGCCGAAATTTTTTATAAGCTTGTTTTCCAGGATAATATAACTAATTTCCTTATTTTCAATGATGATCAATAGATACTGGGTTTTATGGACAACGTGGATGTGTTTAAGGATGCAACAACTAATGAAGAAGAAAATGATAAGACTTTTTTGGAAGAATTTGAAAAGTGCAAGGGTTACCCCATGCCCAAAGGTGTTTTTACACTTAAGAATTTTTTCGACTTACAAAACCAGTTATGGGGACCACCAAACACAACGACTCAGTTCCCCATTGTTGCGCGAAAAAATCAACCTTAGAACAGATGTTGATCCCAATTTTATCAATCTCGGTACTTGTTTTTCTCCTGGAAAAATACAAGCCTTCTTTATGTTGTTCAAGAAGTATTGAGATGTCTTTGCTTGAACATATGAAGATATGAAAACATATGACACCCATATTACCTAGCAAGTGATACTTATAAAGGATGGTGTCAAACCTTTCCAACAAAAGTTGAGGAAAGTGTATCACACACTAGAACCTCTCATTCAAAACGAACTAAAGAAGTTTTTGGACGCATGAATCATTTTCAGAGTTAGGCACTCTTCTTAGGTTTCCAACCTGGTACCTGTAAGTAAGAAGTCCAACGAGATTCAACTATGTGTTGATTTTCAAAGCCTTAACCGAGCTTCTAATAAAGATAACTATGTTGTCCCCTCTATGGAGAAAATCTTGCAAACAATATCTAGATTTGAAATGTTTTATTTTCTCGATGGATTCTCTGGTTACAATCAAGTATTTCTTGTTGAACTAGATAGGTTGAAGACAACTTTTAGAATGAAGTGGGGGACATTTACTTTTAGGTGCATGCCCTTTGGCTTTATAAATGCGAGAACTATTTTCCAAATGGAAATGGATACTTATTTTAGAGTGTTGGTTGGCCAAAGCATGGTACTTTATCTTGATTATGTAATGGTGTTTCAAAGAAAATATGAAACCATCTACATCACTTGAAGCAAATATTTGAGCATTGTCAGAAATATAAAATATCACTAAACCCTAAGAAAAGCATCTTTGTGGTTTCCAAGGGTAATCTCTCAGGGAACATAATAGCCAAAAGTGGTATCATGGTGGACCCAAAGTGCATAAAGGCTATCATGCAAATCCCCATCCCAACATCAAGAAGGCCATGCAGCCATTTTTGGGTAAGACCAATTTTATCCACAAGTTCATTTCTGATTATGCCTAAACAGTAAATCCATTGAATAATATGATAAAGAAGGATGTGGTATTCAAATGGAACCAGGATGAGAAGGAGGCTTTCACAAGTATCAAGAAAGTTATCATCGAAGCCCCCACTATTTATAGCCCTAACTTCAATAAAGATTTTATGTTTTACATGTTTTCTTTAGATTCATCATTGGTTGTCATATTGATGTAGAAGCATGATCAGGGTAACAAGTGTCCTATGTCTTTTATGAGTACCGACGTGCAAGGACCAGAGCTCAATTATCCTGGTATGGATAAACAAGAGTATGTTTTCTATAAGGTTTTAAAGCATTTGAGACCTTACATATTAAAAAATCATGTTGTAGTATTTTTACCTCATCTAGTAGTAAGATGATTGTTTTTGCAATAAGATTTGGGTGCACGTAGGGCCAATTGGATGACATGCTTGCAAGATTATGACCTTGAATTCAAACTGACCCACACAGTCAAAGGCTATGGTTTATGTAAGTTGGTTGCTAAATATTTTTATCAACCTGAAGGGGAATTGTTGGGGTGGGAGTAGGAGATCAAAATGTATCAAAATGATTTGGTGCTCACAATTAGTTCGTCATCATTCGGGTATATCGATCTGAAGCAATATTTAGAACAAGGTACATTACCTACTACCTTGTACATGAAATAGAAAATGGCCATTGATCCAGGTCGATATTGGTGGCCACCCACCTATTCCACCTAGACCTCCAATCAGTTTCATTTGTTTCCTTGTTTATTTCAGCATTTAATATTTTTAGCAATTTTTCGGGTCCTGAACTTCCAAAATAGTTTTGACCCCCTAAACGGTTTTTTTTTGAGGTCTGCAACAAGACCATCACCATAGGAAAGGGCCTACTGCAAATCCTATAGTACTAAGAGAGACCTTTCCAAAAAGGTATCATACATGCCAAACAGAGATAATATGACCAAGTTACGACCTCAGGAAGTTGGCTACCCAACTAACCCCAACCGAGACCACAAACTCTTGGCGTTCCATAACCTAGGTTAGGGTTTTGGTTGTTTATGGTTTTCCCTTGTTGTTCAATAATAAATAGGCCCTTGAGCCTCATTGTAACACATTTTAGAGGCATGTAGCTGCCTGAGCTAGTTTATTTCCATTATGTTTGTAAGCATATTTTAGTATTCTGATGTTAATGAAATGAAGTCTTATTTTTTCTACGTCTCTGTATTTATGGTTGCATCTATAATTTTTTTGTGTTCCTGTTTACGTTTGGATCAGTAGTATCATATAAGTATTCTCTTTCTTTGCTTTTCTTTGCATGTCCCCAATGAGGTCATGGTATAAGGAGTTAGGGCTCGATCTAGTTGAACCTTTGCAAGACCAGCCTCGCAAACCCTAACGACCTCCTATGGAAAAAGAAAATAAATACGGGGGGTAGGAGATCCTATCAAAATATTTCTTGAGGAAACCCTTGAGCAACAAAGGAACACATTGATGGATAATTTTTCCCAGATCCTTCGACGGCTGCCCACACGTGACGCATCTTCATCCAACATCCACTCTGGAGGCGCCACTCCTTTTAAGGTACAAGTTAACTTTGACATTCCGATATTTGAGGGCCAAATAGATTTAGATGTAGTAGATAAATGGTTGAATCTGTTGGAAGGATATTTTTCAGTTCATGACTTTTCCAATTAGAAAAAGATTACTTTTTCAATTCTCAAAGCCGCCCCAAACATCAAGGATTGGTGGGAAACCTAATGTTAACAAAAGGAAGAGAGAGAATCCTCTCTATTTTCAGCCACACCCACTTTGAATTCTTTCCGAGATTCCATAAAGGAAAAATATTACCCTTTCAAGAGATATGAATATAAATACATAAAGTGGACCATGCTACAGTAGGGAAGGGACCAAGATGTGTCGGAGTTCAAAAATGTTTTACATACCCTTTGCAAAAAATTGGGTATCAAGGATTCTGAGTGGCATTTGGTACTTAAGTATCGTGGCTGCCTGCACAAGTACATCCAATATGAGATGGAGTTCCTGGATATCTCCTCACTTGGTACAACATATCGATGCGCTGTCAATATTGAGCATAACTTTAAACAGAAGAAGCGAGACTTTGGATCTATGAATCTGAAGCAAGGGAAAGGCACCCCCAAACCATAGAGAAAAGGCCAAATCCAAGGTAGGGCGGCCTAGGAAAACCTTCTGAAGCCACAAGCAAATAAAAACAACCTGAAGACAAAGAAGGAAATGGTGTAATTTCTATTGGCTTGTTGGGGCCTAATCCAGGTTCAGAAGTGTTTTATCCAAACAAATCCTGAAACTATCGGCCCTTTCAACAACAGTCTGCAGGGCACAGACTGAGGTCTCACCCGAGGTAGTATAGGAGGGTACTAGAACCAGGTTTCTATACCCTAGGGATGTCTTGATGAGGTTTGGAAGGTTCGCGAACCTACCCTACACGCTGTGCTACTTCCGCGCAGCCATCTGTTCAGTGCAGCTACCTTCACGTGGCTAGGATGAAGAGCACGAACGTTCTTTACCCTTTATGTGCTTAGTATTATTATAGATCTTGAATTAAATTAAGTAGGCCCAATATTTTCAGTTACCAATTAACATAAACAGACATGCGCGCAATTATAAACCATAAACAGATGCATAAACCAGAATATAGAAACAAATACGCAATATTCGAAAACCAACTTATCTTTATTAATGCCTTTTCTCATTACAATCCACTGCCTACCTTGCGCACACAGCTGCAGGGGTCCACGCACACAGCTGCGGACTCTACCAGGCCTCCGTGCACTCAGCTACGGAGCCTCCATCTCCTACTACAACCCAAAACTTGAAATTACAGACTCAGATCAAATACCGCATTCAAAAAAACCATATCACTTCTGTTCAGATCTAAAGACTGCCTTCTACACCTAGAGCCTTACTCTATTTATACATTCCCATGGTCTGCGGACCATGGACAGGCCGACTTTCTTTCTATTATTTTATCTTATTTTCGGGTGGACTAACCTTTTGACTTGACTCATTACAACTTGTGCTCCACGCACTTCGCGGAGCCTTTATAATACCAATATCCCCAAAATTGTTGGCTTTAAGCCCCAAAACTGCTATGCGGGGGATTCACTACCCAATCAACCCCCAACACAAAAATCGTGACTCATCCCGAGCCACTTGGCAGGTGTGGTGAGCTTTGCTCGGAGTCCATCCAACAACCTTTGCGCTTCGCGGACGTTTGCCACCCACTCCTCCGATGTCTATTATATCAAGTGTGTGCAATGCTCTGATGCATCATTGTCAGAGGTGCCCTCTTACCTTTTCACATATGTGTCCTGCATTTGGGCCAGCATCCTTTCGCTCATGGCGGTGACCGTGAACACTTCCTCGAGCCAAGACTGTATGCATGCTTTAAGCCTTGCATCTTTCTAGCATGGACATCCACCCGTTCTTCAGATCTTGGACCTCTCTTATCTTGGCCAATCGTTGGGTGAGGGTGACCGTCTGTGCGGTGCCCCAAACATAGTCATAAGCCTACTGCAATTCCCACGCTTCTGTCTCTAACTGTTGTAGCATTGGGTCCTCTTAGAGTGAGGTGAGCCTTAAGAGGGACTGGTCCAACAAGCTATTGCAGTCTCGTACAACATGCTCCATCTCCCTCAACCCCGATTGAATGGCTTGGTGGTGCTTCTCTTTGACTCCCGGGGGTGTAGAGGACTGCGCCTGCAGTCGCAGCCCCGTGATCTGCAAGGTCAACTCCAACTGAACCTTCGCAGCCTCCTCCTGGGTCCTGTTAGCGCTTGAGATTTCACCTCAGGCTGAAAAGGCATATCTCAAAGCTACATCAAACCATTCAGCCTCGTAGCTAGCCCTACGGGGCAGGAGAAGGCTCTCTCCGGTCAATCTCGGTAGATCTTCAATGGGATGAGATGACCAACAAGGTAACACTGATATTAGGCTAGTAAACTGATTAAAAGGTTGATTTGGGGGTTTTTAATTAAATGACGGGGTTTTTCTGGGCTGCATGGGCAAGATCACAGCTTGAACAGAGAATTTAATGAACAACACGGATTATCGACTGAGGCAAGGTAGGCAAGAAATTTAGCATCAAATCTAGATTTAAATGGGATGGCAAGACTGGTGAGGAGCTAAGGAGGGCAAACAATAACTTTGAATCCTCCTTAAACAGTAGAAAACATTAAATTGAACAAACTTAAAAGCGGAGCATGGCAGGCATGAATTCTCACTGTAACACTTCATTTGTTCAATTAGATATGATCATGTAGTGAAATGGAACATAACAGATTACATATGAAACACAAGAAACACCAATGCTAAATTAACATACCACATGAATCTCAGAAGTCAGAGCTGTGAAATTTTCATTAAAAATCCCTCTGTCAAAGACTGTACATGGAAAGCTCAGTTCTCCTCCAGCACTCAGCACTCAGAAAAACTTTTTCTTCTCTTTTCTCCGTATCATTTACAAATAAATTTTTTAATATAATAAATACATGCTGCTAAGGAAAAACAAATCGACCCAAAATCAGCGATTTGTTTTATCATTATTAATATATAAAACTAAAAAAAACGATCGGCGCTGCTGAGATGGAATAACGCATCCTTTCACAAGTAGCGTTCACAGGTGTCAATCTGAAGATATAGGCAATCTAATCGTGTATGCCATTTTGCAACTGCTCCCCAAATCTTGCCATCTTGCAATGCGTTGGCCATTTTACCGAAATTAGGAAAAGATTTTGCTAATCTGGAGTAAATCCACCGCATATATTGAATTGAATGCCGGACAATTCAATTGCCAGAACACAGAATCTTCCTTATCCAATCATGATGGGCATATCTGTTGAGCATGGTGCAATACCGATGAAACTAACACATGAATCTACGCTTTCAGGCATCTGCGGCTTTTGTTGAATGAGAAACGGCAAAGACTGCTCTTTCCAGATGTCCCCAGCCCCTTTTATCTCTGTCACTTGAATGTTCTTGTTCTTCCTGGAAAAAAAGCTTGACACCCTTGAACGCAATCCCTCTGTTGTCTCAGTTGCAGGTTCTTCTACATTCATACTTCCATATTCACAATTATTCTCGATGCTAATGGGCTCATGTTGGTTGTCATGATCTTCATTTGTCCTTCGAATGCCATGCGTAGATTGCACAAAAGTAATTGAATCCCTCATCAATTGCACTCCTGATTAGTATAAGCAGCTAGGAAAACATAAACCTGCTCCTCTATTTCAATCGATACATCCCCTGTCTTTGAAAGAAGACCAGACAGAAAATCCTCTTTCATTAACCGAATTAAATCATCAACCATATTGGAAACATAACAGTAGTTTCAATTTTGTGTTCTTAGGGCTTGGACTGTCGTTGGTTCACGACTGAGGGTCTGTGCATTAAAATTGCTGACAACAGGACTATTATCAAAGTTCATCTGTGACCCATATGTATTAAAAACTCGGTAATATGTATCATTAATCCATGCTGGCTATGATAGTCAAACGTTAGAATCTCTCCAACACGGCTCCCTTTATCATAACAACTACTTACACTAATGGGTTGACATTGTTCCACCATTCTTCCGTTTGAGGATGTTCAAGAAGATCGCCATGAACTAGTAAAGAAATTATCAACTGCAATTACCTCATTTTTAACAGTTTCCATCAATTGGTCTACTAAATGAGATCCAATGAAGCCAACACCTCCTGTCATCAATATTCACAGGTTTGCCTGAGAGAAATGAAAGTAACATAATAAAGAGTGTTTGAAGGAGGCATCGTTATTGTCTGAGAGGCGACACCTCCACCCCCATTAGAAAAAGACGTAGCCATTGTTTTAACGCTTCTTTACCTTAACTTGAGTGTGTGAGGGTTCATGTACAAATATCAATGGCGCTTTGGTGCGATGACATGAATGTCGAATTGAGCATCGTTAATTAACAGTTAGATGATCATATTCGAAACCCTGAGGTTTGGCACTGGCGGTCTTGTACAGATTGAGAAGCGAAACCCATAGTTTGTTTTGCCATCTGGCATTGATACATGTTACGTGGACTTTGATTGTGGTCAGACCAAGGGGTTAGACCAGCAACAACACTTAGTATTGCAGTCGGATGTATTTCTTCGTGGGTTGCAGGAACAGTGCAAATATCTTCAACAGGTCCGCAACTCTAATATATTAATGGAACCATTAGATCAGATAAGTCTGTGTAGTGGCGTGTGGTGAATGAATGATGCGATCTAAGGCTGCCAAAGTTTCCAGAACCAACATCCATGATGAGACCAAAACATTATCCAACCGATGCGCTATGTTAAAAAGAGTCCTGAGCGCCTGCACATTTCTTGGGTGTAAGAACAACAGAATCTTTTTGATCAGCAACATGTTCAGTACGCTTTGAGCCAGGAGGTGGTAAGGGACCAACAGTGCTCCTCCTATCTGAATCATTTTGAGTACTTAATGTGAACTTGCAAAGAGAAGCCAGAAATGCATTCAGAGGTTCCACTGCACGAAGAACTCCACAAGCCTGTGTGAATGCTTGGTAACCTTTCAGTATTTCCAATACAATAGCCTCACCCTGTGACCTGGATAATACCAATGACAGAGCATGTAGAATAGTTCTCCACACTGAATTGACCATAGCAATGCAAAGAGATGCAAGCTCTCCACCAAATCTAGCTGATGATAGATTATTCTCACATCTAGGAGAGTCCAACTCACCATGTTCAACAGCTTCATCTGTCAATGTAGCTATAGTAAAAACAACTCCTAGTAATCCTTCAATTACTAATGTAATTGCATGAGCCTCACTTGCAACCACCACAGCGGCATTCCTTCTCCCTCCATTTCCACCATCAATACATTTTATTTCCATATATATGCCTGTCACTGCTGCTTAAATGGGTCAATAAGTTCTATATTATAAGATAATTCATTTATGACAATTTCCAAAACAGGTGTTCGGGATCTCCAATGAGACTTCTCCAAATAGCTTTTTGCCTCTGATTGCTGATGATGTTTTGAATTGTGCTTGTGCTTTTGCAGAGATAGGAGCTTGAAGTACATAATCTAAAACAACACATTAATGATTTCTTCTTCAAAACAGGGTTTTGAAGAAGAATCAATCTCTGACATGAGACGGAGTCTAACAGGTCCTACGGAGTCTAACAGGTCCTACGGACTCCAGCTGCCAGTTGATGAATCTTTTCTGCAGTGGGGAATGCGGCTAGTATGGCCAACTCTGCAATGCTGCTACAAGCCTCCTTTGCTGCCTATTCTAATCCTTGGTTTTGGGTGGCCATGCTATCGCACTGTAGGCTGAGCTGTTCTAGATTTACCTTTTGATCACTCAAGGCTTAGAAAGTGCGACCTTCCCTAGCACAAAGCTCAATAGCTACCCCATCCTGCAGCTGGTATAGGGTTTCTCTGGAAATGGCTACCAAATTCAACCCCCAACTCCTCATGTCACCTTTGGCTTCTACTAAGACGACGCCTGCTGGTAACACCAAAGTGTTCGTTGTGTGTGCACGCAGCATCTGTTCAGCTTCGGTTATACCTTCCGCAAGGTGCGATGTCATCATTCATCGGGGTCACACCTATAATGCCTACAACTACGGTCTGAGCACCCCCAACAAAGTTTTCTGCTCCATCATCAACTCTGCCAGAGAATCCTTGTCAATAAGGGTTCCTTCCATGGTCTTTATTGTCTTTGTCCTTTTGCGTGTGGGTGGCTGCTCCTGGATGCAAAAATTCTTGAGTTGGGTCACATTCGTTGTAAGGTCTGTGCACTGTTGTGTCTCCACCTCCCCCTGTATGTCCTGCTCCGTGGACATTTCCTAGCCTTCCACAGCTTCCTTAGTGGGCGCAGTTGTGGTTTGTGTCATTTTCTCTAGTGTTGCTGCCTCAGCCGCCTGCTGCTGCATGGCCGCTTCTGGTTCATGACGCTTTCTTTCTGCCAACTTCGCGATGCGCAGCTTAGTATCCTTCTTCCTCTGTTGTGCCGCAATTTTTTCCAGTTCCTCCAAGTCCAGGGCGTGCCACTCCAAAGACCATGACACCATTACATTGAAGATTGCGTCATCTGTGGCAATGAATGACAGCTTTTCCCATGCTCGGGCTAGATCCTTGCACTCTCAGATATACAAGTTATGCATATCTACCTTGAATTTTGCCACACTCTGTAAAGTTTTATATACCGTCAGGGACAAGCGTGGCCTACGGTTGATCCACGTTCGTAAACTCACCTCTACAAATGTCCAAAATACCTTCATCTCTCAGATTGTCGCTGCGTCTTTTTCTGCCCATAGCAAGGTGTACCTCACCCCCCCAACCTATCTGCACAGTAGCACATCCCCTTAAGCGCGATCGCGAACCTTGTGAGAAATAGGCCCTACGCAAAAACTCCTTTCTATGCAGATTTTTTGTAGCCTTGTTTATAGTCCCGCACCTTCTTTCAACTGCCTGGAGCACTGAGACTATGCCTTCTACAAAAATCAGGTGGTCGCACCCCTAGTGCGAGACTGCACTTTTCCTGCTATCCTAGGCTACGAGCACCTGTCACATGCCTTTGCGTCCTCCTTCCTCTGTATATGGTACCTTCCCTTGTTTAGTAAGGTGTAGTTGTAGCCATGATAGCAGGGTCACAACTTTTTCTAATGTAGTAGTAGGGTTGGCTGGACTCAGTCTCATCATACTTAGTTTCTCGCAGCCCGCTTGTGCAACTTCAGTTTCTAGTTTGTAGATTTCTTCATCCAATGTCATACTTCTCTTCCTCAGCCATGCCCACTCATCATCGATTTCACGAAGTTTCATGTTTCCTCACCAAAGGTCTTGTTGCAACTGCCTAATTCCTTTACCCAGGTCCTCTCGTCCTGTCCCTACTGCAGGAGCCGTGGTCCGCGGATTCTTCTCTATCCTTCTAGCCTCTTCTCTTTTTTGTCCTATAGGCCCATCGAACCACTGGCACACGCAGGTCCAAATCCATTCATCCCACTTGGTAATATCTCTTCATGAGCCCGCATAGCCTAGTTAATGCTTTGTCGTGGGGAATTTGCAGTGTGAATCGTTCTTGCTGCTACCGCGTCGGGTCCTGATTTTTTATCCTTAGCCTAGGTTGTGCCTACCCAACATGCAACAACACCCATCGACACATGTGGGTGTGCAAACTGCTTTGTCCTAGCTGCCTCGCCCGCATTTGATGCTAGGGACTTCCAAAGTGCAAGTGCGTCCTTCTTCTGCATTCGCACCAACTCCCAATATTCTTCTGGCGTGTTTTCCACCATTGTTCGGGTGTTATGCGCAACGCCCATTCCATCGCATCATACCACCGCTATTTTGGTACCGACCTTCCGACTTTGTCTAAGAATTCATCCACACTTGTGTCCTGTTGAGCATTAGAAAAAGTATGTAATTGCCACTTATTTCTTTATCTTTTCCTTTAATTCATAACTTCTTTACATTCTAATATGGGTATATGATAAAGGATTATGATAAAGTTAAGGGTATTTGTGATTAACGTAAAATCACTAATTATTCAATGCCTTTTTCTATGTAGAAAATGAAGAAAATGGAAGATCGCCATTTCAAAAGAAAAGACAAGGCAAAACCAATTGTTGTCCCTTTCACAGGAAACTGCATCCAGACAAGGCAATCGAGATCGGAGTGCATGGGCCAAGAAAAGGAAGAAGA
This sequence comes from Pinus tabuliformis, assembly GCA_031772625.1. Classification (NCBI taxonomy): domain Eukaryota; kingdom Viridiplantae; phylum Streptophyta; class Pinopsida; order Pinales; family Pinaceae; genus Pinus; species Pinus tabuliformis. The sequence goes on from CM062813.1 coordinate 881,781,836, forward strand.
AATGCAATATCAGCGCAAGAGGACGAAGAGATAACTGAATATTAAAGGTCTGGTGAATCCCTCAGGATCCTTTGATCCTGAGGAATCACTACCTTAAGGATATCTATATTTCTGGTATTTCCACCTGGCCACTATAAAAAGGGACAACGTTGCTAGCCCAAGGGGTGGATTATTGTTGATTTGTAGAATTCGCTATTGCAACCTAAACTTTGATCATCGACTCTCTTTAAAGAGTGATTACTGTAACTCTTTTTTCATGATTAATACATAAACTTTGTTGTTGTTCCGTCTTTGATCCTGGAGTAACCGCAACAGTACGTCCCTAGTGGCTAAGGGCCTGGCCCTAGTGGATCACTTGCTTTCTGTATCATTATTTTCCAATTACAAGTCATGTGTGGTTTGATTTCTTTTACTTTCTTTATTCAGTAATCTGTTGTTCCCTGACATTTCATTTACTTGCTCTATTATATTGAATTCGTATTTGAATAGTGAGATTATCATTAACTGAAAATGTTATGTTCTTCATTCTGAACCAATATCACATTGTATAATTCGGATGTTGCTGTTCATTTACAGATTGAAATTGTTGTTCATTTACAGATCGACATTACTTTTCATTTATAGAGTAACATTGCTATTCATTTACAGATTGGTATTTTTGTTCATTTAGCGACGGTTCACCTATAATCGTGATTGTTGTTCCCCGGATTACTATTCCATTACAACCGCAATTGTTGTTCCCTTCTAACTATGGTTAATACTTATTATGCTAAACTCAAATTACTGATTCCATCATTCTAGATCCATTGCATGTTTACATTTAAGTTTTTTGTTCAATATTTCGTAGACTTACTTAGGTTTGTTGTTCCATTCTTGGATTGTTGTTCAATTCATTTACTAGTTAAATATTATTGTTCAATTCCTTTCAGTTAGGATTGTTGCTTAAGCTTCGTTGTTCGATCTTTTTAACAGATTAGTTGTTGTTCCTTTTTCTAATTGAATTTTCATTTTAAGTATTTTCTTTCGTGTGAACACAACGTTCTGCAACTGTAGCGAACATTGACTATTGTTGTCTAGTTCCCAGATTGGAGATCTTCTCTTTGATTCCTTTTCATTTGCATCAGTTTACAAAGGAAAGAGTTATCATTACTACATCCTTAACTGATGATTGTTGTAGTTTCTTAACTGAATGATCTAGTTACAAAGAATTTAAGTTTCTTGCCATTACATTTAGAGTTTGTTTTCAACATTTGTTTACTTTTGTAAAAGCACTATACTACTAGCTTTACTCTTGAACAAGTGACCGCCTCAGACTGAGTACACTCCTGAGATAACAAATCGTACCTGGATTGATAATTAATGTTGGGTAAATAGAGGTTAAAAATACCCTTTTTACTTCTTGACGTTTTAGCGCCATTGCCAAGGAAGAGTGTAGCCATTTGTTTCTTTTGAGAGTAGTGCAAGTACCTGCTAGGAGAGAATTGGGTTTTAAAAACGGAAGATAAGAACCTGCATACAGAGCATGTAACAGCCTTGCTGCCCTGCCCACTTTCCTGTAGATTTGTTATTATTTTGGGTTGAAATAAACATTTGATTTGTGTGCATGACTAAGCAGAGAAAGCCTGAAAAGAATCTTAAACCATTACCCAAGCCTGATAAAGCTAAGGGGTCGGTGACCCTTGGCCGATCAACTTTTATAGACAAAATCCTTAAAAAAGCAGAATCTCAGCCTTCAGTGGGACCTAGAAAAGCTGCTTCTAGACAACCTACTAGTTCCCTTCAGGCCACAAGATCATCATCTATAGCCTTTGCTAAGGTGGACAACCAAATAGAGGAGCACAATTTTCAAGAAATTGAGAATTCTAGCCCAAAATCATTACAAGAAGGGAACCTTAGTAATCTCTGCGAGGGAAGAGGAGAAACAAGGGAAACTGAAGAACCAATATCTCCTCTTGGAATAGTTCAGCCATTAAGCAACTCAGATAAGGGAAGTGTTGTAAAAGTCATCTAGAACGAAGCTAAATAACCTGAAGAGCTAAAATCCCCCCATACATTATTTCAGCAAGGAAATTTCATCATCCTAGACAAAGGAAGTGTTGTTAAGGCCATTCTTGTTAAGGCCATTCCTACTCCTTCTAGCCAGCCTAGGAATACCCTCCTAGAAATCCCAGAAGGTTATTGGCACATATTTGACCAAATGGCCCAAAACCATCAAACCCCCCAAACCTCCACACTGCAATATCCCATTATAGATATTGTAGTTAATGCACCTATGAAGGCCATTCCTCTCCAACATATCCCTACATTTCATGGCTTAACATCGGAAGATACAGATGCATTTTTGTTTGAATTCAATGTGTTGTGCAGGGGGTATGACTATACCACCGATCCCCAAAAGCTAAAATTATTCCCCTCTACATTAAAAGGGGCTGCTTTACGATGGTTTATGGGGTTAGGTGGAGGTGTTATAAATGACTGGGATCAGATGAAAGGTGCTTTCCTAAAAAAATATCAAGACTATTGTAGCTCTAGAGAGTTAAAAGGTGAAATATTTCAGATGGTAGCTAGACCTAATGAGACATTAGAAGAATATGTTGAACGTTTTCAGTATAATATTCAAAGATCTCCTTATGCATCATTACACTTACCGGAAAATGTATTAAAAACAACATTAATTAAAGGCATGAAGGAACAATGGATTGGAACACTAAATACTATGGGAAAAGGAGACATCTATCAAGAAGATTTTGGTAACATCATTGATTTATGTATAAGGAGTTTGGGAGGCAGCACAAGGCTAAAACCAGCGGAACATGACAGGTTCACAAGGGACAACAAGATCTATGGAGAAGGAGCGACCCGTGTAGAAATCCGAAATTTATTGGAGAATTTCAAAATTGATATATTGGGGACTCTGACAACGCAGCTCAATATTATGCAAGAGAAATAGAAACAAGCAGAAGAAGAAAAAAATCTGGCAATATTCTGCCCCCGCTACAGAAAGAAACACAACCACAAAGAGTGCCCACTAGATGAAGTTCAAGTCTGTGTTATTTGTACAAAAGACCACTCTATGGAGAATTGCCCCTCACTTCCTGGTCTAAAATCAGTATACGAAGAAGCAGAAGAAGAATCAGAACCGATATACCTACTTAATCAACACCGTCAATGGAAAATGCAACAATCAGGTATGTCTCCCGATCCATTCCTCTTTCCAGCCTCCGCAATATTATGCTCAGCAATATAATACAATGTCGCAAAATCAACCTCCCTTCTCAAACTGGTCACAACAACCATTTCTTTCATCATCTCCATGGCCGAATCTAATTGGCCTAATTTTCCCTATGCTCCACCATATTGGCAAAACAATGGATATCCAACACAATGGTCCCCTCCCACTTCAGAGAGTCAAGCCTGGCAGAAAAACTGGAAAAGACCGATGAATCAGCCAGCAAGAACCATTCCACTCCCTCAACCCACACTACCAGCACTACAACAAAACCCCCAGTCCAACTTAAGACTGCAACTCCCAGCCCAACCCAACTCGAACCTAAATAACAGACCGGTTCAATCCCTTCAAATAATCGAAACACTAGAATTAGAAACTGATCTAAAGGAGTGTAACGAACTTCAATTAAGGTCTGGGCATATTATAGAAACTGAGGGAGATAAAAATGTTCAAGTTGAAATCAGTTACCGCGGGACAACCATTACAAGAAGAAGATGTGATCAAACAAAAGACTCATGACCAAGAAACCACATCTTCTCCCCCATTCCCAGAATGATTAATCATACTGCACCCTATAGAACATCCTGACTTTGATATTCTGGGAAAACTAAAGAATTTGTACATAAAAATCCCACTCCTCCAAGTTATCCAAGATATCCTAATATATGCAAAGACCATCAAAGAGCTATGTATAAAAAAACCAAGGAGGAGAATAACAAATAACCCAACAGTCCAAGTAGTTTGCACTCTATCTGATCTGTTATCGGGAAGAGAAGCACCTGTCAAATATGAAGACCCAGGAAATCAAATAGTGACAGTGCAAATCAATGGACAAACCTTTTCAAATGCCTTAGTTTATTTAGGGGCTGCAATTAATATTTTAACAACCACCACTTGGCAAAAACTGGGCATTACATCAATAGAGCCAACCTCCACTAGACACCCGTTAATTTTGAGCAGACCTTGGCTTGCAACTGTTGATGCTTACATTGAATGTCGACAAGTCAATATGACCATAACTAGAGGGAGTAATATCAAAAATCGAGCCCTATACCCTCTAGCTCAGCCAAGTGTAACAATAATAAAAACTAACAAACATCTTGTATCATACCTCACAGAAAACATTAGATCCCCATTGACCATAGAAGATTCCCTCAATTTTAAAGATCAAACAGAGGATGATGTTCTTAACAACTTCATTAACCAAGATGAATCTAGATACCGTGTACAATGTCACATGATAGAGGCATCATTTGAAAATGAACTAGAAGAAGATCCTCTCAAAGACACTCATGATCAAACAATACCCACTACCTCTATTTCAAATAGCAAAACAATAGAGATTGAGCCAGGAAAAAACTTGAACATCAATAATAACCTGACTCTTGAACAAGAAGAAAAGTTGGTCCAACTACTGACAAAATATAAGGAAGCTTTTGCATGGGATTATCCAGACATGAATGGAATCAATCCCCAGCTATGTATGCACCACATTTATACAAAAAAGGATGCGAGACCCATTCGCCAACCCCAATGGAGGCTCAACCCTCACTTGAAAGACATTGTGAAAGATGAATTACAAAAACTTTTGGATGTAAACTTTATTTATCCGATCTCTGATAGCAAGTGGGTCTCTCCACTAGTATTGGTGCCAAAGAAGAATGGAAAGTGGAGGATTTGTGTAGATTATAGAGAATTAAACAAAGAAACTCAGAAATACCACTTTCCCCTTCCATTCAATGATTAGATATTAGATACATTAGCAAGAAAGAAATTATTTTCTTTCTTGGATGGCTTCAGTGGATACAATCAGATTCAAATTGCCCCTGAAGACCAAGACAAAACTACTTTAACCTGTCCTTGGGGAACGTTTGCCTACAGAGTCCTACCCTTTTGCCTATGCAATGCCCTTGCCAAATTTCAAAGGGCCCTCCTCAGCATATTTTTAGATTTAATAAATGAAGGGCTCGAAGTATACATGGATGATTTCACACCATAAGGAGATGACTTCGACCCAGCACTAGACACATTGGAAAAGGTACTGCAATAATGTATCGCCACCAAGCTCTGCTTGAGCCATGAAAAGTGCTATATGATGATGACTAAAGGACTCATCCTAGGTCATTATATCTCAACGGCTGGAATATAGGTAGATCCAACCAAAATTCAAATAATTTTGCTAATACCTACTCCTACCACACAGACAGAGGTACACAGTTTTCTTGGATTTTATGGTTATTATAGGATATTTATAGAACATTTTTCTCAAATAATTGCACCTCTATATGCACTAACAGGGAATGTCGATTTTGTATGGACAGATAAATGTGACTATGCTTTTGAGGATCTGAAAAAGCTTGTGTCAACAGCCCCAGTGCTCAGAGGCCCAAACTGGGACCTGCCATTTCAAATTTCATCAAATGCTTCGGACACAGCTATTGGAGCAGTCCTTGGGCAGGAAGAAGACAAAAAACCATATGCAATCTATTATATTAGCAAGAATTTGTCTCCTGCTGAGCTAAATTATACTGTTACTGAAAAGGAATTTTAGTTGTAATACATGTTGTAAATAAATTTAGGCACTATATCACTAGATATCCTATTGTTTTGTATACAGATCACTCTACCATAAAATATTTAACAAATAAACCAATCACAAATGATAGAGTAACAAGATGGTTGATTTTATTGCAGAAATTTGACATCACAATAAAATATTGACCGAGGAAAGAGAATCCTATAGCCGATTTCCTCTCACGAATGCCAAAACCAGTGGATGCAGCGGTAGTCCAAGATCAATTTCCAGATGAACATTTATTTGTTGTTACTATTAAGACACCCTGGTATGCTGATGTTGCAAATTATTTAGCAGTAGGCAAATCACCAAAGCATCTCACCCCGAATGAATGAAAACAAATTGTGCAACGTAGTACCCGATTTTCTTGGATTGAGGGCTACCTATTTCATACAGGGGCAGATATGCACATCAGAAGATGCATTCGTGAAGATGAAATATTTGACATTCTGAAAGCCTGTCATGACGGTCCATGTGGCAGACATTTCGTAGATTGAAGAACTAGTCACAAAGTTCTACAAACAGGTAATACTAGCCCACAATCTTCAAAGATGCGAAGAAATTTGTTCAAGCCTGTGACAGTTGCCAAAGAGCAGGATGCCCTGGAAAATCTGACAAAATGCCTTTAAACACATAGCTAGTAATCGAACCATTTTAGCGTTGGGCGCTCAATTTTATTGGTCCGGTCAACCCATTATCAAATCAAAAAAAATATATTTTGGTAGCAACAGAGTATGTTACCAAATAGGTTGAAGCAGAGGCACTTCCAAGAGCTATAGAGGACTCGGTGATTCATTTCCTGTTCCAAATGTTTGTGCGATATGGCCTCCCAAGAGACATAATCACGGACAGAGGACCACAATTAGCAGGTAATAAAATCGCTACAACATTAAAAAACTATCACATTCAGCACAAAATTACCACTCCGTATCACCCACAAGAAAATGGCCAAATAGAAAGCACGAACAAAATGATAGAGGCAATATTAACGAAAACCATTGCGTCACACAGACGTGATTGGGCTACAAGATTGCCGGAAGCCTTGTGGGCATACCGAACAACATGGAGAAACACCATCAATTATTCACCATATCAACTAGTATTTGGAAAGGAACCCATCTTTCCAATAGAGTTCGAAATACAAACGTTGATAACAGCACAGGAGGTTGGTCTGGATTTAAATGAGGCCCAAACTAATAGATTACAACAAATTATTGAGCTAGATGAAATTAGGCTCTCAGCTCTTCAACACACTGCATTAATCCAACAGCAGAAAGAAAAATGGCATGACGCCCTGAACAAAATGAAAATCTTCCACGAAGGAGATTGGGCACTCCTATACGATTCTGGGTTTCAGGATTTTCCGGGAAAACTTAAGACTCACTGGCTTGGACCGTATGAAATCCAGAAAGTGCATGATAATGACACCATTACTTTAACTACTATTAAAGGATCTAGACATATCTTTAAATCAAATGACCACCGAGTGCGACTGTACCATAAACCGCTTATTCGGGAATCCTTCTACTAGCAACTCTGGGAAGATTCTGACATGTAGATTCTGGCTTAGGAAAAGAATTATTCCTCGCCTTTGGTTCACTAAGTAATTTTATTGCTTTTAAATTTTTTACATAACTTTTTCTGTTCTGTTTATGTAAATTACTTTCTGTATAGATTTTTTCATTTCTGTAATTTTTTTACATTTTGTTGTTTCTTTCTGAAGGAATAGCATTTTCTTCGTTTTGCTATTCCTTTCCAAAGGAACAACACTTTTTCATTTTGCTATTCCTTTTCGAAGGAACAACATTTTTGCCCTTTTTTTGTTCCTTTCCGAAGGAACAACACTTTTGCATTTTGTTGTTCCTTTCCGAAGGAAAAGCATTTTCGTCGTTTTGATGTTCCTTTCTGAAGGAACAACACTTTTGCATTTTGCTATTCCTTTCTGAAGAAACAACATTTCCACCTTTTTGCTCTTCCTTTCTGAAGGAACAACATTTTCACCTTTTTTCTATTCCTTTCCAAAGGAATAGCACTTCAACATTTTTTTGTTCCTTTTCGAAGGAACAACACCTTCGTTTTTCGTTGTTCCTTTCCGAAGGAACAACACTTTTGTTTTTCGTTGTTCCTTTCCGAAGGAACAACACCTTTTTTTTGTTGTTCCTTTCCCAAGGAACATCACTTTCATTTTATGTTGTCCCTATCCGAAGGAACATCACTTTCATTTTTTGCTGCTCCTTTCCGAAGGAACAACACTTCCACATTTTTGGCGTTCCTTTCTGAAGGAACAACATTTTCGTTTTTGTCATTCCTTTCCGAAAGAACAGAATTTCCGCATTTTTGTTTGTGCTTGTTTTATTTGTTGTTCTGATCAAGGAACAACTGTTTTTCCTCTTAAGGGACAGCAGTTTCAAGTATGTTTTTATTTTGCTTGTTGTTCCTCTTTAAGGAACTGCAATTTTGTGTGCAAATATTCTTTTGTTGTCCCTCTAAAGAAATAGCAGTTGTTCCATCTAAAGAACAACACCTTTTTTAGTGCATTTTTCTTCTTTTTGTGTTTACGTGTGTTTTACCATTTAGAGGATTTTTGTGAGTGATGGTCATTTAAGGCACAGCTATACATTTATGCAAGAATATAAAAACTAGAGGACACCGAAATTAGCAAACCAAAAAAAATCATTATCTTTAAAGAAATTGCTTTGAATTTATAAGAGAAAAGAGGAAAGGACACAACTATTTATATCACTTTGTTGTCTTTATTTTCACTAACACCAATTTGATTGATTATTTTTATCATGATGGTTCTTTATAAATCCCCATAATTCTCTTTGATCATTGTTATTGAATAAGAATAAGGGCATATTTTCCTCAATTGAGATGTTCAGACTTCTTCCACCATTCCTACTCTTAAGGAATGTTGAGCCAACCTCTATATATAAATAGGAAAATGCTATATAAAATAAAAGAAGAAAAAGAAAAGATACATATCTATATGATTACTAACATGATTTGTTAGATGAAGGATAGGGGGTCTCATCAAGAGCCAGCTTACCATGATCATAAGGAAAAAAGTGAAGTGGCATTCCCACCATGGCCACCACACCAAGGATATGATTCAAGAGGCACATCAGAAAAATAAAAATTCCTTGGAACAGGAGGTCTCATCACGAGCCAGCCTGTCCACCTTTCACTCCTTCCAGGTGAATGGCATTGTGATTCATCTAGTTCCCAAGCCATCACAATGGCCTCCATTCTAACATCACATAACACTTTCCTAGGCATACACAAAGCATTATGGTTCCAAGGGTGAAATAAGCAACTTTGTCAAGCTTATGGACACTTGTGGGCAACAGAGCTTTGCTAAAGGTATTGATGTCATATTTTTTCTTACACCAAGTCATTATAAACCCTTCTTCTTATATCTTTATAGTGATTTCAAATGAGATTATGTCATATAATCCTTTCAAACCTTTGATACATGAAAATCATTTATAAATCAATCATAATGGTTAAAGTGGATAATGACCGCATAAGAACTTTTACTCACATCAACTGTCCTATCCTCTATTTTTCGCATCATATCACGACATTTCCATATTTATTAGTGATTTCCATCATAAGCCTCGATTTCAATAATCTGCTCATTTTTTGTAAACATGTCATCGATCTATACATTGTTCCTTTATTCCACTTTACGATTGCAGTTCAACATGCTGCTCCTTTATTTGATGGCCGAGGGCGGCCTATTACATTTCAGGGGGTGCGAGTGATCTCCATAATTCATTGGCATACGTGTTAGCTCATTATTCAGAAGTATTATGACTTCATCAAAACTTGAGAATAGCAAGTCTAATGGTATTGTATTTCCCAACATGCATGGCTTGCTGTTCCAACGCCATTTCTGTGTTTTGCTCTGTAAAAATTAACAATGAGTTAAAGTCTGAACAGCTTCTTGGTCCATCATCTTCTCTATGTTTTTTAACAGTAAGCTAAAAATTTGAACAACTTGTTATTCCATCATCATCTCTGCGTTTTTTTACAGTGTGCTAAGCTTGAACAAAATGGGAGGAAGATCAATTCGCAGTGAGCCACAGGTGTTAATGGTCTCTAATGTGGCAAGTGAAATCTTAGTAAGGGTAGGATGGATAGCCTACCTTAACCGTCTACATCAATCTAACGAGACGGTGGCAATTGAATTTGTGCAGAATTTGTAGAAAAATCATTCCATGGTGAGAGGTAGACAAATAGCAGTAACAGATGAGATAATTGTTGAAGTTTCAGGACTGCTAGCCATTGGACCAGTATGGACGCTGAAAAAGGTGAGACTGCAAGACACTATAACCATCTTCCAAGATGAAGGGCAGAACCTTACTATCAAAGGAAAAGGAGTCATGCCAGCAACCCTGGGAGAGCCTTGGGTGGAATTGGACTTCACAAAAACCTTTATTGTGGAATGTCATGCTTCAAGAAATGGAATTGGTGCTGTTTTAATGCAAGATGAAAGACCCATTGCTTTTGAAAGTCATCCATTCAAGGGAAATTTTTTACACAAAGCTATTTATGAGAAGGAAATGTTGGCAATACTACATGCACTTAAGAAATGGCAACCCTACCTAATGGGAAGACACTTCAAGGTAAAAACGGATCATGATAGCCTTAAATATTTTTTAGAACAAAGATTATCCTCTGAAGAGCAACAAAAGTGGGTCACAAAGATGTTGGGTTATGACTTTGAAATCATCTACAAAAAAGGGAAGCAAAATGTGGTGGTAGATGCACTCTCAAGAAAGGATGAGGATGTGGAAGCATTGTTGTGCGCCATTTCTATTATCCAACTAGATTGGATAAATGAATCAAGGGAGGAATGGAAGAATGATGAAGAAGTGTGGGCACTTATTTGAAAGTTACAACAAGATTCCAGTACATCTGATACATTTAGCTGGTAAAATGATTCGTTATGGTACAAAGATCGCTTATACCTCTGTAAGAATTCCCAACTCAAACAAAATATTTTTATGGAATTGCACACTTCTCCCTTAGGAGGGCACTCAGGATTTTTAAAAACTTGCCACAGGGTTAAGAAGGAATTTTTTTTGGATGGCCTTAAATTGGATATTCAAAAGTTTGTGGCAGAATGTTTGGTTTGCCAACAAAATAAAGTTGAAACAATTAAGACCCTAGGTCTATTACAACCTTTATCCATTCCAAGCCAATGTTGGGAGGACGTTTCAATGGATTTTATCACAAGTTTACCCAAGTCTGAGGGAAAGAGGGTCATCGTGGTGGTAGTTGACAGACTTACCAAGTATGCACACTTTTGTGCATTATCACATCCATTTAAAGCCAGTACAATTTCTACTGCATTTATGGAAACAATTCAAAAGCTACATGGAAACCCAAAGATTATAGTAAGTGACAGAGACCCCATTTTCACTGGAGATTTTTGGACAGAATTATTTTCTTGTTTCGGTACTCAATTAGCTCATAGCTCATCTTACCATCCTCAATTTGATGTGAAAACTGATATAGTAAACAAATGTTTGGAAGGATATCGTCGTTGCTTTGTATCTGATAAACAGACACACTAGGTCAAATGGTTGCCTCTGGCTGAATGGTGGTATAACACTTCCTTCCATACAACAACAAAAATGACCCCATTTATGGCACTTTATGGATATCAGCTACCATCCATCACATTGAGGAACAACAACAAGTCCTCCAACTCTTAAAGGATAACTGTTGAGCTCCAGTATTGCAGCAATAATGTTGCAACTCCTAGAGCTCCCTTCTTTACTTTTATCAACCCGGTAGTTCGTAACAAACTTGGAAGCGACGGTGCTGTATGCACAAGTACTAGCTCTTATTGCAGCCTGTCACTTGATCAGTTGGAACAAGTTCGCTAAGAGCTTAAGCCAACTTCTATGAGTTCTCAGAAGAAGCTTTTAGCTGTGATGGAAGAAAACTAACTCAAAGGAGGCTATTCTACTTGCAGAAAGAAAATGAAAACTAAAAGAAAATGCAAACCCTAGCAAACCCTAGTTTTACCTACTAACCCTAATTTTGCAAGAAAAAGAGATGAAACTACTGAAATATATGACATTGACTATTGAAAAGGTAAAATGCATGTACTTAAGCTACTTCTGAAAGGAAATGTGAAAAAATCATATTTTTGTACTTTTGAGCAATTTTATGCAGATTTATTATGTTTGCGTTTTAACTATCTGTGACTGTGATGCAGGTTGGTGGCAAATGGAGATGGAGTTGGTTGTTGCAGATGATGAGGAAGGTGTGAAGAGGACCTAAGGAGTCCCTAGAACCCTTCTAAATATCTCCATTGCAATCAGACTTCGAAAAATCGCTCGCATGAACTTCTACAAGAAGTCTACAGAGGATCTACAGGGAATTCTACAGGAAGTTCTACAAGAGCAAGCCGAAAGTGATTTTTGAAGGGTTGGAGGAGGAAAAATGGTGGGAAAAAGGAAATGAAGGTTGGATGAGAGTGTTAGAGGGTCTAGGACTCTCTCAATGAAGATCAAAGGTGAAGGAGATGGTTGGAGTTGTTCAAAAAATAAGAAAGCTATTTTGCACAAAAACATAGAAATTAGGGATGTTTGGGAAAATGTGGCGAATGAGTGGAGAAAACCTTGAGAAATGCACTGGATCAGGTTGGGTGATGGGAGGATGATAAGATGGGATGGTATTTAAGTGAGCTATACACCTGCTTCTAAAAGCTGATTCAAGGAGAATTAAAAAAATAGAGTCTTACCTATTTTAACTTAACTTTGCCCTAAAAACCAGAAAAGTGTTGAACAAAATTTTATGGACAGAGAATGATGCAAGAAAGCTATGAAAACTTAACAAGGAAAATCAAAGCATGTAAATACAACTGATATCAACTTCTCCAACTCGAATTCACACACTAGCAATTGCATTAGAAAGCAAAAACAGTGGGTTGATGGTAGCAAGAGTGCTTTGGTCTCAATTCATGGTCCCAAGGAGGGAGAAAGGAGCTCAAAGCCTACTTGGTAGCCTTTTTGTGAATCTTTTCTATTATTGCAACAAACTAACTAATCAACCTGAAACTAAAACAACTATTCTAATCATCAAAAACAACCTAAGTAATAAAGCAAGATTTAATCTAAATAACATAAATTATTTCATGAATGCGAGAAAAACACAAATAAAAACAAGAAGGAGGTATTGGGCACTTGATTTGGGCCCAAACCCAAGAGCTATAGCCCCCTTAGAAAGATAAGTCCTGGTTCAAGGCTGAATTCATCTTCATTAATCAAAAAATACTAGTCATATCACAACACTGTTTACAGAAAGAGCTTGAAAATGAGCTGAATGCAGAGCTACACTAAAGTGCGAAAATAGATTGTTGAATAGCTAAAATCTAACTAAAATCTGACTAACTCCACTGAGGCCTTAAGCCTTCTTATTTATACAAATGCGGACCTCCAACAGTCCTCCTAAAATCAAGGAACTCGGCTTCCTGGAATTGAAGATAACAACAGTCCTACTTGACTTGCTTGGCTGCCCCTTGGCTTTGTGCTCTGAGTTTTTTATGGAGAATTTGAAGTAATGGCTAATAAATGAAAGGGGACACCCTCCTACAAATACTCTCCCTTGTTCTTCCACGAATTTGGCTGCCAAATGCTCATTAAACCTTTGATTTTGTCAAATTGACCAAAAATCTACATAAAGCACACATTAGACTTTTTGGCATAATGACTAACCCAATTCACTCTATTAGCATAAATATAATCAAAAAAATGCAATAAACTAATGAGAATAGTGGATTAAGTCGAAATAAGAGGAAAAATGAACCCATATAATTACCCATTTCTGGGGCTCATCATCACCCCCTACTGAATGGGTTTCTCATCCTCTAAGCAACTAGTCTAACTCTTCATCCTTGCTGGCTCTGATTATTCCCTTTCCTGCTGTTGTCTTATTAATGTCTCAATGTCTGCCTAGAGTTTCTCTTCCTGTTGTTTCCTTTTTAAGATTGACAGTGCATTTCCTCCTTAAGGTTCCCTTTCCTGCAGCTGCTTCCTTAACATTTCATTTTCTGCCTCTAATTGAGTTTTTTTTATGCTTTGTGTATGTCTTACCATGCTTAATTCCTTGGCCATTTCTCTCAACTTGTTTTCCATTTGCCCAATGTCTTCCACCCCTTGTTCTGCTCTTCTGCCTTTTTCTCATCATCTCGTTCTCTATTTATGTCTCTCCCTGCTCTGTTCCTTCAGCTTTCTCCTCCTCTATCTTACTTTCTTCCTTCTTATCTTTTTTTTTAATTTCCTCCTCTATTTCAAGTTCTTCTTTCTCTATTTTCATCTTTTCTTCTTTTTCTATTTCCTCCTCATCTTCCCCTACCATGATGTTCAGAGTCTTCTGGAATATCTCAGGTGAAGAGGGAGACAACAATTTTCAAAAACCAAGAAATAGAAAAACAACTGAGGTTTTTTCTGGAACCAGAGAGAGTTTTTCGGGTTTCTTCTTTTTAAAATAGATTTTAATTTCCCTACCCTTCAAACTCTATTCTCAACCTTCCTTTACTTCTCGGGTTGTTTGAGGAAATCAATATTTTTATTTTTTTTAACAACACAGAAAGCAAGACAGTGTTTTTTCTCACAAAATAAACAGACTTCCCAATGCAAATTCACTTTTTTCAGGCTTGATTTTCTATGGTTACATCCCCTTTTTCTTACAGCAGAATGTGAGGAAGAAAGATGCAGATTTTGAATGCAGAGAAGAAAACATAGAGACTGTGCAGAACTCAAAAAAACACAGGCAGACTTTTGGATTTCTCTTTCCTTGCTTTTTTCCACCCACTACTGTACTTTTTAACCCACCACCTTATATAAACATAGCATATGCAGAGAGTTTTCCCTAGCCTACCTCTTTTCAAGCTCAAATTTGACGAAAATCTCGAATTTTTCTTCTGCATAGCTGCTCTCTGGCCTTCCTGTAGAACTGTTACAGCTTCCTATAGAATGCCGATAGAAGAAAATGATAGAGAACGATGGTTTCGAGGCTATGGAAGTGGTATAGAGCTTGTTGCAGCTACAGGAACGATGATAAAATGGAAACAAAGGTGGTGAATGAGTTCGAGGCAAAATACTTGTGTTTTCTGTGGAATATTTCCATTGATTGTGAGCTGGAAAAATGTGCGTTTGCATTATTTGGACTATTGGTCCCTACTGCAGTGCCATCATGAGACTTTATGCTTTCTGCCTATAATCACTTCCCATTATTTGCACTATATTTCAAAACATCGGCCATTACCTATTTTTTTAGATTTCCTATGAGTTGACTAGACACATGTGCTATATGATTTCCGACTGAGCATTGTAGAACTGGACAAGGCACTGTCTGAACTAGACAAGGGTGGCCAGTTAGCTGGCCACTGATCTCGTTTAATCACAACCATTTCACTGTCCATGCAGTTTTTAAATTACATTCATGCAACAGAGGAATAGGTTTAGTCACTTACCTGGAAGTCGAATGCATTTTCCGTGAGGTGTTGTGGCCTTTCCTTCTGCTACATGCCTTTGTTTCTGTGGATGCATGCTTGTCTGGTTGTTGATATGTGGTTGTGCTTTGTGCAAGTTCCTTTCTGGCTGGATTTTATCTTCAGGAGTCTACTCCAACCTTCAGATTTGCACCCTCATGCTGCTAATGCTAGATTCTTGTAGCATAGTGACTTGTTTTGTCCATAGCTCCCAAACGGTAGACTGGATTGACCTAAAAAAATTTAAATATGTTTCCATCGTCATTATGCACCTCCCATAGAAAATTTGTGGTCAATGGATGCACGGATTTCAAGAAAAATAGAAAATTCTTGAAGGTGACGGAGCTCAATTTCTTGGAAATCGTGCACTGGAATTGGCTAAAATTTCTTGGGCAGGTTACTATCACCCACATGCATCTCCCCATAAAATAGATTTTTAAATGAATGGACGAATATGGAGAAAATGCAAAAATGGTTGAAGGTGATGGAGGTTGATTTCTTGGAAACTGTGCACTAGAATTGACTGAAATTTCTTGGGCATGTTGTCATCATCCCTACACAACTCCCCATGAAACAATTTATTTAATGGATGCATGATTTTCAAGTTAGTGAAAAAAACAAATTTTTGCTCTATGTATTTTTGTATCAAAGCATTTTGCAGTTTTTGCACAGTAAGAATAAATGAGCTTGGGTTGTAATGCAGGCTTAGAATTGATGGGAGAGAGGTTTGAAGATTACAGAGGGATTTATAAACCCTTTATGAAGCTTCCTTGTTCCCAAAACTGCTTTTGAAGTCCATTTCTAGCTCTTTGTAATTTCTACAGGAGTCTTCTGTAGAAAACACAGTTTTTAGAAAAGAAGCACAGTGAGGTGGAAATAATGTCAAGAATGATGGAGAAGGATGAGGGAAGGTAGGATAGGTGTTGTTATTGATTTCAGATCTTTCTTGGCACCTGCTACTGCTTCCTAAAATTCTCTTGCAGACCTGCAATACAATTGGAAAATCATTTTTCTTTTTTTGTTTTCTCTTTTTTTTGAAAACAACTAGGGCACCTCAAAGAGGTTTTCACCCTAATTGCCTACCCTAGGTGCCTCCAAGGGAGGTTCTCACCTAGGGATCTTATTCCCTTTTTATTTTCTCTTCTTTCTAACCCAATGACTGCCTCATGGAGGTTTTCAATCAATGCGCCAATCTGAGGCTCCTCCAAGGAGGTTTTCACCTTGATTTTTATTTTTCGCTTATTTTTCATTTTTCTCTTTTTCTTTTTTCTTTTTTTTTTTCTACCATACCCTACTTGAAAAACAAAATAATTTTCAAGTATAAGAATACTTCCAATGGAACCATGTGTACATCGAGATGAGAGACCAAATGATTTAACTTTGAAGGGATCAAACATAGTTGAGGAAGAGAGTACTGCTGCAACTTAGTGACTGTCTGGAACCATATCTCAACATAGCTGTGGTGTCCTTGGTCCTTTTGCTGATATGGATCATTCTTCATGTCTTCTTCTATCATGACCTTCACATCTTCCTCTTTTTGTTGATTTTTCTCTTGAATACATGGAGGATTTGATGGTAACCATAAGGGAGCTCTCTCGATCTTTGATTTTGATGTCTTCTCTTCATCAAGTGCAGCCCATGGTCCTTTGATCTCCTCTTTTGAATATTATTTTGCTAGATGTGGTCCTTCAATGCTATCAATATAATCTCTTTTTTGCAATACTCTTCCTGATCTATGGTGAATATCATTGAGCTCAAGAGGAGTTGTTTGAAAGTGTTGTACCTCAGCTTTGCAATTGGGTTGAGCTACTCTAATGTGCAAGTTTGGAAATGGTGGTTCCCCACTATATGCTTGTTGGGCCTGTTTGTTGTTCAGGTTCAGGTTTGGCTGGGCAGGCATTTGGGGTTGCCTTGGTGGAGCAGGAAACAATGGTTGAGCATGTGGTGCAGGAAAAAGAGTGGGAGGAGTGTTGTACTCGGGCCTCCACCTCTGATGAGGTGTATTCCACTGAGGCTGTGGTTGAGCATAAGAGTGAAACGAATAAGCAACTGGAGGATCATGGTATTGAAATGGATACGACCAAAGAGGGGGTGTGGACCAGGAAGGGTGAGCAGGGGAACCCCAAGAAGGCATGGAAGTGGCTTGATAGGGGTTGTAATAGGTTTGGGATGCCCCTTGCATTCCCTACTGGTAACGTCTAGGTCCATGTGGCCTTCTTTGGTTCATGAGATAGAGTGGTTCAGTGGCTCCTTTGGCCCTCTGATATGCAGCTTTAATTCCAAGCAAGGAAGGGCACTGATTCGTAGGATGGTCTTCTTCACAGACTAAACACACTTCTATAGAGTGCAATGGACATTCATTCCTAGGATGCTTTCTAGTGCACCTGGGACAAAAGATGGCCAAAGCCCTCTCTTCTTCTTGTTGTATTCTTTTGATATGCATGGCAATAGTCTGTCTCATCTCGCTTTTGAAATCTTCCATCTGATTTGCAAATTCACCTCTAAGGGATGAGTTGGAAGAAAAGGTATTGCTCCCAACATTTCTGTTTTCATCCATGGGCTCCAGAGGAATGTTTTCTTCTTCTTCTTCCCCTATAGGTTCTTCAAATATGTCTAGCTGTTACCTAAGGGTGTTTCTTGATTGCAGCCACCGAAGAAGAGAGAAGGTTGGCTGTGTGAAGCAGTGGGGGTGTTGTGCAAACGTTTTTCTGAATTCTCTCTACTCCTACAAGGAATGAAAGGAAATCTTTTTGGTTGATTTTTTTTTTTTTCTTCTTGTACCTGAAAAACTGAAATTGATTAAACAACAAATTGCAACTAACTAAAATAAACCTTGCTAAAATGAAAATTATAGAATTGAAATGAAAACAGGAAATGACTAATCTATTTTGCTGAAATAAAATTGCAGAATTGAAATGAAAGCAGGAAATGACTAATCTGTTTTGCCGAAATGAAATTGCAAATTTGAAATGAAAGCAGGAAATGTCTAATCTACACTTGCTGAAATGAAATAGCAAAATTGAAATGAAAGCAGGAAATGTCTAATCTATTCTTGCTAAAATGAAATGAAAGCAGGAAATTTCTAATCTACTTTTGCAAAAATGAAATTGCAAAATGGAAATGAACCAACTACTCTACTCTTGCTGAAGTAAACTACTTCGTAGAATGTTGTAGTAGAAAATAGAAGAAAAACAGTAATCACAAATACTCTGACGCTTCTTCGGCGGTGGTGCCAAAAAGAGTGGTGAGCTCCAGTATTGCAGCAATAATGTTGCAACTCCTAGAGCTCCCTTCTTTACTTTTATCAACCCGGTAGTTCGTAACAAACTTGGAAGCGATGGTGCTATATGCACAAGTACTAGCTCTTACTACATGCTGCCACTTGATCAGCTATCACAAGTTTGCTAGGAGCTTAAGCCAACTTCTATGAGTTCTCAAAAGAAGATTTTAGTTGTGATGGAAGAAAACTAACTTAAAGGAGGCTATTCTACTTGCAGAAAGAAGATGAAAACTAAAATAAAATGCAAACCCTAACAAACCCTAGTCTTACCCACTAACCCTAATTTTGCAAGAAAAATAGATGAAACTACTGAAATAGATGCCATTAACTACTGAAAAGGTAAAATGCATGTACTTAAGCTACTTCTGAAGGGAAATTTGGAAAATTCATCTTTTTGTACTTTTGAGCATTGATTTCATGCAGATTTATTATGCTTGTGTTTTAACTATTTGTGACTGCGCAGCAGGTTGGTGGCAAAGGGAGATGAAGTTGGTTGTTTAAGATGATGAGGAAGGTGTGGAGAGGACCTAAGGAGTCCCTAGCACCCTTCTGGAGATTTCAATTGCGATCAGAATTCAAAAAATCGCTTGCATGAACTTCTACAAGAAGTCTGTAGGGGATCTACAAGGAATTCTACAGGAAGTTCTACAGGAGCAGGCCGAAAGTTATTTTTGAAGGGTTGGAGGAGGAAAAGTGGTGGGAAAAAGGAAATGAAGGTTAGATGAGGGTGTTAGAGGGTCTAGGACTCTATCAATGAAGATCAAAGGTGAAGGATATGGTTGGAGTTGTTCAAAAGATAAGAAAGCTATTTTGCATAAAAACATAGAAATTAGGGTTGTTTGGGAAAGTGTGGCGAATGAGTGGAGAAAACCTTGAGAAATGGACTAGAGCAGGTTGGGTGATGAGAGGATGATAAGCTAAGACGATATTCAAGTGAGCTGCACACCTGCTTCTAAATATTGATTCAAGTAGAATTTAAAAAACAGAGTTTTACCTATTTTAACCTAACTCTACCCTAAAAACCATAAAAGTGTTGAACAGAATTTTATGGACAGGAAACGATGCAAGAAAGTTGTGAAAACTAAACAAGGAAAATCCAAGCATGTAAACAAAACTGATATCAACTTCAACTCGAATTCACACACTAGCAATTGCATTGGAAAGGAAAAACAGTGTTTTGGTGGCAGCGAGAGTGCTTTGGTCTCAATTCATGGTCTCAAGGAGGGAGAAAGGAGCTCAAAGCCTACTTGGTAGCCTTTTTGTGAATTTTTTTTATTATTGCAGCAAACTAACTAATCAACCTGAAACTAAAACAACTATTCTAATCATCATAAACAACCTAAGTAATAAAGCAAGATTTAATCTAAATAACAAAAATTATTTCATGAATGCAGGAAAAACACATATAAATACAAGAAGGAGGCATTGGGCACTTGGGTTGGGCCCAACCCCAAGATATACAGCACCCTTAGAAAGATCAGTCCTGGTTCAAGGCTGAATTCATCTTCATTGATAAAAAAATACTAATCATATCACAACACTGTTTATAGAAAGAGCTCGAAAATGAGCTGAATGCAGAGCTGCACTAAAGTGAAAAAATAAGTTGTTCAATAGATAAAATCTAACTAAAATCTGACTAACTCCACTGAGGCCCTAAGCCTTCTTATTTATACAAATGGAGACCTCCAGCAGTCCTCCTAAAATCAAGGAACTCAGCTTCCTGGAACTGAAGATAACAGCAATCCTACTTGACTTGCTTGGCTGCCCCTTGGATTTGTGCTCCGAGTTTTTGATGGAGAATTCGAGGTAAGGGCTAATAAATTAAGGGGACACCCTCCTACAAATCCTCTCCCTTGTTCTTCCACGAATTTGGCTGCCAAATGCTCATTAAACCTTTGATTTTGTCTCAAAATTGACCAAAAATCTGCATAAAGCACACATTAGACTTTTTGGCATAATGACTAACCCAATTCACTCTATTAGCATAAATATAATCAAAAACATGCAATAAACTAATGAGAATGGTGGATTAATTCAAAATAAGAGGCAAAATGAGCCCATATAATTACCCATTTCTGGGGCTCATCATCACCCCCTACTGAATGGGTCGCTCATCCTATGAGCAACTAGTCTAACTCTTCATCCTTACTGGCTCTGACTATTCCCTTTCTTGTTGTTGTCTTATTAATGCCTCACTGTCTGCTTGGGGTTCCTCTTCCTATTGCTGCCTTTTTAAGATTGATAGCTCATTTCCTCCTTGAGGTTCTCTTTCCTGCAGCTGCTTCCTTAACATTTCATTTTCTGCCTCTAATTGAGCTCTTCTGATGCTTTGTGTATGTCTTACCATGCTCAATTCCTTGGCCATTTCTCTCAACTTGTTTTCCATGTGCCCAATGTCTTCCACCCCTTGGTCTGCTCTTCTGTTTTTTTCTCCTCTTGTCTCTTTCTCTATTTATGTCTTTCCCTTCTCTATTCCTTCGACTTTCTCCTCCTCTATCTTGCTTTCTTCCTTCTTATCTTTTGTTTTGATTTCCTCCTCTGTTTCAAGTTCTTCTTTCTCTATTTTGGTCTTTTCCTCTTTTTTTGTTTCCTCCTCATCTTCCCCTGCCATGATGTTCAGAGTCTTTTGGAATATCTCAGGTGAAAAGGGAGACAACAATTTTCAAAAACCAGGAAACAGAGAAACAACTGAGGTTTTTTCTGGAACCAGAGAGAGTTTTTTGGTTTCTTCTTTTCAAAAATAGATTTTAATTTCCCTACCCTTCAAACTTTGTTCTCAACCTTCCTTTACTTCTCAGGTTGTTGGAGGAAATCAATATTTCTCTTTTTTTTCTCTTTTTTTTTTTTAAACAACACAGAGAGAAAGACAATATTTTTTCTCACAAAATAAACAGACTTCCCAATGCAAAATCACTTTTTTCAGGCTTGATTTTCTATGGTTGCATCCCTTTTTTTTACAGCAGAATGTGAGGAAGAAAGAGGCATATTTTGAATGCAGAGGAGAAAACATAGAGATTGTGCAGAACTCAGAAAAACACAGGCAGACTTTTGAATTTCTCTTTCCTTACTTTTTTCCACCCACTACTATAATTTTTAATCCACCACGTTATATAAACATAGCATATGCAGAGCGGTTTCCCCAGCCTACCTCTTTTCAAGCTTGAATTTGACGAAAATCTCGAATTTTTCTTCTACAAAGCTGCTCTCTAGCCTTTCTGTAGAACTGTTACAGCTTCCTGTA
The DNA here is from genome assembly GCA_031772625.1 of Pinus tabuliformis. Classification (NCBI taxonomy): domain Eukaryota; kingdom Viridiplantae; phylum Streptophyta; class Pinopsida; order Pinales; family Pinaceae; genus Pinus; species Pinus tabuliformis. The sequence goes on from CM062813.1 coordinate 881,803,675, forward strand.
GAATGCCGATAGCAGAAAATGACAGAGAACGATGGTTTCTAGGCTATGGAGGTGCTATAGAGCTTGTTGCAGCTACAGGGACGATGATAAAATGGAAACAAAGGTGGTGAATGAGTTCGAGGCAGAATACTTATGTTTTCTGTGAAATATTTCCACTAATGGTGAGTTGGAAAAAATGTGCGTTTGCATTATTTGGACTGTTGGTCCCTACTGCAGTGCCATCATGATACTTTATGTTTTCTGCCTATAATCACTTCCCATTATTTGCGCTAGAGTTCAAAACATCTGCCACTACTTGTTTTTTTAGATTTCCCATGAGTTGACTAGAAACGTGTGCTATATGATTTTCGACTGAGCGTTGTAGAACTGGATGAGGCGCTGTCTGAACTAGACGAGGGTGGCCAATTAGCTGGCCACTGATCTTGTTTAATCACAACCATCTCACTACCCATGCAATTTTTAAATTACATTCATGCAACAGAGGAACAGGTTTAGTCACTTACCTGGAATTCGAATGCATTTGTCGTGAGGTGTTGTGGCCTTTCCCTCTGCTACATGCCTTTGTTTCTGTGGATGCATGCTTGTTTTGTTGCTGATATGTGGTTGTGCTTTGTGCAGGTTCCTTTCTGGCTAGATTTGATCTTCAGGAGTCAACTCCAACCTTCAGATTTGCACCATCATGCTGCTGATGCTAGATTTTTACAGCACAGTGACTTGTTTTGTCCATAGCTCCCAAACGGTAGACTGGATTGACCTGAAATTTTTTGAGCATGTTTCCATCGTCATTATGCACCTCCCATATAAAAATTGTGGTCAATGGATGTACGGATTTCAATAAAAACTGAAAATGGTTGAAGGTGACGGAGGTCAATTTCTTGGAAACCGTGCACTAGCATTGGCTGAAATTGCTTGGGCAGATTACTATCACCCATATGCATCTCGACATGAAATAGGTTTTTAAATGGATGGACGGATATGGAGAAAAAGAAAAAATTGTTGAAGGTGATGGAGGTTGATTTCTTGGAAACTGTGCAATATAATTGGCTGAAATTGCTTGGGCATGTTGACATCATCCCTATACAACTCCCTGTGAAACAGTTTTTTAAATGGATGCGCGGTTTTCAAGTTAGGGAAAAAAAAAATTCTGCTCTATGTATTTTTTATCAGAGCATTCTGCAGTTTTCGCATAGTAAGAAAAAATGAGCTTGGGCTATAATGCAGGCTTGGAATTGATGGGAGAGAGGTTTAAAAATTGCAGAGGAATTTATAAACCCTTTATGAAGCTTCCATGTTCCCCAAACTGCTTTTGAAGTTCATTTCTAGCTCTCTGTAATTTCTACAGGAGCCTCTTGTAGAAAACACAGTTTTTAGAAAAGAAGCACAGTGAGGTGGAAAGAATGTCAAGAATGATGGAAAAGGATGAGGGAAGGTAGGATAGATGCTGTTATTGATTTCAAAGCTTTCTTAGCACTTGTTGTTGCTTCCTGAAGTTCTCTTGCGGACCTACAATACAATTGGAAATTCATTTTTCGTTTTTCTTTTTCTCTTTTTTTTTTTGAAAACAACTAGGGTGCCTCAAGGAGGTTTTCACCCTAATTGTCTGCCCTAGGCGCCTCCAAGGGAGGTTTTCACCTAGGGATCTTATTCCCTTTTTCTTTTCTCTTCTTTCAACCCAATGACTGCCTCATGGAGGTTTTCAATCAATGCGCCAATCTGAGGTGCCTCCAAGGAGGTTTTCACCTTATATTTTTATTTTCTCTCTTGTTTTTCATTTTTTCCTTTTTCTTTTTTCTTCTTTTTTCTACCTTGCCCTATATGAAAAACAAAATCATTTTCAAGTACAAGAAAACTTCCAATGGAACCATGTGCACATCGAGATGAGAGACAAAATGATGTGGAGGTTTGAAATGCATGCTTTAACAGGTACCCGAATTTCAGAGACCAAATGATTTGATTTTGAAGGCATTAGACATAGTTGAGGAAGAGAGTATTGCTGCAACTTAGTGACTTTCTGGAACCATATCTCAATATAGCTATGGTGTCCTTGGTCATTTTTCTGATCTGGATCATTCTTCATGTCTTCTTCAATCATGACCTTCACATCTTCCTCTTTTTGCTGATTTTTCTCTTGAATACATGGAGGATTTGATGGTAACCATAAGGGAGCTCTCTCGATCTCTGATTTTGATGTCTTCTCTTCATCAAGTGCAGCCCATGTTCATTTGATCTCCTCTTTTGAATCTTATTTTGTTGTATGTGGTCCTTCAATGCTATCAATATAATCTCTTTTTTGCAATACTCTTCTTGAGTTATGGTGAATATCATTGAGCTAAAGAGGATTTGTTTGGAAGTGTTGTACCTCAGCTTTGCAATTGGGTTGAGTTACTCCAATGTGCAGGTTTGGAAATGGTGGTTCTCCACTATATACTTGTTGGGCTTGTCTGTTGTTCAAGTTCGGGTTTAGCTGGGTAGTCATTTGGGGATGCCTTGGTGGAGTAGGAGGCAATGGTTGAGCAGGTGGTTTAGGAAAAAGAGTGGGAGGAGTGTTGTACTGAGGCCTCCACCCCTGATGAGGTGTATTCCATTGAGGTTGTGGCTGAGCATAAGAGTGAAACAAATGAACAACTGGAGGAGCATGGTATTGAGATGGATATGACCAAGGAGGGGGTGTGGATCAGGAAGGGTGAGCAGGGGGACCCCAAGAAGGCATGGAAGTGGCTTGATAGGGGTTATAATAGGTCTGAGATGCCCCTTGCATTCCCTGCTGGTAACGTCTGGGTCCATGTGGCCTTCTTTGGTTCATGAGAAATATAAACTACTTAACAGATCAAGGAACATTAAGATAATACAATAAACATTTATACAATTATGGAAAGTGAAAATCATATGTACATATTAATGAGCTAACAATGGAAGCATACAACTTATGCCTTAATGTTGGAGACCTCCTTTTGGTGGATGTCCAAGTCCAAGCAAAGACTTAAGCACTCTTTCTCCAATATAGAATGGGTAGCATGTAAGCATAATCTCAGCATAGGATGCAGCAATCAATGACCAACCCTTTGGGGATGGAAGGGAGTGAATTTATAAGAAGGGAGAGGGAGTTAGGGATCCACAAAAGAGGGAGGAAGGTCCACATATCAAGGGGAAATCCCATGATGATAAGATCAAGAGGTACAAAAGGGAGAGCTCGACCTATCAACAATAACCAATATCCAACTTGTTGTTCTCGAAGGTTCTAATGCATGAAGCTTCTCCTCTAGCTTGGGAAAACCTCCCAGGTGAGGTTCAGTGTGGGTTTTCCTATCAAAACCCACACTGGAAGTGTGACTGTATAACTGAGCAACCTTCCATCAGCAAGGGTAGGCAATGGAGAAAAATGCGTTGATGCTAAAAATTATGTTTTTAGGCAACCTTCTTCAAAATGGATTTAGGGCAATTTTCCTTTGATTATTCAGGGAGGTTTTGGTCGATATATCATAATGGATATGCGGCACAGTAGTCAACATTTTGGCACTTCGGTATATGGAACAGGAAGTGAACAAGGGGTGTGACAAAATACTGTGTAACAGATGCCCCTAAAGCATGAAGACAGAACAAGTGATGGTTGAGATGCTTTACAATTCAGTGCAAGGAGGAAAAAAACATTGTCATGGGACCTACAAATCTAGCATAGACAGATACATATACATATCTAACATCTTTGATGATCATGCCTAATGATACATGAATATGCATCTAACAATACATGAATCCATGGTGTGGATGCAACCATCTGAATAGGAGAGATCATGTGCAAATATCCTCGGTATGGTCGCAGCCATCAATATAAAAAAGATCGTGAATATGGAACCACGGTATGGTTGCAGCCATGTGTCTAGAGGAAACATGTGTATAATCATGAATAACTCATAACTCCACACAACCCGGATTGTATCAGACAAAACCAGTCTTGTGCTCTATCTCAACCCGATCAATGTATGAATTATAATCATGTGAATATATGTGTCGAAGTTGAACATGATAGAAAACCACCTGATTACCAATCAATTATTTAAATCGTTAACAGGCACGAGAGAAACCACCAATAATGACAATGGCTCTCAAGGTACAATCAGCACAAACCACGAATGTGAATAATGAAGCTAAAGTTGAAAACCCATGGAATCATCTGATTGAAGGTTACTGATGTAAACCTATCGTCGAATGTGAAGAACTTTCCATTAAGGCATGCAAGCTCTAAGGTACTGGAAGGGAGTTTCTAGATCATCTTCTTGAATAATGAGCTAAAGTCGACAGGAAGTGATCCATCGAATGAGGGCCATAATGAATCCCACATCATCGACATGAAACAAAAGGATGTAGCGGAGTAGATAAGTGTAATCCAGGACCGTCGTAGAAAGTCGGACAATGTATAAGTATTAAAGAACTTCAGATAAACCTTCTCTTGAACATATCGGCGACACAAATCCAGAGTTTGGCAACATTTGACTCAACATAGGATCAGAGGTCTCAATGCCGAAGTGGTATAATCAAATGAGAGGCAAAATGTATTTCCCAAACCTAGGAAGGCAAGTGACTGAGTGAGGATGTCCCAAACCCAACATGAGTAACAAATGAGTGTCAAGTTCAAGAACGATGTGCTTCCTTTACACAAAATACAAGAGATGTTCACTTTCATTTTTCCCCACCATTTTTGGCGAGTACCCCATATATTTTGTATCGTAAGCTTGAAGGGGATAACATATTCTTGCCATATAAGTTCACCCTTCAGATGAATCCATCCTAGTAAGTTTTACGAGTCCTAGGAAGGAGAAACTAGGTCTCGTCATGGTGACAAGTCCTGTGTTGTTTCAAGTTTTACGAGTCCGACGGAGGTGAAACTCGACATCCTTTTCATGTTTAGAGAGTTTGAAAAAGAAGCAAAAAATAAAACTCCAAAGGTCCCTTTTCGTAAATCATCTCTTGAACATGAAAAGGTAGAAATAAATATCCAAGAGAACCTCTTATCCATGTTCGAATAAGGTATTCCTTTTTCGTACAATAGTCTATCTCAGTCCGCAAAAGGGTAAACTTATACTGAGTAGATGTCATTTTATTTACTTTTATGAGTTAGAAACGACAAGTACCCAACAATATTTTAATTTTTTGAGAGTCATATAAGGGCTTAAAGATGACTACAAGGGGTCGCTCCAAAAAAGAGATAAAATAAAACTCGTTGAATTAGTTAAGATAAATCACCATCACCAAGAATATATGACCTATTGCTACACAAGGAAATGCACATTACCGATTTCGAGGAAAAATATTTAAAAATGAGTGAAATATGCCCTAATTTGGTAAAAATGTTATTTAAAACTTATAAATAGGGAAAAATGTAAAGTATTTTTACCATTTTACCAATTTGCAATTGTGAGAGCATTTTTACCTCATTTTACCTCAATTTTCAAGTAAGGAGCACGATCAATTTGGGACACCATTTATCGAGTCGCTTGTTGCAAGTAAAATATTTGTCCCTCCTCTTCATTTTGGTAGTCATTTTATGCATTTCATGCATAGGGTAGGCTGTGAGGAATACTTGCAAAAACTTCATATAGTGGGTGACCAGCACTTGTTTCAAACAGTGTTATTTATAATGGATTTGTGCTCCTTCACCATTGCATCAACCCATATAGGTTTCTCTACTACTTCCTCGAAAATATGACTCGATCTCTACAAGATCAAGCATTATAGCCATGTAGTCAGTGTACCGATCTGGTGACTTTCTCTTCCTGTGTTGATTTGAAGGAGCACCCACATTCTCCCTCGCATCTTGCACATGTCTCTCAGATTTCCTGTTCCTTTTCCTACCTTCTCTGGATGGTTCTGCTTGAGTGGTTGTCGCCACTATTTTCTCCTCAACTTGTGGTTTCTCCACAACATCTTGAGGCTCCTCCTTTGGAACTAAAATCTCCTCCTCTTGTGGGATTTGAAGCTCCCTCTTAAGAGAGAACCGCATGGATATGTCTTCATCAAATTTTACATCCCTTGGCACAACTATCATTCTGATGGATGACATGTACACATGGTAGTTGTGGGAAGTTTTTGTGTAACCCAGAAATATAACCAATTCGTTTGTCAGCTCTAACTTCTTCCTTGATTCTTTGGAGACATTGTTAGGCCCCTATACTACTAGTGTAACCCCTTATTATTATTAGTAAAACACACTTATTATATTGATGTACCCATGTAGTGCCCATATTGTTACTAATGTACCCCATGAAAGCCCACTATTGTTATTATTGTGCCCTTACATTATTATTGTTATGTCGGCTCTGATTATGTTATGACCCCTTAGACTCCTATATATAGATAGGAGGTCTTTTCATTTGTATCATCCAAGAATTGTTCATTTATGTAATGTAAATGAGGTTGTCCCCTCGAAGAGGCTGAATTCTAAGGCGTTGATCTATCTTTTTTATCTTTTCTTGAGTTGGTTTCATAACATTTGGTATCAGAGCTTTGGATTCTAGGGTTTCACTGCTCCAAACAGGTCATCGTGGAATTTCGCTATAACTTCTTTTCTGTGACGTTTCAGAAGTCGAAAAAAAAAACCCATTTGACAAGAAATCGCGTTGAACCTTGGGTCTGAATTTCAGAGCTTTTCGCACGATATTTGTGGAGATATGATCTGAGGAAGTTGGTCTTTTTGCAGACTCCTGAATTACATTCAAAACAGGTGACCTGGGGAAAATCGTCATAACTTTCTCTCTGGGAATCGGATTGAAATTTCGTAAGAAGTTACAGAAAGAGGACAGACTGTAGTTTCTTGTATGCATTTTTCAGATCCAAAGGTGGAAACAGTGACTCGTGGCACGTCGTACAAGTTCGCTCTACTGAACTAGTCTATAATCAGGTCATCTTGGGAGATTGTGCATAACTCTTTCTTGGAGAATCCAATTTGGATCAGACTGGTGGCATTGGAAAGAGGAAACAGAGGGCTACTACAGATCACAATTTCATAACTTAAAGATCCGAAAGTACATAGTTACAGTTGTTTCAAGGTAGAGCTCCTAAAATCAAGAAAAAGCAAGATGAGGAAGTTTGATGGCAAGGATCCGGTAAATTGGATACTTCATATGGAGCAATATTTTGATATACATGGTGTACAACTGTTATAAAAGGTACGTATTGCATCTTCATATTTAGAACCAGATCAATTTTTATGGTACAAAGGGCTTCGTTCTCGTAAACAACTTGTTATGTGGTCAATTTTCATAGAGGAAATGATAGCACATTATGAGGATACAAAGAGCAACACCTTCTTTAGAGCAACACCACAACAATTGGAAAGAGTAAAAGGGCTTTGTGACATAGTGGAAAGCAAAATTATGGAAACCAGGAAGTCTACCCCTCACAACTATAAAGATGGAAGTGTTGTTTCTCCTAGCCTTCCACAACCTACAAGGGTTACACCACAACAATTGGAAGAAAAAAGAGAAAAAGGGCTTTTTTACAATTGTGATAGCAAATGAACTAAAGGTCATAAGTGTGCTGAGAAGAAATTATTTTACATAGAATATGAAGAGGAGGAAGAAAAAGATAAAGAAACAACAAAAGAAGAAGATATACGCCAGGACCCCACAATAGAGAAAGAAGAAATGAATCAGAACATATCTTGTAAACTATTGGAAAGAATGACCACTCCTCAAACTCTCAAGATAGAAGGACATATCAAGAAGAAAAAGGTGCAAGAAGTGAAAGATCACATCAAGAAAGAAGAAATGAATCCAGCCATATCTTGTAATTCACTGGTTGGAACTACCACCCCTCAAACTATCAAGATAGAAGGACATATCAAGAAGAAAAATGTTCAAGAAGTGAAAGATCAAAGCGAGCGTCAAGAAATGAATCCGACCATATCTTGTAAAGGATTGGAAGAAATTACCACTCCTCAAACTCTAAATATAGAAGGACATATCAAGAAGAAAAAGGTTCAAGCAGTGAAAGATCACATCGAGCATCAACAACAAGTTCTCCAACTTTTAAAGGATAACGCCACTTCGGTGCAAAATCAAATGAAACAACAGGTAGATCAACATCATAGTGAAAAATGTTTTGATGTAGGCGACTGGGTATTTTTACTGTTACATCTAAAGCAAGCAATTTATGAGAAGGAAATGTTGGCAATACTACATGCACTTAAAAAATGGCGACCTTACCGAATGGGAAGACTCTTCAAGGATGAGGATGTGGAAGCATTGTTTTGTGCTATTTCTATTATCCAACTAGATTGGATAAACGAAGCAAGGGATCAATGGAAGAAGGACAAAGAAGTATGGCCACTTATTCAAAAGTTGCAAAAGATCCCAATTCAAACAATATTGCCAGATATTGAAAAGGAATGAAAAATCATATTGGAACCTAGAGCAGTCACAAAAACAAGAACCCGACAGCTACGAAATCGATCAATTTCAGAGTATCTCATCAAGTGGAAGAACTTACCTACTGAAGATTCCACATGGGAGGACAAGAATTTTATACAAAAGCATCAAGAACTACTCAAGCATTGAGGACAACGCTTTTTGAAGGAGAGGGGCATGTTAGGCCCCTATACTACTAGTGTAACCCCTTATTGTTATTAGTAAAACCCACTTATTATATTGATGTACCCATGTAGTGCCCATATTATTACTAATGTGCCCCATGAAAGCGCACTATTGTTATTATTGTGCCCTTACATTATTATTGTTATGTCGACTATGATTATGTTATGACCCCTTAGACTCCTATATATAGAAAGGAGGTCTTTTCATTTGTATCATCCAAGAATTGTTCATTTATGTAATGTAAAGGAGGTTGCCCCCTCGAAGAGGCTGAATTCTAAGGCGTTGATCTATCTTTTCTATCTTTTCTTGAGCTGGTTTCATAACAGACATGGAAGTAAAGAGAGGCTCCAAAAATCCTGAAGTGTGACACATCCGGCTTTCTCCCCGAGAAAACCTCCTCTAGTGTAATCATGCCAAGAATCTTATGAGGACTCTTGTTCTATAAATATATTGTTGTGTTCCATGCGGTTCTTCCTCTCAGCTACCCCATTTTGTTGTGGGTTATGGGGTGCTATCAACTCTCGTCGAATGCCTTATTTTGCAAAAAAAAAAATCATTCGACACATACTCACCTCCATTATCGCTCTTAAGAGCCTTCACCTTCTTGCTTGTTTCTTTCTCAACCAGTGCTTTGAATTCTATGAATTTGGAGAACATCTCATCCTTCTTTTGTGTGAAGAAGATCCAACACTTTTGTGAGAATTCATCAATAAAAATGACAAAATATTTTTACCTAGCAGTGGATGTTGTCGAGAAAGGTCCACAGACATCAGATTGAATCCTTTCAAAGACTGCATGTGCTCGGTTATCCCGATCATGAAAAGTGGATTTTGTGTACTTCCCCAAGGTACACCCATTGCATGTATCCTACTGTTCTAGTGCTCCTATGGGGAGGCATGTGGTTATCTGTTGCATGATATTCAAAGTGCTATGATGCAAATGGCCAAGTATTCTATGCCAAATTTCACTGACATCGAAGCTATGCACCTTCTTTTCCTTTGTGCCCAATGCAGCATAATCCTCCACATCAAGATTGTAGAGGTTCTTCATACAAACTCTAATCTACTTCACCTATCTCATGGCTATGTGTCTCAGGAATGCCTTTCCTTTGTTGAATATCACGTCATAACTACGGTCTTCCAAAACTACAACGGAGACAATATTCTTCTTTAGACCTCGAACAAACATCACATCCTTGAGTCTGAGAGGGGAGCCTGAATCCCTTTGAAATGTGATCGTACCAATCCCAGTCGCATTGTATCGTCCATCATATCCTATTTCAATGTGCATCTAGAGATCTTTCTCCTCCAAATCACTAAAACTTTCTTTGTTCCCCTTCATATGGAAGAGGTACCGTTGGCCAAGTACCACATGCTACCCATCACTATGTTGGACATGCATGCAATGAGAGTGAAGTAAAGCTCAAACTGTGAATCCAAAGCTTCATGTGTTGCTACTCTAGAGGTCTTCCTGCTTGTTTTCTTGTGTGTACATTTCATGGCACAATGCCTAAATTCATGACAGTGAAAGCACTTGATTTTGGAAAGTCCTTCTTACCCCCTTGACTAGATTCTGCTTTGGATTGGGATTTATTCCATTTCCTCTTCTTTTTCTTTCTAGCCAAGGCACATTTTTTCCTCTTCTTCATCCTTGGAGTAAGTCTCGTCTTTGGTATTATGCCTTATTTCCTTATGTATCAAATCGGACCATAGGCATTCCCAATTTGATAGTTTATCCCTCCCATTCATTCATCGAATCTTGGTAGTTGTGCCAACTCTTAGGAAGGCCTAGAAGGGCCAAGCTTACCAAATCATCTTCTGAAATAGTAACACCAACTTGACCAAGTTCGTCACGACATTGTGTGCTCCTCCTCAGGTAATGAGGAATGAGTCTCGTTCTTCTGCATCTTGATATTTCGAAGTTTATCCTTGAGTGTTAGCTTCCTGCGGTCACTACTATTCTGGAACTAATATTTAAATGCTTTCTACATTACATACAGAGTCTCTTTCCCATGGATATTTGATACAATATGGTCTTCTACTCCCTCCAATATGATTTCCCTTGCCTTGGCTAAGCACTTCTGCCATTTTGCTAGATCTTGAGCATCAACTGCTGCTAGTTTTGGGATATCATTATCAATGAATTCCTTCAATCCATTATCTTCCAGCACTACCTCCATGCAGTCCTTCCAAGCAACATAATTTGAGCTTCCCTCAAGGGCATACTTGAGTCTTAGTCCATATAAATCCATCCTTCTAGCTTTGAAGAATTGATCCTGCAAATCTGATCCTCCTGCAATAACAACTTCGAAATTTCTGCTCTACTATGAATCCTGCTCTGATACCATGTAGAAATTAATGTGTATATTCAAAACTTCTCATGAAATTTACTAAATCAAAAGACCCAAAGCTACTCTACTAATCTATGAAAGTTAGTTCACAATCTAGAACACAAATCATAGACTTGCAAAAGGAAATCAATTTCTCTAGACCCCTTCCTATCTGTATTGCATTAATCAGAGAATAGATATCAAATACATATGCTTTCTCAATCCTAAGCACACCCTGCAAGTGTATAGTCTATCCCTCTACCTAACGCACTAACTCTAGCCAACACTTAGCCAATTTCCAAGCCCTCCAAGCTCTTATTTCCTTGTATCGTTCCTTGAGAAAACTAGTCATTATTATTTATGAAATTCCCTCTATTGGATTGTACAATTCCTCTAGGTCCTTCCTATGACCGTGCACCACCTATACACATTAGAATAGTCTACAACTAATAGTACATTGACTTAGAATCTCCATCTCAACAAGGAAACTTGAATTCTTTGCATGCAAAAAATATTTTGGGTTGAATAATCAGTTAACTAGTTGATCACTGACTGTGGTTGAAGTTCCACTTCCATAACTTGACCTCCATTATTTATTTGAACAGTTAGAACTAGTTTAACTAGCCATAACTCAATTTAACTGAAACAAATTGCTAAAAATTATCAATCAATCATATTGAACTGAACTCAAGCTTCCCCAACTCGAATTAACTAAGTTAACTGAGTGACAAGTGCCATATCACTTTATTTAAATACCTCCAAGATTTCTAGTGAAATAGAAATTCGAAATTTCTCTAGTTTGACCAAGGTAAAGTCAAACTGAGATTTTCTTGTTGCATTTTCAACACGCATAGCTCTAAGTGTATCACAAGCATGGCTTTCTGAGTTGTGATCAAAGCTTTTGCACCTAGCCATCTTTTCCATTTAATTCTTCATTAGAGTGTAAGAAAGCTTAAGGATGGCTAACTTTGTTTCAAGACATGATCCATTGATTTACTCCTACATGTCGTGGTCCTTGCTGCCTTGACTCAGTTTTTTTTACAGTCACCAATGCCATCAGTTTGCAAATGTAGCTACCAACCCATCCATGAATTTGGCACATTGGAAAATGTGAAACATAGGCCAAAGAGTTTTCGACTCATCCAATAAACACATATCATAGAATAAAACATGAATATGGAGGCTCGTACGAACTTAACCTCTTGTAAAAAGTAATTATTCAAAATTTTTGGCTATAGTCTTCATGTATGGCCCACATTCTCCATTAAACCATACACCCACAGTGTTATTTATTTTTTTATTAGCACACGACGCTTGGTCACAAAAAACACATGAAACCATTGCAGAATAGCTCATGGGCTCCTCTCCTTATTATAAACAATGTAAAGTTTGAAATGGGAACTGATACGATTACCAGTTTCGTTGAGGTAGCAAAAAAGTGACCCGATTTTTAAAAGGGGTGATGCAGAGTACACATATATTTTTTAGTATAGTTTTTGACACTTTAAATTTTTTATGTACATTAGTTTTTAGAATGTAAGTGATTTGCATCTTGATTTTAGAAAGTGTTGATTCTGCATCAGGCCCTTTTTTTAAAAGACCTATTTTTTTACTTTAAATTTTCTAATGTATTAAATGTGAATAATTATTTTCTAAATTTAAAAATTTGTGAAGCGGCCTTCTTCGTCATATTTTCTTGTTTTTATTTTAATTTCTTTTTGTAGTGAGGTTTTTATTTTTTTTCCATAGTTAAAGAAGAAGGTCGATATTTTAAAGTTTTGATATTCTACATATTTATATTAAGTTAATTAATTTTTCAATGCACATCAAATAATTGTCTCTAAAAAGCAATAATTTTTAACAGTTGACATAAAAATAACCATTTTGAACATAAATACAACTAAAAATTTACACATTTTGATAATTTTCTGCTAGAAATGACATGTCAAAATCACAATTTTTATAGGAAAAATTTAACCACAAATGGTTAAATAATAGTTTATTTATTAATTTCATGTCAAAAAATAATAATAATCATTGGTTTTTTCAAAGAATAATGATTCACATAAAAATTAAAGCGAAAATCACATAATACAAATATTGAACACATAAAAACATTAATTGAATGCTTATTCTTCTCATAAAATGTCAAAGTCAAAACATTACAAGTATAAATAATTAATAGTTACAAAAAATGAGATTGATTTCCAAGCATAACTTAAATTTAATCAACAATATCATGTAATCCAAACTCTTCATCCTCTAGAGTTTCGTCATTGTCTTCTTCCACAATATTTTTTGCTTCATTTTCCTCATTTTCCTCTTCTAATGGATCTTTGATGTATGTGAATCTCCCAATGCATGTCTTTCCAATCATTCCATGTAATGGTGGTCGAGGTTCCTGTTAGAGTCGGTCCTTACAGCCCTCCGTCAGAGATCTTTTCGCTTTTGCATATCATTTTAGGTGTCTCGCTTGTTCCACTTCGTTGCATTCCGCTAGGGGCATGCCATTGACTGACGAGGGGGTCTGTTGTCTTGTGTTTCCTCATGTTTGTCCCTGCAGGGTTAGTGAAAAAACAAATTTTCTCAAAAATCACTGAAGTCCATAATCATGCATTCATTGTCATAAAAGTTTTGTTTCGTTAAAAAGTCCTAGGGTCTAGGGTTGTTAGTCCTTTGCATATACATAATACAAGCCTGCAGGCCATGAGGTTGATTTCAATAGACTCTTATTTAATAGTTTTTCAGAAAGCATTTTAAAACATTTTTAGTCCAAAACTCTGTTTTGGACCTAAAAATTGTTATTGTAAATAATTGTATTTGTTTTATCTCAAAGGGTTTCAGAGCAAGCCTCTGATCTTCTCCAAAGCCAAAATGCCAGATCCCTGCAAAAATCAACAAAATATGATCAGTCCAAAACCTCAGAAAAGCATGAGAAAATCAAAAAGCAGTATTGTATTAAAAGACCAAAGGTGAAAAAGTGCCAAACATTACAAAGTGGGTTATTGAATCAATTTAAATCAAATCAGATTTGGTGCGATATTTTGTTTGTATATAAAAGGGAAACCAAGTCCATTTGTTCACAAATTCCCAAGGTGAAATCGTGTTTAAGTGTTAGAATGCCGAAATAGTGATTACATACCCCGTGGACAGCGTTGGAGGTGTGTGCTATGCATTGGAGGTGTACGCTACGCATTGGGCCTCACTGGCCAGTGTAAAAATATACAGGTGCTACGCACTGAGGTGTGCGCTACGCGTTGGGTTCACGCGCTACACACTCAGTCACAGCACCGAAATTTTTGTTCATACGGCCAGATCTTATCAAATCGCCTCCAAATCGTGCAAACACCATACATATTGCAGACATTGTGTTTTTAAAGCCATGTCAGTCACAGATTCAGTTTATGAGCAGGAGAATGACAGTGATTCCACAACAGAGGGTAATGTGCCACGGAGGCCTCGTAGAGGTGGAAAAGGTGGAAAGCAACTCAAAGAAGAGCCCACTTCTTTGGTTCAATTGCAGGCTTGCCCGCTTGCAATGGATTGTTTTTGCCATCAGTCATGTTATCACTATTGTGAGCTAATTTCACAAATTCAGCATCATCGTGAATTAACTCGCTTGTTTGTTCTACATTTACATGATGGCCATGTAAACCTCGCCGGAGTTAATTTCATTTTGTCACCAGAAACTATTGCAGAGGCCACTAAGATACCAAATATTGGAGAGTAATGGAATAAGCGTCAGCAGTTAGAGAAATCCTATTATAAGCCATACATCAAACCTGGGTATATGAGGCACTTGAGTCGGGTTTTTCCTTTTCAATAACTGAATGATCAGTTTGCAACTTTGATGAAACTCATCATTCGGTATTTCAGTTGTGAGGGCAGATTCTCCCGTCTTTATGCGTACCATGTCCGTTTGTTGATGCATTTTACAAGGGTACGCCTGATGAACATTCCATACTTCATGTTTCGCAACATAGAGAGGATGGTTGTTTTAGTACAAAGGAAGACCCCAGCACAGCAGCATAGGAGTATTTATCATTATGTGTTGATCAAGATCATAGTGGTTCATCAGTTGGCACAGCAGGGCATTACTTGGGAGGATTTCATTTCTCGTGACTTTTTCACAGTGCCACAGCCACCTCCCGAGATAGTTCATGATGAGGGAGGGCCTTCACATCAGTTTGACATTCCTGAGACCGAGCATGTCAATGCTCCAGCATGTGTGACATATCGGCGAGGCCACAGGGCCTTATTTGCAGCTACACAGGGAGTATTATCTCCACATGGTGTGGAAGGGGTCTCGCCTTCTTCTTCAGTACAGGTACAGGTTCAGGACAGAGGCAAGGGGCCAATTTATGAGGAGGGCCATTCAGGTGGTCATGATATTGATGTTGCATTGGGTGATGTGGATAGGAGCTCTCCTAGCTCGAAACTGAAAGAGATCATCCAAGAGCAAAAGACCGAGATTGATAGCTTGAATGAGAAGTTGCTGAAGGCAGAATGTCTAATCAAATACTTGGAGCAGTGCAATAAACAGTTAGAGGATGAGCACACACTTATAGAGCTGCGACAAATCCGTGAGGACCGAAGGCTAGCCCGAAAAAGACCTGGTGATTTGACACCTGTTGAGCGGAAATTTTGGCTTGAGAAAGTCAATCGACATCTGGAGGAGTTGTTGGTGAAGGCCAATAGAGACAAAGACATGCTTCGTCACATGAAGAATCATTATTGGGCTCGCATGCATGTTGGCAAAGCAAAAATGAAGATTTTGCAAAGGAGGTTGAGCAAAGCACTAAAACGGCGAAAGAGGCTAGATCCACTTCGAGTTTTGGCTGAGGCTTCACTGGCTGAGCATGACACATGATGGAGGGTCTTCGCTCTGAATTTGAGCAAATTCGGAGAAAATTTTGTCATTTTGAAATTTTTGGTCTCAAAAAACAGTTTTTTCCGCTCTATGGGTAGTGCGTCAGCGCGCTCGCTTTTGATTGGGACACTTTCTGGAGAAAAACCTTATATTTTTTGGTTTGTCTTGGTGAATTATACATTCTCAGTTATTGCCAAGGAATTTCATCAAGTTCTGGATGATCAAAATGCCTAAAAACACCATGAAAACCACCTTGCCGCCACCTTTTGCAACAGCAGGAAGTACTTCTGGGAGAATGCAATTTTGAGGGGGAAAATGAGCTCCAAATTGGGAAATTCCACTTGGGGTGGAAAGTAGACATCCAGGGCTTTCCAACGAGCTATCATGAGCTCAATTTGGATGTCGGGAAGTGCCCCAAAAACAGGCTGAAAGGTGCACTATGCATAGGGATCAGGGCGCTATGCATTGGGGTTTTTGGTCCAGTTTTCATCCTCCAGCTCAGGAATTCGGCCAGTTTTCACCAGTTTCACTCCTTGATGTGATTTTTGACCCAACATGATGTAATTTGATGTATGTAAGGTAACATGGCACCTATCTACCTTCTTCTAGATGATTCATTCACAAATTAGCAAGAAATTAATGTAATGAATCAATTTCCTTCTTTTTAGAGGCAGGTTGTTTTGGTCACCTAGATTCCTGCTCCATGTTTAGAATTTGTTGAAACTGCTCCTAGAAGGAGGAGCTCGACCCCTAGAGGTTAGAGAATGAGGTTATCTTGATCTATATATGTAAATTTTCAGTCAGTAGCACAAGTTGGACTCTTGGGAAGATTTTGGCACACTATTGTACATATTTTTTCATATTTTGGCTAAGGAAAGATCAGAGATTTTGCAGCACCTATTGGTATTCTTGTGGCTTTAAGCTCTTGATGGTGTTTTTTCTCAGTTATTGTAATTTTATTCATGTTTACATGTATTCCATTCCTTCTTATGCTTCTGAAACTAAATGAATGAGTAAATGAGGTTGAATTCATTGTTCACAGTGCTCTTCCTTTAAAATTTGTTTAGTTTTACATGTTTTCATCAGTTTGGAGAGGATCCATGTTCTCCTTTGCCCTCTTCAGCTCCTTGTCATTCTGATCCATCCATACACTTGATCAAAGGCATCAAGACTATTGCCTACCTCGCCCCATCTCGATTTTTGCAAAGATCTTACCTCAATCCCCGCACCCAAAATTGTTTTTCCCATTTCTCCAAAAAAAAACTCAAAAATCTAAAACAAACTTTCTATCAATTTACTAGCCTAAAGTTAGTTCCCATTCTAGAGTCATCTCGCACCCTATTGCTCATTTTATCGAGATAGACCCAGAGAGAGCCCTCTCCTGTCCTCGTAGGGCTAGCTACGAGGCTGAGCTTGGTTTGATGTGGCCTTGAGTTTTACCTTCCTCAGCCTGAGGCAGATTTGAGCGCTAACAGTTCCTTTGCCTTTTTTGCCACACGTGATTCACTAAAATCCCCTTTCTTCAACCCAGTTTATTCCATTGCATCTGGAAGAAATTGAAGAGCATTAATTCTTTGTTGAATAAATTTGCACTATATTGGATCTTTTTCAATGGCAATGCAATTTCTTCATTTTTGTAGGCAACATGCTAGTGTTGCACCTAATTATCAAGCACAAAAGAAATAATGAAATAAAATAGTATAATGGCATATAAATTAAGAAAGAAGATATTGAAATTCAATTCTATATAATAAAACTTACATGAGCCAGAAAATAAATCCAGAACCCAATCTCCTTGATTTGAACATATGTCTATAAGATAGTTAATCAATCACTGTGGTTTTTGATAAATTTTAACTCTCTACTTTTGCTTCTTTGTCTTCATATGTTAGTTTTTTCACAACAGCATCATAAACCAGTACTTGGTTATGACTCTTTCCATCTACCTGATTAAAAAGTATAGACATATAGCTATCATATTTTGCCTAACTATCAATAGGGATGAAATAACGATCATTTATAAATGGTTAATCTTCATAGTTAAGAAGATTTGACTTTTGCCTATAACATGAAATAGTAAAAGTTCAATTAATTAGTATATAAATGAATTTTTTAAGATTAATCAAACATACATTTTCAACGTCTTACCATGTAAGTTGCATCCTTGATTTTGTTTTCCCCTTGAAGTTGTCAATTGTGTATCTGAATGAAATGTCACAAATATCCATAATGGTGATGATGTGACTTCTACAAATCCTGCAACCACTTTACTAAGAGCTTGATAAGTATAAGGTTCACTATCATAGTCAATGTTTGGGATATTGAAACCATGGGGAATATATGCAATAATTAGGGAATAATCCCTTTTAGGTATGAGTTGATAAATGTCTTCACAGTCGCCTTGTATTACTTGATATTGAATAGGTTCAATCCCATTCCAAACCAAATGAGTAAGATTTAGATCAAGCTCAACATTCCTAAGACGTTGCTTCTTCAGTCTTTCGGCCTTAATTTTTTCAATAAAGGTTCTGAAACTATCTGGTGCTCCATTTGCATCCTTCCTCATTTTTAATAAAATAAGAAAATATATGTATAAGTTATAAAATAAAAATAGTATACAGATAAAAAATAAAAATGTATAAATCAACATACCTTTTTAAATTCCAGATAAAAATCTTTTAGTGTTGATGTAGAACTTGAATCTGGATAGTTGCGTACAACGTCATCCCAACTATCTTCATTCAACAATTTAACCATTTGTTCTTGTATTTTCATGTAAACTTTGTGATTGAATAGATAAAGTAAAAAAAGTTGATATTATGATATGTATAACAAATACTACTAAGAACAATATGTTATATTTAAAAGAAAATTATAATCTAGAAATAAGAAAAATAATTCAACAAACATACTTTTGAAATTCTTCATACATTTCGTCCAATGATAAATCCCCTGACCTCACACGAGATAATATTACTTTGACAAGTTTTTCATCCTTCACTCCTTGCAATGCTCTCCAAGGTGTGATAGTCATATCTTCTGGAAACTGCTTCATTTCAAGACCTGGTTTACTATTGCTACATATCAATGGTTTAGACCTTTTGACCTTCTAGTTTTTAATGCCAATGTTCTCCCACATACTTAAAATATCATTAGTCAATTCCCATATCTCTCTAGTTCTAAATGCCAAATGGAAAATGTCATCAATATTTCTGAATATATCAGTATTTACTACCTTCTGAACTGATTTTTTCCTCAATTTGATAGCCTATTTCCATACAACATTCCTTTCGGAATTCTATAGTAACATTTATCTTATCCCCACCACATTTTTCTTCAAATTAACTATGAATAAATCTAACCCTTTGGATGAAAGTCATAGACATCCTATATCCATTATCTAAATTATGATCCCATGCTAATAACTTTGCTTTTGTATCTGATAAACCATCATAAATGATACATTTCATTGTTTCAAAACGTGGGTTATTAGGATATTCCTCCATCAATTGCCTTTGAGCTTCTAGAGAATGGTTCCCCCCAACCACATAGTAGTTGTATTCAAAACATTTTGACTTATCAAATGTTTCTTTGTTAGGAATTTGAACTGGATCAACAAGAAGCATATAATTAAGCACATGAGCATATGGATTTTACCTCATAAATGTCTTCAAGTCGTGAACATGTAGGTGGTGTGGCTTTCTGATTTGATATTTACATTTTCCTTCACTTGGCTTATAGATTTGTCTCACATTAAGCTAAAATGTACGACCACCCTCAATTAGGTTTCTCTTGGTCAAGTTCTATCGAATGGCATTTTGTTTTGCTTTAATAATTCCATCCTCTTAATCAGCTCCTGGTGTAATGATTTCCTTGCTTTCTTTTGAATTTTCACTAGGATCTTCACTGTTGGCAATGACTACTTGAGAATGTTCAACATTAATTTTCTTCCTCCTAACATTCTCATCATTAACTAGAACAGAGACATTCCTAGGCATTGTTACTTTTGGTATTTTATGGCTCTTCTCCTTTCTAACATCAATTCTAATATCATCCTCAGTAATGGCAACATATTATTTAGCGTCAGTTTCAAACTTCCTCATCTTCAAAAGTAACCTGTCTACCTTTGCTAGATTTATCTACTATAGGTATTTTTTTATCCCTTGGATGTAGTTTTGTAGCATCATGAATTTCTACTTTTTGCTTGTTTACCATATCTTCTTCTAACCCTGAGTAGAAACTGCAAACAACATTCATAATGTCTTGCTCTATGAAATGAATGCCTCCCAACATAATTGAAAATTTTTCAATAAAATTTTGTCAAACAAAATAACATATGTCAATAAAAACTAAGTTATAAAAATATAATGAGACAGTTAAAATAACAAAAAAATATATATAAATAACAATACTTACGATATATTATGCAATCTCATTTATGATTTGTTTACACAACTTTGTAGAATCCTTTGTCGTGTCATACAATGACAATAATAACTGATACTTAATATTGTCATGTGACTTGGGCGGTTTTGTAAGTACATAGACAACGTTAGTGTCTCGTATCAAACACATGTTTATGACCTTTCCCAACACCTCATAAATTCCACTATCGTCGGGGATATCAACATATAGATATATATGCACATCTTCGCCTTATCTATCTTTCACATACCATACATTTTCTGTAAGCTTCACTTCTTTTTATTTCTTCCAGTATGAAATCATATTCTTATCGTTAGAGGCACTAGATAGATTTATAGTTATCAGCTCAGGTTTGGTTTATTCAACAGTGCTTTTTGAGAATCCACCTTTAATTTTAGCAATGTTTAGCCCAGAAAGATTCACAAAAATCTTCTTTGATTCCATTTTCTTGCAAAAAAATACACATATATATAAATTAGTAAACTACAAAAAATAATAGCTTAAATTGACAAACAAAATGATAAATGATAAATAATTTTGTAAAACATAACCTTTTAAAAAAAAAAAAATAATAAATTAAAAAAATGCAGCCCCCTCTTGCCCCACTCCCATGGCCCAGCCTCTATGCCCCACCCCTAGTGGCCCAACGAGCCCATTGGGTCGCCAGGGTGGGGCGGGAGGGCCTGCGTCCAACCCCCTCCCGCCTCTCCCCCATGGACCCGTTGGTCCACGGGGTTGAGTGCCGCTGACGAGCATGATCAGGCCCACCACGCCCACTGCGGATGTAGTGGCCTTCTGCCAGACATGAGTTTATCGGGTAAATTCGGCTCATCCAAATTTCTAATTTCTAAAAAAAAACATTAAACCTATTGAATTTTAAAACTTGCACACAGCAAAAGGGAAACTAACCTTTCAAATGCGATAATGTTTCGTTGAATATGTTGTTGATAACACTATAGTTGCTCCACAAATTCGCTCCAAGACTTTTAATGAACCTCAAAAAACCTTGATGTGATGTGAGGAATAGTGATAATGAAATTTATGATATAGCAGAAATTATGGAATTGTTTTACAACATGGTTAATGTGGGATTAATTTGTTTTTATAAAAACTTTAACATGTAAATTTTATTATAGCGATATAGGGAACTATGATAAAACAAACATTACGGATTTGTTTTACTGCACGGTGAATGTGGGATTAATTTGTTTTTATAAAGACTTTAACATATAAATCTTGTTATGGCGATATAGTAAATTATGATAAAGTGAACATTATGGAATTGTTTTACAGTATGGTGAATGTTGTATTAATTTTTTTATTATAAAAACTTAACATATAAATCATGTTATGGTGATATAGCAATTTATTTTAAATGTGTGATAAAAATAAATAAATAAATAAAATAAAATAAAATAATCCAATTTTCTAGTAAGTGTTATATAGTTTAAGTAAAAAATTAATTTAGGTAAAAGATTTAGTTTACAATTTTAATTTAAAGATTTAGTTTACACTTTTAATTTAAAGATTTAGTTTAAAAGATTAATTTCATAAGAAAATTTTAGTTAAAAATTTTCAATAAATTGTAGAAGAAAATTATGGAGGAAAATACATGAAACGAAATCTTTGGAGGGAAACTTTCATTCTTTAAGCTATATATTATTATTAGGAGAGAGTGTATTTGTATCATTCAACCTATTCTATTTGAAAGGCATGGATTCTTCTGATAGTGAAATTTCGCTTTGTGAAGCATCAACATCTTCGTCGCATAAAAACTCTATTCATATTGATGAATATAATGGAAATTCTTCCACTATGAATATAGAGTCAAATCTTCCAGTAAGTCCTAATCCTATGGACTATGAGAGCAACAGTAATGAAGAATTTCAAATCAATAGAGTGTCACGGTGTCCACTTCGTCCTAATCCTATGGAATATGAGAGCAGCAATAGTGAAGAGCATGATGAAGATTTTCAAATGAATAGAGTGTCACAGTGTCCACTTAGTGCTAATCCTATGGACTATGAGAGCAGTAGTGATGAAGAACATGATGAAGAATTTCAAATGAATAGAGTGTCACGGTTTCCACTTAGTCCTAATCCTATGTACTATGAGAGTAGTAGTGATGAAGCACATGATGAATCATTTCAAATGAATAGAGTGTCACAGTGTCCACTTGGTCCTAATCCTGTGGACTATGATAGGAGCATAGATGAAGATCATGATGAAGATTTTCAAATAAATAAAGAGTCATGGTTTCCACTTAGTCCTAATCCCATGGACTATGAGAGCAGAAATGATGAAGGCCAGGTTGAATAATTTCCAATAAATTGAGTCACATTTTCCACCTAGTCCTAATCCTAAGGACTATGAGAGCAGTAGTGACAAAGGGCAAGATGAAGAATTTTCAGTAAGTAAAGTCACATTTTCGACGTAGTCCTAATCCTATGGACTATGATAGCAGCACTGACAATGCACATGATGAAGAATATCCAATAAACATCGAGTCAAATTTTCCATTTAGTCATAATTCTAAGGACTATGAGGGTAGCACTGAAGAAGGGTCGGATGAAGAATATCCTCCAAGTCAGTATTTCAGAAGCACATATGATCATAGTGAGGATAACATTCCTCATAATGATGATGAAAATGCTTATACAAATGATGATCCAATGATGGAGATGTTGCCAAGATATATATTTTATCGAGGAGTAGGAGCAGACATTTTCGTATCAATCTAAGATGTTCTAGTTATACAAGGGGTAGAGAAGAATATCTGATGAGAAGAAGTTCTATCAGTGCTCTCATTTCAAGTGAATGTTGTCAAAAAGGTTGCTTGAAACATATGGATTTCAAGTTTGCATTAGAGAAAAGGAAGAGATATTTGTCAATGAATAAAAGCATGCAAAATTCATATTTAGTGGGGTGCATGCAATCTACATTGTCAGGTTGTGATTATCATATTGGGTCTTTATTTATCTATAGAAAGGCTTTCAAAATGTTTCATTCAATGGGTAATATTCATCTGTCAAGAATCAAAGAAAATTTGGAAGGATCCCTGATCCAGGTGGCTCCAGAGACACACAGGACAAAGAGGACTTAGGAAAGCTCAAAAATCAAAGTGTTTGGATTATGCTTGAACTAGGGCCAAAGCGTATATCTCGTCGTCTTGATCGCGGCGGTGCGAACGGTTCGTCAAACCGAGTCTATATGCGAAAGTTAGAAGAAGTCAAAGTTTGGTTGACTTTTGCTGACTGAGCAGGCTTAAGGAGGCCACAATTTGGATAGAACCCAGCCACCGGATTCGGCCAACTTGGGCCAGATTCCATATGATTTTGTGGCCCAGTTAATTTGTCTCCTTTGGCCTAAAAATCCGAATAATTCTAAAGGCCCCCCTTTTTAAAAAATTAAAAAAAAAATATATATGGTGGGGCCACCACCCCTCAATTCACATAACAAACATATTAAAATATGGTGGCTGGTGGTCAAACCCCACCACCACCGTAACCATCCAAACGATATGTTAACAGGGTTGAGGTCTGGTTGACCAGGAACCCCACCCCAGCATACTTAATACACCATTATGGCAATAAGGGTGTCGGCGGGGTCGAACCTGCCCGGCCCACATGGTCGACCCCCAAGCGAGTGGCCCCAAACTTAATACAAAACAAAGCAGAAATCCAAAAAAAGTGTAACAGAAGGGTGGAGGAGGGTTTGAACTTGTGACCTCTACCCACCAAACATAGCGTTCCACCATTCAGCCACGAGGGCCAGCGTTGATAAATCCACCCAGTAATTTATATATAAACCTCATTTGCACAATGCACAGGACAGATGGAGAAACCAGGAGCGGGCACAAATTTCGAGATATAGGAGGTAGAATCTTGGCACACAATTTGAGGCATTTTTTGCAGGAGGGGTTAAATTTCACTTTGTCAAATTTTGATAAATTTTATTTGGTTTCAGCACTTCTCAACGCCACGAACGCAATGGCATTGTCCATGTCTCCATCAAATTTCTGCATTTTTGAACCATTTTTCGTATGAGGGTGTGTTGGGTTGTGTTATATTTTTTCCATGACTAACCTATGTAGTGAATCGGGGGGTTAGAGGGAAGGAAAACCCCTCCCTTTGTTGCACCAATTGCATAGGGGCGCTGGCAGCCCCCCCTGTCTGGGGGGTTTGAGGGGGGCGGGTAGCCCCTCTCTATGGGGTCTAGGGCAGCGCCCCGGGAAAAAAAAAATTGGACCCTATATTAGGTTGGGTGAACCTACCTATGGTTTTCGGTCCATGGTTTTGGACGCAATGGTTTTCGGTCCATGGTATTGGATGCTTCGGCATGTATAAATATGTATTGTAACATTGAAAGAAATATAATGAAAAATCAAGCTAGTAGTCCTGGTTTTTAGATCCAGGAGAAATATATGTGTATATGTGTTTTATGTGTTATGCTCTCGCATTGTTTATTTTTTGCATTTTAGAATTTGTATGTAGGTAATTTCTGTACAGGGTTAAAACCTACATTTGGTATCGGAGTTGTTTTGGCTTCAAGGGGACACCTTTGTTGCTGAGGGGTTTCGCTCGGGCCTGTGGTAGACCCAGTTCAATGGGAGATCTGCGGGATCAATTTTGTGGTGAAAGAATATGGCAAGCAGTGGAAAGATAGAGATCGAGAAAATTAATGGTCAGAGTTTTGAGTTGTGGAAACTCAAGATGGAGGATCTCTTGGTGGACAAAGATTAGTGGGTCGCGGTAGATCCAGGTACTAAACCAACGGGAGTGTCCGATGAAGAACGGAAGAAGTTGGATCAGAAGGCAAAGAGCACAATACGATTGTGTGTCTCAGATTCAGTATTGTTGAATGTATCAGGGGAAGCTACAGCGAAAGCTTTATGGGACAAATTAGGGACTTTGTACCAATCTAAGTCTCTGGTGAATAAAACTGTTCCTACGGAAAAAGAGATATAACCTGAGGATGAAAGATGGAGACTCGATGACAGAGCATCTGAATGCATTTAATACTGTGGTAAGTCAGTTAGTGTCTGTTGATATTAAAATTTCAGATGAAGATAAGTGCATCAGTTTGTTTTTTTCTCTACCAGATTCTTGGGATAGTCTGGTTATTGCAATAGGTAGCAACGAAACTGCCTTGTAGTTTGATGAAATAGTCTCAGCCTTGCTGACGGAGGAGATGAGACAGAAAAATATGGAGAGCCAGAATGGTGATGCCTTGTTTGTATGAGGACAGTCCTAGAATAGAAACAAAAATAAGTCATCGAGTGGGAGATCTAAATCTCCAGGAAAACCTGTAAAGGTGGTGTGCTGGAGATGTGGAAAGGAAAGGCACTTCAAAAGGGACTGTAAATCTAAAGCTCCTGATAAAGGAAAGGGATCTGATGATGTGCCTTCTGTAGAGGCGAAAACCACCTCAGATGAAGGTGGGTATGTGTACTTGGCTTCTTCAAGTACACATGTAGATCATGAGCCATGGTTGATTGACTCAGGTGCATCCTTTCACTTCACTCCCCATAGAGAGTGGTTCTGCAAGTATGAGAAATACGATGGTGGTGATGTCTTCTTGGGGGATGATAGGAAGGCTAGAATTGTTGGTCGTGGAAAAGTAAAGTTGAAGTTGCATAGTGGAAGGGTTAGAACACTTCCGGGTGTTCTACATATTCCTGCATTGGCTAGA
The DNA here is from genome assembly GCA_031772625.1 of Pinus tabuliformis. Taxonomy (NCBI): domain Eukaryota; kingdom Viridiplantae; phylum Streptophyta; class Pinopsida; order Pinales; family Pinaceae; genus Pinus; species Pinus tabuliformis. The sequence continues at coordinate 881,829,578 of CM062813.1, forward strand.
AATCTGATCTTTGTAAGCAAGCTAGATGATGCAGGTGTAAAGACAGTGTTCGAGAAATATACCTGCAAGATGGTTCAGGGAGCACTGGTATTGATGCGGGGAGTTCGGATTGGAACTCTGTACAAGCTGCAAGGTAGCACTGTTGTTGATGGGTGCAACAGTTTTGTGGTTCCTGAAAGTGGATCTGAAAATCTAGTGGTCTCTGGAGAGAAGACCATGTTGTGCATCAAAGGCTTGGACATATTGGAAAGAAGGGCCTTTGAATACTTCATGGTAAAGGTATGGTAGAAGGTATGAGTAATAGCTCTCTGGATTTTGATTTCTGTGAAAATTGTGTATACGGGAAGCAGAATCGTGTGAGTTTCCCCTTTGGTGGTAAGAGGGCGAAACAGATATTAGAGCTTGTGCACAGTGATGTGTTTGGACCTGTGAAGGTTCCATCACTGGGTAAGTCTGTGTACTATGTATCATTTATAGATGTCTTCCCAAGGAATACATGGATATATTTCCTTAAGAAGAAATCTGAAGTCTTTGATAGGTTTAAAGAATTTAAGGCTCTGGTGGAAAACCAGACAGAGAAGAAGATAAAGGTGCTAAGGATAGATAACGGTGGAGAGTTTTGCAGTAAGGAATTTGAAGAATTTTGTAAGAAGTGTGGTATAGCACGGCAGAAGACTACTCCATATACACCTCAGCAAAATGGATTTGCAGAAAGAGTGAACAAGACGTTGATGGAAAGGGCAAGAAGCATGCTCAGTGGTGCTAGGTTAGGACAGGATTTCTGGGCAGAGGCGGTGGAGACAACATGTTACCTAGTCAACAGATCACCTTCATCAGCGTTGGAGGATAAGACTCCACAAGAGGTATGGACTGGTAAGAAACCCTCTCTTTCACATCTGAGGATATTTGGATGTGATTCATATGTACATGTTCCAAAGAAGAAACGAACCAAGTTGGATAGTAAATATGAAAAGTGCATCTTTATTGGATATAAGGATGGTTTAAAGGGTTATAAGCTTTGGAACCCAACAACAAGGAAGGTTGTGTACAGCCGAGATGTGGTTTTCAAAGAGGTGAAAGATGTTATTAAACATGAAGTCTAACCAAAGGAACCTAAGAAGATAGAGTTTGATCTAAAGGAGGAAAAATCAGACTCTACAGCAGAGGAGAAATCAGAAGATGAAGAGCCACAAAATCCGAGTGGAAGCAGATCAGTTCAAGAAAGAAGGCAGCCAAAAAGTTATAGTCCATCTACTTTTTGTTCAAATTTTTCTTTATCTATTACTGATGATGATCCCAAAACTGTGAAGGAAGCAGCAGATTCAGAGGATGGAAAACTCTGGAAAGAGGCCATGGTTGATGAAATGGCATCTTTGCACAAAAATGAGGCTTGGGATCTAGTGGAGTTGCCAGCTAGAAGGAAACCCATTGGCAGCAAATGGGTGTTCAAGAAGAAGACAAATGCAAAAGGAAAGGTGGAGAAATACAAAGCTCGGTTGGTAGCAAAAGGTTATTCCCAGGTGTCGGGAATTGATTTTGGTGATATTTTTTCTCCTGTTGCCAAGGTAACTTCTATTAGGTTACTTTTATTTGTTGTTGCTGCTTTTGATTTTGAGGTAGAGCAGATGGATGTGAAGACATCATTTCTTCACGGGGATCTAGAAGAGGAGATCTACATGAAGCAACCTGAAGGCTTTGCGGTGAAGGGTAAGAAAGAACTAGTATGCAAGTTAAAGAAGTCTTTGTATGGGTTAAAATAGTCACCAAGGATGTGGTATCAGAAATTTGATACATTTATACGGGGACTTAGCTTCACCAGAAGCAAAGAAAATTATTGTGTGTATTTTAAATTAATTGGTGACCGTGTTATTTATCTGGTATCTTATGTGGATGATATGTTGCTAGTTGGAAATAATAAAGAAATTATCCAGGATTTGAAGACCCAATTGTCCTCCAAATTTGACATGAAAGATCTTGGTGCTGCAAACTATATTTTGGGCATGGAAATTAAAAGAGATCGAGCAAAGACGAAGCTCTAGTTAAACCCAAGGAAGTATGTCGAAACAATATTGCAGAGGTTTAATATGCAAGATAGTAAACCGGTGAAGGTTCCAATTCCTGTAGGTGTAAAGTTATCTGTTGAACAGTGTCCCAAGACATAAGAAGAGGAAGAGGATATGTCCCATGTTCCATATGCAAGTGCAGTCGGTAGCCTGATGTATGCAAAGGTCTATAATAGACCAGACATTGCACATGCAGCGGGAGTATTGAGCAGGTTTATGTCAAAACCAGGGAAGGAGCAATGGACAGCAGTGAAGCGGGTTTTCAGGTATTTGCGTGGCACTAGTGATTATGGTTTGTGATACCAAGGAAGACCAGGATTGGACAAAGTTTTGGATATTCATGGCTTTGTTTATGCAGATTGGGCTGGAAATTTGGATCAGAGAAGATCTACAAGTGGGTATGTGTTTAACCTATTTGTAGTTGCAGTCAGTTGGATGAGTAAGAAACAATCTATAGTGGCACTATCAACTACAGAGGCAGAACACATGGCAGCGACTCATGCAAGAAAGGAAGTAGTTTCGTTGCAAATATTGTGTTCAAGTATGGAGTTAGTACAGGGAGCTATAAGGATAGACTGTGACAACCAAAGTGCAATTTTCTTGGCAAAAAACCCTGTTATCATTCAAAGACAAAAGCACGTTGATGTTCAATATCACTTTGTGAGGGATATGATAGAAGACAAAAAGATGTTACTGGTAAAGGTGGACACTTAGAAGAATACTGCAGATGCATTGACAAAATTTGTGAGCTCTAAGAAGTTCTCCTAGTTTAGAGAAACAATGGGCGTTTTAGGGCTGGAAAAATGACTAAGTTCTCTTGTGCCCCCTTGTGGAAAGAAAACAACAAGTGGGAGAATGTTGGGTTGTGTTATATTCTTTCCATGACTAGCCTATGTAGTGAACTGGGGGTTTGATGGGGGCCAGAGCCTCCCCTTCGTTGCACCAATTGCCCAGCAAGGGGGTCACAGGGGGTACAGTAGCCCCCCCTGTCTGGGGGATTTGAGGAGGGCAGGTAGCGCCCCTCTACGGGGTGGGTAGCCCCCCTCTACGGGGTCCGGGGCAGTGCCCTAGGAAAAAGTTTTTTGGACCCTATATTAGGTTGGGCAAACCTGCCTATGGTTTTCGTTCCATAGTATTGGATGCTTCGGCATTTATAAATATGTATTGTAACATTGAAAGGAATATAATGAAAAATCAAGCTGGTAGTCCCAGTTTTGGGATCCAGGGGAAATCTCTGTGTATATGTGTTTTATGTGTTATGCTCTCGCATTGTTTATTTTCTGTGTTTTATAATTCGTATGCAGGTAATTTCTGTACGGGTTTAAAACCTACAGGGTGGAACCATGACTGCTGCAGAAACAGGGAGCGGAACCATGACCCATGAAATTTTCCTGAGGAGGTAATTTTTCTCCATGTCGGAATATAGTCAAGTTTACAGTCACTTTTCATGGTTTTCTGCAGGTATCGAAATGGTGAGGTCAGAACCGCCTTTTGAGTTGCAGATTTCAAGTCCACCCATGGAGAAGAATCTTTAAGGAATCTAAGGGGAATCTAAAAGATTCCTTGAGCCCAGATTCTCAACTTCTCAGAATTCAGAAATTTGACTGTCGATTTTGCACTATTTGATGCCACAAATCTGATGGTGCATTTAGATTTCTCATTTGCTCATTCAGTTATTCAACCACTTTTCTAAGTGGAATTCAGGTGTTAGCATTCATGTGTGAGCAACCATTTCCATGCGATTGATGTCTTGAGATCGATGGTCCAAGCAGCTTTAGCATTTTGATATTTGCTTCTTCAAATGGCCCCTAGTTGTGAGGTATATTTAGTTTATTCATGTACTTCTTTTTTTATGCATCATGATGCACAAATCTATGTTTGATGTTTGATGTGGGATCTTGTTTTCTTCCTTGCTTCATGATTCCTACTTGATGTGACGCGGAATCGTTTGTGAGATGTACTTTTTGTCTGAGTCATCATGTTTATTTGAGATCCCTTTGTTGTCATGTTGTGTTTTTAAATCTCTTTTATGCCATGTCGACAAGATTTTCATGACCATCATGCATGAGTTTGTGTCATACTGATAGGAGTCTTTTGATTGATAGTGCTTGTAGTGGAACATCTCTTGGAGCCACTCCTGCGTGAGGGAATTTTCCTTGTATGATGGCGATATCATCTCTTATGTACATCATCACTATTGACAGCACTTAATGCAGTGGCCTACACCATCTTGACACGAGGACTTGGAGACATAGTCCCTCCTGAATGAACTTCATTATCAACAACTTATGTTTTCATGTGTTGATGATTGACATGTTCCTCTTATTTATAGCATGCAGATGTATTCATTTATGTTCTTTTAAAAATTGAATTTAACACATCACAAAAGTTAAAGGTATTGGAAGGGTCCTTTGTCACCCCCAGACCCAAATCAAGTGGTATCATAGCGGTCTTTGTGTTGATGTGAATTGCAGCGTGAACAATGGAATGTGTAGTGACAGAGGATGAAAAAGCGATGTACGAGACCATGCTCAAAATTTCCAAAAGAGTGGAAATAATGTATGAAACACTACAGAAAGAGATAGAGGAAAAGGAGTGATTGCAGCTTCAGTTGCAAGCCACGGAAGAGGCCCTGGAAGAACTAAAGCACACAGCAAGAAAAATCTTCAAACAGAGAATGTTGAACTGAAGATGTGTCTACATGAAGAGAAAGAGGAGAAACATAGTTTGCTACAACAATTACAAGCAAAGGACAAGGCCTTGGGAAAGCTACAGCGTGAACCATGTGAGGTAAAAAGTAATTCTCTGAATTCACGTAGGTTTTCTGATGATGATTTCGTTGTTTTTGAAAATCATACCACAGAATTGGCTCCAAACTATTGAAGAGAATGGGGTATGAAGGGAAAGGCTTGGGCATTAATGGCCAAGGCATTGTTAACCCCATCAAAGTAGAGGAATTACCGTGTCAAACAGGACTTGTGTATGTTAGAAAGGAAGTTGGGGAATGCGCTGAGACAGCTAGTAAACCACCAACAATAGATGATGAGCAGCCTTCATCAATTCTTTCCAAATCGACAGAGGAGGAAAAATATGTTGATTTCCTTTCAGTTTTGTCTTCACATTAGTATGATTTTTGTTGGAGATTTGGAGATCCCTATTAAAGGGACAAACATGAGGCTCCTTACAAGGACGAGGCACGAGGAGGAAGGAAAACTTGGTGTTAATAACCAACGCGTAACTCAACCATTGGAGGTTGTGCAGAGACCTCAATTTATAGGCTTGAGATACACTAAAGGAGAATGCTCGAAGGTGTCAGATTCGTTCAAGGCATTCTCGAAATCATCGAGGAAAGAGAATGATGGGAAAACATCCCCATCATCCCATGGCAGTTTCCATTGCAGGGAAAGAGCTAAGGCAAGCTCTCATCGCCATACTTACACCAGAGACATCAAGGAAATGTATAACCACTCTCGACATTCAAATGTTCAGTTAGACTATAATCATGTTTTTAATGATGAACGTAAAACTTGGCATTGAAAAACATGTACCTTTTGTGGATTACATAACCATACATTTTCTAAGTGTTGGAAAAGAATGGCAGCACACAAAAGGATGAGGCATGAAAGACCCTCTCAACAGCAGGTAAAGAAACGTGTTAAGTAGATATGGAGGAAGAAAAAGTATTGCAGAAATTGCGACAAAGGTGGCCATCAAAAATCCACTTGTTGGAGGCTCTATCCAGAGCAGCACCTTAAAGACAAAGTATCAGTGCATGAACCAGATGAGACCATTGTTCGACAAGAAAAATCGCCACAAGGAGGTGACCCATTCACCTTGATAAGTGAAAAATGGTTTCTAGATATGTTAGTGTTTTATGGTCATGCTTTTGTAAATCTTTGTTGCATTTTAAAATGTAAAAGTGATGATGTGTTTCCATCACTTGTTCAGCAACAATGATGTCTGGTCTTATTTTGTGTCGCATGTTGAACTGTGAAAGTGATGTCATGTTTCCATCACTTGTCAAGACAATAGTTTTTGGGCTTATGATTATAAATGATGTGTTGTAGTGATGATGTGTTTTCCATCACTCGTTGAAGCAACAATGATATGTTGGCCTTGTTTTCGTAGCTGGGGTATTGTGTCCATCTTAAAGTAAACTTGACTATCGAGTATGTGTTATAAACTTGTGGCAAGTGTAGGACGCTTGGGTCATTAGTTGGTCATGAAAGTCAAGCATGTAATTTGCAGAACAAAGTACTACAGGTTGAAGAGTGGCAAGTGTTGGCTTATCGCTTAAGGCTCCGAAGAGCAAAGGTGAAGGAGATGGAAGCAAGACCTTTCAGGACGCTTGTGATGTAGACAAGGTACAAAAAAGTTGTAGAGTGTTTTCGTGCTTTTGGAGGACCAAAAGCTCCTCAATGGGGAGGATTGATCCAGGTGACCCTAGAGATACACGTAGGACAAAGAGGACTCAGGAAAGCTCAAAAATCAAAGTGTTTGGATTATGCTCAACCCAGGACCAAAGTGTAGATCTCATCATCCTTATCGCGGTGGTGTGAACGGTTTGTCAAACCAAGTCTATATGTGAAATTTAGAAGCAGTCAAAGTTTGGTTGACTTTTGTTGACTGGGCAAGCTTAAGGAGGCCACAATTTGGACAGAAACTGGCCACCGGATTCTGGCCAACTTGGGCTAGATTCCAGGCAAATTTTTGGCCCGGTTAATTTGTGTCCTTTGGCCTAAAAATCCGAATAATTTTAAAGGCCCCCTTTTTAAAAAATAAGAAAAAAAAAAATTTTAAAAAAATATGGTGTTGGGCCACCACCCCCGCCACCCCTCAATTCCCATAACAAAGATATTAAAATATGGTGGTAGGTGGTCAAACCCTGCCACCACCGTAACCATCCAAATGATATGTTAATGGGGTCGGGGTCCGGTTGACCGGGAACCCCGCCCCAACATACTTAAGACACCATTATGGCGATAAGGGTGCCGGTGGGGATCGAACCCACCTGGCCCATGTGGCCAGCACCTAAGCGGGCGGCCCCAAAATTAATACAAGACAAAACATAAATCCAAAAATAGTGCAACGGAAGGGCAGAGGGGGGTTTGAACTTGTGACCTCCACCAAACATAGAATGCCACCGTTGAGCCACGAGGGCTAGCGTTGATAAATCCGCCCTGTAATTTATATATAACCTCATTTTCACAGTGCACGGGACAAATTGAGGAACCAGGAGTGGACACAGATTTCGAGATAGAGCAGGCAGAATCTTGGCATGTAGTTCGAGGTTGCATTTTACAGGAGGGGTGAAATTTCATTTTGTCAGATTTTGACAAATTTTATATGGTTTCAGCACTTCTCAATGCCATGAATGCAATGGCACTATCTGTGTCTCCATCAAGGTTCTGCACTTTTTGGCCATTTTCCGTATGAGGGTGGAACCATGACTGCTACATAAACAGGGAGCGGAACCATGATCCATGAAATTTTCCCGAGGAGGTAATTTTTCTCCATGTCGGAATATAGTCAAGTTTACAGTCGCTTTTCATGGTTTTCCGCAGGGATCTCAATGGCAAGTTCAGAACCGCCTTTTGAGTTGCAGATTTCCAATCCACCCATGGCGCAGAATCCTTAAGGAATCCAGGGGCAATCTAAAAGACTCCTTGAGCCCACATTCTCAACTTCTCAGAATTCATAAATTTGACAGTCGGTTTTGCACTATTCGGCACCACAATTCTGATGGTGCGTTTAGATTTCTCATTTTCTCATTCTATTATTTAGCCACTTTTCTAAGTGGAATGTAGGTTTCAACATTCATGTGCGAGCAACCATTTCCATGCGATTGATGTCATGAGATTGATGGTCCAAGTAGCTTCATCAGTTTGACATTCGCTTCTCCAGATGGCCCCTAATTGTGAGGTATACGCAGTTTATTCATGTACTTCTTTTCTATGCATTGTTCTGCACAAATCCCTATTTGATGTTTGATGTGGGATCTTGTTTTCTTCCTTGCTTCATGATTCCTACTTGATGTGACGCAGAATCATTTGTGAGATGTACTTGTTGTCATGAGTCATCATGTTTATTTGAGATCCCTTTGTTGTTATGTTGATGGGATGCTCATGTGTCGCCATGTATGATTGCATTGAAATCCCTTTTATGTCATGTCAGTGGGATGTTCATGATCATCATGCATGAGTTTGTGTCATACTGATAGGAGTCTTTTGACTGAGAGTTCCTGTAGTGGAACATATCTTGGAGCCACTCCTGCATGAGGGCATTTTCCTTGTATGATAGCGACATCATCTCTTATGTACATCATCACTATTGACAACACTCAATGCAATGGCCTACACCATCTTGACACTGGAGCCCAGAGACGTAGTCCCTCCTAGACGAACTCCATTATCAACAGCTTATTTTTTCATGTGTTGATGATTGATATGTTCCTATTCTTTACAACATACAGATGCATTGATTTATGTTCTTTTAAAAATGAAATTTAACACATCACGAAAGTAAAAGGTCTTGGAACGGTCCTTTGTCACACCTCGACCCAGATCAACCCCACATTTTATTCAGAAGTACATCATAAACGGCAGTTTGGGACATTATCAAATATTGCAATGTCATGGATGAAATATTTATTTTCAAAGCATGGAGAGTGTATGCCAAATAGAGAGACAATACGTATTCCAGATAATTTCTCAAGATGAGAAATCTACAACTTATACAAAGAATATGCAGAAGGTGCTGAGGGACATGGTCGATTTATTACATGTCAATATTTTGTGAAGATATGGAAGAAATAATTCAACAATGTCTGTATTCCTAAGAATACAAGGATGGGGATTTGTAGTACATGTGATTCTCTTAAATCAAAAAGGGATAAATTTGAAGGGTTAAAAAGAGGTAAGCATTCATAACTTTAACTTTTAAAATTGTATAGTCATCAACTATGAAAAAATGTTTCTTAATGACTTTCTTTTATGTTGTGTAGATTCCATTGTCAAAGCACTTCAAGAGCGTCGTGAACAACAAACAAGTGAAAGGAAAAGTTGTACAAGCATCGAAAGAAGTGTTATGATAATCCAAATAAATATTTGGGTTTGATAATTGATGGTATGGACCAGAAGAAAACATTTCTACCACATTTTTTCTGCACACACAAAAATTTACAGGACGAAAATTTTATTCAATATCACTTGGTCGATTGTATGGACTTCAATGGGAAAATGTTTCCAAGGGTATAATTCACAGCTCCAAATATTCATAATGATGCAAATCTGGCAATAACCATAATTCATGATGTGCTTTCTCATTGGTTTGGTAATCTTCCTGAAGTTTTGTATCTACAATTGGACAACACTTGTCGTGAAAACAAAAATCATATTGTTTTTGGATATCTAAACATGCTTGTTGAATTGAGAATTTTCCAGAAGGTAAAGGCTGGTTTCCTTCTTGTTGGGCATAACATGCCATATTGATCAGATGTTCAGCCGTTTTTCAGCCACATTGAGGAGGAAGGAAGTTGGGACCTTGTCATCATTAATTGAATGTATTAATAAATCATACATGCCAGAGCCTACTTTTGTGTTGGGGGAAACTATTGACATGCGAAGGTTTATTCAAGGATCACATGGTGAGGAGAAATGCAATGAACAATTTAATGATATTAGCTTCCAACATCAATTTCATATCAAAAAAATTGATGGGAAAACACTAATATGGGGCAAGAAGTATTCAACTACTGCAGAATGGGCACCGTCATCAGGTTTGGCATTTTTGAAGTTCATTCCAAATCATCCAATATTTGCATCAAACATATTATTATTACAATCATTTGTTGAAGTTCATAATGCACGCAGGCATAATAGAGATATAAATTATTCTGATTGCCTAGAAGAAATTTAAAAATGTATTAGATATACATATGATTATTTTGATATTGTTGATTCAGTCTTGTGGGAGTATTTTCTCAATAATCAAAGTGATATCATTTCAAGAACAACAAATGAAGATATACCTTTGAAAATTTCATTTATTTGGCCACAAAATGTGTCAAATGAACATGAAGAAAGAAACATTGTGCACAACGTGAAGCCATGGAAGACCTTTACATGGGTTCAGTATAGGATATTAAGGAGGGTTGCATGATCGCAATGCTAGCAGATGGAGATCCTAATGGCTATCCATTCTGGGTTATTAAGGTTATAAAGGTCATTACAGAAAATGAATATGTTGTAGGTGTTGAAGCACATTGGTATGTCACAAATACACACCCATTCAATGGTGTGTATAAGCCAGAGATGGTAGTTGATAAAAAAGTGGTAGAAAGACAAAAAGAAAGGGTACAAATATAAATCGTCGCTGCAAAGACCTCTTAAAATTGGAGTATGTTGACATACTTGTTTATGAATTCAATTTAACAAATAGAGGAACTCTTCTCTTCAAGAAGATAGAGATTCTAAAGAGGTTGTTACCATAAGGAACAACGTTGAGATGGGAGTCTACTAAAACTAGTCATAGATCTAGAAGAATTTTGAAAACTGAAATGGTGGGCATGCAAGTGGACTCAAATGGGGCACTAGTTGATTGAAAGAGAAGAATATGGAACATCTTCATCTACATCCAGTCATTCATCTGAAGATGTGAATTCTGATGGTGTGTAAGAAAATATGAGTGATTTTGAATAATTGTCTAAGACAGCTTACACAACTGATGTTTGCATCATATCTTGAAATAAAAAATTTAATTTCCATATGGTGTTAAATGAAGTTATGGGTCATTTTTGTGTTTGTTGGATTATATGTTTTAATTATGATGATTTTTATTGTTTAAAATATCTACAATGCAACAATAACGTAGAGATATATTGTATGTTTCATTCAATCTATAAGTAATAACATTTTGATTAATTTAGTCATGTAATTTGTTCATAATGTCATGGTTTTTTAATTTTATTGTTGAAAATTTTCCAAAATTTTTTATCTTTAATGTTATGGTTGAAAACAATTAGAATTTTAGCAATGTTTAGTGTCATGTTATTATATGTTTAACAACATGGATGAAAACTAATAGAATTTTAATATGTTTCAGATCCCATTATTTTATCTTTGTCGTCATTGCTAAAAAATGTTGAAAGTATTCCTAGGAAAGAAAAATGTTATTCTACCAAAAATATTAGTGTGTGTTTTTTCCTCAAAAAAGTTGTATTTTGCACACAAAAATCAGCTATATTGCCATTTTTTTTAAATGTTGAAAATTGACCCTAAAAAAAGCCACCATTCCAGTATACACACTTTTCGTTTTTAGCATTGTTTTTCATGTTTTTTGGGGGTTTTTTGGCTAGAGATCTTGTTTTGATTTTATAGTTCTTGTTCCAAAGTTTACATTGTTTATAGACATGAGGGCTTATTTTCTTTATAACATTATCCACCCCCTTTATCTTTCGCTCCATAAATCCTCATGTTGGTGCTTAGTTGTTCACTGGGTCCCACTGGCAATGCATATACTATTGAGTTGGAAGCTCAGATTCCCCAATGCCCGTAAATTTTTCTTAAATAAAATTTCATAAGACTTAGGGGCCTCCGGGCTTCCGGGAACTGGCCCACTACTATGCACCACTTCCAATTTTAGCTTGTCCTAGAGCTCTTCTCTTTGTATTCGGCATGAAGTCCTTTAAACACTTTCTCGTGGTGTTTTTTCTTTATTAATAGCCCAAAGTCCCTTGGTCACTAAAACATATGAAAACCACCGCAAAACCTAGATTTGGGTTCACCTTTCGTCATTTGAAAGAACTATCAATTGCCAGCAAAATCTTCATCTCTCGGCTCTATTTACCCGACACTTAATTGAAATTACTTATGGGCTTTCCACCTTCCGATAAATCTTTTTTATGAGTTATGTCAATTCACAACCTGTCAATTATTATCCTCTGCTAGCCCAGCTCCTTGCCATCCCAGATCATCTTTTAATAAAGTTATGGGCTTCCGGGATTCTGACCTTCTAGGGCTTCCAGGCGTTCGGCCTTCACTAGTTATCAACTAACTTCCGGGCTTTCAGGCTTCCAGGAAACTCCTAGTTGTTGCCAACTAGCTTCCATGCATTGTTCTTACTACCTCAACTCAATGCTATTCGGGATCACCTTTAAGTAAACCTCTAGGCTTCTAAACTTTCAGGTTTTTTGGCTTCTGAGCTACATCCACTCGCTATCAATTGGTTTTTGGGTTTCCAGGCTTCCGGGATTCTGGGGACTATTCCTATGGCTTTAAGATCCTTACTTTACTGGCTATAACTTTTTATCCAGTGGGGCATTTTTTTACTTCAGCGTACCATTGAAAATATCTTTCCAAGCACTATCCAACAATGACATAAACAAGAGCATCTGAGCTAATCTCCTAAGGCATAATCTCCTCCAAATTCTGGGACTCCCCACTATAGAGCCTCATGAATGCTTCATTTGGACACTCTCCCTTACCAATTTTTCCTCTCTTTGACCATCATCATCAACTTAAAAGGCATCAAACTACAAGGTTGTTGGTATGGTAAGGTATTTAATTATCTTATCTTTCATATTTAATAATGGTCCTTATTATTGAATTAATGTTTGTATTAGCTATTGAATTCATGCAATTCTACAACTAATATATGTTTCTGTAGTCGATTCCAAGGTTTAGCAGGATCTGAGCTACCATATATGATCCGAATGGAAAATGGCATCAACCCATGGTATTCATCCACCCATGGAATTTACCCATGTTATTGTAAGTGGCATACACCCATGGTATTTATCCACCCATGGTATTCATTCACCCATGGTATTTGCCCATGGTATTGTGACATCCACTCATGGTATTCATTCACACATGGAATTGACCCGTGGTATTGTGACATCCACCCATGGTATTCATTCACCCATGGAATTGACCTATGATATTGTAACTGAAAAATACTATAAGTAACAAGTCACATTTTGTAAAAGGATGGTTTTGCCACCACAATGTAGCTTTTACAGTTATTCTCCAAAAACAATCTTTATGGTTTTGGTTATTGGACATTCTCCTCTTTTTCTTTTGGCATTTCAATTTTTCAAATCTTGGGGGCCTCTCCCCCAAAATCCATTTCAATCTTTTAAATCTTGGGGGCCTCCCCCCAAGATCTGGATCAGTAGTATCAGAGTAGGTTACGATTGCATGGGAATGAGGGTTTCATGCATATTTCAGTTTCAATTTTTTGTAGCAATACTCAACAAAATTCAGGCACGTGTTGCGACCTCCACAAAGCACTTTCTTGGGCCAAGCAAGAAATTTTTTATTTTTTTCATTTTTTTGCAGGAATTTTTTTTTGGGCGGTGAGTTTGCAGATCAAATATAAAACATTTGGTGCAATGTTTACAAAAGAAAATAACAGATCTGGATTCCTTGCGAAAAAATACCATTCATTCGAGATTGGCCCTCTCCAACCACTCTAACGGAGCTCCACAGCTTTCTAGGTCTTGCCAAATTCTACCACAGGTTCGTGTTGGGATTTTCTCATATCACTTTGTCCTTGAGTCAAGTCACCAAGGGAGAAGCGAAAGCAAATTTATTTTGGTCTGAATCTCAACAAAAGGCATTCACAGAGTTGAAATATCACCTCTGCTTGGCACCAGTGCTCACATCGCCAGACTTGCAACAACCATTTAAGGTCGAGACAGATGCCTCTGACTATGCTATTGAGGTAGTCCTTACTCAACACGAGCATCCAGTGGCATATCACAGTGCGACACTTTTCGACATAGTCCAGAAGTATCCCACTTATGACAAATAAATGTATTCCATTGTGCAGGCCTGCCGACAATGGAAACATTACATTTTGGGGAAGGAAACGGTCATCCACACAGACCACCGTTCCCTCCAGTTCATACAGACCCAAGGGAAATTACAGAATGATCTCCATCATAAGTGGTCCACATGCCTGCAACAGTTCCATTTGAATATCAAGTATAAGAAGGGCAGCACCAATAATGTTTCAGATTGCCTCAGTTGGCCACTGATCATGTCATTAACCACCATGCTCAACTCTTGTGGGAACGAGACTGTTGATTGGCCACTTCTCTACAAAAGTGACCCAGAATTCGGCCACACATACCAGACACTCTTGGAGGGTCGGCATGTTCGAGATTTTCACCTCCAGGATGCCCTGTTATGCCACCTGGGTCACCTTTGTGTTCCTTCAAGAGAGCGTGCCAAGATGATTTGGGAAGCACACTACAGTCGGGTTGTTGGACATTTCGGGGTCGATAAAATGGTGGCAGTACTGCAGAATTATTTCTATTTGCCGATTCTTCGATAGGATGTCGGGAAGTACATCAGATCATGCACTGCTTGCACCATTGCCAAACCGACAGTCAAGAAGCAAGGCCTCTATACCTCGCTGCCTACCCCTAGTTGACCTTGGGAATCCATCTCCATGGATTACATGTCAAACCTTCCTTCCACTAAGCATGGAAACGACTGTGTTTTTGTGGTCGCCGACAGGTTCTCGAAGATGGCCATTCTGGCGGCCTGCAAGAAGAATATCACAGCAGAAGCCACTGCTAAAATCTTCTTTGAACAAGTGTGGGTACACTTTGGGATCCCACAGTCTATCATCTCAAATCGGGACAGCAGGTTCCTCAGTACATTTTGGTCCAGTCTTTGGTCAATGCTGGACACCAAACTCACTAAGTCCACAACATTCCATCCTCAAACTGATAGCCAGATAGAGGTTGTCAACAGGATGATTGTACACATTCTGCGCATGTACAAATCAAAGCATCCACACACATGGGACGAGAGCCTCCCCTATGTTCAACATAGCTACAACCGGGCTCTCCATAGCTTGACTTGCCACAACCCATTTTAGGTGAGCTTGGGATTCCAACCACTATGTCCCATTGATGTGGCCATGCCATCTGCAGCTACTCACGCAAGTTCGGCTCATGTCCAATCTGAAACAGATAAGGCAAACTGCTTCATTGAGCACATCCAACATATTCGTCAGCAAGTCCATGAAATTCTGGAGAAATCAAATGCCAAGTACAAGCAGCGACATGATCAACATCGGGTGCCACACAAGTTTCATGTGGGCGACAAAGTCTGGTTGCATTTGTAAAAGGAAGGCCTTACCAGAGCCTATCAGAAACTTCGGCCACTCCGATATGGTCCTTACACCATTACCAAGGATGTGGGAGACAATGAATTTGAGCTCAGCATCCCCCCATTCCTTGGTCTGCACCCAGTGTTCAATGTGGACTGCATTCGGCCATACTTTCCACCATTACTAGACACATCCGACATTGCAAAACAAATCACACCCACAGAGTTAAATCCAGATTGCATGGAACAAGATAAATTGATTAGATCATGGACACACAGATCAAGCACACTCACCAACAGAACATCCAACTGTATTTATTTGTCAAAGCAAGCCAACTCCTTCACCTAGGCAAGTGGCTCACCAGGGACCAAGTTCAGCAGAAGTTTCCTCATCTTATCGAGGAACTCAACGCAATGGGGACCATTGCTTCCTAAGGGGTGAGGAATGATCCAGGTGGCTATTGGTGGCCACCCACCAAGTCCACTTGGACCCCCACCATGGTTTCTTTCAGCTTTTCAATGTCCGTAATTGTAGCACAATTTACTATTTTTAGCAATTTTTCGGGTCTTGAACTTCCGGAGCCGTTTTGAGGCCCTAAACGAAGTTTTTTGGGAAATGTGGGAGAAACAAGGGTCCATGGACCAACGTTTCTCTTCCCAAAGTTATAGTTCTCAGATAGATCTTTCTAACAAGCTATTGTACACGTCAAACAGAGATCGGGTGCCAAAGTTACGACCCCGGGAAATTGATGTACCAATTTACCCAAACGGGACCCACAATTTGGCATTTCATCTTCTAGGGTTAGGTTTTGGGATGTTAAGGGTTTTCCATTGTTTCTCAACAATAAATAGGCCTTCGAGCCTCATTGTAACTGAGTTCAGAGGCATGTTCAGAGATAAGCTACCATCGCCCTAACTGTTTATTTCCATTTTCTGTTTGTAAGCATATCTCAGTATTTTACATTAATGAAATGAAGTATTATTTCCACTGCATCTTTGTGTTTATGGTTATCTCTGTAATTTGTTGCGTTCCTGTTTAAATCCGGATCATAGTTTGACAACTCCAACATTCATTCCCACTTAATGCAACCAACAAGTAGACCTTGGGTGGGAATTTGGCGGTGCATAAGGCCCGCTTCTCACCATGTCTCGAGAAGGGAGAGAGGTGGTGGTGTCAAGTCCACCCCTCTCCAACAATTAAAATGCAGTAAGCACAAGGCTTCGCTACTTGGCATCCTGAGTCCTTCACCCTAGATTAAATTGTTAGGAATTTTTGCAATGGTTTTCAATTTCTCTTATAGCATGAAGGTGGTTACACTGCGCCACTTTAGACAGTTGTATTTGGTTTCTCTGCAATTATGGTCTGAGAGCAAGAAAAGCCCAATAGAGGAGGCCATGGGCAAGGTTGACCTCCCCACCCTCCCTGTAATGGGCATGGGGATGAACACTTTGATTGTGGAATTCCTCACTATTTTAGAAGAGTGGTTGCAAATGCTAAGGCATCCAAGCTCTGGGTCTCTAGTGATCATCTATGGGCCTTGTGCAATATCCCGGGGAGACACTATTGGGACCAAGAAGGAACCAAGATGTGTTTGGAAAGAAATTTCCTGGACCTGGAATGCCACTTACACCATGTGAAATATGCATATCGTTGAATTGCCAAACTTTTGCGCATGGAACTTTAGGTGTTTGAATCACCCTCGTCAGGTATAGTGCATGATTCCTCACTCTCCAGTGCACACGACACTTCCCATGCCAGGCCTCATATTCCCTCGCCATGGCGATGCCACGATGTCACTTGTCACGCGAAAAAATGAAACCTAGCTCTACTAGTTCAGGTCCCTCTTGAGGCAAAGGTGGCGATCCCAACAGTCAAGTTTGTGGTCAAGGAAACCACTTCAATGGTTCTCTTCAAAGACACTTCAAGTTTCCATCCTCTTACATCTTGTGATATCTCTCAACTTAAGGATTTCATTATAATTAAATGTGCATAAGTTTACTTTTGATTTAGTATGCTACTTTAAAAGATAGATAGACATTTAATTATCAAAATTTTTGCTGATAATAATTTCTATAAAGTTGTTGTTTGTAAAGTTGTAATTTTTTTTTTTTTTTTTTTTTTTTTTTTTATCGATAAAGACAAAAACTGGGAAATTAATTGTTGAAGTACAAATGGCTGAAGGAGGAAAAAGATTACAATTTAATTATAAAACTTTTAATTATCCATCAGCAAGTCCTAGGCATCTAATCTGGGTGATTAGATTTCATTATGAAATGATGATATTGTCTAATTAAATGTTTCCTAGAAGATATAGAGTTGTCTTTAGAAGTGGGAGGCAATTACTAACCACCCATAGAGTGGGAGATGGATCTTATTGGATAATTCTCTTGATTTTGTCTCAATTATGCAGAGAGCATAATTGGGAGAGACTGAAGAGAACCAAGGAGCAATAGACAGAAAGAAAAATTGCAAGCCTGGTTTACTCGAGGGGACCAACACTATTGTTGTGTCAATATTGGGAGGAGCCAAGTACTTTACTCTTAGTTTCCCAGAGAAATTTCAAGTCGGTGTCTCTAACTTTAATATATTCCTATTAGCATGAAAAACTATTTATTTGGTTCTTCATTTATTCCTAATTTTATAGTTAGTATGAGAAATGAAACAAAGAATTTTATTTGTTGATAAGCATAGAATATTTATTTTACTGTTGTACATGAATATTATTTTTAAAGAAAAGAAATAAATTGAAGAACAAAAGTATTACACTTCTTGTATGGATACAACTTGAAACTCGGTAAAGCATAACTTATACTAGTAATATTAGATTGTATTGTACATGAAAAATTATAATAGCGAACACATAAATATCTTAAAAGAATAATAGCTGGAACAAGATTGAACTATAGGAAACCGTGGAGAAAGAAGAGACACATTTTCAAGAATATGTGAAAGTATGTAAAGTTGAAAACAAAGAGAAATGTAAACTCTTTTCCAAAACGAAATTCGAGTATAGTGTTTGTGATTATTTTTAGAAGTAAAAATTTAATCTATTAATGTATACATAGTTACAAATATATGTGTATATATAACTATGTTGGTAAATAGTTCCATGGTAGTAGAATCTAAGGGGGCATAGAAACAAAAATAAGCTAACAATATTTTAAAAGAAAATAGGGAAGAAAACTGGAGACAAAAGTATATAATTATGATACCATGTATAATCACTATCAATAAGAGAAAGAGAGCCTTTGTTGTAAGAAAAATATGGAACAATTTGGAAAAAAAACATAGTAAACAAACTAAAATAATTATATACACAGTAACTTGAATTTGAAAATACATAAAGTATTTTCTTGTGAAGTTCATTCAAGGAAAATATTAATTTCTAACATAATGATAATGTTGAGATAAATGAGGATCTGAAATAGATGTTCCAAAGACATATTACAATAAACAATACATAAGTTTGTTGGGGCAAATATATCTATTATAAACAAAAGAAATTTCTTTGGCTTAAGGACATTGTATTTCCTTGCCAGGTAGTATAACCAAATATAAAAAAATTAACAGGAAACAATGACTGTCTTCATGCACACAAATATGCCCTTTTTTCATGGAGAAGCCAAAAGGATTGAAGGGTATTTCCAACCCGAAGAAGGAACGATTCGAATATTAAGATTGAAACCCATAAAAATATTTCTAGTTTCCATTAAAGTCGTGAAGCCAACATGTATAGTAACGAATCTAGAGTACCTGGCATAGATAGGACATAAATAATATATATATATATATTATTGAACATTATTTTGTAATTAAAAATGAAAAAAAAATTATGAATTAGGATCCTAGTTCAAGAGTAATATAAGAGGGATACCTGTATGGTCGTCGAGTTACTTCAGAGAAATTTTCTGTGGAAGAAAGAGAGGAGAAAGGTTAGGTTGTGAGAAGTTGAAGAAATAAAACAATTGTAAATAAATATATAGGTAGAAAACTCTAAATACATAACCCGACAAATGAACAAAGGATTTACAAATGGAGAGAAATATGCTATATTGTAGCACACAGATATAAGACTGAGGCTATTATATTTATTTGAAATGAAATTGAGATGAATATAAATAATAGTTTCAATACAGAAGACATGACGCAGTTCCATTAACCAATAACTTAAGAATGAAAATAATCATTGAAAGTCCAGATTAAGTCTCAGTGCATAAATAGTTAAATGAAAAAGATACTCATAGAGGCTAAAAACACTAGGGTTTGAATAGGGAAGGAACCCTTCTTGTAACCCAAATGGGTATGAGAAAATTTGGAGAATAATAACAGGAAACAGAAAAAGAAGACTATGACTATTATAGAAATTACAACCTACCTATATTAGATGAGGAAAGGTAAAAACCTAAGTAGAAACCCAACAATGTTGATCCAGATGGATCTTGTCAGTTGAACTACAATTGAGTCCAGTTAAATTGTAAACCAAGATGGTTATGTCTAGTCATGTTCTAAGACCATGATGGTCATGACTAGGAAAATTATAATGCCGGATGGATAGCAATTGATCCCGAAAAACCTAAAAATGAAGTATTTCAGATAATCATGAAACACGTATTAGGTTGTAGAGCTCATTGAGATGAATCCAACGACGTAAACAACACGCAAAACAAAGTCCGTGTGCAGAAGATATGCGTAGTCAAAATTTTTGGGACTTAGTGCAAAGGAGGTCAAAGTGGGTCCCATAAAGGTCCATGTGGCACTGCACGAACACGTCACGTGGCAAAATTTTTGTGAAGACACATGGCAACCATACGATGAATTGGTATATCCGTACAATTATGTGGTGTATGATGATGTCAGCTTGACATCAACAGGGGCCAATGTGGATCACTTAGAAGGAGACACGTGGAATGATGATGTCAGCATGACATCAATAGGTGCCTAGTTGGTAGGTGATGTGGGATATGATGATGTTAGCATGTCGATATTGTAGTACAATTGATGACATTAGTGAGGTGACATGGCAACATGATAGGCAGACATGTTTCACTCAGTTTTGGACTTTTGGCATCGAGTTGGACCAATCACATTTTTCCACGTGGCAGATCCGTACACTGACGTGGTAGTCCGTATGGTGTTGTGTCAGCTGACGTCGAATGATGTGGCATTAACATGGTAGGTACAACTGGTAGTACGACGGATGACATGGGATGACGTGGTGTTGATGTAGCAGACACAATTGGTAGTGACGTCAGTAGGGTGATTGGACTATATGATGACACGTGAACCAGTCGGATGAGGACACGTGGAAATACGACAGTTGACTAAACAATGGCATCAGGTGGGTGACTAGGTCGTATAGATAGCACATGGGATAATCCCATGAAAACACTTGGGATGTGTAGATGGTGACACTTGTCATTTTTTGGTTGGAAGAGATTGAGCCAATCCTGTGGCACCACGTGGCCCAATTGGGAGCAACCACAGGGTTATATTTCATTCTTAAATTTTTTCAGGCTTGTTACACTCCAGGGGCGTCGAACTCATGACCTGTCACCCACTAGTCTCACTCCGTACCACTATGCCACCATTGTTGCTCGATTACTATGGGATACATATGCTATTTGAAGTTTATTGGCACCATAGTTGGGGGAAAGGATATGGTGAGAGCCCACCATATCCCCACAGATATCCACGATCTATATTATTTAGCGGTGATGGATAGGGTTTGGGCCACAGTTATGTTAACCATTAGCAACAAGTGGTCACATATGGCAGTCGGTTCGTCGACTGTGCAGGACTGACCTGCCACACACACACACACACATATATATACATATCTATATATATATATATATACATATATATATAGATATATATATATATATATAGATATAGATATAGATATAGATATATATATATGTGTGTGTGTGTATATATATATGTGTATGTATATATATATATATATATATATATATATATATATATATATATATATATATATATATATATATATATATATATATATATATATATATATATAGATATATATATATATATATATATATTAATATATCGAACCATATAGCAATGTAACAAACCACCAAAATATCACAATAAATCGCACCAATGGTGGGTCGAACACCTGACCTGGGGTTATATAACCAACACGCCCAACCATTGGGCTACAAAACATTTTGTTGTATGGTTTGCAGAGTCAAGCCCTTTTATTTTTACATCAGAGACTGTTTTTGGGTTTTTGAGGCCATATGGAGGTCATTTTAAGTGCTTCAAGAGCCTAGATAGGGGTTTTGAGGCGTCTGGATGCAATTGCAACATCAATTTCCTCATCACAACAACCTATTTTGCAATCTATTCTCATTGAGAAAGATGATTTTGATACTTCTGCAGGAATTAGTCGCTTTATAGCTTTTTATAACAAAATTATTACTAGGTCATGTTGCCATGTTCAATGAGAGAGTTCTTTTTATTTTGGTGCCATATTTTCCTTGTAAAAAGGAGTTAAATTGTGAGTGAGAGTTCTCTGAGGGAAAACGTTACTTGAAGGGAAACAATGCCACTCTGGCATAAGATTTACTCTATGAGACAAATAATTTTAATGTACTCGTTTTGCAACCAAGATCAATAAAGCGACCTAGCCATTGGAGCAGGGCCCAAAGACATAGCCCAAGAAGCGTGAACTCCATTATCACTTGGTTGTTTGTTTTCATTTTTTTCATTTTGAGTTTTAAATGTTTTTGTTTCATCTTTAAGTTCATTTGAAACTTAATCATGCACATTTGAAGACCTAAATTTTATATCTGCAAAGTATCTAGTGACGAATCAATCCGTTTTCAGATCAAATTTTGCTTTCAGAGCCTGCATTGATAAAGTATTGTAGGTTTATTTTTGCAATGGGAAAAAGCATGAAGAAAGTTTGGTTTCAAGAGCTGGAAGAGTTTAACCAGCAGTATTGGTAGGAGAATGTTGAATTATGACGAATGGTGTGGGTTTTGTAAGAAGATAAACAAAGATTGCAAGTAAGCATCCAAGTAATGCAGGAAAGTCGAAATAGGGGAAGTTCCTCAGACAAAAGTCCAGCTATTATTGAAGATAATGAAGTTCACCCATTTCATCAACAATCAAATGAAGAAGGTTCTTATTCATATGATACTCCAAAAGAGGATCAATCAGTGGAAGAAGTAATTGGCACTTTTTCCTCACCATCTGAGGATCTCTCTTATGTACCGGCCTCCTAGAAGATTGATTCAAAAATGGAGAAAGAAGACGCTTCAAGTGATCATGAGTTTGGAGCATTCAAAAAACATACCAAAGGAATTGGTATTAAGTTGATGAGAAAAATGGGGTATTAGCAAGGTCAAGGCCTCGACAAGCATGGCCAAGGTAGACTTCAGCCAATATCAGTCCAGGAGAGACCCCAATATGAAGGATTGGGATTTGATCAACTAGTGTGTGACTATTGTGGAAAGAAAGGTCACATTGCAGATCCTTGTTTTTTATTGCATCCTAAACAACTGCCGAAGAATATGCAAGATTGTAAAGGCAACCAGACTAGCGATTCCAGTAGTGATTTAGGTGGTGATTCATCTTCTTATCACCATTTGGCCATGGAGATCATTAAAAGGATGTATCCATGCACGTTATGTGGAAGTAATACCCATTATGTAGTTGAATGTTAAAAGTAGAAAGTCTACGTAAAAATGTCCATGCAACAAGGAGTATTCCACGAAAGGGTGATGCAACATTGCGAGTGAAGAAAATTTCAGGAAAGATTTTAGTGCAGTCAGTACCTTCAGAAGAATATTCAACACAGTCAAGACAAAGTTTGGGGAGATCGAGAAATAAGATGACCAAGGAAAAATCAAGACAAAAATTTTGTTCACAGTGCAGACTGAGGGGACATTCAGAGATTACATGTCTGATGTTACCACTAGAATCGATAGGAGAAGAATCAGGATCAGAGGAACGACTGCAAAATCAATAGGAGGAAGCAAAAGAAGTTGAGAAGGAAGATTGCAAGTAATCATCAGCCAAAGACATATTTCTTTCTTGGAACTGGGTAGATTTCATGCCTTATGTTTGTTTGCATTGAGTCTATAATAAAGTGATTTGTCAGATGGAAATCATATTGGTAAGTCTAGTTGAGTTTGTAATAGAGTCTAGATTGTTAAAGTATTTGGTGATTAATGTAATAAGTACATTGATGTAATAAAATTTTGGTAGACCGAAAGTCATTTTAGTAGGGGGGCATAATCCAGGTGGATCTTGTCAGTTGAACTACAATTGAGTCTAGTCATATTGTAAACCAAGATGGTTATGTCTAGTCATGTTCTAAGACTAGGATGGTCATGTCCAAGCAAATTCTAATGCCAGATGGATAGTAGTTGATCCCAAAAAACCTAAAAATGAACTATTTTGGATCGTCATGAAGCGGTATCAAATTGTAAAGCTCATCATGATTAATCCAACAAAGCAAACAACATGCAAAACATAGTTCATATGTAGAAGATATGAGTAGAAAACGTTTTTGGGATCGAGTGCAAAGGAGGTCAAAGTGGATCCCACAAAGGTCCATGTGGCACTATAGGAATGAGGCACGTCATAGCTTCTAGTGAAGACATGTGGCAGCCATATGATGAGTTGGCAGATCTGTACAATGACGTGGCATATGATGATGTTAGTATGATTTCAGTAGGGGCTGATGTGTTGGGTGTGGAGCTTGATTATCTTTTGTATTCAAAGGTTTCAGTCGGATGTATACCCCAGGAAGACTGTACACCCCTCCACGCGGGGGGACTAATCCCCCCCAGCTGGGGGGTTCGGGGGCAGCGTCCCCGAAGCTAAAAATAGATGTAAAATTGCCTTGTAAAAGTCTAGTAATTTCTAGTCAATCTGGGTTGTTCATTAGGTGGATGATTTGACGGTAGAAGTTATGTTTAATTTAGGGTTTTTTGCCCTATAAGGCAACCCCTCACTATATATGAGGGAATTGTATTATGTTTATGTAGATCTATATTCTGAGTGAGGAAGAGAGAGGAGATTGAGAGCGAAGAGGGTGTTACAGTGGATCTACTGTCGGTTGTATCTCTTCAGTTTGCTGGATAATATAATAAAAGAAGGACTGGTTGTTTCTTTGTGGACGTAGCCCAAACTGGGTGAACCACGTATATCTGTGTCTCTCTTGTTTGATGTGTTTTCTGTGTTTATATTTCTGCAATATTTTATGTGTTCCATTGCTCTGTAATATATAATTTTCTAACAACTGGTATCAGAGCCAAAGGTCTATTTGGCTGATAAAGTCACAGGAGAGAAGGGTTCCTGGTTCGAGTGGGAGCAATGACGGAAGATGGTAGGTTTAGGGTCGAAAAATTCAACGGCCAAAACTACCAGCTATGGAATATGCAGATGGAAGATTATTTGTATCAGAGAGATCTGTACCTACCATTGAGCGGAAAAACAAAGAAGCCGATGAGTATGACAGACACAGAATGGGATATTCTCGACAGAAAGGCACTTGGAACAATACGGCTGTGCCTAGCGGCGTCGGTAGCGTTTAATATTTCGAAGGAAACAACAACAGAGGGTTTAATGTCGGCATTGGCCAAACCATATGAAAAACCCTCAGCCTCAAATAAGGTATTTCTTATGAAGAGTTTATTTAATATGAAGATGTCAGAAGGTGGATCTGTTGCAAAACATTTAAATGATTTTAATACAGTTACAAGTTAGTTAAGTTTTGTAGGGGTAAATTTTGATGATGAAGTTAGGGCTTTATTATTTTTGTGCTCATTGCCAGAAAGTTGGAATGGTTTAGTTATGGCCATTAGTAACTATGTCTCTGGATCTAGTACTTTAAATTTTGATGATGTTGTCGGTGCAATCCTTAATGAGGAAATGCGACGGAAAAGCTCCGGTGAGACATCAGGTAATGCTTTGACTGCAGAGACTAGGGGAAGAAAAATGGAAAGAGGAAAGAGCTCTGGATATCGCAGTAAGTTAAGAAAAGGTAGATCCAAGTCTAGATCAGGGATAGTGTGCTGGAAATGTGGGAAGAAAGGACACCTGAAGAAAGACTACAAGTCTCAGAAGGGAAAGAAGGAGATGCGTAGCAAGAAAACAATCATGAAGCGAATGTAACAGGTGATGTCTTGCAAGATGCCTTGATTCTTTCATTAGAAAATATTATTGATGCCTGGGTGGTAGATTCAGGGGCCTCATTCCACGCCACACCTGATAGGAAATTTTTTCATGATTATGTTCAAGGAGATTTTGGATAGGTTCGATTGGGTGATGATAAACCCTGTAAAATCGTTGGAATGGATACAGTTTTCATAAAACAACAGAATGGAAATCAATGGTTGTTGAAGGAGGTAAGGCATGTTCCAGATCTGAAGAAAAATCTGATTTCAACAGGGCAGTTGGGAGGTGAAGGTTGCGTAAGTACTTTCACAGATAAAACCTGGAAGGTCACTAAAGAATCGTTGGTAATAGTGAAAGGAGGAAAGGTTGGTACATTGTATTTATGCAATGGTATTTCTAATTCTGTTAATGCTTTAACCTCTACAGGAGAAGATACGACATTGTGGCATCATAGGCTCGAGCACATGAGTGAGAAGGGGATGCAGATTCTTCACTCAAGAAATTTTTTACCAGGTTTGAAGCATGTTGATTTAAAATTTTGTGAAAATTGTGTTTATGGAAAACAAAAGAGAGTCAGATTCCTTAGAGTTGGGAAAGAAAAGAAGAGCGAAAAATTAGAGCTTGTGCATATAGATGTATGGGGACCTACTCAAGTATCATCTCTTGGTGGCTCTTGTTATTATGTTACTTTTATTGATGATGAAACTAGAAAAACCTGGATTTATTGTATTCGAAATAAATCTGATGTATTTGATACTTTCAAGAAATGGAAAGCTTTGGTTGAAAATGAGACAGGGAAAAGATTGAAGTGTCTCAAATCAGATAATGGAGGTGAATATTGCAACAAAGAGTTTGATAGTACTGTTCAAAGAATGGAAATTTTAGAGAGAAGACAGTTCCAGGAGCACCACAAGAAAATGGTGTGTCAGAAAGGATGAATAGGACAATCATGGAGCATGCAAGATGCTTGAGATTGCATGTAGGATTACCTTTACAATTTTGGGCAGATGTTGCAGACACTGCTATTCATCTAATAAATAGAGGGCCTTCAAGTTCCTTGGATGGTGGTATTCCAGAGGAGGCATGGAAATGTAAAAAGGTAAACTACTCATTTTTAAAGACTTTTGGTTGTGAAGCCTTTGTCCACATTAATAAAGAAAATAGAACAAAGCTTGAGGCAAAATCAAAGAAATGTACCTTTATTGGATATGGTGTTAATGATTTTGGTTATCGCTTATATGATTATGAAAATCACAAAATCATTAAGAGCAGAGATGTAATATTCAATGAAAAGGTCTTGTATAAGAATCAGTTGTAGGAAAAGAAATAGGAAAAAGAAAACATAGAATACACAGTGCTTGACGATATCACAGGAAAAGTGATGGTGCCTGAAAATCATAATGATCAACAGCTAGAAGAAAAACCACAACAACAACAAGCACCTCAAACAACTGAAAGTGGTGTTAGAAGATCTACTAGGATAAGAAGACCCCCTGAATGATACTCTCCTTCATTATGTTATGTATTGTTGACTGATTCTGGTGAATCATAATGTTATGAAGAAGCAGTGTAGGTAGAAACTAGGAAGAAGTGGGAGCAAGCCATGAAAGAAGAGATGGACTCCTTAACACATAACCAGACTTGGGACTTAGTCAGGTTGCCTGCAGGTAAAACAACATTACAGAATAAATGGGTTTACAAGTTGAAGGAAGAAGATGGAGGTAGAAAAAGGTACAAAGCTAGACTTGTGGTGAAGGGGTTTGCACAGAAGAAAGGTATTGATTTTGATGAAATATT
The DNA here is from genome assembly GCA_031772625.1 of Pinus tabuliformis. Lineage (NCBI taxonomy): Eukaryota > Viridiplantae > Streptophyta > Pinopsida > Pinales > Pinaceae > Pinus > Pinus tabuliformis. Next base: position 881,856,721 of record CM062813.1, read on the forward strand.
TTCTCCTGTTGTTAAAATGGCTTCAATCAGAACTATTTTAAGTCTAGTAGCAGTTGAAGATTTTCATTTTGAGCAGTTAGATGTAAAGACAACCTTTCTCCATGGGGATTTGGAGGAAGAGATATATATGCAACAACCACAAGGATATGAGGTAAAAGGGAAGGAGAAACTAGTGTGCAGGTTGAAGAAGAGTTTGTATGGCTTAAAATAGGCTCCAAGGCAATGGTATCTAAAATTTTACAGGTTTATGTCTGAACAAGGTTATACTAGATGTCACTCTAACCATTGTGTTTATCTCAAAAGGCAAAATGATGGCAGTTATATTATATTCTTATTGTATGTAGATGACATGCTTGTTGCAGGTTCTAACATGTAGGAAATAAATGTGCTCAAAAGGAAATTGGCAAACTCATTTTCAATGAAGGATTTGGGTGCTGCAAAACAAATCCTTGGTATGAGAATAACTAGAGACAGGAAGAATCGAAAATTAACATTGTCTCAAAGTGAGTACATAGAAAATGTGTTGAAAAGGTTTAATATGCAGAATGCAAAACCAGTTGGTATACCTTTGGCTAGCCATTTCAAATCAAGTAAGGAGGCGTGTCCCAAGACTCAAGAATAAATTGCTCATATGTCTAAAGTTCCATATGCATCAGCAGTTGGAAGCTTAATCTATGCAATGGTCCGCACAAGGATTGATATTGCACATGCAGTGGGAGTTGTAAGTAGGTACATGAACAATCCAGGAAAAGAACATTGGATGGCGGTGAAGTGGATTCTCAAGTATTTGAGAGGTACCACAAATCAAGCATTATTCTTTGGTGGTTGAAACATTGCTCTACAGGGATATGTTGATGTAGATATGGCAGGTGACATAAATAACATGAGGAGCACTAAAGGATATGTATTTACTGTAGGTGGAACAAATGTCAGTTGGGTTTCAAAAATCCAAAGTGTTGTTTCACTTTCAACAACAGAAGTAGAGTATGTTGCTGCTACAGAGGCTAGTAAAGAAATGATTTGGTTACAAAGGTTTCTAGATGAATTGGGTAAGAAGCAGGAGTTGGATAGAATTATTCTTCTTCTTTGACTTCCTCTTTCTCCTCTTTTTAGATTTCTTATTACAAAAGGGAGGAGAAAAAGGAACCCCAGATTTCTCTTTGAAAGAAGACAAACGATTAACATCCATGTGATGCCCCTGAAATAAAGCATTCAACTGAGAAGCTTTAAGAGCATTTGGAATATTCAGAGTGGACCACAGCCAAACAGGTAGTCCAACATTCAATCTAGGAATATTCAAAGTGGCCATCAAGGGAGTACCAACATTTCCAAATAAAGGAAAAGCACAAGGATCCCCTTTTGGGAGGGTACCTTGGTTGGTTTCAACGGGAATATTTTCCATATCTAACTGATTCATAGACCGTTCCCTTACAGGAATGTAGAAATGACTTTTCAAGGAAGATAGATATGCAATCAAAAAATTTTCCCTTGAGGAGGCAACTCCACTACTTCCGAAAGAACAACCAAAAACCTTTTAAGATCAGCGGAGTGGCAAGTCAGTCACTCAGGATACAAAGCCCAACAAGTGACTAGACAAAAATACCTAAAGCCAACTATATACAAAGAGAAAAGAGCACTCAACTATAAAGTCCCTAAAAGAAGTCAGTCAGTCAAACAACTTCCAAGTATTTCCACTCCGGATGATTAGGACCAACCACCAAAATACAAGAAAGTGAAGTAGGGACCTTCCAAAGATAGTCTAGGATAACAATGACCGAGGCCTACCAGCGAAGGTATCAGAGGAAGTTACGTTGACCTCCTAACAACAGCCTGCGCCGGTGCAATCCCCCAAGCTTCGCAAGGGTGCCCTCCAGACGTACCGTTGAGAGTGATACAATTTCGACCTCAGGTTCCATGGGATTCCCCTCTGCATCCACCTATGTAGATCCCTAGGAGAAGTAACTAAGGTTACCAAATCGTGTCAGAAGCCAGGTGGAACAGTCTTGAGGTAAGATCCGACAAGTAGGAGAGGGGGTATCTCTCTTCCTTATCTTCAAAAACCCTCATGTTTAACTCCCAGATCCGGAGATTTCTTGGTCTTCCTAACGCTATTGGATTTGCACTCACTATTCAGACTCCTATGTTTGACAGTTTAAATGGCCTTGGAGAGTTTTCTCTCCACGCGCCTAATCCAAGGCCCTAAAATATCCTAAAACTTGTTGGTGTGTCTAAATTGATAATTATAAAAAAGTTCTAGTGTATTTTAATTAGGCATGTTTTTAAATGGGTTGTTCTTAAGTCAAGGGATAAGTGGAAATGAAACTCGTGGTGTTTTGATGCAAAAGAAATTAATAAAAACCAAACTATATGCAAATGCACTCGTTTTGTTCTTCGATGAAAGAAATTTCTACTAGGTTCTGAGGAACTTCTAAGAAAGCAATAATTTTTTCTTTTCTTTTCTTTTATTCAAGCTTCACACTCACAAAAATTAACAAAACTATGGATGTCCTAAAAGATGCATAAATTTATCCGAATGCAATGAGTACATGCTGATGCAAAACTTAAGACTACTCTAAATCAAAGAAATGAAAGTAACTTGTTTATCAATTCTAATTAGCCACTTAAGATGTTTACATAGAATATAAGTTGTTAATGCTCATTTTCCTCCAAACACTAAAAGAAAATTTCAAGACAAACAAAAATGCACTTTCATTCGCAAAAAGGAAACTAAATCAAAACAAGGAAAAGAAAGCAAAAACCAGGTTTTCAAGAAGTTTTCTCCAAAAGCAAAAACAAAAAACAACCTTTCAAAAGCGCTCTAAAATAAGACTAAAACTTCATGATCGAAGAATAGGCAAGAAAACACTTTGCAAGTTAACAACACAAAACAAGTGAAAACTCAACAAAAAGTGTGTTTCAAGATGGTCTTAACAATCAAAAAGCAGCAAAAGAGCTTGGTGACAATGATCGCAAGATCAAGAAAGACAATTCTCAAAATCGTCACACAACAAATTTCAAAAAGCAAGAAAATTAAATGGCCACAAAGATGTAATTTTGACACGCAAACAAAAAGATCACAAAAAAAGATTTGCCACAAAGATTGAGACCAATCTTTCTGCCCTGGAAGACCAGAACAACCAAGATCCCCAAGAAGAAACCTTGTGTGCTTAAACAAAAATGATGGCGCTTGCAACAAAACAAAACAAGACCAACACTTTCCACAATTGGAGAGAGTTTAAAATCATGAACCTGCTGTAAAAATAAAGACTGACACAGAAAAGTAACTATTCAGGAAAGACTCAGACCAGCAGACAGATCTCCAGAAACAAAAATATTTGAAAAATCTTGAAAATTTTAGGGTATACGCGACTGTTTCAAGACATAGTTGCGTGTATACGCTATTCAGTCCACAAAAAACTGCATATACGCGGGTTCATATGGTGAAACTTGCATACATACGTGACTGTAACCTAACCAAGATGCATATATAAAATATCACAAGAAAAAATAAAATAAAAATCTGAAGAAACTGATCAAACTTATAGTTCAAGTTCCTATAGGAACATACTACTCAATCACAGCAAGTAAATAAACAACTGAGCCCTGATTGGCTTGAATAAACCCAAACTAGGAACAACAATACTGTTGGCCCCAGCGGAGTCACCAATTCTCTTTAGGGACAAAGGTCCCCTAGGATCTTGGGTTAATACCCTAGCAGAGTGGGGGTTATATATAAAGAAAAACAAGCATTCCATACAACCATGATACTAATATAAACAAACAACACGAAGAGAGGTGCACCTGGGGTCCTTCATTTGGGTAGATCTAGCCAAGGTCCAAACCCTCTTGGGGTTCCTTTCGATCCTTCAACCTGCAAGGCAATCAATTCAAGGAAGCATAGCAGTACATGGACCAAGAATCATAAGAAAATCAACTTCATAGCATATTGAAAGGTAGTTAGTTATACAATTGAAACAACCATTCATATGTAAATCATAAAATTTGATCTCATAAGCATGAAGAAGATTAATATCAGGAACAAGACAAGTGTTTCTTTTATTATAAATAACTAAAATAAAGTAAGGAATGATTTCACCTGAGTCTTCCTTTCGCAAGCTCCAAGCAGAACTATCCTCTAGATTCATCCAATCGCAAGCCTTCAACAAACTCCTTCCATGGCTCACTCAAGGATATCTCAATCAATGGAGAGACATCATAACTCAAGGAAACAAGGGTTTCCTATAATGGGGGAAGTGTTGTGTTATCTCAAAATCAAGCCCTGGAAGGCTGCAGACCAGGAAGACTTCAAGTAACTGTTTCAAACCAATCTTTTGACTAAGGATTAGCCTCCTTAGCCTGAGAGGGCTCTCTCAAAGGGTTTATGATTTTAATTAAGAATAAGATGGCTAACTCTTGTGGAATAACAGTGACAAATATGAATGCTGGAAAAACATTAAACAAGTTTCCATTGGCCCTATGGAGTCAACAGCAAATTCAGTAAATAATGACAGTGCCTTTACATAGAAGTCAGGGCAATTAGCATTTAGATGTTCAGAACACAACACACATATGGAACCACAGCTCATAAGTGCACACAGGAAGTCAGAGCACAATCAGTGAATTCTGAGTGATTGTGCACCTATGCAACTATAAAAAGACATAAAGGAAAAGATAAAATCATACATTCTGAACATAGAAATCCCTCATGAATCCTGAGAAGTAAAGAAGCTCAAATTATATTACTAAAACTCTGTCTTTACATAAGCCAAAACAAAGCTCTGTTCCTTCAATTTCCAACCCTGGTTCCCTTGTTGTTTCAGCTATATATAGAATTCTTATTCTATCTGATCGAAATTCCTCCTCCAGCATGAGGGGAATTCGATAACTACTTCTAATGACACCTATCAACTATTTAACTAACTAATAAATACAACTGACTGTTGACTGGAGTTTTTAGAGATCTAAATTAAGTAGGATTCTAACACCGTGTTACATGCATGATGGTTTTAATTAAGATGATTTCGTTCTCTGACATTTGGCTCCCTTCTGGCGGTGGCTGTGGTGGATGTTCAAGGCTCCATGTTTCTCTTCAATGTCGTATCCCTTTATCTCTGCTGAGAAACAGGAAACTGCCCCTGTTTTTATGCTTTTGGTTTCCTTTGACTCAACTTTTCAGTGCTTTCAAGTATCTCATCAATATCCACGTTCTCAAGTTTCTTTTTCGTTTCCTGTGTTGTATCGCTTCTGCCAACACTATCCTTTGGAACAAGATAAAGTTCATATGATCCACCATCAACATCTGAACATACCAGGACAGCATTCTCCAAGGGACTGTAAGACAATGATCTTGGTCATTGATTCATTCCCGTGGATCCGGGCCTTCTTATTGGTATATGTTGAGTGTCTTTTTGAGTTGCAAATTCATAAGCCCGCAGGAAACGATCTTTGATGTAGTATAGGTTACCCTCATAAACAACAAAGGCAGGTCTTTCTCTTTCTAACTTGAAAACGGTCATACAACTTATCCATATTTCCTGTAATAAGATACAAAAATGAAATTCTTTGTTCTCTGGTAAGCATATTCAACCATTCCAGCATTCCCTTGCCGAAGGGCTTCAATTCCAAGTCTATACCAGTGATCCTTATCATCTATCTCCTTTGCAGAAGCAACAGAAATTTCAATATTTCCACTCTCCACTGCTAAGTTGAAGCGTGCCTTCTCATCTTTGACAAAGTGAAGAGCCACTTCTGGGAATCCCTTTTGCTGTAAGTAAGCAATCATTGCTTGTCCACAAAATTGAGAGTTCTGATCATGCTCATAACATGGTCATACTTCTTTTTTATGAGTGCCAGCTTGAATACATATTTAGTGGCATCAATCTGTGTGACACGGTTCTTTCCATCCCGATCCAGGCAACTGACAGAATTTCCTGATACTTTGGTTATATAAACAGGAACATCAAGTATTCTAATGATGCCACTATCTCCATTCGGAAGGCAATACTTAATGTGATTCAAGGTTGTATAAATAAAAATACCATTTTCATCCCAAGCACCACTCTTAACACGAATAGTCTTACTGTCTTGACACCTGAATGAAGCACTAAATTATCCACATTGGCCTTACGTTCACACTTCTGGTCTTCACTCTTTAAGAAAGATTCTGGGCTTTTGTCATAAGAACCCCATATAGAGTAAGGAGTAGAACAGTTAACTGATGACATTATCATTTGTCGAACACCAAGAGGGCTGTATGCCTTCTGAAGATGGCTATATGAATTTATAAGATCACATTTAATAAATAGAAAATCCAAGCTAGGCAGACGAGGGGGTTCATAGAACAAACGCTCAGAAATTGGACTTTCTGCCTGCACACTCAAAGCTTCCACCTTCAAATTGACTGCTTTCTCATCAAATGTCAAATTCAACATATCAGGGCCAGATCTACCATCCTGACGGTCGATCTTTAAATCATGAATAACAGGTTTACAGTATTGCAACATCTCATCGATGTGCTGAAACTCAGAGGCCTCTTGAACACATCCTGCACCCTCACATATACCGCTATTCAGAACAGAAGAGGGCATTTCTGTTGAACAAATTCCATCCCCTACCCTGACAAGGCTATTCAACATCATATCTGAAGAACGTGGAGAAATTGGACGCAATGAATCCACAAAAACTGGGGCACATAGATTATGTGTCATGCCAACTATATCAGTTGAGTCCAACAGAAGACACGTGTAAAATGTTGAGGATGAGACCATGTCTTTTGCGGCAGATGTTGACCCTCCGTGCTCGAAACCAAAAGATTCAAGGCCACCAGAAGCCCCAGACATTGACACATTAACAGCGTTAGAGACTTCTTTTGGGCTGCCACTTGGTCTCTCCTCTTGCTGATTGATAAAACTTGAATCTATCAAATCAATGTTTGCTTCAGCCAATTTCAAAAGGAACCGGAAATAGTCCTTATCCAAGAGATGCATCTCGTGTACAAATTTCAAATTTTATTTCCACCGGTTAAACTCATCTGAATCATGTGCAAGTAGAAAGTACAAATCATCATCAGTGATATCTGAAACAAGACGCACAGGAGCACTATAATTGCGTAGTACAGAGGGAATTGGTCTTTCAGGAATGTCAACAAAGACAAACTCTTCTTCCTCCTTTTCAATACGGAGGATTACTGTTGAAACGGAATGACCTTCACTAGTAAAGGACTGCAGAGATCCTCGATTATAGACTGATGAAAGAGGCAGATCTTTTCCGTTGGAATCCAGCAACCCAACGGCCACAGGTATAAACATCGGTTCTTTCACTGATTGACCTGGAGTAGGAGGAATTTCTTGCCTGAACTTAAGTGTATAAGTATTTCCCTCAGAGTTGTAGGATGATTGCATTTTTAGAACAGGAGTTCCCGCTTGTGAATACCATAACAAGAAATTTGAAAGATCTGCATTATTGGCATCACGCATAGCAGCAAAGAAATCATCACAAGTTACTGCTTGCCCATCATGTCTTTGAAAATAAAGATCCATTCCCTTACGAAACCCTGATTGCCCTAACATGGTCTTGTACATCCTGACAACTTCTGCTCCCTTCTCATACACCGTTACAGTATAGAAATTGTCCATCTTGATATATGAATGTGGACGCACAGGGTGAGCCATGGGACCAGCATCCTGAGGAAATTGATAATTACGAAGCTTCACCACATCTCCAATTCGCTTAACAGCACGACTGCCCATGTCAGATGAGAATTCCTGATCTCTGAAAACTGTAAGTCCTTCCTTTAAACTTAATTGAAACCAATCCCGGCATGTTACCCTGTTACCAGTCCAGTTGTGGAAATACTCATGACCAATAACACCCAAGATAGCAGCATAGTCTGCATCCGTTGCAGTTTGTGGGGATGCCAAAACAAGCCTTGAATTAAATATATTTAGGCTCTTGTTCTCCATCGCTCCCATGTTAAAATCAGGTACTGCCACGATGTTAAATAGATCAAGGTCATATTCCAGACCAAAGACATCCTCATCCCATTTCATGGCCGCCTTAAGGGAATACATGGCATGAGCAGTCTTTGATATATCATCTGCAGGAGTCCAAATGCGAAGTGAAACTTGGCGTCCTGATCGTGTAATGAATGTATCATTTCTACTGACTAATTGGCCAGCAACCAAAGCAAATAGATAACACGGCTTCTTGAAGTTCTGGCTCTGCGCTGGCAGCAATTACAGTCATCAACAGAACCTTAAATACAGATTTCTCTGCCATAAGCTGTGTCTTTGTTTTTACCCCAAGGTCAACCTTCATAGTTGATGTTTCAGTTCTGCGTCTTGATGGATCAATGGATGATATCAACATCGTGCTCAAAAGTCCTGGAGTAACTCCTTCACCTGTAATATTTCCCTTCATATTCATAACTGATGACAAGCATACACGTAGGAGCTTGAGAGTATGCCTCCTGTAAAATGCATCCACCCCAGAGCTATTTTGCATGACAGTTGTTATGGATTCGAACAAATCCCCAATTTTGTAGCGCAGCCTAAAACATGTTGCGCTGCGAAACTACAAAAAGGCTTAATGCGCATCAAACTAATGTGAGCGGTTTTGAAATTTTGGCATTAGAATTTTCAGTGATAACATGTTGGAAGCACAAGGATCTTCAAACCTGATCAGTGATAATCTCAGCAGAGTGATTTTTCTCTCTATTCTCTCCTCTCTCTCCCTTAGGCCTTCCCATTGAAGCCTTTTTATACTTCTCGTTGGGAACAGTTGGGCCATGGGCACTAATAGGTAATCAACAGGTAAAACCCGTGATCTCCGCACGAAATTAAGGAGATTTAATTTTTTTAAGTGTTTTAAGACATATACATGGGTTGGGTATACACAGACCCGCATACACAGGCATTTAGCTGAGGGAAATGTCGCGTATAGGGAGTAAAAGACTGTTTTTTAAGTATTTGGACCAGGTCTGGAATGAGGGGTTACCCTAGGCCATGAGTGCAGCATCACCAACATCAAAAGTGAGATTTTGAGCTATAAAAATTACTTTTAGTAGTTCGAGCCATCTGGTAGAGGAAGACTTGAGGAGGTTGGTTGGATATGTAAAAACCCTCAATATACCAACTAATTTTTATTTTTTTTAATCAACACTTCACTAAAATCAGTCTATGGATTCATATCTAGTCTTAATTAGTCAATAGGGATGTAGTGCTCTTCTACTTATTGATACATGAATACAGTTATTATATAACTCATTTATTTATTGCTCTTTCCTAATATTTGAGAATTTGTAAAGGAAAATCCAACATTTATAATTTCCACTAAAGAAACCTTATTTTACATGAATAAAGTCCAGTGCTCTTTTATTTAACTTTTGTCGCTTTAGATTTATTTTTGACAATGATTTTCAACTCAACATCATGATATATATATATATATATATATATAGATATATAGATATATATATATATATATATATACACACACACACACATAAATTTAAGTCAAAATGTTTTATTTCTTATCTATTCAAAAATGCCACACTTTAAACTATCTTGCCATCTTAATATTAGGCAATTTTTTATTTGGATCTTGGCTAGATCCACATGCACCCCCATGTTCATCAATAATGTATCCCAGACACTGAACCTGGGTCATGCCAAAAGTGCATTTCTCTAAATTGGCACATAACTTGTGTTGCCGCAGTGTTTGGAGAACTTGTCGGATGTGGTGGAGGTGCTCTTCCCAACTCTGGCTGAAGATCAGGATGTCATCCAAGTATATCACTACAAATGAGTTGGTGAATAGCCGTAAGATGTCATCCATTAGCCTCATGAAGGTTGCAGGAGCATTCGTCAATCCAAAAGGCATAACCAACCATTCGAAAATGCCCTCCTTGGCTTTGAAGGCAGTCTTCCACACATCGGAGGGTTCAATTGGTACCTGGTGATATCCTGACTTCAAATCGATCTTGCTGAAATATTTTTCCCCCTTCAGTTGGTTCAGGAGGTCATCAATCCATGGGATTGGATACCTATTATGGACAGTGATCTTGTTCAGCGCCTGATAGTCAATACAAAGTCTCCAAGTCCCATCCTTCTTCTGTACCAACACGATCAGGCTCCCACAAGATGATGAACTCGGACGGATGTGACCTTTCTATAGCAGCTCCTGAATCTGCCTCTTGATTTCATCGTTCTCCAGAATGGAGCGTCAATAGATTGGTCCATTGGGTAGCAGCGCACCTGGGGTCAGATCGATGGAGTGCTTGACCTGACAGTGCAGAGGAACCCTCGCGGGGGAGGTGAAGATGTCCTCATCCTCCATGACCTTGTCCATCTGTAATTGTCGTGCAGAGGGGCCCTGTCTGGAGGTCATGGCCACTATCTTCTTCTTTTCTTGAGGGTGTATCATCAGGAAAACAAATTTCCCAGTTTTGGAAATGAGCTTACCGCATTGTTTTGCAGTAACCAAAGATATGGCGGTAGGCAGTGCTACCTCTGGTATCCTGTACAACTTATTTCCCAAAGTAATAATAACAGCATGGGGCCTTGATTCATACACAGCATGTAACTTCCACAAGTATGGTTGTCCTAATAATACATCACAAACTTCAAGGGGAGCAATGTCACATGATACCTCATCCGTGAAGGGCTTGATGTTGTATGGAAGGCGACACTGCTGGCTCACACGAAGAACCTGTCCTTGGTGAAGCCACCCGATTGTGTATGGTTGTGGATGTGCTATGGTCGGTAAGCCTAGCCGCTTCACGGCCTCTTCAGAAATGAGGTACTTTTGGCTCCCACTGTCGACAATGAACTACAGTGGGGATCCCTTTACCCACATCTAGGAGTGGAAGAGACGCTCCTCCTCCTCTGGATCTTCGGGTTCCTCTTTCTGCATCTTTGTGGTGGCAATGGTGGCGTTGGGCTCTGCATCGATAATCTTCTTCCCTTTGTCATTCCCCTTTTCAGGTTCTGACTCAGAGTCGGAACATGCATCTGATTCTGAAACCTTTAGCTCCACCACCAGTGATTGCTTGGCCCGACACTCACTTGTGTTGTGAGTAGAGCTCTTGTGGAACTCACACCATTTTCCCGTGTCCTTTTTCAGCTTCGCGGCACTGTTCTTTGCTTGCAGCTAAGGCGAGTTGTCTTGGGCCACCCCACCTTGGTTGTCCTTCGTTTTGCAGTTTGGGGGCACCTTTCCCTTGCTTCGAATTCCAAAGTCTTGCTTCTTTTGTTTCAACTTTTGCTCGACCTTGACGGCATATCAGTATGCCTTGCCGAGCGAGGAGATGTTCAGGAATTCTATTTCTTCCTGGATGTACTTGTGCAGGCAGCCGCGATATTTGAGTATCAAATGCTGCTCCAAATCCTTGATACCCAGCTTTATTCGAAGGGTATGGAAAATATTGGTAAACTCCGGCACATTTTGGTCCCTTCCCTGCCGCAGCGTGGTCCACTTTATGTATTGATCCTCATAACTTCCGACAGGATAGTACTGCTCCTTGATGGCATCCCGGAATGAATTCCAAGTGGGTGTGGCTAAAAACACTGAGTTGGTATTTTCATCCTTCTGCTCACAATAGGTTTCCCACCAGTGCTTGACATGGGGGGTTGCTTTGAGAAGAGCGAAAATAATCTTTTCCCGACTTGAAAAATCATGAACAGAAAAATAACCCTCTAGCAGATTTAACCATTTATCGACGGCATCTGCGTCTATCTGACCCTCGAATATGGGAATTTCAAAATTAACTTGTACCCTAAGCCGTGTGGCATTTCCAGAGTAGCTGTGGAAGTCGATGCATCGCCCCTGGGTAGCCGCTGAAGGGTCTGGGCAAAATTTTCCATCATCGCGTTCCTTTGTCACTCGAGAGCTTCTTCGAGAAATATTTTGATAGGATATCCTACCCCCTCATCTTTCTTTTCATCCGCCATGGAAGATCGTTGGGTTTTACGAGGCTGGTCTTGTAAAGGTTCGACCAGTTCAAGCCCTAACTCCATATATCCCGACCTCGCTGGGGACAGGCAAAGAAAAACAGAGAAAAAGCAGACCGCTCTGATACCACCAATCCAAATTTAAATAGGAATGCAACAAATTACTGGAGATAACCATAAACACAAAGATGCAGCGGAAATAATACTTCATTTCATTAATGTAAAATATTGAGATATGCTTACAAACAGAAAATGGAAATAGACAGCTAGGGCGATGGTAGCTTATCTCTGAGAAGAGATGTGGTGGCTACATGCCTCTGAACTCTGTTACAATGAGGCTCGAAGGCCTATTTATTGTTGAGAAACAATGGAAAACCCTTAACATCCCAAAACCTAACCCTAGAAGATGAAACGCCAAATTGTGGGCCCCGTTTGGGAAAATGGGTACATCAATTTCCCGAGGTCATAACTTTGGCACCCAATCTTCGTTTGACGCATACAATAGCTCGTTAGAAAGATCTATCCGAGAACTATAACTTTGGGAAGAGCAACATCAGTCCACGGACCCATGTTGCTCCCAGATTTCCCAAAAAATGTCGTTTAGGGCCTCAAAATGGCTCTGGAAGTTCAAGACCCGAAAAAATGCTAAAAATAGTAAATTGTGCTACAATTATGGAAACTGAAAAGCTGAAAGAAACCATGGTGGGGGTCCAAACGGACTTGGCGGGTGGTCACTAATATCCACTTGGATCCGGAGGGCCAAGCACTCATGTTAACTGTCATTTAGCATGCCAATAAATTTTGGGTTTTGAAATAAAATTTGAATCCTATGGGGTTAAGGAATGGGGCTACACCTCTCCATATTATTCACCTTGATCACCCTTAATTCTAATGAACAACCAATGTTAGACATGAAAATCTCTTCTCTATTATGTTGCCTTAGGGTATGATGTAGCTTAAAGAAAGTGATTTTTTTAACTACCCCTATACCTTTGTTAATGTGGCTTTAAGTTTCATGTCCTGTGGAAAATTCTTCTTGACCATGTTTTGTATTATAAATTGAGAGTCTTCAAGGATCAAAATTCTTGTAATATTGCTTTCTTGAGCAAGTTATAAGCCATGAAAGAGACCATAGGCTTATTCTTGATTACTTGATCTCATTCCTAGGTCCCAAGCAAAGGTTAAATTTGTTGTTTAATCAAGGCAATTAATAACTCCCTCTGCTCTTGCCACCCTTATAAGTGAAAAACAAATTTTATTATTACTTATTATGAAATTAATTCATGTAAAACCAATATTACAGTATCTTGCTCTATATATCATATATAATCTGTAATATTGCTCTATATATCATATATAATATTGTTATTGTTATTTATTTGATTTTTTATTTTTAAATAATATGTCAAATTAACACTTTGAAGAGCAACAATATTTAATAAACATTTTTAAATTTCAATTTCAATAAAAATTTATTTAAATCCAAATTAATCAAATATATAAATTATTTTAAAAATATGGATTTCTACCTAATATATTGTTTTCTATGAAATAATTCAGCATAGATTTGTAAATAGATTAATTTCCTCTAAAATAATTCTTATATCACTATAAATATATTTATAATAGCAGAAATAAATAAAAACAATTTCAATAAATTAATTGTCATTTTCATTATGAATACATTGTATGTTGTAAGGACTATATAGGTTAATAATAAAAGTAAATATACACGCCAATTTAAAAGGAAGTACTCTACTTACTTATATATATATATATGTATATATATAAAGTTGAAAATATAAATTAAATATTTATATTTTTTATAATTATTATAAATTTTATATATATATAAAAAGTTGAAAATATAAATTAAATATTTATATTTTTTTATAATTATTATAAATTAAATAGTTAAAGTTAGTGAAAGAAGAATATTGAGTCGGTATAACGTAGTTTTAGAAATAAAATCGTGGATTTTTAATCAAATTATTAATTAAATGATACTAATTTTATTATTTATTTATTTACTTTTGAATTAGAAGAGGTTTTCATTAATCAAAAAAATTACATATAATCTATTTTTTTAAATCTAAAAATTGTCATTTACTATAGAAATATTACAAATCATGGCTTATCAACCTAAGATGTCATAAAATCTACTAATTAACAACAAATTATTAAAGATTAATAATAACAATAATTACAACAAAGAACATATTTATTCTCTGAGTCAGGGTGAAAACTTGAGGGTTTTTTGGGTTGAGAATGAGGAAATGCCTCTAACATTGGCATGACTTTCCCTGAGTTGACTAACCTTTTCTCCATCTTCTTGGACTAAGGCCTAATGCTATTGTGATCCTTCTTTTTGTCCTCCTTGACCCTATTGAGGGGGTCTTTGAAAGATTGCATATGAACTCCTAAATGGCTATTTGAAGAACTCGAACCAAGAGTCAGCATTATATGTTTGATGTCTAGAATGGGTTGCAGATATTTATTGAGGCTAGTCTATGCTAAAGCAATCATGCGTGGAACATATAGATCCATGACTTCTATGAGGTATTCAGTCTCATCCTCTTCCATTTTTGAGCTAATTGGCTCCTTTGAATGAGAATTTTGCAAGTTAGCTTCCGGATTCTTTTTGTCAAGCTCTATTGGGGACAATAAAGACTTGAGAATACCTCCAATCGTTGACTAGGGGATTGATTGATTAACTTCTTGCACCGAGGTCTTGTTCGAAGAGGAGAGAGAAGCAAACTTGTTTCCACATATGGGGTTCTAACCAGGATTTATGGCTCTCTAAGGTCTCAAATTCCTTGTCCTTTGGGGAAATTTTCCAAAACCCTCTTGCCTTTATAAATTGATTGATCTACTGATAAATCCTTTGCAATTAAGGGAAATTGTCTAAAAAGATGTCCATATTCAAGATAATGGATACATCTGAATTGGACATTTTCATAATCCAATGTTTATTTCCAAAGATCATCATGATAATAAATGTTTATTGAAGCTAGAAGAGGCTGCGAAAATATTCATATAGACACAAATCCTTGCAAAAAATGTGTACCTCCCTCTCTTAGTTGCCCCAAAAACCTTGACAAAGCTAACAATGACATTTCCAATGCCTTCAATGATTTCTTTTTCCCAATATTTTGTTGGAAGAGAAAAGAGCTAAACCCATACTAAGGCGATAAGGAAGCCTTCCTTGTAAGGATTGTACCACTCTTTCCAAAATCACATGAAGAGCCTAACATTATCAAAAAAGTAAGGTCATCCTTAAAAAACTTTCATTCTATCCACCAAGTTGGAAAAGCTTACTATGAAGAATCCTTTGTCTCCTAACTCGAGATCTATTTATCCCTTGAGGTTCCATTTATTTTAGATCCAATTGTTCATGGACTTTTCAGAGGATCGTAATCCGATGAACTTGCATATCAAAGCATGATTCTACATATATTGAACATACTCTACAATCTTATTATATTTGATCTCATACTTTGGATCTTGCACTACTTTTAGCAAGCAACGCCCTTGAATTTTATTTTTCAAAAATGTTCCAAGCAGTGGTTTTTCTAAGTGACCAAAATCTACATTATCTCCAGCTAGCTTTGAAAAGGACATGGATGATGAGGAGTTTGGGAGGGATTGCAAAGTGATCCAACATTCCTACAAAGTCCTAAGATAATCTGGTTGAAAACTATACAAAAAAAAAACTAATAATAAAATACTAAAAATTGAATTGTTGAATGATGGATAATGTTGGATTTTGTGAGAATCCTAGACTTTAATTTAATTAAGTAGTAGAATGCATTTGAATTTCAAACTTCACTTTCTCTTTAAATCAAACCATGCACAGTAAAACATACATTGTAAATAAATGTAATTAGGAATTCCTTTACAACTTCTCGACATCAATGGTGAGAATAGCTACAATTATTGTAATATTGTATAAGAAGAACATGAACCATTGCAATTATTATAATATGGCATAGGAAAAACATGAAGAGCATGCATAAAACATTTAAGTAAATAAGTAATGTGACAATCATTTTTATTCAAAAAAAAAAATATTAGGTGAAAGAGTCAAGATTGTTAGGTTAATAGTGGTGGTTTGGAGTATCTACTATTGATGGTCCATGGTATTACATAATAAATATATTTTTAACTTGAGATTGTGCATTGTGTGCTACAAGAAATAATGTTGGTTGTAATGAAGCAGCATGATGAGAGCACATAGTGTGAGTAGGTGTGAGGAATGATGGGACAACAATAACCAAATAAAATTACTTTGCAAATGGAAATTTGCAAAGTACATGTAAATGGGCACTCGTGTGAAAAGTAGTTAGTACCCATAAAGTCTTGACATAGACCTAGGTGATAGGGAGAAGAGCATGTAGGTTTTCAATAATCAAGTTTAAAGGAAAGATTGTTAAATAAACTTGACTTTGTAAAAGAATCAATGTTGTTAACTCATAATAAAAGTTTCAATCAATATTAATGACCCATAATTTTAAGTCCTTGATATTACATAGTTAAAGCATTTAAAAAGATTTAATATTATATCCTCTCTTGATTTCCTATGCACATTGACTCATAGTTACATATATGGAACATATAAACGTTGAGAAATTGGTGGAAGAGACATGTACACACCAATTCTCTTTAATCTTCCCCTTCTCTGTGCAGTGGTTTATGTTGTATACCACTAAATGCCACTTTGGTACCATGAAGCACAACTTGAGCAGTTGTTGCTAAGACAATAACATCTTGATGATGATCAAATTATATATATATATATATATATATATATATATATATATATATATATATATATATATATATATTATTTTCTTCATAGCATGTCACTTCGCTACTAAAAATATAAGGAAACAAAATTACATGTTTCATATTGAGTCATTGGAACATTTATGTCTCCTCAAAGAAATATGTGGACAATAATGAGTGGATAAAAACCATTTAATTAAGTTTAGCGCAGGTGCAAAAGAGTTGTGCACAGATTCCAATAAAGAAATAGTCATAGGATTGAAATATTCCCTTACATTCGCAAGCAACACGTGTCTAGCCACTCTATTTCTCCGTGCTTTCTTTGACATCATGTATTTGTTATCACCATGTGATAAATCCATTCTTATTTTGTGAAGGCTTCACTCCTCTAGATTTCATTATTGGAATTTGGTTATGTAGAGAGGACGCTGCAGAAACACTTCTATTTTATCAACAAACTTTATCGTAGAAATCAAATGATATAGTTTAAGTACACACAATGGAATGCAATGTGGGTAGTTGTCCACCATTTTTTATGCAAATACTTGCTTAAATTATGGTGGGAAGTTATCCACATGCCATTTTGTTGTGCAAAATTGTGAAACTTGGTGAATAGAAACTTTTTTTAGATTTGTTATTTTTTAATATAATTTTTATATCTCATAATTCAACTTAAAACCACATAAAAATAGTCATAATTTACATTTTAAAAAATAAAAAATAAATAAACAAAAATATTTTTAATCTTCAAAATATTCAATTTAATATTTATTTTTTCAAAACTTTAATAAACTTCATAGAATTTGTTTATAGATTTCAAAACTAAGTGAAAGTCAAAGTTCTTTTTGACCAAAATAAAAAACAAAATAACCTCCTTTAGGTATAAAAATTAAATTTTATTATTATTATTATTTAAAGTTTAGGTAGTTTCTATTAGATTTCAAAAAAACGAATATATAGTTGTTTTCCACCAATTATTGGTCTGCCACACAAGAAACCAAACCAATAGCAAAGGTTCAATTTTTTCAAGGTATATATTGCATAGGCGATAAGCCTATCATTTAAACTTAAAAGATAATTGATTGAAATACATTGTCATAAATCAACTTCTAAAATTTAAAACATTTTCATAACATAAAATTGTTGGTTTTAACCCTGTACAAAAATTACCTGCATACGAATTCTAAAAATAAAAAATAAACAATGGCGAGAGCATAAAACATAGAACAGATATACACAGAGATTTTCCCCTGGATCCAAAACCGAGACTACTAGATTGATTTTTCATTATGTTCCTTTCAATGTTACAATACATATATATACATGCCAAAGCATCCATAAACCCCAATCTATTAACCTTAGATTAGAACATAACCATAGTTCCCATCACTGGATCTACAAAATACCATGGACAGAAAACCATCATGCCCAAAACCATGTGCGAAATCCATGCAGAAAACCACAGGTAGGTCCGCCCACCTAATATAGGGTCCAAAAAAAAAATCCTGGGGCACTACACCGAAGCCTGTGCAGGGAGGCTACGCCCCCCTGCATACTCCCCGACAGGGGGGGTAACCGCCCCCCCATGACCCACCCCCCCGCGCATGGGGTAGTTGTGGAAAGAATATAACACAACCCAACAAAAATATTAGCATAGTAGTTGGCTCACTTGATCATGTCAACCTAATGATGAGTCCACCAAGATTGGTGGAGGCGAGTCACTTTCTTCTTTAGTAGGAGAGAACACAGTGTTTGCATGTTTCTTGGCTAAGACATAGACTTTCTTGTTTAGCTTTTCAAAAATTTCCTTCATTTTTTCCATGCAAACCAGGATCTCTTGTTGAGTGTTAGAAATTTCAGTGAAGGCTCTGTCTAGAAGTGTTTTAACATGCCAGCAAAGATGGACAACTTACATGTAATTTGTTTAATGAGATCGAGTTGAGGAACTTATTTTTGGGATCTAATGATGTGTCTCCATGTCCACATGATGGTTAAGGATGTATCTATGTTCTTGCCTCACATATCCCTCAACCTTTACAAGTGTTCGTTGAATTACCTTAGGGATCACTTTTAAGTAGTGTGTCATTGCTCAATAGGAAACAGATTGAGCATAAATTTGTGGGGTGGATGGAGCATGGGTTGCAAATCTCATGGAGGGGGAAAACTTGCCCCTTCTCCCTCCTTTGTGACCTACAAAATCTTTGTGCCTAGTCATTAAAAGAGTGGGGAGGGAAAGGAATTGTAGGCCCAAAAACGAGAGAAAACGAGAGAACGAGAGCACAATAGCAATAGAAAAATCCACCCCTTATAGGAAAGACTTGCAAACCAGACAGGTTAAATTGGTTGAGTTTCACAATTAGAGAGAACCTTAAGAAATACCTTTATGGAAATCAGTTGGGGGTTGGGGGTTGTCACCAAAGATCATAAAGTTAGGGGGGAATAAAAAAACAAGTGGCAAGCAAACTAAATGTTGTAAATGGACCAAGGAACAGGTAGGAGATCCAACTTACTGCCTAGGAGAACCTGAGACTTGACACAGAAATAGAGATACTTGTAAAATGAAAACCAATTAAGAATGGAATTAACGTGGGACCAACGTACAAAGCATCATGAGGTCTAGGCCATGAACCAGTCGAATTAATTCTTAAAATCTCCACCTTTAACCCTCTAAACTATATTATGCTCAAAAGTAGGGACATTACTACTTATGAGAATACCTCCCTTAGGCCCTCTGAAGCATAGAATCCTCTAGAGCCATACTAAACATGAATTACAGTTACAAAACCATGAGCAGTGGACATGAGAGTTTTTAAGCAGATTGCAATAAACTAAATATCTCACTGCCAACCTTCCATGTCGCAACTTCCACCAAACTATATGCCAATTTAAACTTTTCTCCCTTGACCTCATCCTCAACCACTATTTTCTATCATAATTTCTCCACCCTGCCATCATGTCTGACATAATTATGTGAGGATCATGATTAAATGTGGTTTCCATGGTTGGATGTCCTCCTAAGTTAACCTTCCCACCATTCTAGATTATGGAATTGCTCACATGCTCCTTTGCCTTATGCTTCATCAGCCATTTACACTACATATTGTATGCATACCTCCATTTGGGCAGTGTACAACCCCCGTCATTAATGAATATGGCTCTCATTTCAAGGTTTGAGTTTGTGTTCCATCTCCTGAGTAGCTAGTGTGAGGATATTAAGTTATTAATGCATTACAATTTATCTACATTTAGTGGTTGAAATTAACATTACAGCAATAATAATTAATAAATAAATAATGTTTTATTTTTAATTGAATTTATTTTGGATGATTCAAAAGAATGATTGTTACTCTTACTATTTAAATTTATTATTCCCATAAATTAAACACATAATAAATTATAATTTATTCTGTTTACTATCTTTGAAAAAAACATGACAAAATTTTCCAAGAAATTAAAAAAGAAACAATGTATTAACACACCATTAGCCTGTAACTTAAATAATTTTTTTATATATTAAAGGTTTTTTTAAGTTAATGAACAAGGGTTTTTTGTAACGCCCCAACATTTAGTTGTGTAGAAGTAATTCCCTTCACATGGGGTGCCATGAGAGCAACCATGGTAAACATCGTCAAGGAGGGTGGGGGAGGGGGGGGTGCAAACCCCCTCTTTCAAGAATGTGGTCATAAGGAATGGAGGTTTTGGTTCAAGCTGTCAAATGCAAGCACTTGATTGATCGGATCTGTGCCCAAGTCATGTAGATTGAGACAAGAACGATCCTCCAGTCGAGATGAATTAGAAAAATCACATGCAAGGGAGATGCCTCCCCAAAGCAGCCAAGGATCCAAAATACAAAGTAAAATCAGGAAAATTGAGATCTACATCCAACATATGAAGTATGATGCCTTAATATGCAAGTTTATCGGCATTTGGCCAACATAGAGAGCATTGGTTGGATGGATCCTGTTAGCACTCCGTAGTTTTCCTAGGCTGAGGAGAAAAATTGCAGAGGTAAACACAAACCACTTTAGGCCAGAATCTAGCCCTTCTAGCCTAAAGATGGCTCCCTCACTTGGTTTACTTCAATAAATAGGATATTATGCTAGGTAATCAACTTAATAAGTTTGGATTTTAAAGTTTTTTTGATGAGAAAAGAGGCGGATCCATTGGGCATGGAGTCATGTCAAATCAACTTTTTTATCTAGTGATATGAGGGAAAAAAGAGGATTGTTTCCACAGGGGAAAATTAGGTAGCTTTGGTGGTGGTTTTAGATTAAATTTTTGTGGAAGGTGAAGGAATAAAAAGTGAAGGGCAAACACATTATAGCATCAAACAATAGATGAATTCTAAAATGTTGTTCTAAAGTTGAAGATATTAATAACTTGGCAAACTAATCAGAGCATCAATAAGGATGAATTTTGAATTAATCGTCTAGTTTTTTCAAAGAAAGAAATATGTATATTAAAGGGATGAAAAGCATATAAGATAACCCACAAGTCAAAGGAGCACAAGCCACCAAAATTATGACACAAGAATCCTTGCAAATCACTTTTTATTCCATTCATTCACTGGCAAAAAGTCTTCAAAATTACAGTGCACAAAAATTCCTCTCTCTAAACTCAACCAACCGAACCTTTAAAATGCATTTTTCTATCCTTATACATCATCAAAGATTCAATCTCCTATCCTAGGTGGTCGAATTTATTGACCAAAACTAATTTTAACTAGATACATTCAAAATCTAGTGCATATACTTAAAAATATGAATTGTTTTCCTTGTAGCCAATCCAAGTTTAAAACGCTATTATCTTATAATAATGACCAAAAAACATTAAACACAATCCCTAGGATAATTTTCCATCTATTTACATGCTCAAAACTATTACTAGAAGTCAAAAATTCGAATTTTAAGACAAAATATGGCTAACTGTCTAGACTCGCAGTGCCATTAGGCAGATTTGCAGCAAAACAAAGTGACTTCAATGCTTTATATGGTTGTGGCCTCTATTTGAAAAAATGAGGTAATTGGGTATGCCTCAAATGCTTTTGTGATTGTGATGGTCCTCCTGAGAAAGTTTCAAAACACATGTAGGCCTCCATTTGGCTTGTACCCTGCTTTCGCAGCGCATTGTCTGTTTTCATAACACCTTTACAAACTGAAAACTTGATGACCTTTTCCTCCATGTGGAATGTTGGAAACCTCAGAATAAGTACTAGAACCTTCATACAAATCCCTCATGACAGCAAAAACCTTGAACTTCACTACCCCATAGCTATCAAATTTACATATGGAAAGCGCAACAAGCTCCTTGTTGCAATTCTGTTATTTTCATCAAAACTGATCTTTGAGCCAAAAATGAAGTTTTCAGGGTTGGGTTGAAGTTTCTTGTTGGAGTTTCATCTTTGTACTAGCCTCTACCAGCAAGTCCAACTTACCTCTCTTCCTCTTTCTTCCAGCTTCTCTGACTTCAGTAAGCCTTTTCTTCACCAACCTAAGTCTTCTTTTCAGGACCAGGTTTTGCACATATAAATTCTTCACTTTCCTATGCAGAGGCAAAGTCCAATTTAGCTTTTGTTTTGGCATTTTTAAGAGCAAAAAATGCAACTTCCACCTCTTTAAACAAGGCCATATTATCCCTATGGTCTTTCTCTGCAAGTTGATCCACTTGATGTTTTAAACCTTCAAGCTGATCTAGTAGCTTCTCGTATTCCTTTTGTTCATCAAAAACCACAAGTTGCACAGTCTCCTTTTCTTGTACCTGTACCTTGGCAATATACCTAGTCTTAGGTCTCCTTGAATATTGAATTTGCTCTTTCATCTTTTCAACATCAATCACCACTTTACCCTTGCCTTTGGAATCATGTTTCAATGCTTCCTTTGATGGTTCTTCTCTTCTAGAATGGATAGTTTCTTGAGACACTTTATGTCTAAGCTCCTTGTTCTCCTACTGCAAATAAGCTATAGTCACATGTGCCTTATCTAACTGATCCTGTAATTCCCTAATTTGTTGGTCTTTTTCATCAATTTCCACCTCTCTTTGTGTGCTTTCTGATTCCATGATTTGAATAGGAGATGATGGAGGGATCACAGGTAATCTCTTAGCTACAAGCCTTGTTCTTGGCACCCTTACCACCTTCTCTATCTCAAGGGAAAATTGTAGCTTCTTAGCACTTTTCTTACCATCCAATTTGCCTTTGGTCAAAGGTTTCTTGACTGAGCTTGTTGCAGGTGAAACTTCCTTAATCACAACTAAAGGAGTGTCTTTCCTAGTCCTTTGACTGTTTGAAGATTGTGCTGCCCAACCTGAAGAGACCAAGAACTCCTGCCATGTTTTCTCTCTCCTCTCAAGCTCCTTCAAGACCAACAACTTAGTCAATGCAAAATGAAATAAACTTGCCTCCACTTGACTTCCTTTTGTCTGCACTCAATCAACCATCGTACATAGCTTTCTTACCAGTGAAATGCATTAAGAGCCTGATGTGGTAGTGATAAACCCTATTGAATATTCCCTCACATGTAAAGTACCTTTGGATGACCTCTAGCAGCTTTCCATGATGGTCCTGTAAATAATTTCTAGGAACAGATGAACCATACCCTTTCCTGTGTTTAGGCTTGAGAAAATCCTTGAAGGCAACCAAATCAAAATCCATTCCTTTGAACCACTCCTCTCCACCTAAAGGAATCTCAGTGGCCTCAGATATTGTTTGGGCTGAAACTGGAAATGTCAGGCTTCCCACCTTTGCTTTTACACCATCAAAACCTTTAGAAAATTATTTAGTCAACTGCAAATGGTATCCCTTAATTCTTACACAAAATATCATATGGCCTACTTGCTCAAAAGCTACCCTGATGATTGGTTCTGAATTGATAGCTGAGATGTTCTATGGTTCAAAACGTATAATTTCTCCTCCTTTATGTTTTGTGTCCTCTGGTTTTGACATATTTTCAATTTTGCAGCAATGAATTTGGTAAGGTTATTAGGCAACAAATGGAGGTGTTTTTTGGTTCCCAAACCTTGTGACAATGTTTTAAAATATAGTCCAGCAATTATGTCAAGATTCACAACTACAGGCACTCTCAACTTATCCCTATAAAAATTAGAAATTTGATAATTGTTGACAAGTAACTTAACCAAGGACAATCGGAGCATAAAGGGTCATAAATGCATCGTCGAGGAAATTTTGGTTTTTAACACACTTTTGGGCATAAATTTTGAGGGAAAAGCTTTGGTTACAGTCCCTAGGTTAAAAACACAATTGCATGCAAGGTTTACACAATGGAAAGAGGTAAAATGGAATCTTAGAATAAGGGATGTGATCCATTGTGTGAATCTGCAACGCTTCAGAATGAAAACACAGCGCCAAATTAGGAGAAAATGCAACAAAAATACATAAATGCAGCGATACCGAATTTCACTTATTTTACAAGATTGACCTAGTCTATATTGGTTTCTAACCACAATTGCACAATTGTTTCAAGTCTAAAGGATAAAAAACAAACTGAATTTGCACCTGTGAGCAAGAATTTGACACTTGCATGCAAGAAAAGAAACGTTGTCTGAACTCACAACGCCCCTGCAGACTTTGCACAACAAACAAAACAAGTGAATTGGAGCCTCCGATGAGAATGTCGAAGAACTAAGCGTTGAGGAGTGAAGATAATAACCCAATTGAACATGCAAAATAACTTGGAGCGGGTAAAAATGATGTTGATCATGATTTTGAATGACCAATCATGAAAACGCAGTGCATGTCCAGATTCGCAGTGCTTGGGAAGAGAAAAGGATTGTACTCATAATTGTTACCTCCTTTGCTGAGATCATTATTCTGCTATTGAAAAGACTTCCAAACTGACTCATCACCACCTCCAAATTTGTGCCCATTCCCTTGTCATGATTCTTTTTGATGTGGACTTGATTTCCATGCTTGGAATGTGATAACCAAAGTTTGATTACATTGATACCTAGACTCTCTTATAATGACAACCGACCTTTTATGATTACAACTTCGAATCATGACTTCTTGTGACCATTACATTTCAAATGATGGCAAAAAGACTTTTTTAACTCTATGATACTTTGACAAATCTAACCTTTTAATTCCATGACACTCATGAAAACCAAAACAAATACACTAACATGACCTCAAGTGACATAGTAAGAGTATCATAACCAAGATGCCTAGACCTAGGACATTAACAAATCCAACAAAAATGGCAGTTGAAGGGACAAATTGATCTCGAGCTAGGAGCAAACGGTTTCTTTACATTTATTTTTTCGAATATGAAAGAAAAAACAAGGTATATAATTGCCTATATTTTTTCATTGATGGGGGGTTATTCATGAAATTTGGCAAGAAAGGTATAACCTAGAAAAGAAAAAATTCTTGGTGGCCCCAATTTGGGTTCACCTATTTTCTTTGCCAAAAGAAATTTGAGAGAAGGAAATATTTCAATGTATTGGAAATGTGGTCAAAGATTTTGTGAAAATATCTAAAGTGAGCAAGTGAGAGCCCTACAACTCATATTGGATAATATGTGTGTCAACCACTATTGGAATCAATCGAAATCCCATTCCATGATGACTTTTGGAAACACCTATTGGATTATGAGCATGTACCATTCAGATGTCACAGGTGTGATGAATACAACCATGTCTTTAAGGGTTGCCCCTTGAATCTCATAGAGGTAAAAAATGGAAATTGGTGGAAATTGGATCACGAGAGTTTTCAAAAAGTCCAACCTCATCAAAAAAACCATCAATCAAAAAATGTGGAAACACTAGAGGATCCCTTCAGTCCAAAAAATATTATGAGGCATTGAATAGAGATGAGTGGGAAATACCAAATCAAGTACATCCTCAAGAAATAGATCAAGAGAAGGGAAATGGAAAACCATAGGCAAAAGCTCATAAAAGAAAAGTGTTAGAGGAATCCACAAAGAACACACCGATACAGAAAACCGGTATGCCAAACATATAGGGAATAGGGAATGATGATGGGCCAAAGGACATGGTTATGGATGAAATTTTTCTGTCGGAACTCATTGAATGAATGAACATGTAAGGATCTATGAAAGATACTAGATCAAAAAAAAATAGATAGACATCTTTGCGGCTTAAAAATAAAAGGAATGTGACTTTCAACGGAGAAACTCATCCTCATAAAGTCTTGGAATCCAAACACAAAGCTTCAAATATACTCTGAAGCATGCAAAGGAAGAAAAAAAAAAAGAGAAAGGAAATAAAAAAAAGAGTTAATACAGGAGATGGGGCATGCACTTACCAATTCTAGACAAGTGGTTCTCTTAATGGAGGTGTTTTCCTCTAGCCAGCATTCTTCCCAATAAAGATAATTTCATGGAATATAATAGGCCTTAATTTTCAAGGCAAATGAAGACTTCTCAAAGAGAGAATACTTAATAATTCCCCACAAGAGTAATGCTACAAGAGACTAATGTGATAGTAATAAATTCAACACAATAACCTGTCATTTTTGGAGAAGATGTCAAACCATAGCACTAGACGTTGTTGGAAAATTAGGGGGACTGTCTATCACATGGAATCTAAACAAAGTGGAATTTAAAAATTGGATTTATATCTTGAGGATAATTGTTACAGATCCATTTGGGCACATCAACCCCAACCTAAAAATCAGTATTATTAGGGCCCATCAAACCCTAATTCAGTTGTTACATGCCCTAAAGAAGTCAACCATCAGAATGCCTAGCTTCCCAAGAAGTTCCATGACTGAAATCATCCAAAAACTACCTCTAAGAAGATTAGCGCAGGCAAGCCTTCATTATGGTGCGCTGTAGTGCAGTCCATACACTGCTAGGGTGTTATGTAGCACACTTGAGCCCTCTTTGGCCTACGATGGGCGAATTTGAGCAAAATTGCTTTGGGGTTTGAGAATATTCTTATCCATTGGATGCATCTAAAAGTTTCCCAAGTTTATCTACTCCTTTGGGCTCGAATTTGGATGAGGTAGGGAGTTAAGGAACATCAATCCCTTTATCCCTTCCTCCATGGAACTAAATTCTAAGTTTGGGAGGGCATTCATTATCACCATTTATGGCATAACTTCCTTCATTCACCTATAAAAATCTAAGTGATCAGGGGCTAGAAATCATTGAATTATAGGGAGATGTTGTTAGTATGAGACTTGAGTTGATTTCAAGTATTGTAATGATGTCAAAATTTCTTGCTTGTTATGAGGAGAGGATGGGATTGAATTGGAGCAGCGATGCTGAATCAAGCAAATTGGGTTGTAACTCTTCCTTTTACTAATAAAGTGTTCAAATATTTTTCTATATGCTTGTGTTATTCATTGATGCTTTCATATGTGTACTATGTATTTGATTCCATACTATGTTTAATCAAGAGACCAATATCATATGCTTTGATCAGTTTTTTTCTTCTGTCTGTGTGTAGGTACTTTTCAAGCGGATTAAGTACAGAAAGGAGCGATAGAATTGGTCAAGGGAGATAAGGAGTAAGTGAAAGCTACAAGTAGGCTTATTTACCTCTTATTTAATCCGTTGGTCATAGAAAAAGTAGAGAATTCTTTGCACTGTTGTTGTAGACTTAGCTACTAGTCTAGGGGTTTAAGCGTTTATCCGTAGACACTAAAACTTCCCAAAACAAATTGGCGACTCCATTGGGGAGCGATTATCCATCTTAGTAGCTTATCTGCCTCTTAAGATATTTTGACATACTTTACTTGTTGTAATTCAATCTTTTGTATTGAATTTTGGTCTAAATTTGAGGTTAGATGACTTTTGAGTGGCCTCACAGGAATCAGCGCAGGCTAGCCTTAGAGATAGTGCGTTGCAATGCACCCTCCAGTGAGAGACAGTGCACTGTAGCATAGTTACTCCCTCTTTGGCCTATGTTGATCTTCCTAAGGTCAAATTCCCACCCTTGGAATTAAATTTTTTGCCAAAATTCTTCTGATTTCGTGTTTGTTGATTGTAAATGGATGTCATGTCTCAGAAAATAGGTTTTCATCTCCTTAGCTAGCCCTACTTTGATTTGATTGATTAATTTTTCTTTAGTGTTTTATTTTTCATTACCAGTCTATAGTCAAATTTAGAATATTGTCGATTGGTCTTTGTCGAAAGAAAGTGTCGTAAAATCGTCTTTTCCTTCGAAAATTGAATTATCGTAAAGTCTTCATTCATGAAAGATCAATTGATTGATATGTGCATATGATTAGTATTTTCATTGAAAGTGTCGTAATTCCTCATTTCTTTGAAAACGAAAGTGTCGTAAAGTCTTCCTTTCCTTGAAAAGAAATTGTCGCAAAATCGTCATTTTTTTTTAAAGAGTTTATCATTCACATTAAGGGAAATCGAAAAGAAATACATGAATTTTTCATTATAGATATTGTGGTTTGTGGATGCTTGAAAGGAATAGCTAGGGAAATTGCATTAGATGTGCTCTTTTCTCTTTGTCAAAAATCTTATTGCTCTATCCCTACTAGCTAAGGGTTTTCATTGTTAAATTGAATGGAAAGAATGCTTATCATATTAGTTGCATTTTAGGAATTGCAAAAATACATCACGTGGTGAACCTTGAAAGGCAAATTATAAAGAAGATCAACTTAAAATTTATCTAAATTTACCTTATGGAGCATTGTCACCTAACAAAAAACATTTAGAGGTCTAGGCTAGAGATGTGTTTCGGCGTCGTAAAACAAAGCAGTTGCTGCTAACTTGTCTGCAATACATCCCGAGTGTGATACCTCATTCCACGTACATGAGCATATCGTCCACATATCTTTAGGTATATAGGGCGGTGTTACAATATGTAAAGTATATGGGAATGCTCTCACTGTGCGGTTTTGCATTAGACAGTGCTTATACGGATTGGGCCTCCACATACTTTCAGGTATATGTGGGAGGACAACACTAGGTTGATATCCATCCTTAGGTAACCTAGTCGTCTGCCTTGTATACTGTGATACGTTGAACACAACATTCGGGGAGATTGCCTACCCGTACTTTTTGGTTCGCCATGAGGTATTCTGTAGTTCACATTTGCTTGGTAAACCTTTTGCCTAGATTATCCCTCTTTTGTTTTTTTATGTTATTTTGATTAAAATAAAATTAATTGACCGCGGATAACATCCCCCATGCTCACTCCTTATTTGATCTTAGGTTAAAACATATGGCGACAAATCTGGAGTCCACCGATCAAGGAATTCCTTTTGATGGGAATCCTAGTCCTTTTCATTCTTTTAGAAATATTGGTGCTCCTTACATGGCTACATTGTCCCTTTCGGGATTTACCATTGGCTTGCCAGTATGGTTGTTTTCAACCTCCTTGTTTCAAAATGTCATGATTTCTCTGCAACCGAGTACACCTCCAACTGAACAAAATCAACCTCTAGTTGATCCTAAAGTTGACCCTTTGCCTTCTTCCTCAGTTGTTTCTTCCTCCCCTTCTTCCTCTTTGCCTGGTGAAAGTATTGGTACTAGTAACTAGGTGGCTAAGAAGAAGAAGAAAGGGAAGAAAAAGAAGAAGAAGCAAATTCAGTAGAGGGGCAACCAAGCAATCATTGCTTTGAATACAACATCTGATGAGAAACTATCCATCAGGCCTCACAAAGTTCGATATCCATGCAAACTTTGTGTGGGAGACCATCTTCTTCGAAATTGTCTTGATATTCCTCAGATCTTAGAAGAATGGTGTTCTTATTCACATCATCTTGTGTCATCAACTTCTCGATATCATGTTGGTGACACATCATCAACTAGTGGTAGTAAAGTTCATGGAACCAAGGGTAAAGTTAAGTTTCCTTGTAGGTTATGTGAAGGGAATCACCCCATTCACCTTTGTCCCTATCTAGATGAAGCCAAAAAAGTGTTGGCTAACCGTCCTGCTTCACCGCAGCTACTTCCATCTGGTTATAGGAAACTATCCATAAATCCTTCACTAGTTGAGGAACTGACTGACCATAATCAACGTCGGTCAAACCCACTCTCTCTGAAATTGAATCCTATGATTCTATACCCGACCCAAATCAACAGGTCGAGGTAATAGTTGACTTGATTTCACCTTCAGTAAATCATACTTTTCCCGAAGACAGTGAATATGATACCACTCAAGTTATTTTTGTTTCTTCATATTCTAATGAGCTTGGGGGTAGTCCTCTTGTTCCATCAAGACAAGAGGACAATCCTCCTGCTCTCGTAACTCAAGGGGTTAATTCTCCTATTTCTATGGTACCCCCTCCAAGTAGTCTGGTCACTTCCTTTGATTGGAATCGACTGGTTGGATTCTGTCTTCCTTCTTATGTGCCTTTCCAGATCATAGTACAAGTTTGTAATATGATTGTATCTGGCACTATTATAGATGAAGGTGCATCGGCGAGCATCCTTTCCTCAACTGCTTGGCAAGTGCTCGATTTGCCGCCACTTGTGCCAGTTACCCAAAATTTGTTGGATTTTAACATAGGAACCAGTCAACCATTAGGGATCCTCCCTCGGTTACCCATAACTTTGGGAGGAAAAATCGTTTATCTGAACGTGATGGTAGTCCCAGGTCCTTTAGATTACAACTTACTTCTAGGGCACGACTATGTTTATGACATTGGAGCTATTGCTTCAACACTCTTTGGAGTGATTTGTTTCTTGCATGAAGGCAGCATTGTCACTATTAACCAGCTTTCATTTCCCGGTCCAAATATGGCTTCCAGTCAACCATCTTCCCTAATTGGTCCTTTTGTACCAATGGTATCATCCCCGCCACGGGTTAATTATGTGGCAACTTGTTCCATACCTACATCAACTGACGATCAATTCAGTGATGTTGTACATCATGTACTGGGGGCATTGGAACCATATCTCTCCTTCATCACCTCTAATGAGTTGTGATCTAAGGATATGAGGATATTTCCTTGTCTTGTGTCAACCTCGTTAAAAAATGAAACAGGCCCATGAGGATAGTTCCTGGTCTTGTGTCAACCTTGTTAACAAAAGAAACCAAGAATATGAGGATAGTTCCTTGTCTTGTGTCAACCTCGTTAAAAAATGAAACAAGGAGTATGATCATAGTTCCTTGTCTTGTGTCAATCTCGTTAAAAAATGAAACCAAGGATATGAGGATAGTTCCTTGTCCTGTGTCAACCTCGTTAAAAAATGAAACAAGGAACATGAGGATAGTTCTTTTACTGTGTCAACCTCATTAAAAAATGAAACAGGCCCCATGAGGATAGTTCCTTGTCTTGTGTCAACCTCGTTAAAAAATGAAACCAAGGAATCTAAGCACAGTTCCTTGTCATGTGTCAAGCTCATTAAAAAATGAAACAAGGTCCCTAGAGAAAAGTTCCAAATCGAGTCTTTGATTAGATCTCATAAAATCCTAGTTGACTCTTTCACTTGATCTCGTAAATGAACCTTCATTCCATCCACATGATAGCCACAAGTAGTCTACTTAGGTAAACGTAATGAAGCTTTGGGGCATGCACCTAGTGGTAAGTTAAGTTTCCCCGTAGGTTATATGAAGGGAATCACCCCATTCACCTTTGTCCCTATCTGGATGAAGCCAAAAAGGTGTTGGATAACCATCTTGCTTCACCGTAGTGACTTCCATCTGGTTACAGGAGACTCTCCTTTTCATCATGCTGGGGGCATGTAAACCGATCTCAAGCATAGTTCTTTGTTTCAAGCTTGTGTAAAAATGAAACTGAATTCAAGCATAGTTTTTGTTTCAAGCTTGTGTAAACATGAAACTGAATCCAAGCATAGTTCCCTATGGTTCAAGCTTGTCTAAAAATGAACCCATTTCCATTTTTAACCCTCGTGATTGCCATTCTATCAACCTCTTTCGTCAGATGAGCCTTGGTTGTTTTCATCCCATCGCCACCATCCCTTTGGCTAATCATACGCTTTCACTTGGTTGTTTTACCCTTTTTGAGGAACAGTTGCAATGAGTGGTCTTATTAGCCAGCCTCTTCACATAAATCAACATGTTTTGAGAAGTTCCAACATCACTGGAACCAGTTGCTACCCTAGACACCACTCATTCCTCAAAATGGAGTCCTCTTTAAGCTCTTTTCAGACTCTTTAAACATGAAAAGATTACCGAGCGCTTGTCCTTTACAACTTGTTAACGAATTGGAAATGATAGCTCTCTTGTATTATTTTACGCTTTTTCGAACTTGAGATATTAATTTACGAAAAAGAACTTGTGGATTTTTCTTTTCGTCCCTTTTCAAACTCTCTAAACATGAAAAGGACCGAGTTATATTTGTCGTTAAACTCGTTAAAAACATCAAATAGCGACAAAGTTGTCCATCTAGACAAGACCGAGTTTCACCTTCGCTAGACTCGTTAAAGCATCAAATAGCGATGGATTCACCTGAAGGGTAGAATTATACAACAAGCATATGTTATCCTCCTCAAGCTTGATAAAAATAAAGAGGTACTAGTCAGCAATGACTGGGGAAATTGGAAAAAGGGGAAAACACTTTATGGTAGCAAGTTGCTCTTGAACATGACACTTTCACCTCATCGTCATGACTATGTGGATTGGGTCTATCATACCATCCATTACTTTGTTTTGGGTCAATGCTACCAATACATCTTGGTGTCGCTGACATGTTCAAGAGAAGTCATTCAGTTCAAACTTCATCCTTTGCAATACTATAAACCTTCATTTTCATGATCACCATTCCTGAACCTTCTGTCGTCAGTCGATTTTTCATCTCCAAAATCATTTACCTCATTTCGTGTCGTTGATGTGGGATACATCAATACCCTCCTGCGACGAGTCGCTTCTTGTCAACATCATCACATCATCTAAGAAGTTGGCTTAGAAACACCCCTTCAGTACCTTGAGGCTTGCATACATCAACGGTAGGTTTCTCGCTTCCGGCGATAGTTTGACATCACTGGCCTTCAACCGAAAGACTTTGTATGGTGTTCGACTTCAAATCATTTATTCACACCATGAGAAATGTACTGTAGTACCTTGAGGGTCATTATCATTGTTGAAAATAGCAACAAGAAATGCTAAAAATAGAAGTGCTAAAATTAGCACTACTATAAATAGCATTTCGGGATACCTTCTTATTTTAGTTAGTCCCTGAACTAAAATAGAGAAGTAAAATCTGAATTTGTTCTTTGCAGTTGTTTGATTAATAATTAATTAATTCATCTTGAGTTAATTAGTTGGAGAAAATCAAACATGAAGTCTATGTGAGGACATGCAACAGTTATCCCATTGATTGAGGAATTTATCCCTTAGTTAAAGAGATAAGGGTGAGTTGTAATTTGAGTTGTATTTAGTTAGCTCAATTAACTAAGTTAAGTCCAGTTAGATTAGTTCAAATAGTTTTTTGAACTAATTGTGAGTTCAGTTAGTTAATGCATGCATGCATGTAATTGTTGCACTTCAGATAACTGAATATTCTCTCATAAATAACTCATGCATGTTAGTTCAGACAAAAACCCAGTTGAGATCAGATGATGGGATAGTGTACTATCAGTTGCAGGAATATTCCATGGAGGATATCTCTTGCATGCAGAAGGAATTCATTCCTTGGAGATTTCGCAGTTACTTTTGGGTTTGGTGGTTGTGTGATGAGGCCAATTCACACAGGTAACAGCATTGGACCCCAAGGAAATTGCCCAAGGAAATAAGAGGCTTGGAGGGCTGAGGGAAGGCATATCTTGTGTCTATTTAGTCTGTGAGTTGTATTGTTCGATTGTGCAGAGAGAAGGATAGCTTGTGAGTTGATTCTTCGTGTAACCTGAACATATTTCCACTTGTATGATAATACAGAGATCGGAGTTTTTAGCTGAGGCTTTCCCCAAAGTATTATTTTGTGTTCATGTGCGATTGCTTTCTCATTCTCAGTTATATGTGTTCTATTTGATCTTGCTCATATTCGATTCAGCTTCCGCAAGTTTGTTGTAGAAGTAGATCTTGTATTTTGCTTTAGTATATTGCATAATTTGTTGATCTACAGTGGTAATTTCTACAATCGTTATTGATGATTCCTCTCGCGTCTGTTAACGGCTTACATCATTGGCTGGTAATCAGACGATGTCTTCCCATGTTCAACTTCAAATCATCTATTCACATGGTTAGACTTGTACGTGAGTGAAATATTTAATGGGATTGAAGACCCCGGATCTAGTTTCATCCATCTGAGCTGTGATATTTTCAGGAGTACTAAATCAAATGTACAATGGCCTTACATTCATGGTCATCCATTCATGGGTCTATATTTGTACATGTAATGAAAGTTTATAAGTTGAGCATGGGTATGCCTTCCCTCAGCGAGTTCATGAGAAAGAATCAAATTATCATGATATATGTATTGTAATTGATGCAGGTCACCTTCCACTTCGAAACCTCCTCTCCACAGGATAAATCATTTCACTCGACATACAAATTTGTGACGTCATGCTTTAAGGGGCAATTGCTACAAATCCATTTGGGCACATCAACCCCAACCTATAGATTAGTATTATTAGGGCCCATCAAACCCTAATTCAGTTTTTACATGCCCTAAAGAAGCCAACCATCAGAATGCCTAGCTTCCTAAGAAGTTCCATGACTGAAATCATTCAAAAAATTCCTCTAAGAAGATAAACGCAGGCAAGCCTTCATTAGGGTGTGCTGCAGTGCAGTCCATACATTGCTAGGGTGCTATGCAGTGCACTTGAGCCCTCTTTGGCCTACGCTGGGAAAATTTGAGTGAAATTGGATGAGGTAGGGAGTTAAGGAATATCAATCCCTTTATCCCTTCCTCCATGGAACTAAATTCTAAGTTTGGGAGGGCATTCATTATCACCATTTATGGCATAACTTCCTTCATTCACCTATAAAAATCTAAGTGATCAGGGGTTGGAAATCATTGAATTATAGGGAGATGTTGTTAGTATGAGACTTGAGTTGATTTCAAGTATTGTAATGATGTCAAAATGTCTTGCTTGTTATGAGGAGAGGATGGGATTGAACTGGAGGAGTGATGTTGAATCAAGCAAATTGGGTTGTAACTCTCCCTCTTACTAATAAAGTGTTCAAAACTTTTTCCATGTGCTTGTGTTATTCATTGATGCTTTCATATGTGTACTATGTACTTGATTCCATACTATGTTTAATCAAGAGATCATTATCATATGCTTTGATCGGTTTTTGTCTTTTGTCTGTGTGCAGGTACTTTTCAAGCGGATTAAGTACGAAAAGAAGCGACATAATTGGTCAAGGGAGATAAGGAGTAAGCAAAAGCTACAGGTAGGCTTCTTTACCTCTTATTTAATCCGTTGGTCATAGGAAAAGTAGAGAATTCTTTACACTGTTGTTCTAGACTTAGCTACTAGTCTAGGGGTTTAAGCGTTTATCCGTAGACACTAAGACTTCCCAAAACAATAATCTCTTGCAGTTCCACTACTTATGATTAGAATAAATGGGATCCATAACAACAATTTATGGGCCAAATATAGTGAATGAAAAGGTAGGCTTTCTTAGAAACTTAGCTAGCATCAAAGAGATTCACTAAGATAAGTTATGGATTCCAGGATGAGATTTAAACATGGTGACATCATTGGAGGAAAAAAGGGATGTATTCATTGCTTGTACACTAACTCCCAATAGTTGAAACAATTTATGTAGCAAATGAAGTTGGTCGACATGGAAACAGTTATTGGAGTACTCAATTGGAACAATTATTGCAACAATAGGAACCAAATTACCTTGCGCTTGGATATATTTGTAATCTCATAATCTCTCTTACAAGTGGATGTCTTCTTGGAAGCATTTATTCTTCCATGTATAGTTTCAAATCATTGGTGAATCTATTTATAAATAGATATCAAAATTGTCCCCAAAAATTTGAGAGTTTCTAGCTTAAATATCCATCCTTCCCTGCCAAGAAATATGCATCGTGGGAAGAGATTCAAGTCTAGGGTCCATCTAATATGGCTAAGTTTCAAAAAAAGCTCAAGATTCTTAAGTCAAAAATAAATAAATAAAAGAATAAAGATGATTTAGGAAATATTTCCAAGCAAAACAAGAGCTACATGTACATATGCAAGAGGTTCAATAAGAAATAATTATGGAGGAAGGAATTGAGAATCCGGTTGTAAAAGATCTAGAATTGCTTACAAAAATAGAGGATAGAAGGCAACATGAGGAAATATTTTGTAGACAAAAACAAAGAATCCACTTGCTTTAAGAAGGGGAGAAGAACACAAATTTGTTCATAAATCGAAGATCAAATGTTGACATCATAATAGGATCTTTTCGCTCAAATATGAAGTAGAGAGAAAACTCATAGATCACAAAGTGATGAACGATCCAAATCAATATCGAAGGAGATTGATTCAAAAGATTACAAAAAACATCCTAGTGTTGGTTTAACCAGATCATAATGCTACCTTAATGCAAGAGGTATCCTATGTTGAAGTTGAAGAGGTGGTAAGTCCATCACTTGGTGGATAAATAAATCCATGACTTGGTGGACAAATTTTGCAGTATGTGCTCTTTATTTCTAGCCTTAAGTGCCACAATTTTAACACTAGTGCCCAAGTCTGATAAGGCCCAATATCCTCGTAGCTTAAGACCAATAGCCTTATCCAATGTGAAATATAAGATTTTTTAAAAGTCCTTACAAATTTTATAAAGTTGCTCCTGCCAAATCTAATTTTAATGAAGTAGATTGGTTATGTGTGTTGATTTTAGGATCTCCTAATCTGATAATTACTTCCGATGATATCTTAATTAATTCTTCTTGTATCACATTCATCATTAATCAATTATACATGGAAAACCTCAACAGAAAAACAATAATATTAGTAGTATCATGAAGAGATAGCCAAACACAAGAGACACAAAAAATTTACCCTCGGAAAACCCAACCTCGCCAAAAATACAACCTTTTCTTAGATAAATTTTCCAATTTATCAAGACATGCAATCAGACCTTCCAACCAAAAAAAAAAGTCAAACTAACCATAAACATACCGAATTCAAACCTAGTCAACTTGATATAAATTTGGTCTACTGAGATAGCCTCATAAATTTGGTCAACTTGAACTTAGAATTGAGTCAACTATGCCACAAATAATTTCATCATTCCTATGAAAAAATTGATCTTCCTCATAAGAAACTTCGGTCTGCTTTAGATGACTTCGAACTACCTTAGAAGAAACTTGGTTTGCTTCCTTAGAGAACTCCCGCATGTTAACAAAATATAAGTAAGTTATCTGAATTGATGTGTTACACCGAAAAATCCCTCTTGCATACAAGAACAATCTCCCTAGATCCTAAATGGAAACTAGAAACAATCATGACAAATGAACTGACTCTTTCCCTAAGTTGAACTTATTCAAATTACAAGCAGTCTAACTAATGGATAGACCTCTTACTAGTTTCACGAAATCCCTGATGAAGATCCCTGGTTGTGACTTAATGCAGCTCTTCAATGCTTGGTAGAACTTGCAAACATAAACCATAAAAAAGATCAAAATCACTTGTGATATAGTAATTCAAACAACTTGGCCTAATGATCAAGGAAATTAGGGATTGAACTTGCCTTAATGAACATAATAAACAATTGCAAATTATTCATCATTCACAAAAGACAAAATCAATGGGAGAAAGTGCTCATTTATATTAATCAGAAGATAAGAGGAGCCTTACAACCTTCGCCTTAATGCCATGAGGTCCCTCCCAAATGCCTTCAATCTCCTCCTTAGATAACAAGCTCTCCAATCTCAAACTAGCAACATAATTTTGTATTCTCTGAATTTTGACCTCCTTCATTCCTCAACACTCTAGTCCTTTTATAGATCAAAGAGGGGGAAGTTTCAAATCCCTAAGAAGAAGATGAACTTCCTTTAGTTAAGGATTAGGTTGCCATGAGAAAAGGGATGGAGATACTTCTTATGAGGTTTATAGGTCGAATACTCGTCACCTCGAAGCTTTAAGTTGGGAAATATTCGACCAACTTTGTTTCTAGAATGTACTTTTTATTTTTACTTTATAGAATTCACCTGCGTGTGTTTATAGTTATAGACAAAGCACATCTCTGCACTGTTCTCAGAGTAAATTTCCTTGCATGCACGGGAAACACTAGAGAAATCAGTGCAGGTGGAACTTAACAAGGCGTGAGAGCTATTTGACCCAAATTTCTCATGGATTTTAACATATATTGAGTTGTTGGACTTCTAAGGGAGATGGTTTCAACATGTTCATGGATGGGAATAATATCCATAAACTGATCAACTTTCATGGCGACAAGTGTCATAAATTTGGTCAACTTGAACTTAGAATTGAGTCAACTATGCCACAAATAATTTCATCATGCCTATAAAACTTCAATCTTCCTCAGAAGAAATTTCAGTCTACTTTAGATGACTTCAAACTACCTTAGAAGAAACTCAGTTTTCTTCCTCAAAGAACTCCCACATGTGAACAAAAGATAAGTAAGTGATCTAAATTGATGTCGAGAGGAGGAAGATGAATTGCCTTTATATAGTAATCTAATGAGCATGAATGGGTGTTTCTTTTGAGGTTGGCCGACTTAAACTTCTTGGAGACAACCTTAAATAACAAATCATAAATTTGATTTTCCCTCCATTTTAAATTTCTTTCATGCACGATTTGGAGTAGCTGGGAATAACAGCCACAACTACCCCAAAATTCAACACTCCCTCTTAGTTAGGGAGGTATTCTCTTTGACTTCTCCAGGTGACCTCTTGTTAAAATAAAATATGTATCCCAAGAAAAAGGTTGAATGAGATGGCTCTGTTGTTGAATCCATCCACCTCATGTTCTATACCAAAACCATGTGGAAACCATCCTGCGTCAACATCATGCAAAGGAATCTAGTCACCCATTAGACGCATCCCCTTTGCAAAATGGATCTAGTCACTCAATTGCCAAAGGCCAACTGGGGTCCCACTAGTCAAATAGCTTTTAGACTTTTAGGGTTAAGACTAGTCCTTGTTTCTCCAATCCACTAAGTCATTGTTATTGTCCCAAATTTCTCTATTTTTACCCTATTCCCATAAGCCTTAACTTCTATTTTATCTCTATTTAACCCTCTCATTCCTGCACTAGTCCAAGATAATCATCTATTCCTACATATACTTCATATTTCATAATTAAGATTAATTAAGTGCTTTATTAATTACTTTACATAGATTTCATTCCTTTTAGTATCTCTTATAACTTATGTTTAACTTTCCTAAAAACTTGAAGAACTAAGTGTTAATCGTCATTTAGCGTGATCAGTGCAGGCAGATTCCTGCACTGCCAATGATGTTGCTCCGTGATCTCCGTGATATTCCACACGAGCGTTTTTTATCCACAACTCCTAGTTTGGTTACGAGGATGGACATTGGCGGCGTATAGTCAGGGATGCTTGCCGAGAATATGGTCTACGGCCAGCAAAGTCCATGTTTTATTATAACCATTAGCCGGTTTTGCAAAGTTCGTTTGTTAGTCCATTCGGCCGAAAGGCTTGAATAGGAAATGACTGTAATTAGTAGAATATGGCTAAGGCCGAGAGACTGTATATAATGTAGACTGTAGGTAGAGCCAAGGGAGCAATCTCCGAGTTATAATTTTGTTTACTTTGTAATTTTGTATCGCCCTCAGTTTTGGGCTGGACTTGCACTATCATGTATATTTGCTGATCAAGTTAATACAAGGAACGCGCCATGTTTTCTTCATGTTATGTTTAATTTCTATTTCATGCGTGATTAAGTGCTGAATCATTTCGTTTCCTAAATGGGAAACGAGCTGGTTGGCTAGGGCCCAGCCAACCCAGCTCATTTACCCTTGTGCTTTCGCCATTTAAAAAGTCTATGTGAACATTTATTCATTTGCAGTTGCATGGCTTTGATTGCTCTTATGTTTATTTCAGAGTTCTGAGATTAATTCATTTTATAGTCAAGCATGAACGGATCCGTAGTTTGGAAGTTTAATTAAGTTTCTTTCTTTCTTGCAATTTCTTTCCTGCAAATTACTTTCTTACAATTTCCTTCCTTCAATTCCTTTCCTGCAATTTTTACCTTAGTTTGTGAAAAGAAATGCAGAAGACAGAAGTTTGGACAAACACACGGGAGCTCACAGGTGCAGATCACCAGGAGCTCCCTCCAGCAAATGCATTCGCTTTACTTATTCATTAATCATCAGGAATTAAATAGATACATAGGCAGAAAACAGATTCCTAATTAATAGGAACTGAATGTCAAATAAAGAGGAAATCATAACTAAGTAACCTATTCTCCATTAATTTCTAACATCCCCCCTTAATGGAGAAAGGGATTTTTAAACACACCTAAAATGTCCCTAAACAAATCAAACTTCAGTCTTCCTAGTGGCTTAGTGAATTGTGGTTCCTGTGTCCTTGAACAGAGAATTCTATGCGACCTTTTACATTTGGTTCTTTCCTGTGAGAAGCCCGATCTGTGGAATCCCGAGTTGGAGAGCTGACTGGCATCTGAACTCTTAAACGTCCAGGACGACCTTGTAATTGGATCTCCGGAATATGCCATCTTAATTCTTGACTATGCCGGTTCAAAGTAGCCTTTGGAGACACTTTCAAAGCAGGATCCTCTGGTAATGTCAAAATAAAAGCCACATCTTTAAGAGGTGCGGGTAAAAATGGATTGGCTACATACTGTATCATTATTGAAAGCAAGGTCCCACTTTGACGCGTGACCAAACGAACCCTCAAAGGAAATGGAGTAAAACGGGGTTGAAGATGATATTTCAAAACTGTAATAGGATTCTCTGATGCTGGAGTTCGAACATGAAACAAACCCTTTCCTAGAGTACTAACAATTACATCTTTCATGATAGCACTCCTGATGCCAGCTGTACCATCGAGTCTAAATGAAAATTCAGTATCCTTACCACCAGAATCTTTTGGGGAAGTAGTTTTCAAATACAATGTACCCTGAAGTCCAATCTTTTTAAGTACCGACCCTCTAAACTCAGCATGGATCTCCTCAGACATGTATAATAAGGGACCCTTGTTTTCAGAAGCGTTCCCTATGGCCAGAGTTACACCGGGTGGAGTTGCCCCTGGCAGTGATGGTTTCAATGTTGACTGTCCACTCTCCAGCTCCTCAAGGCCTCCAAGCCCTTTGGGTTTAGCTTGCTCAATAGTTGCTCCAAATTCAGATGGATCTAAACCTCCACCGAAGGCGTTATCTAACCCTTCAAATGTCTCAGATAATGTTGCCTCCTCGTTCCCAAACTCAATTCCTCCATATTCTCCTTCAAAACCCTCCACTCCAATGAACATGGACTCTGCTGTCGCATTTGTTGTCAGTTTTGTAACCTCCAACTCAGCAAGGGCAGCTGTGAGATCAGAGGACGATGCATTGTTCTTCTTAAATCCACCAGCAAGTTCATCTGGCTTATTCAGGGTATCACTAACAGCAGACTTATTTGACGCCATCAAGGCTTGCTGAGGCGTACTTTTCACATTCAACTTGTAGAGTCCTCCTATGCGAATACCTGTAGCAATGGGCTTCATCTGATCCAACAAATCTTTAATAATGCAATAAGATTTAAAAAATTCTACCTTGAGGTCCTGATCTGTAATCTTGGACACAGAAATCAGGTTCTTCTTAATGCCAGGAACATACCACACATCAGATATATTCCTGATCTTACCATCAGGTAGAGTAACAAGGACATCTC
The DNA here is from genome assembly GCA_031772625.1 of Pinus tabuliformis. NCBI lineage: Eukaryota > Viridiplantae > Streptophyta > Pinopsida > Pinales > Pinaceae > Pinus > Pinus tabuliformis. The sequence continues at coordinate 881,898,125 of CM062813.1, forward strand.
CATGTCCCTTGATCTCGTACCCACTATTATCTCCAAGATAGACTTTTGCTCCAGTGTTGGATTCTTTAAAATTTCTGAACCATTGCTTTTTACCTGACATATGCAAGGAGGCTCCAGAATCCATGATCCAAATATCTGATTCATCCTCCTCAGTAGCAGTGTCACCCTCGGCCATAAATAGTCTAACATCCAGATTCTGATCTAGGTCTGTATCTGCATCTGCATCTGCCAAATGACCTGCATGCCTTTTCTGATGTTACCTCTCTTGATTTGCCTTCTTCTTGCAACAAAATTTAGCAATATGGCCTATCTTACCACAATAAAAACATTCAGGAGCAGAGTCCTTTCTATACGATGTCATACCTTGTGGTGTCATTTTTGATGTGTTGCCCCTCCTCTGATCAGCCATCGCTCTCCCTTTTGCCTTGAACTTTGTTATCAATGCAAGATCTGGATCTTGAGGCTTGAGAGACGACCTCCTTTCCTCTTCATGTAGCAAAATTCCAGTAAGCTCTTCAAAACTTGGAGGCTTTTCCCTTGCATTCAATCCAGTTATAAACATCTGATAGTCATCTGTCATACCGTTCATGGTGATTGTCACCAGATCATCATTTGCCACGGTTTGACCGATATCAGATAGTTTATCTTTAACTTCCTTTATCCGAGATAAGAATGACGAAACAGACTCATTCTCCTCCATCTTGATTGAGAGGATCTTCTTCCTGAGGAACAAGGTTCGGCTGGTGTTCTTGATTTCATACATGTCTTTGAGAGTTGTCCAGATCTCATTCACTGTCTTGCAATCCCGAATATGAGGAATGATGCAATCTTTAACTGACAATTTTAGTAGGACCTTTGCCTTCAGCTCCCTTTTCTCCCATTCTTGAGTTGTTGCATTCGTTCCACCATTTGCAACAGTTGGCTTACCTTCATCACCGATGACAATGCTGTAGGTATTCTGACCTTCAAGCAAAGTCTGAAGCTTAAATTTCCAATTTATGTAATTGGAACCATCCAATTTGCTGCTTTCATTTAAATAATCTGCCATCTGAGAATTCATCTTGAAAAAAAAAACAGGTTACCCCGGCAACTTAAAAAATGAACAACTCTCGATTATCACAACAATCCACCACTACAACACACGAGCTTCTCCGCTCGACCTCCCAACAGCCTCCACGCTCAACCTTCGAGCTCCTTCGCTGCCACAATCCACCTCTGCTCTTTAAGTTTTTGGCTCTTACTGGTTCCTCCCACCACAACTCACGATCTATACAGAAGATCGCTCCATGTTGCCACCACAGTTGGCCGGTGCCGTCGGTTCTATGAAAGAATACATTCACATGGAGAATGCACCGAAAAATCCCATTTGTAAAAGTTTTCTACGATGGGGAAGCCACAAGCGGATGAGATGCGTGAAGATTCACGGAAAGGCCTCAGCGGAAAAAGAGCCCGGGGGGTTGATCAAGAAATCTGCGATTCGGGTCGACAGACGCGTTGTTAGAGCTGAAAAAGAAGGTCTGCTTGCCTCCGTAGACCATAATCAAGTTAAGTCCGTCCTCAGTACCATTGATACAACTGTAGTGCCAAGCACCAATGATTCTGATCCAACAATTTAGTGGTCAATTCTAGCCTGAAGCACGCAGCACATAGGCTTTCTCGGCACAGTGGAGGACAAAGCAAAACTCGGCATCCTCTCCCACGCCACAGATCTCACCAGTAGCAGATCTCACTAGGCTTCAAATGAATCCGCCTTTGCTGCTGCGACCACAGGATTCACTTCCTCACAGGCTCTCTGGTGAACTTCAGTCATACCACACAATGACCGCTGACCACTTTTCTTCAGTGCACTGATCTAATACAGATTCAGATTCTCGGACACAGGCTTAACCAAATGATTAAGGTAGATCCGATCTAATCCAGATCCAGAGATGGCGCGACTGTTCTAATGACGTAGCGAATCAAATAAAAAAAAACAGTCAGTTGTAAACACCCTCGCACGGAGGGTGATTCCTTATCGCTCCACGTTGATACCTCAGAAAAATCTGTGCTTGATCCACGCTCTTAGAGATCGCTGAAATCAAATATGACGGAATCGTTGCAGGCTGAAATATTAATAGATATGAAGAAATCAGCGTTGCAAGCTGAAATAGTAACAGCAGCATACACTTTCCGTGCAAAGGTGCAGGAGTTCACGGGAATGCCAACACCTCCCAAGAACAGTACTTGTGAAGAATCCGAGGGGATGCCGCCTTTGCTCTTCAAGCCCAGGGCGCACAGAGCAACAATTAATGGACAGCCGATCACCTTACCTTTTCTATCTTCAGTGCTGACGAATCCTACAAATTCTTGTAATCTGTTTTTAACTGACCATCTTCACAATCTTCCAGTAATAGAGGGTGATCATCAGTATGACGCCCACACGAGTAATTCGCTTTTCAAGAACGTAGCACAAGGTTCCACGCCGACTTCCGATCCGGTACGCCGATCCACGGGGTTGTTTTCGATTCCGTCCAGAATACTCAAGTTGCAACAGCTAGGTTAATATCCAGATGCACCTTCTCACAACACAGGTTCAGATCTAGCTCTGATACCATGATAAGAAATGCAGAAGACAGAAGTTTGGACAAACACACGGGAGCTCACAGGTGCAGATCACGAGGAGCTCCCTCCAACAAATGCATTCGCTTTACTTATTCATTAATCATCAGGAATTAAATAGATACATAGGTAGAAAACAGATTCCTAATTAATAGGAACTGAATGTCAAATAAAGAGGAAATCATAACTAAGTAACCTATTCTCCATTAATTTCTAACAGTTTGCTTCTGCTTGAGTCGTGCAAGAAGATTCTTCCTGTACCAGTGCATGTAATTTCCTGCACTTCGGTTTTACTTTATAGCAAGTGTTATGTTCCTTTCTTGTTGATAATTCCATTTATTCCTGCAAGTGAACATATTGTCAATTCAAGTAATCGTTCTCAATATTAAGAATTATGCTTATGAAGAATCTTTACATGAATTAAGAAAGAACGTTATTACAAACACTTCACTTTATACTTGTAGTTTATAACTTAAGAACAAGGAACATAAATGTTATAAGTGAATTGCCGAAAGTCAGTTGATGCATGCAAATTACTTTGATTGCTGCTTTATTATTTTGAATTGTTTTTGCTTTATGAAATTTACTTTCATTGCAAAGTTCAGTTAATTAAAACATTCTTTTTCACATGTAATTTATCCCAGAATTTAGCTTGCAATTGCATTTTTTTCAACACGTCTTTTAATTCTTTCGAAAGTAAATTAGAAACTTTGGTGAAGGAAGCTCTATCTCAGTATAAGAGCTGGTCTCTTGTCACAAGAACAGAGTGCTTTAAGCCTTGAGGCTTAGAGCACCAAGGCTTAGAGCACCTCCATAAAGATATAAGTGTTTACTAAAGAAGGTAAAATATATTTTTTCACATAAAGTACTGTACCTGCACTAGTGCAAGCAGATTGCAATAGTACAAGAACAGGTTGCTTGGTGTAGAAGGAAGATCAATTGGGAAACAGATCTTGCAAGGGCCCACTTGTTAAACTGTTAGCCATCTATACTGAAGATAAACATAGTATTTCATTTCAGCATTTAAGATTGCTTCCAGTTGTGTGAAAGTTCCTTTACTTGATTTCCTCACAAATTATTCTTTTATATTCCAGCACTAGAATTTATTTGGTGTCGATTGTCTTTAAGATTATTTTTTGTCTGATTTTGCAACATTCCATTTAAGAAGTGGGAGTACGAATAGGAAAAGTTTATACCACTTTTGGCATTGCCTGTGCTTCGTCTCTAAGTTTACGAAACCCTTGGGTTGACAATTAAGTGTTGAGGAGTTTGCTTAAGTGAAATTCCTACACTCAACATTTTGGTGCCATTGCCAGGGAAGCAATTTGAATTGGTAAGAATTTTCCATTTTTTGCAATAGGGGTAAGTCTGCTATTATTTTTTCTGCAATGTGCTTCTATTTGCTTGAAGGAATTTATAGGTGTCCAGTTATTTTTAAGTTGCAACATTTTTATTCAAATTTTGTTTTGTCATTTTTTGAAATGAATGCCTAAAAGAGGTAGGGGTCCGAATCCCACTAGGGGCCAAAGAAATATTGATAAATCTGAAACCAAATCTCATATTGGGCCTTCTTTTGTAGGTAGAAAGTCCAAACAAACTCATACTCATCACGCATGAATAGTCCACTTGGGCTCTGGCAGCAGTGGTCCAAGTGTGACACAGCCCACAAAGGGGAAGAAGGGGACTATTAGAACCCATAGTCAGCCTTCTCAGCCTATTGAGAGTGGTTCATGTGGAAAAACAACAATGGCAGATCAGGAAGACCATGCAGAAGGAACTGGTGAAAATCAGGTAAATGAGGAACAGTCCACTTTTGGATTCCCAATTGTGGATCCTGATACACAAGTACAAATGAAAAATATTTCACCATCAGCTCTTCCTCATTTCTATGGTAAGGTACATGAAGATCCAAACTCTTTCCTATTTGAGTTTGATATTTTGTGTAGAAGTTATGATTATTCATCTGATGCCCAGAAGTTAAAGCTGTTTCCTACAAATCTCAAGGACAAAACACTCCGCTGGTTCATGGGACTAGGAAGAAACACTATATCTTATTGGGAACAAATGAAGAGTGTTCTTGTCAAAATATCAGGAATATTGTAAGACTAGAGATATTCAAGATGAAATCTTTACTATTGTGCAAAATGATGATGGGACTCTAGAGGACTACTTGGAAAGATTCATGTACATCCTCCAAAGGTCAAAGCACAAATTTAATATAAGTGCCATTAGAACCTTGTTCTTACGGAGGCTTACTGACGATGCTAGGAATAATTTAAATCTGTTAGGATAAGGGGATATTGCTCAAAAATATTTTGATCAAATCTGTGACTTGTGCAGGAAATTCCTGAGGAACCAATATAGATCCGGTAAAGGAATGTGGAATAGAAATAAGAAAACCGAATCTACTGATGCTATGATTATTGGATTAGAAAACAAAATGGACAATATGAAAATTGAAATAATGAATACTGTTAGTAAACAAATAGACTCTTTGAAGTTTCAATAAAAACTTGTAGAGGAACAGGAGTCATTGTCCATTTTTTGTCCAAATTGTAGAAGAAAGCATCTTTTAAGAGAATGTCCTCTCGATATTAAAGAAACTAATAAATGTGCAATTTGCACAGAGAACCATACCACAGAAAAATGTCCCTCCATACCTGGGCTGAAAGTTGTACTTGAAAGAGGACAACCTGAAACCAAATCACTGCATGCTATGGGAGCACGAAGAAACTGGCCTTAGATAAGTGCAGGTGTGGCTCCTGAACCTCCACCGAATTTTTTTGGTTATAATGCACATTCATATTCCTATCCTAACAATAGTCACTCTCAACATTGCCAGCACAGGAACCAATATCATTGTGGAAAACCCTCCCAATCTTGGCAACAAGGATGGATATGGCCAAACCATTCATATCATTCACACCATTCCTATCCTGCACCTATGCAGTCATACCCTCCTACATATGCACCTTACCCAATGCCACAACCATCATTACCTCAGTTGAGTCAGCCAATGCCACCATTGCCTTTACCTCCACCGTTTTGAACTTCTCAATTGCCTGCCCAACCTTTACCCAACCCCAATAACAAAGCAGTATAAATGATCCATTCTATGAACCCGCTTTCCTCATCCAGATATCAGTCCATGCCAGTTGGAGTCAATGACCTCCAATTGAGATTAGGGAAGATAGTAACCTCAAAAAATCAAAAGCAGCCTATGGTGATTATCAACGAGAAAGGTGAGGAGGAAACTCCTGACCATTCTGAAAAAGATGACACCATCCAGCCTATCCCCATACCTTTTGAGCCTTTTCCATCTTCTTCCAACCGACCTCCCTATCCAAAGAGGTTAGTTGTGGAGAAGAAGGACCCCATTCCTGAGACTAGCCTAGCTTCTGAGCTTAGGAACCTTTTCATAAAGGTACCTTTGCTCCAAGCTATTAAAGAGATCCCCATTTTCACAAAAATCATTAGGGAACTCTGTCTCAAGAAGCCAGGGAGGAGAAGATTAGAACCTCAAACCATTCAATTTGTTGGTAGAGCAGCAGAGTTAATGACAGGGTGTATGCACATGGAGAAATATACCGACCCCGAAAACCCTGTTGTCTCTGTTCAGATAGGTGATGTCCTTGTCTCCAATGTACTTATAGACCTAGTGGCAGCCATTAATGTTATGACCAAACAAACCATGGATCAACATGGATTGGTCCATATTCGTCCTACTCCCATTGTGCTTGAACTAGCAAACAGATCTAAAATCAAGCCGAAATGGGTATTGGATGATGTTGTCGTTTCTCTAGACTCTTGGGAATATCTCACAGACTTCATTGTGCTTCAGCCAAAGAACCCTGTGGGAGGACATCCCTTGATCTTAGGATGACCATAGCTTGCTACGGTCGATGCTTATATCAGATGGCATTCTACTGACATGTATATTTCCCATGGAGATTCCAGGAATAAGGTCACCTTGTATCCACACGCTAGTCCATTCAGGAGCTCCGAGACACTTTATGGTTAGACTGCAGTAGTGATGAGGAGACTCAGCCTGTTTCCTTAATACAACAGAATGTTGAGTTCTCACAGGAGGGTGACATTCAAGACTTCCTGAATAATCTAGACACCATGCCTAATTTTGAGTCATTGAGTCAGATTTTTTGTCTAGATTTTCAAGAAATATATCTCTCTACCTCCCTCACCACCATCTCTAGCGACATCTCTATGTATTCTTGAGCCTGATACCACTCTTGTTGAGATTAGTCCAGGTAAATCCTTGCATATTAGTTTAGACTTGGATTCTTCCTAGCAAGAGAAACTTGTGAATTTGTTGCGAAACCATCTTGATGTCTTTGCATGGGGATATGAAGATATGAAGGTTATCCCTCCTGAAACTTGTACCCACCATATCTATATTCAGGATGGAGCCCGACCTGACTGACAACCCCAAAGGTGAATGTACCCAACTCGAAGAGAAGTTTTAAAGGAAGAATTGCAAAAACTCTTAGATGTTGATTTTATCTATCCTATTTCTGACAGCCAATGGGTCTCTCCATTGGTCTTAGTCCCGAAAAAAGATGGGAGATGGTGCATTTGTATTGACTACAGAGAATTGAACAAAGCCACTCTCAAAGATTACTTCCCCCTTCCTTTCATCGATCAGGTACTTGATACCCTTGCTGGTAAGAAGTACTTTTCTTTTCTAGATGGCTTTAGTGGGTATAACCAGATACAAATTGCACCCGAGGATCAAGACAAAACCACTTTTACATGTCCATGGGGTACATTTTCTTACCGAGTGCTTCCCTTTGGGCTATGTAATGCCCCGCTACCTTTCAAAGGGCGGTCTTGGCCATTTTTGCTGACCTTGAGTGTGTGGAAATATATATGGATGACTTTTCTGTGTTTGGTGATTCATTTTAGGAAGCCCTCAAGAATCTAGAAAAAGTTTTTCTTTGCTGCCAAGAAGCTCATCTCACCTTGAGTGATAAAAAATTGCAGATTAATGTGCAAGGTAGGGGTGGTTCTTGGCCATCTTATTTCTGACAATCTCACCTTGAGTGATAAAAAATGTAGATTAATGTGCAAGACAAGGGTGGTTCTTGGTCATCTTATTTCTGACAAAGGTATCCAGGTTGACCCTGCAAAAATAGAAATTATTTTGAGTCTTCATATACCCAAAACTCAAAGGGAATTGAAGGTTTTCTAGGACATGCGGGCTACTATAGGAGATTCATTGAGAATTTCTCAAGGATAGCTACCCCCGTTTTTTTACTTTTGGCTAAAGATAGTGAGTTTTCTTGGTCCACAACTTGCCAACAGTGCTTTGAGACATTGAAGGAAAAACTAATCCAGGCACTAGTTTTGAGGGGACCAAACTGGTCCCTGCCAATTCATATTTCCTTTGATGCCTCAGATACTGCTATTGACATAGCTTTAGGACAAGAAGAAGACAAACAATCTTATGTTATGCATTTCATTAGTAAAAACTTGTCACCCGCTAGACTAAATTATATGGTTACTAAGAAAGAGTTTTTAGCTGTAATTTTTTCCATTAATAAATTCATACATTATATTACAAGATATGAAGTCTTTGTGCATACTGACCATTCCGCAATAAGATATTTGATGAATAAACCATTAATTAGTGGTAGAGTGACTACATGGTTATTATTGTTACAGGAATTTAATATTACCATTATTGATAGACCAGGAAAATGTAGTGTAGTAGCAGATTATCTTTCAAGATTAAATAATCCTGGTGAAGCAATTCATGTTGATGATGATTTTCCTGACGAACATATTTTTGTTGTGTCAATAAAATCCCCATGGTTTGCTGACACAGCTTACTATTTATTCACTAAGAAACTACCACCTCACTTATCCGCTCGTTAAAAGTGGAATATCATACAGAAAAGCGCTGCATATTCCTGGATTCAAGGAGACTTCTTTTACATTGGAGCAGAGCTCATTATCCGTAGATGTGTAAGAGAGCAAGAAGTTTTTGATATTTTAAAATTTTCCCATGATGAACCTTGCGGGGGTCACTTTGCCGATAAGCGGACTCAATACAAAGTATTACGAGCTGGCTAGTTTTTTCCCTCCTTGTTTAAGGATGCCAAACAATACGTCAAGCGATTTGACAGTTGCCAACGAATTGGCCAAGCTAATCAAACCAATGAAATGTCTTTATGTCCTCAGGTTATGATTGAGGCTTTTGAAAATTGGGCCATTGATTTTGTAGGACCAATAAATCCAACATCATTAAATAAAAAACATATTTTAGTTTGTACAAATTTCGTTACAAAATGGGTAGAAGCTAAAGTTGTTTCTTTTGTTATTGAAAGAGTTGTTGTTGATTTTATTTTTACTGAAATATTTACTAGATTTGGTGTGCCTAGAGAAATTGTTTATGACAATGGACCTTAATTTATTTCTAATCTGGTACAGGGTGTGATGGAGCAATACAAAATATGGCACAGGAAATCTACACCGTATCACCCGCAAGAAAATGGTCAGGCGGAGTCCACAAACAAGGTCATTGAGTCCATCCTCACAAAGACAGTAAATATTCACAAAATGGATTGGGCTGACAAATTATCGGAAGCATTGTGGGCATACCAAACAACTTGGAGGAACAACATAGGACACACGCCATATGAGCTGTTGTACGGGAAACAAGTCCTTTTGCCAATAGAATTCCAAATAGAGACTTTCAGGACTGCAATCCAATTGGGGCTAGATCTCTCTGAAGCACAACAATAGCGTCTTCTACAACTGATTGAGTTAGATGAATTCTGAAGGGATGTTGTTCAGTAGAATATCTTGGTTCAACAATAGTGCAAGAAGTGGCATGACAAGTCTATCCAAAAGAAGCAATTCCAACCAAGTGATTGGGTGCTCCTTTATGATTCTAGATTCAAATATTTTAAAGGGAAATTCCATACACGCTGGATGGGACCCTATGAGGTGGTCAAAGTGTTTGAAAATGGAGTGGTAGAAATCAAAACTATTGATGGACAGAATTTTGTGTTCCTGGTAAATAGGCATAGATTGAAGGTATATTTTCAACCCCTTACTAAAGGAGATTTTATGCAGCAAGTCCAATAACAATCTGAAAAGGAGTTGGTAGGTGGTAACACCAACCTATTGAAGATTTGATTCTTTCTTTTCCTCATTGAAAAAAAATATATAATAAAAGAAAAAAAAAATGACAAAAAGATATTTTCCTGTAATTATGAAAATCAGTTGACTGACATGATTGCAGAAGGATCAACCTGAAAACTAGCATGCTGGTAGGAAGATCGAAATTTCAATAAAAAGGGAATGTTACTTGATTTTTAGATATGTTGGCTGCCACCAAGAAGAAGCAGGTTCAAGGAACCTAGCCCTTACCCAAGTTTGGGGTAACTAGCATGGAAATTTTTATCCAAGTAAACATTCAATTCCCACTACAATTACTTTTTTCCGACACCAGTGCAGGCAGACCTTGAAGATAAAATTTTGCCTTTCTTCTATTTTCCCATTTCGTAATCCCCACTATTTTTCTTTTTTCTAAATCCCCAATGAATTACCCTCCTCTTTCTTCTAAAGAAAACTACCCTTACCTGATCTCTTAAAATCTGTCTATTCCCCTTGAATTTTTTCCACATCCCATTCTCGTTTATCCCCCCTTGGTGATATTGTTCTTGGAATCCTTGTAGTAATGCTCCTTCCCATTCTGAAAATTACCCCTTTCCACTTCTTTATTCCCTCATAAATTGATTGCAGAATTTGATGCAGTCAATCCAGAAGGCATGCTTATGAAACACCAAAGAATGGCAAATAAAACTTTCCTTGTATATTGAGGCAAAAAAAAAATAGTTACAAAATTGTGTTCTATCAAAATTGTTATTTGGTAAAATCCCTGGTGCAAGATGCGCAGTGCAAGCAATTAGTGCAAGCACGATGCAATGCAAGCAAGATCAGTGCAGGAGCGCGGCCGACTATGGAAGCAAGTGTAAAACAAATTTCACATAGTACAGGAGCGTCTTATGAGGAATGTTTATGGAATTTTATTACTTTGTACATGAGTGATTCTTGAACCGATAGATCATAGCATTATACATTTTAATTGATACTTTGTTTTATCATTTACTGACTTAGGAAAAATTTTAAGTACAATATATATTGGGTTCTGAAATCTAATTTTTTAATGGGTATTGAAATATGTCTTAATTGAATTATAAGGTAGACCATGGGATAGTACAAGTTGTCTGAAAACTCATAACTCAGCTCCCTTCGAACCAATCCCCCGTTACTTTTTCATCATTGTCTTACCTCCTAACCCGATCATTATGACCGTTACACCACCACCGCATAAGCCTCTGCCAAATACAATCATTATTGCTCACTCATAGCAGGATGATACATATCTGCATCTAAACCGAGGAGTCGTTCTTTTATCATTAAACATAATCGGTTGGATGGGGCTAAAAGGATAAAGGATGGATGGACCTCTAGCATAAAATTCTCGACAACTGTTGGTATCGCTCATGAAAATCCTTTTGAGGTTACGACAGGGAATTGTGGAAAATTCGAACATGGCACCTGTAAGGAATGAGCCATCTTCCTTCAAGGAGATAGAATAGACTGCGGAATATCGGAACAGTCTTGCACTATTACAAGAATCTGGATTCCTTCCATTTTTGCGGAAGTTCGATGGATTTGACATGGCCGTGGTGTTGGATTTTGTGAAGATGTTTGAAGGAGGTCGAGCTAGGGTCGACTCATTAGAATTTGAAGTCATGAAGGAGTCCATTGCGTGAGCTACAGGATTTCCAACTACAGGAGAGCAATGGTTCAAAAATAAGCGGCTTGAAAAGAAAAAATGGCGCCGATTTGTGAGTGACAAAAAGCTTGAGGTTAACTAGAATAATGGGCTTCTGCATAGCGCCATGCTTGGAAAATGGTGAGACCTCCTATTCATACTATAGAAATTTGTGACCTACGATGGATGTTACACATTAGTGTTCATGTACCACATGAAATTGTTGTTGCACTTTGAGTCGCGAAAACTTATCAATTTTCCTTACTATCTGCTCCAAAGTCTCGAGAAAATGGCGAAAGGTGTGCAGAGTGGGAATGCAAACCAAGTCTCAAATAAGCTATATAATCATGGGCTCATCACAATCCTCGTCAATAAAGTGCTGTAAGAGAAGGGAGTGACCTGGAAGGCATTCTTGAAGGAGTTTCAGGCAAGGAGTGCAGGGAACTCTATTGGCACGAGTAAAAGCAAGAAAAAGAAGGCAGAGACATTGTCCCCTGCCAAGCAAAAGGGTAAAAGCACATCAGTGCAAGCAGAAAAGAAGTATGTCGAAGCAGTCCACCCTCGGCGAAGAAAAGAAAAACCATAACCTTGACAAGGAAGAAGACTGGGACGAATCAATATCGGTCAAGCTCTATGATTGTGATTGATGAATCACCTCAGGTTTCACCTAAAGACCATAACCTTTTAGTGCTTGTAGATGCAGCGGCCCACACCTTGGTAAACAAAGAGAATGTGGAAAAGGAAGACGACGTGTTGTTTTCTACCCTTGTTCATAGATGAAGAAAGAAGAAGATGACACTAAGTGCAGAAGAAGTTCAGGCAGAGCGTCACGAGGATGATGAGGCATAACACATGGAGCCCCTAGACAATTTCAATGAACAGGACATCGAAACCCTCAATGTTTTTGATGAATAGGGTACTTAAGCCCTTGAAGTTTTTGATGAACAAGGTACTGAAGCCCCTGCTGGTTTAAATGAACAGGGTATTGAATCCCCTAAAGAATTAGAAGAACAAGGCATTAAAAACCCTATGGAGTTAAGTGCACAAGGTACTAAAACCCTTGGCACGAAGGCTGTGGAGGGCATCAAAACCCTCGGTGATAAGGAAACCCCAGGCAGAGAAACTTTTGGCAATGTCTTAATGCAAACATTGGACAACCTTAGTCTCGATGATGACGAGACTTTCTTGGAGTCCCTTGCAGAGAAGGTATATACACCAAAGGATCTGAGCACAGAGCCCTCTACCCTCTACCTCCACAACCGAATAGTGGAATTAGAGCAGCAATTTCATGACATGGAGGCTTTCAACCAGGTCATGAAGGAGAAAAATTGGCAAAAGAAAGGTGAGGTAGAGCTGCTCGCAGAGGTCAAGAAGTAGAAACAACAAGTGAAAGTATGGAAGTATCGGGCTTCCAAGTGCTACAAATGCCTCAAGAAGGTGACTAAACAGCTGAAAGCAACCCAAGGTAAAAATTCAAAGGTAGTGAAAGCAAGGATAAATATTGAAGTACAGGATTGAGAGCTGGCCACCCATTTTTGAAGATTTTTTTGCAGAAGGTAAAATGTTGTTTGAGGACACACAACAACTTACGGATGGGAGGATGTTGGTGTCCCAAATTGCTCTATTTTTACCCTATTCCCATAAGCCTTAACCTTTGTTTTATCTCTATTTAACCCTCTCATTCATGCACTAGTCCTAGATAAACATCTATTCCTACATATACTTCGTCTTTCATAATTAAGATTTATTAAGTGCTTTATTAATTAGTTTACATAGATTTCATGCCTTTTAGTATCTCTTGTAACTTATGTTTAACTTTCCTAAAAAGTAATTGAAGAACTAAGTGTTAATCATCATTTAGCGTGATCAGTGCAGGTAGATTCCTGCACCGCCAACGATGTTGCTCCGTGATCTCCGTGATATTCCACGCGGGCGTTTTTGATCCACAACTCCTAGTTCGATTGTGAGGATGGACATTTGCGGCATACAGTCAGGGATGCTTGCTGAGAATATGGTCTATGACCAGTAAAGTCCACGTTTTGTTATAACCATTAGCTGGTTTTGCAAATTTCATTTGTTAGTTCGTTCGGCCGACAGGCTTGAATAGGAAATGACTGTAATTAGCATAATATGGCTAAGGCCAAGAGACTGTATATAATGTAGACTGTAGGTAGAGCCAAGGGAGCAATCTCTGAGTTATAATTTTGTTTACTTTGTAATTTTGTATCGCCTTATTTCTGGGCTAGACTTGCACTATCATGTATATTTGTTGATCAAGTTAATACAAGGAACACACCATGTTTTCTTCACATTGTGTTTAATTTATATTTCATGCGTGATTAAGTGTTGAATCGTTTTGTTTCCTAAACGGGAAATGAGCTGGTTGGCTAGGGCCCAGCCAACCCAGCTCGTTTACCCTTGTGCTTTCGCCATTTAAAAAGTCTGTGTGAACATTTATTCATTTGCAGTTGTGTGGCTTTGATTGCTCTTATGTTTATTTCAGAGTTCTGAGATTAATTCATTTTATAGTCAAGCGTGAACGGATCCGTAGTTTGGAAGTTTAATTAAGTTTCTTTCTTTCTTGCAATTTCTTTCCTGCAAATTACTTTCTTACAATTTTTTTCCTGCAATTTTTGCCTTAGTTTGCTTCCACTCGGGTTGTGTAGGAAGATTCTTCCTGTACCAGTGCATGTAGTTTCCTGCACTATGATTTTACTTTACAGCAAGTGTTACGTTCCTTTCCTGCTAATAATTTCATTTATTCCTACAAGCGAACATATTGTCAATTCAAGTAATCGTTCTCAATATTAATAATTATGCTTCTGAAGAATCTTTACATGAATTAAGAAAGAACGCTATTACAAACACTTTACTTTATACTTGCAATTTATGACTTAAGAACAAGGAACAGAAATGTTATAAGTGAATTGCCGAAAGTCAGTTGATGCATGCAAATTACTTTGACTGCTTGATTATTTCGAATTGTTTTTTCTTTATGAAATCTACTTTCATTGCAAATTTCAGTTAATTAAAGCATTCTTTTTCACATGTAATTTATATCAGAATTTAGCTTGCAATTGTGTTTCTTTTCAACACGTCTTTTAATTCTTTCGAAAGTAAATTGGAAACTTTGGTGAAGGAAGCTCTATCTCGGTGCAAGAGCTGATCTCTTGTCACAGGAACAGAGTGCTCTAAGCCCTATCTCGGTGCAAGAGCTGATCTCTTGTCACAGGAACAGAGTGCTCTAAGCCTTGAGGCTTAGAGCACCTCCATAAAGACATAAGTCTTTAGTAAAGAAGGTAAAATATACACGTTTCACATAAAGTACTGTACCTGCACTAGTGCAAGCAGATTGCAACAGTACAAGAACAGGTTGCTTGGTGTAGAAGGAAGATCAATTGGGAAACAAATCTTGCAAGGGCCCACTTGTCGAACGGTTAGCCATATATACTGAAGATAAACATAGTATTTCATTTCATCATTTAAGATTGCTTCTAGTTGTGTGAAATTTCCTCTACTTGATTTCCTCGCAAATTATTCTTTTATATTCCAGCACTAGAATTGATTTGGTGTCGATTGTCTTTAAGATTGTTTTCTGTTTGATTTTGCAACATTTCATTTAAGAAGTAGGATTAGGAATAGGAAAAGTTCATACCACTTTTGGAATTGCATATGCTTCATCTCTAAGTTTACAAAACCCCTGGGTTGACAATTAAGTGTTGAGGAGTTTACTTAAGTGCAATTCCTGCACCCAACAGTCATCAGTTGGAATTAGGCAACCCCTAACAAATGGTGAAACCCTGGGCCCATTTACAATTCCCACATGTTGTCACATGCTATTGAATGGAAAATAACTTGCTCAATGTTATAGGCACTCACTAAACCCACTAGCTAAATAACCATTGGCAAGATGGTTAGAACCGTGACCGGGGGAGAACTCATGGCCTTGATGCCACCTGAGAAAATTTCCCTAGCCACATTACATGGGTCTCGGTTAATACCCATGACTTGTCAATATCTTAACCTAGGGATAATCTCTGCCCCTTAATGCTACAACATCAACATTCCCTTTAACCAAGGGAAGCATTCTCAACCATTCCAATCTTGTCCCTAAAGTATGCAAATTTCATCCCTAGACAGAGGCTTTGTGAGAATGTCAATAATCCCGCTCATTTGTAGAAATGAATTCGAGCTTCATTACTCCTGTCTATACCATATCCCAATACTTTATCTCAATGTTCTTCGATATATCATCATAGTCATCTCCAACATCTGATCAAACAATTCTACATATAACTTCTGAAGCTGCATTGCTTCACAACTCGCCAAGCTAGCTGCAATATAATCAGAATTTGCAATCCCGAGTGAAAAAATGTATGTTTTCTACCCAAGCAGAGTCCAAACTAAATCATCATCTCGATGTGCTCTTCTTGTCTTCAACACTCTACCCAATCTGAATCTGTATATCCCAACAATTTTACTTCATCCTTTTATACATGTACCATGTTAGTGTGGCACATGTTGTGACATATGCCTTATCTCAACCATAAATTGATCAACTTCCTTCACTAGATCCATCATCACAATCGCTTGAAAATAAAGTAGATATGTTATAGCAATCTTGGCTTATCCCTCTGCCACTTAGCTTCTTCATATTAGTTACCATGGGAGTGGTCATGGATTGGCTATCCATCATCCCAGATCTTTGAATGATTGTAATAATATGCTTCCTTTAACCAAGGAAGATATCACCTGACATATGCCACACTTCTAGTACCAATAAGTAATGTATATAACCAAGATCCTTCATCTCGATCTCAGAGGTCAACTCCCTTTGACACTGAAGCAGGGCTTGATTGCTCCTTCTATCATGGAGGCAAATCTTCCTGCCATTGTTGCCCCTCTATCGCACAATTCCTTCTGCTCCCATTAGAAACAAGTCATATGGTAACAAGATCAACCAAGGCTCATCAAATATCCATCTATCGAGAATATCATGCCCGAGGTCCGTAAAAATCCTTCTTTAGTTTGAAAGCATTAGATTTCCTCTCGTGTCTTCAAAGCCTTGGGGTCGCTCTATGTACACTTCTTCTTCCTCAATTACTCCATTGAGGAAAGCAATCTCCACATCAACCTTATGTAATTTCCAATAGAGGCAATAGAAATCATAGTTCTAACATAAGTTTACCTGATAACTGGAGTAAATGTCTCTTCATAGTCCTCTCCCTCTTCCTAGGAGAATCCTCGCTTTTCACTTCATTATGATTCCATGTACCACATACCTCATATTGTAGATCCACTTGGAAATCAACACTAACTTCTCTTCAGCACAATTTCCTCCATAATGGCATCCTTCAAACTTACTAGTTTGTTTACTCCCTCTGAACTAGGATCTTTTCTAATCATCAGGAACAATTCTATATGTTAACAAAATTTCTCCCCCTTGAACATAATTCACTCTGAGAGAATCCTCTTGTCACAAGCTTTGCTTCATTCTTCCCAATGCTTTCATCTATTTCCAGAGCCTTGGAAACTTTTACGATGTACCTACAACCCTCACTAGGAGGTCATGGAAGAAATGATTACAACCCATCAAAAGAAACAAATACAAGAGGCTAACTAATAATAAGAAATAAGCAAGAAGGAGGAAAGATATAAAGAGTACTTATCCTTTTTCCGAGGATTGGAGGGATTTGACAACTCCCTCTTGATTCTTTCCTTCTTGCAGAGATCATTAAAAACCATTTGCAAGCTCATCATCAACATGTTAATTGCACTTCCTTCCTTGCATGAGCTAGGGTTCCTTCTTATATTGGAAACATCGATGTAGGTCTATCTCTAGGGTTTTATCCACAAACCCTACGGATTTCTTATCCAATTCTTCTAGTCTGTTATGGTTTACAACCCCTAAGACTTCCAAATACAAATTTTCCATGTGCTAATTTGAAGTTGTTTCTTTGTAGGTGAAGACCCCTTTCTCCTTTAGTCATACAAGATATTTCCATAACAATACAAGGTTTATGGCATTAATATTATAGAGGCTTAGATTTACGTAACTTTTGAATACATATCCTGTATTATAATACAACCAAAGGAAATATCCCTACATAAGTCCTTAAAAAATATTCAATCAACATATCACACTTCACGGTGTCAGGCTATCTTAGCACAAGTGTATGGAACACACTTGGTCTATCCTCCTTAGCAGGCCTTATTCTATCATTAGGACTAATCGAACTTTGAACCATAATTCAAATTCAAAATTTTGATGATGTCAGATGGCTTATATGCCACATAACAATGAGTGTTCATTCATTGGTTATGAGGCAATGACATCTTATGCAAGTACCTAGACAAGAATATGCAAAATCCTTATTCAATACATACCTTTAAGGTATTCTATGGTTTACAAACCGTAAGGAAAAATAGATCATCAAATATGTCATGTGCAATTTTTCTTGTTGAAGTCAATACATATGGGACAATTCATCCAAACCATAAGAGGGAAAGAATGTGTCGTGGAGTCTCCTCCCTCTTCATATGTGATGAAGTTGTCAACAAGGTTATGTTATCAATCAAATGTATAATGATCCATTATAGCCTTTGTAAGGCTTGTAATCTGCCTCTTTAGCTCATGGCATTCCGATGAACTTGCTCCATGAACGAATCCTCAACATATTGTAATGTATGTTAAGTGTGCTATCTTCATAATGCATTAATAACAATGATCCCAATCTTCATTCTATTTTTTGACTACCATTATGTGCAAAGATTAGGCTCCAACATTCAGGGCCCAATATTGTAATCGAGCATATTGACAGTGTGCATGGATTGTTAGGATAAAGTAGCAGTCATTTGGTTACATCAACAAAATTATTGAATGGACTTTCAAATTTATCAAACAAACTTTCATTTGAAAAAATAATCATCAACAACTTTTGTTTGGCCTCCTGAGGCATCTCAACCTTTCTTACAACCATAGTAATCATAAAACAATTTGAGCTTTCTAGTTTTGAGATAACTCATTATTTCCAAGAGGATTTTGGCCTCCACAAAGTATTTTCCATAATATTATCATGATCTCCAAATAAATGGATCACGACCTCCAATATTGTGGAACTCAACCTCGTGATAATTTCATATTTTTAATCAAACTTGTCCTCCAAAATTGATGACTCAGCCTGCCAACTACTTAGCAATTCAGTCTCTTAGTATGCAAGAATATGATTTCCCACTAAGTGATTTGTCCTCCAACAATATGAATCTTATCTCCATAAGAAAGGTGTATTATTCTCAACAAAAAGTGGAACTTCAACCTTCCTGTATTGGGAATGAGGCCCTATGACCCTCTTGAGGCCATTTGGTCCATTTGAGATGAGGCTTGAGGGTATTCAACCTTAATCTAGGGCTTCTGCCCTCTTCTTCTTTAGATGCAAATACAAAAACAGTCTTCATATTTTAGCCCGACCTTATATAACCATAATTTTTATTTAGATGTTCTTTGGATTAGGGATTCTCTTGGCTGCTCTTTAACCCACGCTCTAATACCATGTTGATTTTTAGGATCTTCTAATTTGATAATTACTTCTAATGATATCTTAATTAATTCTTCTTGTATCAAATTCATCATTGGCCAATTACACATAGAAAACCTTGATAGAAAAATAATAATGAAAGTAGGATCATGAAGAGATATCCAAACATAAGAGACACAAAAAATTTACCCTGGGAAAACCCAACAAACTTTTCTTCAAGAATTTTTTCAATTCAAAAAGAGATACAATCTAATCTTCTAGTAAGAAACAAATTCAAATTGACCAAAAATAATTCCATGTCAAACCTTGTCAACCAAATACAAATTAGGTCTACTGAGATAGCCTCAGAAATTTAGTCAACTTGACCTCAGAATTTAGTCAATTGTGCCACGAAGAATTTCGCCCTGCCTCAAAAAACTTTTGTCTTCCTTTGAAGAAACTTCGGTCTACCTTAGATGACTTCAGTCTACCTTAGAAGAAACTTGGTTTGCTCCCTCAAATAAATCCCACGTTGATCTGAATTGATGCTTAGAGGAGGAGGACAAATTTCCTTTACATAGTGATCTAGTGAGCCCTAATATGTGTGTCTTTTTGGGTTGACCAACTTGAACTTCCTTGAGTCAACCTTAAACAAAATAATTTAATTCAATTCTAAATTTGATTTTCCCTCCATTATAAATTTCTTTCATGGCCGACTTGGAGTAGTTGGGAAAACCGAGCACAACTACTCCAAAATTCAACAATGTGGAGGGCCAAAGATCTTAAACAGAATAGTAGTAGCCCATGAGGTCCTCCATTCATCGAAAAAAATATAAAAAGGAGGGAATGTTAATTAAGCTTGACTTGTTTGAGGCATTCAACAAACTTAGTTGGGCTTATCTATATATTGTTCTCACAACCTTTGGATTTTCAAGTAGTTGGATTAACTGGATAGGAACTTTGGTTGCAACCCCTTTCTTCTCAATGATGCTTAATGGATCTCCTTCCTCAACATTCAAGTATTCCCGTGGAATTTAGCAAGTTGGCCCTCTCTCATTTTTCTTATTTATTCTTGTTGCAGAAGGGTTGAGATGCACCATAAAAGTAGTAGTAGCACAAAGAAAGATAAAAGGATTAAGAATCTATGGCGATGATCTTCCCATCTCCCATCATCAGTGTGTTGATGATACGATGCTAATTGGAGTTCATACAGTAAGAGAAGCTAGAGCTCTAAAACAAATCTTGGAGGGCTTCATGGAGGCTTTAGGTACATCCATTAATGCAAGTAAATCTCAAATTTACTTCATTAATACTAACTTAACAGTGTAGGGTAACCTAGCTAGATTCATGGGTTTTCAACATAGTTCTCTTCCTGCTAAATATTTGGAGGTGTCTTTGGTAGAAAACTCCCTTTGAACTATTATATGGAAGTATTGTACAAAAATTATCCAAAAAAATTGAATTGTTTGACCTTCAAATCTTTATATTTTGCTGGTAGATTAGTCTTGCAAGCCCTTCTAGTGCATCTTCTCTTTGTGTTGGTGGTACACAAAGAAATCCTTGGATCAATTAATATTATTTATATATTCTTCCTCTAAGGAGGGGCTATGTGGGAAATAAAATGAGCCCTTATAACTTGGGACAAATTATGTCTTCCCAAAATGGTTGGAGGTCTTGGTCTTTGTGATCTAGAAATTTTAAATTATTTTGGGGTAAAATTTATGGTGGAGGTGGATCCAAGATGATAAGGAGTTATGGAGGTAACTTCGGAGCACGAAATATAGCCCCTCTTAAATCATAAGAACAATAATTGATAGCTCAATACCCCGTTCAAGGGTCTTCAATATGGAATTTGACCAACACTAAAAATCCATCATACAACAACACTATTTCTGGGAAAGTGTAACAACCCTAGTCAAAAAGCCATGTAATGAAGCTAATAAAGGCAAAATATTAACCGGTCATTGGACACATATTCCAAGATGAATGTTGGGAAAAAACATAGTGATGGGGATCACTTGTGATTGATTAATGGCTATGGAAATTGGCAAAGGCAACGGCAAAGACTTTGGAAAGGCAAAGTGGCATTAATTGCCATTCTAATTATGAAAATATTGGAAATTAGGAGAAAAGGAAGATGAAAGGTCACATGTTGCATGTGAGGAAAAAAAATGAAGGAAAAAAATGGAAAAAATGAAGAAAATAGAGGCCTCATTAATAAAAAGGCTTCTGAGGATCAGTTAACACAATTCTGACAATTCAGTTTTGGAGCTCTCTCTTTCTACTCTCTCTCATACTCTTGGATACTTGGAGTTTTCTTGGATCACTCTTTGAGGAGTGTGGCATACTTGGGAATTTGGAGGAAGAAGGAAAAGGAAGAGTAGGAAGGCGTAAGAGGGCATCAGGATCAACAACTGCAAATTTTGCTTGCAGGAACTGAGCTGCATGTATGATTTACTTGCTTGTTTTGGCATGCATGGCATATGCATGTGGTTTCTTGGTTATGATTTGTCATTAGCATGGAGGAATTTCTAGATTGACAATGGATTTTCTTAGCCTTTCCATTTCCTGGATAACCATGGTGTTGTGGGTGTCTTTCCTCTTTTTTTGTTGATTCTCATGTTCCTTATGGCTGTGGGTTGAGTTACTAGTTCTCAGAAGCCTTGGTTGGACAAATGCTTTGGAAGCCCTGTAACAACTTGGGTTGAGTTACTAGTCCTAGCAGCCTTGGTTGGAAAAACACTCTGGAAGACCTTGGTGGGTTGAGTTACTAGTCCTGGAAGCCCTAGTTGGACAAACACTCTAGAAGCCTGACAACTGTTCTTAGAATATGGCACGGAGGTGATTGGATGAAAGAAAGATTTTGTTCAATCAATATATGGTTTGGTGGTACGTGGAAGTCCCAGACTTGATTGCATTTTTTATATGCTAATAAGAGCTTATTTCCTCTTGTATTGATGGGTAAATATACTTATTCATATCTCGTTTTTATGGTTGTTATATCCTTGCTATTTTTGTTGGTTATGAGCATGTTTTATGACATACTTGATGTATGGCCCCCATCATGTTTTGATTTGAAAATGAATAAACAATGAATATATGACCTAATATATGATAATGAAACTATTGTGATAAGGCATCAGTAGTATGAGACCCCTATACTCAAATCTGTTGTTATGACCTATAGATTGCATATTTTTGACATATTTGATGAAATGCTTGTCATGGCTAGTAGGGATCCAATCAAGTCATTGAAAAGTGTTTGCATTAGTACCTTTGTTTCGATGTTATTTATCATTTCTAAAAGTTTCATGAAGTTCTGGGTAGTGGCCTGAGTCCTGGCCCTGAAAAAGTGGCACTAATCTCGGGTCGCTAGCTCAGAACTAGCTCAAAAAGTCCACAATCGTTGCCATGCCCTTGTTGTGGGAGAGACTATAAGGCCTCAGTCGCATGCATGCCTTGTCATGGGAGCAGATGGGGGTCTAGGTCAGTGAAATTTCAAGTTGTCTCAGGGGTTGAACACCTGGAAAGGTTGGTTGGCTCCTGGAGGTTCTATGGCATGTGTGGAAGGTCAAAATGGTTTGGTTTGGTCAGTTCCACTTCCTTAACTATACATGGGGAGTTGAATCATATATAGTAACTCTTCATCACATGTTTAACCTGGTTGGATGGTTAGCTTGGGTAAATGTGGGAGGAGGGTGTTACATAGTCGTATTAGAGCATGGTTCACCCTTTGGACTGGATGAGAGGTGTGTTGATCATGCATTCATTTCGGTTGCATATGTGTTCCTTACGCTTGTAGTCTATGTACTTGTTGTGTATGCATAGTATTGGTCATGGTTGCAGTGGTGTCGCTAAAAGTTGATGGTGTTGTTGTTGGATGTGGTCATCATGAGTGTATGTCGGTTGTGCATTAGTCATGCATGTCAATGCTTATATATTGTTGTGCATACATTGACATGGTTGTAGTTTTCATGCATGAGGTCATGGTATGTGGTTGGTATCGTCATGCATTGATGACTGGATAATGGTTGAGATGATGATTAAATGTTGATATGATTATGTTTATATATCTATTGCGCTAATCTGGTTGGTCTTGCAGATAATTTACCCTCTCTTGAACTAAACTGAGGTATGTTTGGTTTGTTTATGATTTGGTTTAGCTGACACAAAATACCTTGCAAGAAGAGAAGATCAAAGATGACTAACAATATGGTAGAACTACAACTCACTAGATTCTCCCTATCAATCAGATGAGCAGCATGGTGAGGGATATTCTCCTGACATAGAAAACAATTTGAGAAGTTTGATGGTAGAAATAAGGAGTTTCAAAGAAGATAATGACTGAGTCATTCAATCACAAGAGAGACTTGCTAGGGCACAGGAGAAACAAGCAAAGGTCAATATGGTGACTCTTCAAATCTTGTTAGACTTATAGAGACAGGGACCACTTAGTCAATCGTGGGCAGGAGGATAAGACTAATGGAGCATATGGTAGCAAGTCGCACAATGGGTATAGGATGGATAAAGATGACATGGTCATAGATGGTAGATTCTTGGATACACCTGATGGATGAGGCAATGGAAATGGGATTTACTCTAGTTCTGGTTCAGACAGGTATCATGGTCATCATCATTATCATCCTTACTGGAGGAGTGACGGGATATGTTTTCCGAATGAGTTCAAAAAAGAAAAGCCACATACATTTGATGGAGAAATGAAGAAGTCACAAGATGCAGAAGCATGGTTGCTTGGGATGAATAAGTTCTTAGATTGCATGAGTACTCAAAAAACATGAAGGTCATAATAGCTACATTCAGTCTTCAAGGTAAAGCAAATATCTGGTGGGAAGATGTAAAGAATGTCGGAGGTATTTATGAAGAGGAGTTGACTTTGAGTGAGTTTGAGAGACTATTTAGGAAGAAGTATCTATCAGAGAGATACTATGATGACAAGGCAAAAGAATTTTATGAGCTGAATATGGGATCTATGACCAATGAAGATTACACTATTAGATTCTTGGAGTTATTGATGCAAGTGCATTACCTCAAGGAGGAAAAGGCCAATATTAAGAGATTCGAGAGTGGGTTGTTGATAACATTCAAGGACATGATTGAGTTTGGTGAGCCTAGATCATTGGAGGAGGCCATCTACAAACTAAAGCATTGTTTTGAGCAATTAAAGCACAAATCTGAGACTAATCCAGACTGGAAAGGTAATGCAAAGAATAAAGGAAAATGGGACAAGAAGCGAACAAGACCTCAAGATACAAGTAACAAAGATAATGCAACCCCGCATAAGAAATTCAATGCATCTGATAGAGGACAAGTATTCCAGTCTGAGGAGGAGAATAAGGGTGATGGTTGGAATCCCTTGCAATGTTGGACTTGTGGAGGAGAGCATCGCAAGAGAGATTGTCCACAACATCAGGGTGGTAGAACACATATCCACAGTGCTCAAGAGGCACAAATAGTGGGATATGTTGGACAAAGAATTCCATAGATTTATGCAACATTGGAGGACAAGCAGACAAATCAGTAGATGTCTATTATCAAGATGGGTGGTAAGCTTTGTGATTAAGTTGTTCCTATTTTGATTGATCCTGGATCTAATTATAGTTATGCTAATCACGACCTAGTGGATAAATGTTGTTTGAGTAAAGAAGTGCATGCAAAATCTTGGTTAGTGTAGTTGGTGACAGGTACAAAGAAGAGAGTTCATCACTGGGTAAGAGCTTGTGCATTTGAGTTGAATGGTGTGCCTACATCATCACATTTGAAATTATTTCCATTGGGATTGTACAATATGTTGTTTGGTATGGATTGGTTGTATATTCATAGAACCAAGGTGGATTGTTATGACAAGGCTATTGAGTGCTTGGATGATAATTGGGAACAAAGAGTCTTGTGGGGTAAGAATAAGGCAACATCAGTTAGAATGGTGACAGTTATGCAGGTGAAGCATAATCGGAGGAGAGGGTGTGTGTTATTCACAGTGCATATTTCCAGTGACAAAGGTAAGGAATTTGAGCATGTGGATGTCTTAAGCTGGTACCAATTTCTACAATAGTTTCAGGATGTGATTTTGGTGGAGATTTCAAAGTTGTCACCTCATAGGGAAGTAGACTTTTCTACTGATTTGGTACTAGGGGCAACGCCAACATCAAAGGCACTTACAGGATGATCACACCATATTTGGTGGAGTTGAAGTTGCAATTAAAGGAAATGATTGACAAGGGATACCTTAGGCCAAGTGTTTCGCCTTAAGGTGCACTAATGTTGTTTGTGAAGAAGAAGGATAGTACTCTCAGGTTATGCATTGATTACAGATAGTTGAACAAAGTGATCATCAAGAACAGATATAGTTTGCTGAGGATTGATGACTTGTTTGATCAGTTGAAGGGAGCAACAATTTTCTCGAACATTGATCTGAGATCAAGATATCATCAGGTACGCATTAAAGAAGAGGACATTTACAAAACATCCTTCCGGACCAGGTATGGGCATTATGATTTTGTTCTAGTTCCATTTGGTTTGACTAATGCTCCAACTACTTTTATGTGCTTGATGAATAGTGTATTGTGTCCTTATCTAGACAAGTTTGTTATTGTATTCATTGATGTCATCTTGGTATATTCTAAAAATGAGGAAGAGCATGTCGAGCACTTAACAACAGTGTTGATATTACGGAGAGAGCATCAATTGTATGTAAATCTTATAAAATGCAGTTTCTTTCAAATAAAGGTACATTACTTGGGACATGTTGTTTCCAAGGAAGGCATAACAGTGGATCTAGAGAAGATAAGGGTTATCATGGAGTGGGAAGCTCCTAGAAATGTGGATGAGGTAAGATCATTTATGGGGCTAGCAGGTTATTATAGGAGGTTCATCATGAACTCCTCTCGCATTGCATATCTTATTACATCATTGTAGAGGCAAGGTAAAAAAATTGAATGGACAAAGGAATGTGCAACAAGTTTTGAACAGTTGAAGCAGATGTTAACGAATGCTCCAGTGTTAAAGATTGCATATCGAGACAAAGAATTTGTGGTATGTACAGATGCTTGCAAGAGAGGAGTTGGTGGAGCCCTTATGCAGGAAGGACATGTAGTATGTTATGAGTCACGTAAACTGAATGAGCATGAGAAAAATTATCCGACACATGATCTTGAGTTTGCAACGATCATCCATGCATTGAAGATGTGGAGACACTATCTGCTTGGTAGGATGTTTGTATTGATGAGTGATCACAATGGATTAAGATACTTGTTTGACCAACCAAATCTGAATTCCAGGTAATCTAGATGGTTAGCCACAATCAGTGAGTTTGACTTAGAGATCAGGTATATTAAAGGTAAAGAGAACAAGGTTGCAAATTCTCTTAGGAGGCGGATACAGGTAAATCACATAACAACTATGAGTTCTTATGGGACAGATTTGCAAGATTCGATATTGAAAAATGAAAAACAAGATGACAGGTATATGGAGCTTATGAACAGGTTATAACAAGGTACATGTGATCAAGATGTGGACTATTGTCTCACAACAAATGGCTTGTTCAAATTTAGGGACAAGATATATGTGCCAGACAATAGTGATCTCAAGAAGTTTATCTCGAGGGAATTTCATGATAAGCCATATTTAGGTCACCCAAGATATCAAAAAACATTGACAACAGTGAAGAAGTTTTATTATTGGCCGAATCTGAAGAGGGAAGTGGCATAGTTTGTGGCTAGATGTTTGGACTGTCAGCAAGTGAAAGTAGATTGTAAGCATCCAGGTGGATTACTTCAACCTATTTCGATTCCAAAGTGGAAGTGGGAGGTCATTTTCATGGATTTCATTACAGGTTTGTCGAGGACATCTAGATAACATGATTTTGTCATGGTCGTGGTTGACAGGTTTCCAAAGGTAGCGCACTTCATTCCAGTAAAGTCTACATATTCAACTAATGATGTAGCACAACTATTCATCAGAGATGTAGTGAGGTTGCATGGTGTATCAAAGAAGATTTTGTCAGACATGGATGCCAAGTTCACCTCTAGATTCTAGAAAGAGTTTTTTGCAGGTTTGGGTACAAATTTGGTCTTCAGCACAACTTATCATTTGCAGACAGGTGGACAAACAAATAGGTTCAACAAGATATTAGAGGATATGGTGAGGATGTATGTGATGCATTAGTAGCGGAAGTGGTAAGAGTATCATCCACTGGTTGAGTCCGCTTACAACAATGGGTATCAAGAATCTTTGAGGATGAGTTCATTTTAGGCATTGTATAGGCGGAGTTGTAATACTCCCATCAATTGGAGTGATCCAGTGAATAAGGTGTTGATTGGACCAGACATGTTCGTAAAGATGGAATGGGAAATGCAGGTGATCAAGAAGAGTTTGAAGACAACACATGACAAACAAAAAAGTTATGCAGATCAGAACAGGTTGTCCGAGGAGTTTCAGGTTGGGGAATAGGTGTACTTGCGTATCAAGCAAAAGAAGAGCTCCTTGAGGATTGGATCATGTGCCAAGATGGCACCTCAGTTTTGCGGACTTTTCAAGATTCTCGAGAGGATTGGAACAATAACCTATCGACTTGCACTGCCTCCAACATTGAAAGTCTATGATGTTTTCCATGTGTCATTGCTTAAGAAGTATGTTAAAGATGTTGATCATGTGATTGATTGGTATGTATTACAGGTGGAACCAGAAGGAGAATTCCAGTTGAAACCTTAGTGCATTTTGCAGAGAAAGATGCTCAATCTTTGGAACCAAGCAATCGAGCAGGTTAAAGTGTAATGGAAGCACTTTGGGCCCGATGAAGCTAAATGGGAGATGGAAGATTAGATGCGAGCTATGTATCATTCTCTATTCGCTATATGAATGAATGTTTTTGGCATATGTTTTGGTGTGATGTTTGGTATATGTATATACATATATGGATGTAAATATTGTCATGAGTTGTGTTATAAAACTCCAATAAGTGATACGGGTGTCATGTCGTTATGGTTGTCATGTTGCTATAAGTTGTTATGTTTCTCATGTTGGTTTTCTCCTCAAAAGGATGATCATTGTAAATGTTGCAACGAGCTAATGATGATCATTGTAAATGTTGGTTTTTTTTTTTTTTTAGTACTCTTGTTTTTTTTCTTCTAGTAGTCTTGTTGGTTGTAGGTGTCATTGAACGTCAATGATGTTGTTCCCCCAAGGGGGAGGGTTCTATAACAACCTTGGAAAAAATCATGTAATAAAGTTAATAAAGGTAAAATAACAATCATGCTCATAGGACACGTACTCCAAGATGAATGTTGGGCAAAAACATAGTGAGGGGGATCACTTGTGATTAATTAATGACTATGGAAATTAAAAAATGCAATGGCACAGGCTTTGGAAAGGCAAAGTGGCATTAATTGACATTTTATTTATGAAAATAATGGAAATTAGAAGAAAAGGAAGGTGGCAAGTCATAGGTTGCATGTGAGGAGGAAAATGAAGGAAAATAATGGAAAATTGAAGAAAGCAGAGGCCTCATTAAAAATAAGGCTTCTAAGGATCAAATGACAAACTTTTAAAAATTCATTTTTGGAGCTCTCTCTTTCTACTCTCTCTCATACTCTTAGACACTTAGAGTTTTATTAGAGCACTCTTGGAGGAGTGTCACATACTTGGGATTTTGGAGCAAGAAGGCAAAGGAAGAGCAGGAAGGCGTAAGAGGACATAGGGATCAACAACTTCATCGAGTTTTTCTTGCAGGTACCGAGTTACATGTATGATTTCCTTGCTAGTTTTGGCATGCATGGCATATGCATATGGTTTCTTGGTTATGATATGTCATTGACATGGAGGAATGCCTCGATTGATGGTGGATTTGCTTATCCTTGCCATTTCCTTGATAACCATGGTGTTGTGGGTGTCTTTCCTTTTGTTTCTTGGTCAGTTCTCATGTTCCTTATGGTTGTGGGTTGAGTTACTAGTCCTAGAAGCCTTGGTTGGAAAATGCTCTAGAAGCCTCTGGTGGGTTGATTTACTAGTCCTAGAAGCCCTAGTTGGACAAATGCTTTGGAAGCTCGACAACAACTATGGGTTGAGTTACTAATCTTGGAAGTTCTAGTTGGAACAAAAGCTCTGGAGCCCTATACAACTTGGGTAGAGACAGAGACAAATCTAGTGATGGTTAGTGATGTCTGACCGTGAGGTGGAATCACTGGTTAAGGGTTGAGGTGGTTTAGCCTCTGGAAGCCATGATTTGGTTTTCGTTAAGTTGTTTCATGAGATCCCACATTCATGCTTGGAACATGGCACAGGGGTGGTTGATTAAAATAAATATTTGGTTAAGCCAAACTATGGTCGGGTGGTACGTGGAAGTCCCA
Organism: Pinus tabuliformis; assembly: GCA_031772625.1. Lineage (NCBI taxonomy): Eukaryota > Viridiplantae > Streptophyta > Pinopsida > Pinales > Pinaceae > Pinus > Pinus tabuliformis. The sequence continues at coordinate 881,927,404 of CM062813.1, forward strand.
GATTTGGTTGCATTTTGCATATGCTAATAAGAGCTTCTTTCCTCCTTTATTTGATGGGTAAATATACTTATTCATATGTGGTTTTTATGGTTGTTATATCCTTGTTATTTCTATTGGTTATTTTTTTGTTATGAGCATGTTTTATGATAGACTTGATGTATGACTCCCAACATGTTTTGGTTTGCAAATGAATATATGACCTGATAGATGATAACACAACTATTTTGATAATGCATCAATGATTCCTCATGAATCTCAGATAAGTATGAGACATCTATGCTCATATATGTTGTTATGACCTATAAATTGCATATTTGTGACATGTTTGATGTAACACCCTCCTCCCACATCTACCAAAGTAACCATGCCAACCGAGTAAACATGTGACGAGAGGCTACTATGATTGGATTTGACCTCCTATGTGACCTTAAGGAAATGGAATTGATGGAACACATCAACCAACCTATCCACATCAGCAACAGAATCCCTCAGGAGACATGTCAACCACTCAGACATCTTGGACATCTTAAGCCTCAATCGCTCCCATGCTATAGGCAAGAGAGCATCCATAAACCCAAATTCACTCTCATAGGCTTGCCTACCAATGCCCAAAGACTAAATTTATCAGTACGATGCCAGCGACCCCGAGATTTGAGCCACTTTTTCAGGCCCAGAGCCCAGGTCACTGCCCAGAATGGAATGATAACTCAGGAATAGTAAAAGAATAGGGAAACAATTATGCAAAAGCAATAATTTGAACAATACCTTAATCAGACCCCTACTAGACATGTCAAACATTTCATCAAACATATCATCAACATGTAATCTACAAGTGTAAACAACATAATTAAGTGTAGGGATCTCATACTTATCTGAGAATCGCTATGAGAAATTGTTCCCTCATGTCATTTATTGCATTATCATCTATTAGGCCATAGATACATTATCCATTCATTTACAAGTAAAAGCATGTTGAGAGCCATACATAACTGCAACCATAAAACACATATGTAACTAGCATAATAAAAACATAAATACTCATGAAAGTACAACCATATAGACCACATGTAATCCATCAAAATGCTCATAGAAATACAAGGAGAAATAGCCTTTCATTAATGATGCAAAAACCAATCCCGAGATGGGACTTCCATGTTCCACCCGACCATATAATGGTTGAGCCAAATATCTCTTCAGCCATCCACCCCCGTGCCATATTCCAAGCATGAATGTGGGAATCAAACCAAAAGAACCAACCAGGGCATACTGAGGCTAAACCACCTCACCCTCATCAATAGAAACCAGGCTTTACTGTAATCCATCCCGGATCACTAGGCCAACACAATGAACACATCATAACAGGATTTACCATGATCTCCACCCGATCACTAGGCCAAACAAGCATGGATGCCACCAGATTTCTCCACCTACACTGTGAGGAATTTTCCTGTCTCCTAGTCTCTCTTTCTTTACCACAATCCAAACCCGGATCAATAGGCTCTAAACTGGGACCCACTCTCCAAACTTTACCGCATATCCCAAACCTAAGATTACTAGGCCCAATGGAGAGCAAACCACCTCTTAGCTTTACCGTATATCCTGCCATTCACCAACAAGGATTCCTAGGCCCACCGAGGCAACATAATCCTGGCTTTACTGGAACCCACAGTCTAGCTCAGGGGTCACTAGGCCAGTGGCTTTACTGTGATCCACGGTCTGGTTCAGGGACCGCTAGGCCATGTGCTCTATCATTCGGAGATCCACCCCACTCAGCTTCGAATCCATCTGGCAATCCGGCTCAACCAAAACATGAGAACCCCATCACACTATGGCTATCAGGAAATGGCAAGGCTATGCTAAAAAACTTTTGTTACACCTGGAAAAACCCATGCCATAACAACAAAAGAACCACATGCAATACCATGCATGCTAAATTTAGCAAGGAAAATACACCTGCAAATCGATACCTACAATGAATCCTGTTGTAGTTACTTGATCCTGCCTTTCCCTGCTTGATCTTTGCTTCCTCTTGCCTTCTTTGCCTTTCTTGCTCCAATGCCAAAATTACTCATGAAAACTCTAAGTGTCCAAGAGTGAGAGAGAGAGAGAGAGAATAATGAGAGAGCTCCAAAACCCAACTCACAAAAGGTTACCAACTGATCCTAATAATCCTTTTTATGAATATGGCCTCTATTTTCTTCATTTTCCATTATTTTCCTTCAATTTCCTCCCCACATGCAACCTATGACCTTTCACCTCCCTTTTCTCCTAATTTCCATTAGTTTCATAAATAAATGTGCCAAAAATGCCATTTTTCCTTTCCAGAGACTTAGCCATTGCCTTTGCCAATTTCGTTAGCCATAAACAACCAAATGAACACCCACACTGGGATGTCTTGCCCAACATTCAGCTTGGAATAAATGTCCCATCAATTGTGGTTATTATTTTTTTCCTTTATTAACTTTTATTACATGGAATTTTCACCAGGGTTGTTACATTTGGTGGAATTCCTGTCATTGGTAGTAGGGGTCCAGTCAAGTCATTGATCAAGTGTTTGCATTAGTACCTTTGTTTTGATGCTATTTTTCATTTTTGAAAGTTTCATGAAGTTTAGGGCAGTGGTCCGAGTCCTGGCCCTGAAAAAAGTGGCATAAAATCCGGGGTTGTTGGCTTAGAACTAGCTCAAAAAGTCCATAGTCACTAGCATGCCCTTACTGTGGGAGCAACTAGAAGTCCTTAGTCACTTACATGCATTGTCATGGGAGTGTATGGGGAGTCCAGGTCAGTGAAATGTCAAGTTGTCTTAGGGGTTGATCACCTAGAGAGGTTGGTTGGCTCCTGGAGGTTCTGTAGCATGTGTGGAAGGTCAAAATGGTTTGATTTGGTTGGTTCCACTTCCTTAATTGTACATGGGGAGTTTAATCATATCACAGTAACTCTTCGTCACCTGTTTACCCCAGTCGCTTGGTTAGCTTGGGTAAATGAGGGAGAGGGTGTTACAAAAAGTATGAGAGGGAAAGGATGCATTGCTTTGGATGGATTCATTACATCCATACCCAAAGCTTGGTGGCAAGGTGAAATTTCTTGCTATAGAATAGCTTATGAAATTTATAGGTCTCTCAACAATAATAGATTATTGGAACTAGATAATGGAGCACACCTCGTGGAGAGAATAGAAAACTAAGAAAAAATGACCTCAATCTCTTGACCAAGAAAATCTAAACACATTAATGGAAGAAATTCATGAATCAAAAGATTCCACTCTCTAAGGGACAAGACAAACCTTGAAGCGGCTATAACAATAAGGATATGTTCATAATCAAAGAGGTGTATCAACTAGCTGCAAGTCACATTGATCTTCCTCATCAGCGGATCTGGAAACATGTTTGGGCTCATAACTTTTTTTTCGAGGAAATAAATCGACCTCCCTCTCAGCTTGAGGGCTAGAGTGAGGTTGTTGGTACCAGGCTAACCCACAAGTATACTCACTTAAGAGTTCACAAGGATAGAAGACAATACAACAATATTCTTAGACACAAAGCCATTAAAACAATATTTACCAAGGCATTATAACTCACCATGTCACTGGCAGGGATTTGAACCCAGGTGGGGAGGATAACAACCATTCCACCCAACCACTATAGATAAACAAAATTGACATGTTTGGGCACAAAACTTATGGCCCAAATTCACCCATTTTTTTTAGTTGTTGTACGTAAAAGAGCCCTTCATGTGATAAAATTTTTTGTAGAGGATTCAACAACCGTTCCCTCTATTTTTTGTGTAGATCATATGCACAAGACATGGAGCACTTGCTCAATACACAAGCTTTTTCTAAAACTCTATGGTCTCAACTCTTTAACTTACATGGACAAGACATGAATAAGAATGGTATCATATAAATGATTGAAGGTTAGATATCCTCTATGACAAAGAATCTTATTGTAAGTCGAGCTTGGGGTGTCATTCTATATTTTTTGCTATGGAACATATGGAAGGAGAGAAACAATCACATCTTTAGTAACTGATCATCAGAAGGGGAGGTAATCTGGGCAAAGGCATCATAGAGTGTTTATGAAACAATACTACTCCACCCTTGGTCATCGTCAGATTGGGAAGTTGAAGGTTTGATGCCACAATTTGCGTAATATCTAGTTGTTCCCATCTCCTCCTATCGATCCTTTGCCTCCAAGAAGTCCGTCTTCTAGTCCTTCAACCTACTGGAACCCTCCTCCCCGTAGATTCCTTAAACTTAATTGTAATAGGGCATCTAAAGGCAATATAGGTTCTTGTAACAGCCTTGGTGAAAATTCCATGTAAAAATATATAAATACCATGGATGATGGGACAAGTATTCCAAGCTGAATGGTAGGCAAGACATCCTAGGGGGTGTTCATTTGGTTGTTTATGGCTAAGGAAATTGGCAAAGGCAATGACTAAGGAATTAAAGAGGAAAATGACATTTTTGGGACATTTATTTATGAAAATAATGGAAATTAGGAGAAAAGGAAGGTGAAAGGTCACATGTTGCATGTGAGGAGGAAATGGAAGGAAAAAGGTGGAAAATGAAGAAAATAGAGGCCTCATTAATAAAAAGGCTTTTGAGGATCAGTGGGCAAGACTTGGTTAGTTTTGTTTTGGATCTCTCTCATTATTCTCTCTCTCTCTCTCTCACTCTTGGACACTTAGAGTTTTCTTGGAGCACTTTGGCATTGGAGCAAGAAAAGCAAAGAAGGCAAGAGGAAGCAAAGATCAAGCAGGGAAAGCCAGGATCAAGCAGCTACAACAGGCTTCATTGCAAGTATCAACTTGCATGTGTATTTTCCTTGCTATATTTGGCATGCATGGGATTTCATGTGTTTCTTTTCTACCATGGCATGGGTTTTGCCAGGTGTGATAGTATTTTCAGCCTAGCCTTGCCATTTCCTGATAGCTTTGATGAGATGGGTTCTCTCATGCGTTTTGTGGGGGATGGCCGGATTGGATTCGAAGTTGAGTGGGGTGGATCTCTGAATTGACAAACACATGGTGGTAGTGGTCCCTGAACCAAACTGAGGATGCATGAAGCCACTGGCCTAGTAACCCCTGAACCAGATTGTGGGTTGCGGTAAAGCCAGATTGTGTGCCTCAGTGGGCCTAGGAATCCTTGTCAGTGAATGGCAGGATATACAGTAAAGCAAAGAGGTGGATTTTCTCTCCGTTGGGCCTAGTGATTCCGAGATGGAATGCATGGTAAATCCTGGAGAGTATGTCTCAATGTAGGGCCTAGTGATCCCTAGATCAGACTGCGGATGCACAGTGAAGCCTGAGAGACTAGGAGGCACTTAAATTCCTCACGGTGTAGGCGGAGAACTCCGGTGGCATCCACATTGATTGTTGTTTTTGATGTGTTCTATGAGTCCTACATTCATGCTTGGAATATGGCACAGGGGTGATTGGCTGAAGAGATACTTGGCTCAGCCAATATATGTTTGGGTGGAATGTGGTAGTCCCATCACCGATTGGTTCATTGCATTTATTAATGAAAAATTCATTCCGTTGATTTTCATGTGCAAATGTCCTGATGTATATATGTATTTTGATGGTTGATATGTTTATTGTATTTTTTTTCCTATTATGTTGTTTATATGCAAATTTACCCTGGAGGGTGTTACAGAGTGGTATCAGAGCTTCCAAGTTGAAACACTTGGACTAGATGGGCTCTATCATAGATGAAATGAAGAACAAAGATTAAATTTAGATATTTCTGTCATATCTGTTATAAATTTTCTTCTTTGGCATATTAGAAAGTGAAAATTTGTCCATATTGAAGGTAAATCCCACTGATAATGTGGTAAAATTTTCAGATATTGGTTCACAATACTTTAGAAATTATGATCTAAGGAAGATGACCTTCCCGAATGCACCTTTAAACAGGTCATGTTGGAATTTTTGCAATAACTAATCTTCTATAGGATTTCAGAAGCTGAAAAATTGTCCACATTGAGGGGACATACCACTTATTATGTGATAGAAATTTCAGATATTGGGTCACAATATTTTAGGAGTATTAGTAGAGGGAGTCGGGCCTTCTGAATTCTCCTAAAATTAGGCCTCAAACAGGTCATGCTGACATTTTTGTTATAAATTTTCTTCTAGTCACTCTCAAGAGCTGAAATATTTTCCAAAATGAGGGGAAATCCCACTGATATTGTGATAAAATTTCAGACATTTATTCGCTATATTTTAGGAGATATGACCAGTGGAAGTCTAGCTTTCTGGATACTCCTAGAATTGTGCACCAAATAGGATTGTGTTGGTATTTTTGTTATATCTTTTCATCTATGAAATCTTAGAAGTTGAAACTTGAACTTTTAGAAATTTTGAATAATATGACACTTGTTCACAGAGATTATCCCGATTATACACTATTGTGGAATCCATGCATAATACATAACCTCCTCTACGTTGATCCTCAATTTTGCGGAATTAAAAACAATGAACATCAATTGCATGCGCACATTAACACAGTATGTAACCCGGGAAAGCATACAGCTGAAAACCCCAGACTATTTGTATATTATAATGATTGAGAACATGTAACAATACATAGTACAATACTCCTCACAAGTACTCAGTACTATCTCCACCTGTTACACACAAACTAGCTTAGATCTAATGCCTCAAATATCCTCCACTGTTTTGCCTGCCTCCACTGCGCAATCCTGCATGAGAATAGATGAGTATGGCTGATCCAAACTCATATATCCTTAGCTGAACCACGCAATCCTCAGTGGCAATACTTAATCCATTGATTGTGCAAATCTCATGCACAACTATAGTCACAACTGATAGCAATCTCAACCTCTAACACCTGTCTCCACTGAATTGTCCATGCACTGTGTTAACTGATGTATTCTTTAGTTGCTTTATGAGTTAATAATTAGTGAATTAATTAAAAATTAATTCACATCACTCATAACTAGTGTATTTGCAGTTAAACTAAATACAACTAGTTCAACCAAGTCAAACTGAACACAACTCCATCAACTCCTCAATCAACTCCACCAAACTCAACCACATGAGTTCTAACTGAAGTCCATCATGCAATAGCTCAACTGACCCACAAGAAAAGCGTATTTCCTTCTGACAGCTACATGTGCCACATCTGTAGCTCAAACTGAAGTGCTCCAAGAGGATAAGATAATGTTTATAGTCCAAATATTATTATGAGCTAATAATATTCGACTATTCTATTTTTAGCCTGACAGTCTAAAAATAGAATCCGCCCATATGTCTAAAAATAGAAGTCCATCTATTTTTACCAACATGACCAATCATCCACAAATAGCATCCTGCAACTCATAGACCATGATCCATATGTCTAAAAATATACTCTGCGCCAAAAATAGCCTACGGGCCCACTTAGTGAAGGCGACTTCTTTCCACTAAGCTCCATCATCTTATTGCATTCTCAACAGAACCATAGTGAGGGAAAATACCATTGATCATATGGTTCATTTTCCATAACTTGTACTAATACAGTTTAGGATATATGCATTGAATCATTCACTATATTAGTTTGCATGCAAAGTGTTTGATGAAATGCTTAAATGGTTCAATGATTAATTGCATACAAATTGTTTGATAAAATGCCCCAATGAGTATGTTGTTTGTGGTTGGGGATAATATTGTTGTGTAATAGTCTTTTTGTAGTTTATGTATGCTTACTTGTATTCGAATAGTTTGCTATATTAGTTTGCATGTAAAGTGTTTGAAGAAATGATTACATGCAAATGTCATAGTATAGTAGTTGTTTGAAGAAAATGTAAAAGTATGGTAATTGTTTGATGGAAATCTGTTAATTTTTTTTTATGGGATAGTATTGTAGTATGATAACATGGATGTATTTGATCTATGCCTATTTGCATGCAAATAATTTGAAGAGTTGCATGTAAGGAATTTGAAAGGTTGCATGTAAGAATATGGAAAAGTGGCATGTTTTTAGTTATTATGTTGCAAGTGGAATAAGTGCAATATTTTGACTTAATCACATACAAAATGTATGAGAAACAAAAATCAATTTATTTTCAAATGTAGTTAAATTTAGTAGAGTTGTGGTGTTAAATTTTAGGTATGTTCTATGCTTAGAACAATTTATTTCAATTTTCACAGTTAGCTCAATACCTTTTCCAGATTGGCAGTCACATCAGCATTAAAGTAAACTGTAGATAGAACATAAACATAAATCACAGAAGACAAGCCAAGACAAGAGGACACAAGATGTGGCGCTAGCCAAGGACAAACCCCATTGTGGGGAAACCCTTGATCAATTCTTCTTATATGTTCTTCAATAGTTCAATAGAGAGAGAGAGATAGTACGTTTACAACAGAAGTCAACACTTTGACTTATCTAGATAAGAGCATAGATCATCTCATAGAAGATGATACATAAGATCAGTTGAAGACCTGTTGCTTCAACTGATTCTCCAAGGTGACTACTTCACCTATCGTTGTGTTGCATTTCGTCATCCAGCTGCACCTCACTGTGCTGCACCATGCTACACCCATCATCACTATGTTGCATCTCATCATGCTTCATTAATCATGACTCTACCTATCATTGTACTGCATTATGTGCCATTGCTACACCATGTTGCCATATTGACCTATGTGTTGGTTGCATCTTGCTTGCTTGTTGTCCCTAGCATGCTTGTTGTCCTTTGCATGCTTGCTATTGCATGCTGGCTGTCCCTTGCATGCTAGCTGTAACATTTCATGCTTGGTGAATTTGCTGCAAACTACCATACAACTGTCCCAATGTTAGTTAGTTGTCCCTTGCATGTTGCTTTCCTTCGGAGACAAATGTCCTGGCTGTTCCAAAAATTTCGGCTGTTCCTGACAGTTCCGCCAATTCCAGCTATTCCTGAGAGTTCTGGGAGTTCCGGGAGTTCCCACAATTCCGGCTATTCCCGGCAGTTCTAGGACTTCCGGTAGTTCCAACTTTTCCCGATAGTTCTAGCAGTTTTGGCTTTCGCCCTCTGCGTCAGCTTTTCGGGCTATTCCGACAGTTCCAACAATTTCGGCTATTCCCGGTAGTTCCTGCTTTTCCTAGCAGTTTCAGTGGTTCCCGGCAATTCTAGCTATTCCCGGCAGTTCCAACAATTCCGACTATTCCGACTATTCCTAGCAGTTCTGGCAATTCCGGCTATTCCTGGCAGTTCTAGCAATTTTGGCAGTTTCGGCTTTTCTTGGCAATTCCGGCTTTTTCCCTCTACGTCAGCTTTCCCGACTATTCCAGCAGTTCCGGCAATTTCGGCTATTCCTGGCAGTTCCAGGCAATTCTAGCTATTCCCGGCAGTTCCGGCAATTCCGGCTATTCCAACTATTCCAGCAGTTTTGGCTTTTCCCGGTAGTTCCGGCAGTTCCCGACAATTTCGGCTTTTCTCGACATTTCCGGCTTTTCCCGGTAGTTCCGGCAGTTCCCGACAATTTCGGCTTTTCTCGACATTTCCGGCTTTTCTCGACAGTTTCGACTTTTCTCGGCAATTTCGGCTTCTGCCCTTTGGATTAGGGTAGCATTATCCCTTAGGATCTCTCCTCCTACTAAAACCTAAAGACAAGTAGAGAGGAAGAGATCCCAAGTGCGTTGAAATGACTTGAAGGCCACCTCTATTTATACTAAATGTTGAGCACAAGTCGAGTTTATTTGGTTGTTGACTGACCTTGACGAATTGTCCCATAACACAAATAAATTCATATCTCCATGAATACTTATCGGAATCGGATGATCTTTAGATCAATCCTACACCTCTCGATGAGATGGATCCATGAAAAATATCAACTTCCATTAATAAGATGACCCACCTGGATTTTTTCCCTAGTTGCCAATTTTAACACTCCCCCTCAACTAGGGAGAACTCCATCTTCTGATTCATATGTTCGAATTTACTATCTCTGCCATCAATGCCCTGCACTGCTCTGCTCTGTTGAGCTATGCTTTGCTAAACCATGAAGAAGAAGAATTGATCAAGAATGTCTCATACCATTCTCTACTAACCCGAAGTCGGTTTCATTTGAAGAGAGTGTGTCACATCACTCTTACTGGCCTGAAGTCAATTTTATTGATCCCAGATCAATATCACAAGAGAGTATCTCAAACCACTCATACTGATCCCAAATCAGTTTCATTGATCCCAGATCAATGGAGGTCATCCTAGCATAGGGAGTACGATAGATACATCGATGTGCCCATCGATAGTACTACTATGGTCCCTAACCCCATTTCCCTGCTCATTGATCAGATGAGAGGTACTTCCCATGAGTCCCAGACTGCATGGGTAAGATGCTTCGACAAGAGAACTAATCATCCTGTCCACAAGAGAACGAATCATCCTACCCCAAAGTCGTCGTGGGAGAACTAATCATCCCGGCCCACAAGAGAACGAATCATCCTGCCCTAAAGTCACCATGGGATAACTAATCATCCCGGCCCACAGGAGAACTAATCATCTTGTTTCACAGTTGCCACGGGAGAACTAATCATCCCGGCCCATAGGAGAACTAATCATCCTGTTCCATAGTTGCCACAGGAGAACTAATCATCCTCTTCCACAGTTTCCACCGGAGAAATAATTATCTTGGCCCACGGGAGAACTAATCATCCTATTCCACAGTTGCCATGGGAAAACTAATCATCTCGACCCACAGGAGAACTAATCATCCTGTTCCACAGTTGCCACAGGAGAATTAATCATCCCGGCCCACAGGGGAACTAATCATCCTGTTCCACAATTTCCATGGGATATCACAAGGGAAGGTTGAACCTGTTATCCTATGCATAGCGCACCACCAGGGGAGGGTGAGTTGCCCTGTGGTCGTATGTTGCTCCAATAAGTACCCCAAGCCCCCCAGAGCTCCCAGAGCTCAATGCATGCAAAATGTAGGACCCTTATAAGAAGGTCCCTCAACGACTCCAAGTCGTTCGGGAAAGTCACAGATTTTCCCTTTCCTCGGGGCTTTGACAAAATGTCTGTGACATGTACATCAGTCTCAATGCGATGGAGCCTCCTCGCTCATCGACTTACCATATCCTAAATAAGGCAGTATCTAATGTCTATCTGCTGGAGCAATCATTGAATACGAGATTCCTCAATAATCAAACCCCCCCTCTGATTGTCACAAAGAATCACAGTGGTATTCATCGTGTGTACAAACAGCTCACTTAAGAGCTTCTGCAACCATGCAGCTTCACACGAGATCATACTCGTAGCTATGTATTTAGTCTCGACGGTGCTTATAGCAACCAACTTTTGCTTCCTGCTCGTCCATGATATCGAAGCAGAATCCAAAGAGAACCAGCACTAAGAAGTGCTCTAATGATCCTCCACACTACCTGCCTAGTCAACATTCGAATAATCATGCAGTTTCATATTTCCGACAGTGTATCTCAATCCATAAGAGATTGTGCCCTGAAGATATCTCAAAAGATTCTTGGCACCAATCCAGTGAGGCTCAAACAAATATGAGCTCACCATGCTAACTGCAAAACATATGTCCGGACAAAAGTTCAACAAGAACATCAACGTGAATGAGTTTATGAAACTCAGAGGCATTTCCTAAATCTGGTCCGACATCACTACCATATAACTTCTGAAAGTTAAGTTCCTCAAGGTAGTCACGGGCTTGCAGTTTATCATTCCACATCCAGAATCCAACTCCCTCTTACTTCTGCAAATGAGAGGCTCTGCACCTGTCAGAAATAGGTCGTCCTCAAAAGGTGTCGGTATGAGAGGTCTATCATCCACAACCTTCGGGTAATGGTTTGGATCAGTTTCACTCCTAATGAATATCAACTTCATCAAACAGCTATCAATCCTCTCATACTACGCCCGGGGTGTTTTTCTTCAAGCCATAGAGGGTTTTCTTCCACCTATATACATGAGATTCCCGATCATGAATCTCAAACTCCTCGGGTTGTTCCAAACCTGTGGACCTACTGCATGAGGGGAATGGTCCCCTTATAAGATTTTCCTTCAGTACATCTCAAACATGTACCTTCATGCTCTTCTTGAATTCAGACATCCCTATCACCATCTGACTCACATCGGGTAGGGCCCCATAGGCAGACCTCCAATGTTATAGATGTGATATGTCAACTGACATGATCCCCAATGGACCATATTGCAACTTGATACAAATTGCCAACCCTAAACCCATGAGAAAAAACATCTTCGAAAATTCTATTTTTTAACATGTACCTTTCCATCGATGAAAGCCACCCTAAAACCTTTGACTTCCATTTCCGAGATGGACACCAAGTTCTTCTTGTGATTAGGTACATAAAAGAGATTCTTGTAAATGAATAGAGTTACCCTCATTCAATTGAGGGGTAACATTCCCTACACCCTTTCCGGGATAAGTGGCATTAACTCCATGTATAATCCCAATATTGTTTCCATCTCTACCAAATTAGAAAGTGCACCCTTCTATCCGATGAAGTGCCTTGAAGCACTACAATCAATAAGTTAGGTAAAGAATCTGAAGGAGAGGGCCAATACAAGATAACTCTTCTTTATCTTCATACCTGGGGTTCCTTGCTTTCTCTGAAGAGTTGGCTGTTTCCTTGATGACATCCATTACCTGTCATTCCTCTGATCATTGAAGATGTTCCTAGAATGATTGTTATCGTCATCAAGTGATGTGTCCCTACCTTAGACACTCCTTCGCATAATGGCTAAACTTATTACAACCAAGGCATCTGCCTTTCCTTCCACCCTTAGATCTAGACTTCCCATTGAAGTGATCTTTAAGCAGGCCATCAGAAACTTTTGCTATGCCATTCTGATAATATTATCTGCTTCGACTTGACCCTTGGTGAATTTGAAGAGGGATGAGGAATCCATTGATCCTTTTGTCCTTTCCCAACTGTCTTCGGTGATTGCTCTTTCACTCTTGCTTGGGCATTGTCTTCACCTCAGCTCTGATACCATGTTAAATTTTAGGTATGTTCTATGCTTAGAGCAATTTATTTCAATTTTCACAGTTAGCTCAATATCTTTTTCAAATTGGCAATCACATCAGCATTAAAGTAAACTGCATATAGAACATAAACATAAATCGCAGAAGACAAGCCAAGATAAGAGGACACAAGATGTGGCGCTAGCCAGGGACAAACCCCAATGTGGGGAAACCCTTGATCAATTCTTCTTATATGTTCTTCAATAGTTTAGCAAAGAGAGAGAGATAGTACGTTTACAACAGAAGTCAACACTTTGACTTATCTAGATAAGAGCATAGATCATCTCTAAGAAGATGATACATGAGATCAGTTGAAGACCTGTTGCTTCAACTGATTCTCCAAGGTGACTCCTTCACCTATCGTTGTGCTGCATTTCGTCATAATGCTGCACCTCACCGTGCTACACTATGTTGCACCCATCATCACTATGCTGAATCTCATCATGCTTCACTGTACCCATCACTATATTGCATTATGTGCCATTGCTGCACCATGTTGCCATACTGACCTATGTGTTGCCTGCATCTTGCTTGCTTGTTGTCCCTAGCTTGCTTGTTGTCCCTAGCATGCTTGTTGTCCTTTGCATGCTTGCTGTTGCATGCTAGTCGTCCCTTGCATGCTAGCTGTAACATTGAATGCCTGATGTATTTGCTGCTAATTACCATACAACTTTCCCAATGTTAGTTAGTTGTCCCTTGCATGCTACTCTCTTTCGGAGATAGATGCTCTAGTTGTTTCGACAATTTCGGCTGTTTCGGCAATTTCGGCTATTCCCAGCAGTTCGGGCAGTTTCGGCTTTTCCCGACAGTTCCGACTTCTGCCCTCTGCGTCAGCTTTTCCGGTTGTTCTAGCAATTCCGACAATTCCGGCTATTCCCGACAGTTCTGGTTTTTCCCGGAAGTTCCGGCAATTCTGACTATTCTGGTTATTCCTGGCAATTCGGACAATTTCAGCTTTTCCCGGTAGTTCCAGCAGTGCTGGCTTCTACCCTCTGCATCAGCTTTCTAGGCTATTCCGGCAGTTCCGACAATTCCCAGTAATTCCGGCTTTTCCTGACAGTTCCTAGTAGTTCCGGCAGTTCCGACAATTCCTGCTATTCCTAGCAATTCCGGTAGTTTTGGCAATTCCAGTTATTCTGGCTATTCCCGACAGTTCTGGCAATTCCGACTTTTCCCTGTAGTTTCGGCAGTTCCCGGCAGTTCCGACTTTTCCCGACAGTTCCAGTAGTTCCGGATTTTCCCGACAGTTCTGACAGTTCCTGCTTTTTCCGACAGTTCTGGCTTTTCCGGATTTTCTCGGCAGTTCCGGCTTCTGCCCTTTAGATCAGGGCAGCGTTATCCCTTAGGATATCTCCTCCTACTAAAACCCAAAGACAAGTAGAGAGGAAGAGATCCCAAGTGTGTTGAAATGACTCGAAGGCCACCTCTATTTATACTAAAACGATGAGCACAAGTGGGGTTTATTTGGTTGTTGGCCGACCTTGACGAATTGTCCCATAACACAAATAAATTCATATCTCCATGAATAATTATCGGAATCGGATGTTCTTTAGATCAATCCTACACCTCTCAATGAGAGGGATCCAAGAAAAATATCAGCTTCCATTAATAAGATGACCCACGTGGAGTTTGGCCCTAGTTGCCAATTTTAACATTTGGAGTTCCCATTTCCATAATTGGACATTGGAGATTAGGCCATTATAGTAGCTTCCTCCTTCTACCTTTGTGTGGATCGTGGATAGTAAGGGAGTATGCTTATAGGTTGTTTGAATGCTTGATTAAGTGCGTGATATGTGTTTGTGCTTATAAAATTGTGTATGAATTATATGTCACTTACATGTTGATTTCATGATACCTACTTACATCCTTGTATGTTAGGTTACATTTTTTTAATATTTTGATTACATGTATGAGTCTTGTAGGTTGATTACAAGAATTTATCGCTTATGTTCTACTACATGCGTTTATGCGTAGGTGTAGTTGATTTGGCATTGCTTATGCATACTTTTGGTTGCATGTGACAATGTGTACAATGGAGTAATGGTTGTTGTTATGCATATATGGTCATGGCTATAATTATGCATGTATAGTAGGTCAAACATGCCTTGTGAAGTCATTGTATGAAATTTAGGTCATCATGATGCTATTGGTTGTTATGATGCTAATGAGATAGTTGAAATAGAGCAAGGGATGCAAATCATCATAATGAGGTTGCAACATTAGACTTTGGGACAAGAGCAAATCGTCATACAAGTAGTGTATGTTTGGCATGAGGGTATGTAAGTTAAGGATTATTATATGCATTAGGGTTATATACATTAGGTTTATGAACATGTATTTGATGTTATGGTTACATTCATGATAAATGTTAGATGATTAGTGTGGTTATATCCACATGTGTTAGATAGTCAAGAATGATAGTAACATGTAGTTGTATGCATTGCTATTGTTGTTTTATATTAGATAACCTGATGATTATGCTATATGTTGTTGATGAGTATGTTATAGGTTAACTTGTTGATTGTTATATGACAGTTAGCTTGATGATTCAGTTTTATGTTGTTGATGAGCATGATATATAGCTTATTGTTGTTATATGATATTAACTTGATGATTAGGGTTATTTCATTGAGACATTGATGTTATAATTTGGATTGGTCATATGCATGACGATTATGTTCATTGCCTTGAAGATCTTGATGTTATATGCATTATGTTAACCTGGTTTGACCTATGTAGATGGTTATGGTTGCGATACTCAGGTATGAGCTGACATATTTGTGATATGGTGTCGTACTAATCTAGACTGATCATACATATGTGATTATTATGCATGAATGGAAAATGCTTATGAGCTTGTAATATGAACATGTTAGTTAGTTACTGTTATGGATATCATGATTTATGTTGACATGTTGTAAATTTATATCTCACTAACTAGATTGATTATGCAGACAAGATAGCCTCCCCTAAGGTACACTAAGGTATGAGTTTGCTTATGTATTATACTTGGTGTTTCATAGTTGATTATGTCGTCTATTTGGTATTTGAGTGCTTGGTGCCTATTATGTCATCTAAATGATTTATTTAACATGGTATGTTGCAAGTTGGTATGAATGTTTCATGAATTGCATAATATGAGTATGTGTTCAAATGATCTTGTTTTAAGATGATTGTACTAAAATATATGTGTTGAGACAGTTGATATGTACTTGAGTGTAGTAGGTGATAGTTGTAGTATTATGATTGATGACTATGAGTTGACTATGGAATATGACATGATTGTTAGTCTTGGTAACAATTGATTTCAAATTAAGAGATATGATTGTCTTCATATTTTGAAAACGTGGTTGACATGTGCGAGCAGTTGCAGGGTAACATGCTTGGTATTAGCATGACAAGGTAATAGTTGATGTATCTTTATAACTAATAGTTGGGTGGTGCGACAGCACATAGTAAGCCTCAATTACAATAAGGTAAAAAGGTAAAAGAAAGGAATTGGGCGAGAATTCCTTTGGCTATGTTTGGAAACCCTAATTTCGAACGAATGAGTGCTTTGCACACAGAAAGTCTTCTTAGCCTTGATTTTGTCTGAAATTATGTGGATATGTGCTATATTCATGAACATGTACTTGACACGTATATTAACTAGTCTTTAGCTACATGTGGATCTGTTAAAGGATTGGAGTCCCTTAAGAGATGGCATGGATGTGTTCAGTTGCAAGCAACGTGCTTAGCACAACAAGATGAGGTAACTAGTGTATTGTTATGTTTATTTATGCACACATAGTGATGTGCTAATGAAAGCATGATGCAAGGAGTTGCATGGCAAGAGAGGTTGCCATGAAATCTTGACGAAGACTTGGGTTGAGCTTTCCCTGGGAACCATGGGGATTGAGTCATGGTGTTTGTTGTTATCTTGTGCTTTTGGTCTTTTATGAATTGTTAAACTTGTTTTGCGGCTTTGTTTATGTCTAGTGTAGGTCATACCACTTTGTTTGCAGAGTCATGTTGTTATTGGTTTTTATGGTCTTCTTGTTTGTTGCTTGTCTTGCCTTTTATGTTTTGAGTCTTGGGAATTGGTTGGGAAAGAGGAAAGTTGACGAAGCTCGAGGAGAGCTGTGTGGTACCTGAAAGGTAATGTATGATTCAGATGAAGCTCTGTGCCTGAGTAAGCGCAACAGGAGGTAAGACTATGATAGTTGATTGGACTGGTTGGGTTCATTGTGGTAAATGGACAATAGCAGTGAAGACACAAGAAAGGTAACAAAAAATGGTAAAGTAAATGGATTTGAGGCATCAGATGCCTTGGCTATGTTGGGAATTATTATTCTAAATATCGTACATGTTGTGCATGAATAAAGTAAGTTCTTTTAACCTTGACCTTGATATCTGGTAATTATTTTATGATCATGATTATGTTGAAGTTTATATATGTATACATGTATGTATGTATGTCATTGTCTGACAGGATCATGATTGTTTTATGTTAACGTTTATATATGTATGCATGTATCCATGTATCTATGTTACTCTCTGACATGGTTGTCAGGGATCATTCTTGCGGAGGAATGATTACTTATGCAGGAGAACAACATGAAGAGGTTCATGGTCTTACGAGGAATCAATTGGGAAGAATAGTCACGACAAATATACGAGGTCAATATCATGTGGATATGATTTGATATTGTATACTTGTATTATGCCTATGTCTATGTTATAACAGGTAATGTTGAAGGATACATCAACAAAGTGAAAGCAGTGTGGTCTGCGGCATGCTAGGATAAGCATGGATGAGATACCAAAAGCAAGGTTTCTTGGTAAGGACAATGTGGTTTTGGATGTGTGGTACTATTGTTGAGCATACGTTGTATATGTTGTACATGTTGCATATATGATGTGTGCACTCGTGGTGTTGTGTATACATAACATGTGTACATGTTATTTATGCAATGTTATGTCCAGGATGGTACAAATAAGGTTGTGCGAATATTGCATATAGGGTGTTGCATACATATTGCATTGCCTTCATGATGTATCTGCGGTGTGTGTGAATATGGTGCTCTGTGCATGTTGGATATGCAGCGCTGTGTATGGATGCTGCTATGTACATGTTGGATATGCAGTGTTATGTACACGTGGTGTTGTGTGCATGTTTTACATATGGTGTTGTGTGCATGATTGTACAAGTGGTGTTGTGTGCATGTTTTACATATGGTGTTGTGTGCATGATTGTACAAGTGGTGTTGTGAGCATGTGGTGCCATGTACATGTTGTACATAGGGTGTTATGAGCATGCGGTGTTGTGTACATGTCCTGCATGTGATGCTATGTACATATAGTGTCGCGTACACATCATGTGTGTGGTACTCTATACATGTGGTATTGTGTACACATTGTACAATGGTGTAGTGTATATGTGGTGTTGTGTACACATTGTGCAAGTGCCGCCGTGTACATGTGATGTTGTGCACATGTTGTGCAGGTGGTGCAATGTACAGATGGTACTGTGTACTTGTTGTACATATGGTACTGGTGTACGTGTGGTATTGTGTGCATGTCATACATGTAGTGTTGAGGGAATGTGGTATTATGTATGTGCATCATGTAGTCGTGGTATTGCGGCGTGTGTACTCGTTGTGTTGTACTCTGTGTAGGTACATGTATTGGGTGGTATTGCACATCGGGTATAGATGGATGCATTGTGTTATACATTGGCTGTAGGTGTATGCGTTGTACGTCAGGTGTAGGTGCATGTATTGCATGGTGTTGTGTGTCAGGTGTGGTTGCATGTGTGTGATGCACACTATGCATATGTGCACTTGGTAGAGGAGAAGGCACTAGGTGTTTGCTAGGTGTGGAAACCAATCCGGCGTGTGTACAAAAGAATGAAGGCAGAAGTAAGGATCGATGAAGGATAAGCATCGATATATTATTTCAGTTTTACTATGCATGTGATTTATGATTCTGATATATGATCATTGTATGTGATCTATGATTTTGGTTTATGATGGTTACATGTGATTTATGATATTGATCTATGATGCTTGTGTTTTGAGCTAACCATATGTGATATGTTTATACATGATGTTTTGATCAAACAATTAGTTTGACTTGTTATGGCAGAAAGTAAACAGGATTGTAAATGTACCTTATTGACGAGCTACCAATGAGGTATGATTTGAAGTTATTTCAATTTATTTTGAATCTAATGGAAGTTATGTTCTTGGTACAGGAAGAATGAACATGCCCAGTTGGGTGGTTGAAAATGACTACAAGAAGTAGCAACAACAATGAAGAAATTGGAACATGCAATACTATGTTGGTAAAGCACTTCAGGAGCAAGGCCATTGTGGGGCACTGGTACCCAATAGTGTCCACTGATTTCCATGAGCATGCTATGACCGATATGGTAGTTTTGAGGCAGGTATGTGCCTTGGTCTTTGAATCTTCTGATGCGAGGAAGCCTTGCCAAGGGATGGACTACCTGGGATGGGGGTGCCAGCGGAACTTGGAAGGTGAGTGACTGCACAGAAGAGGTGACCGGATTCCCAAGGGACTGTGTAACAGAGAAGGGAAGTCTATGGATGGATTTGGTTTGGTCATTAACATTTTCAGATGGAATCAAATGCACATTGGGAGTGCGCTCTGGGATAATGAGCTGATAATTGTTTGCTGAGAGGACAAGTGGCGCGAGATTATAGCGCTAGACATTGAATGCAGATTTGACTTTGTAGTGGATTATGGACTTCCTAGGAAGGAGGTGGATCCTGGTATTACTTTGAGGGTGGAGGTGTGAGCCTCTGGATTCCCTTGTTGTGGATGCAAGCATTGTATTACTTTATTTGCTGGTTAAGCAAATGTATATATGTGTTTATCATTGAAATACCATAATGAGCTATGTTATAAAACTCCAATATGCGGTATGGTTTTTATCTGGTCATGTTGTCATGATGTTTTGCTTTTGAACGGGTCATTCATTGTAAATACTGCAACGAGTTGTGCTATAAAGCTCCATGGGCAGTATGTTTTGTTTTTAGTAGTCATGTTGGTTATAAGTGTCATTGAACACCGAGGACGGTGTTCCCCCAGGGGGAGGGTTCTGTAATAGCCCTCGTGAAAATTCCATGTAAAAATATATAAATACAACAGATGATGGGACACGTATTCCAAGCTGAATGGTGGGCAAGACATCCTAGGGGGTGTTCATTTGGTTGTTTATGGCTAAGGAAATTGGCAAAGGCATTAAAGAGGCAAAATGACATTTATTTATCAAAATAATGGAAATTAGGAGAAAAGGAAGCTGAAAGGTCACATGTTGCATGTGAGGAGGAAATTGAAGGAAACTAATGGAACATGAAGAAAATAGAGGCCTCATTAATAAAAAGGCTTTTGAGGATCAGTGGGCAAGACTTGGTCAGTTATGTTTTGGAGCTCTCTCATTATTCTCTCTCTCTCCCATACTCTTGGACACTTAGAGTTTTCTTGGAGCACTTTGGCATTGGATCAAGAAAAGCAAAGAAGGCAAGAGGAAGCAAAGATCAAGCAGGACAAGTGAGGATCAACCAGCTACAACAAGCTTCATTGCAGGTATCAACTTGCATGTGTATTTTCCTTGCTAGATTTGGCATGCATGGGATTTCATGTGTTTCTTTTCTACCATGGCATGGGTTTTGCCAGGTGTGACAGTATTTTCAGCCTAGCCTTGCCATTTCCTGATAGCTTTGATGAGATGGGTTCTCTCATGCGTTTTGTGGGGGATGGCCGGATTGGATTCAAAGCTGAGTGGGGTGGATCTCTAAATTGACAAACACATGGTGGTAGTGGTCCCTGAACCAAACTGAGGATGCACGAAGCCACTGATCTAGTAACCCCTGAACCAGACTGTGGGTTGCGGTAAAGCCAGATTGTGTGACTCGGTGGGCCTAGGAATCCTTGCCGGTGAATGGCGAGATATACAGTAAAGCAAAGAGGTGGATTTTCTCTCTGTTGGGCCTAGTGATTCCGGGATGGAGTGCATGGTAAAGCTTGGAGAGTATGTCTCGATGTAGGGCCTAGTGATCCCTGGATCAGACTGCGAATGCACGATAAATCCTAAGAGACTAGGAGGTACTCAAATTCCTCACGATGTAGGCGGAGAACTCTAGTGGCATCCACATTGATTGATGTTTTTGATGTGTTCTATGAGTCCCACATTCATGCTTGGAATATGGCACAGGGGTGATTGGCTGAAGAGAGACTTGGCTCAACCAATCTATGGTTGGGTGGAACGTGGTAGTCCCATCACCGGTTGGTTCATTGCATTTATTAATGAAAAATTTATTCCCTTGATTTTCATGTGCAAATGTACTGATGTATATATGTATTTTGATGGTTGATATGTTTATTGTATTTTTGTTCCTATTATGTTGTTTATATGCAAATTTACCCCGGAGGGTGTTACAATTTTGCTGGTCTTGGAGGAATATTTTGTGTCAACTATGGGCAACTAATGTTTCTATTAGCAGATAATATGGAACATTCAAGTAACAATGCAATCAGATTTGTAGCTATAAAGTCTGGCCTTATTATCACATCATCACAAGGCTTCTTAAGGCTGATTGTGGAGGGTTATTCTCAGCTAGTCATCTCAAGAGTAAAAAATTTGATCAATGGAGCTTCTCCAGAAAAAAATTGCCACAATTGGAGATTGGAAAGTTATATCACACAAATTAACCATCTGATCCATATGATTCTAACCAATATTCCCTCTCACATCAGGATAATAGGCAATAAGGTAATGGATCTTCTAGCCAACTTGAGATGGAATGACATTCACCTTCATCTTTTGGAAAGATGGAACAATCACTTATGGGAGGACTGGAGTCTGAGACTTATCGATCTAAGAAACAAAAATCAAGAATCTCGCTGGGGGTGGAAGAACATGCAGAATTGGCTTGCATTGAGGAGCAACTTTGCAACAATCCAGATCCTACACCTCCAATCAATCCAACTATTCCAGGCATGATTGATATTTCAACGTCCTCTTGATGATTTTAGTTATCTTATGGTTTTTCTACTTTACTTGGAATTCATTAGTACTGTGGCATAATGCAGCCTTGGTCAGTGAACCTTTTTGTATGTATTCAGTTAGTATATAAACATTTGAGATAAAAGACATTAACTTTGGATATTGAACCAAAAAATTATTATTATTTTTTTCTTGAGGAAATATACGAGCATATCCACACTAAGGGATCAATATCCTGCTGGCTTATTAGCAGAGCCTGACCTCGAGGGCGTCAAGGATAATTGACCCATGACCTCCCATTAACGAGGTGCCTTAGTGATGAGAACTCAACCAATTGAGCTAACCCTCAAGGCTTACTTTTGGAAATATTTCAGGATATTGACCCAAAAGAATCACGCCTTGCTAACTTATTAGTAGAGCCTAACCCCGAGAGTGCAAAAGAGAATTGACCCATGACCTCCCATTAGCGAAATGCTTTAGCAATAAAAACTCATCCCACTAAACTAACCCTTGATACTAAACCCAAAAAATATTATATAATATAATATTAAATTAATAAAATAAATAAATAAATAAATAAATATCCATCAATAATAGAATAAAAAAGCAACGAAGCTAATCAATTCACTTTTCGCACCCCTCCATCCAGACATCAATGTCAGAGTAATTGAGAGCATATTCATAATCGGAAAGTCTTTATTTTTAATTTCTATAATAACATTTTCTACCGAAATGTCTGATCGGGTTGTTCTACTCTATTACAAACCCGTGGGAAAATGTGAATTGCTTATCTGTGCGTGCGATTATGGTAATGGCATACCCATATCCATGGTTTCAATACACCAACGGTGGGAGTGGTAAAATCCTTAGATCAGTGGAGTGAGTTTACAATACCCAATTAAATGTCTGATTGGGTTGTTCTATTCTATTACAACCCCGTGGGAAAATGTGAATTGCTTTATGTGTGCGTGCGATTATGGTAATGGCATACCCATATCCCTGGTTTCGATACACCAACGGTGGGAGTGGTAAAATCCTTAGATCAGTGGAGTGAGTTTGCAATACCCAATTGAATGTATTGGGAAATTGGTGAAACTCCGAGACCTTTCAAATGCTGAAATTGAAAGGATTTTAGTGAATTGTCTGCATCATGGCATTGGAAAATGTCTGCGTGTGTCCATATCAAGTTGTTAGCATTTGTTGCCAGGCTTGAGAAGGATTTTGGCGAGAATTTTGTCGCCTTACTGTCAGATTTGATCCATGAAACATTTTTACCTGTACCCATTTCAATTCCTCGAATAATTTGGACTGCCCAAGAGAAGATTCTTCCGAGAATTCTCTGTGCAATAATGTATTTTATACAGGGATTATACTTCTCTGTACCCATAACAGATTTTATACTGAAGAAAATGTGTTTGGCCTAATGTTTAGGCATAGGGATTTCATTGCCGTAGGATCATGTGGGGGTATGCTTGTCTGGAAAATGAGGTTTTCCAATTTTTCATGCCTGAGTTTGTGTTCTTAACTGTATTCTCATTCTTCTAGCAGTGGATTTTGCAGAACAAACTGGTGTAGAACTTGTTAGTGGCAAGGAACAAATGCTTGGATGTCAACAGATCAGGTACCTAAATTCTCCAGGCCGATAGAATTGTTTTATTCTAAACTGCTAAGAATATACAGATCATGGGTGATTTGGGGGATGCCACATTGAGCATGGAATTATTAAGGCTTAGAGTGCTAGACACATGTGCCACCCCAAGACACAACTGGAGATCAGCATCTTGGTGCAAAAAACCGAATTCCCCCTCTCATTCATCTCCAATACCAGAGTCAAGTTCTAGCAATGGAGAAGAGGGCAATGACAGCTTTGTATTGTTTGATGATACAGGAGTCAAAACGCAGTCCAGGAAACCCAATTCTCCCTCTCTTCCATCCCCAATACCAGAGTCGAGTTCTAGGAATCGAGAAGAGGGCTATGACAAGTTTGGGTTATTTCTTGATGCAGAAGAAGATAACAAAGAGCAGGAAGTCTCATGCACACGCCCCCCTCGGTTTTTTGATTCACAAGGACGATATATGCAACTTCTCTGCCCTCCATTTAGAGCTCTATCGTTCTCAGGATTTTCGCACAAGGAAAGCATGTCAAGAGAGCCAGCTATGCATACCTTGCCAAAGCGAGCACTGGACACTAGAAATGAGACACAGACGAAAATTGATCTAAATTTTGTTCAAGATGTTGTATACGATGAAGAACATCAGGCTGGGGGTAATGATATTATTGAAGAGAATGGGGAAATGGAAGAGTCTAAGGATCGAGCCGCTCAATGCGACAAAGAATGTTCACAGGTTCTTCCTTATCTGTTCGTCGGTAGCAGAACAGTGGCTCAGAAGCTATCAACTCTGCATCATTGTGGAATCACCCACATTCTGAATTGTGTGGGCTTTGCCTGCATAGAGAATTTTCCAAATGATTTTTGCTACAGGACACTCTGGTTAGAAGATAGCCAAGGCGAGGATCTCACTTGCATTTTATATGATGTTTTTGATTTCATCGAGGAGGTTCGTGAACAAGAAGATTGCAGGTTATTTCTGCATTGTTGCCAAGGGATTTCAAGATCTGTGGCTCTTGTTATAGCATACTTGATGTGGAAAGAGCACAGATCATTTGACGATGCTTATGCATTTGTCAAGGCGGCAAGGTGTATTGCAAGCCCCAATATTGGTTTTGTTGTCCAGCTTCTGCAGTGGCAGTCAAAAATACAAAACCCACCCAGCGAAAATGTTTTTCGCATGTATTGTGTGGTCCCTCACTCTTCATATGCACCACTGCATCTGGTTGCCAAAACTGTGCCCAACCCAAGTATTTGTTCTCTTGATTCGAGAGGAGTCTTTATAATCCAATTATCTAGCAAGCTATATATATGGAGGGGCAAAAGATCTGATCTAGAGATGGTTGCTGCTGCAGACAGAAGTGCTTTTCAACTGGTCAGATATGAGCATGTACAAGGTCCATTGGTATCCTGCAATGAAGGATTCGAGCCAGCAGAGCTTTGTGAAGCTCTTGGAACAGGCAATGTGGAAGTTAAGAACTCCAAGAGTAAACTGGGAGAAATTTCCCTTTCATTTGAAGTAGGGGAGAAGATAGTTGCTGAGTATGATACAGATTATCAGTTGTTCTGGAAGGCCAAATTAGGTGGATTCATGCCTCCTGCAGTTGGAACAGGGGTGATAATCACTTTGCCAGCCAAAGCTGAATGCTTCCGCTGGTTTGGAAGCACATATAACTGTGGTTGCAAGAGACCATGAATTTTTTTTAAGGGTTGGATATCAAATTTTGTTAAAGATTCTCTCCATCTGCCTGTTATCCTACAAGCAAAAGAGAATCAACTAAAGCTGAACAAACATGTAGAAGTATCATTATGCTGATTTGGATTTCATCTTTTGGAAAGAAGATTTGGCTTCAAAATTAACCTGAATGGTATATAGACTTTTCAGGAAATGGTCCATTCTGATTGTGGCCGAGGCCTTGTACCATGGTGGAAGTATTGAGGAAGTGATGACTGATAATGACCTCTTTACATCTGATAGAAAAGTTGAACAGAGATCATAGTATTCAACACGTGAGTGCGTTTCAACATATGAGAACTTTATAAGGTATGCTCAACTGTATTGAATGTTGCTTTATTTTGCTGCCAAGTTTATCCACGGTGACTGTTTTTATATACAACACTGGAGCTGCTCGTAGTATGCATAGTATTTGACTAGACCATGTCAGGCATTGCAAACATTTGCTTTTCTCTTAATTTTACCCATGGCTGAATCTCTGCTTCCACTTATTCTGCTATGTTTTTCAGAGCATGCAATGGATTTTTCATATTTAACATTATCTTGCCATTTACCCCGGTCATTTGGACTTTGATAAACCACTGACAATACGTTTTTAACAAGCAAAGTGGCCTACATTGTTGAACCATTCAGGGAATGATCCAAGATATTTAGCAGCAGTGGATTTCTCATCTCAGAAAATTTAAATATCCCTACGGTTGATGTTAATGGCATCTCTGAAACCACTGTTGTAAGGCTTCTCTCAATTTGTATTGGCGTTTTTGAGCAATGCCCTGCCAATCCCAAGGTTTTGCTCTCCAATTGCCAGAAGATTTCAATGCAAATTCTTTCTTATACAAGTTAGAATTAGTGGCTTGCTTGGTTATGAATTTCTTTCATCAAAAGGTTCAATGATGCACACACTTTAAGCCATGACTTCACTGCCCTTGAATGTGCGGAGAAGGTCTGCTCATGTTTGGCAGATGCCTCCCAGGATCATCTAGCCAGGTCCTCTCAGGCATGGGTACTTTTCAGGGCCCAGACAATATCGTTAGACAGTGTATTGGATCATTCTCAGTGATTGATTCCATGGTAGATTCTTCTTTTTACCCTTTTCCTCTTCATCCTGTCTTATGTACCTCTAGTTAATCTCTTGCACTCTATCCTCTTTCCACTTTTTTGATCTCATATTTAGTTCATGTTCTCTTGTTTGATCCTGTTATATTTTGCTTTATGCTTTTGGGGTAGCATAGGGTGCCCCTACATATTGGCATCACTGGTTGTACTTCTTAGTCCCATTTACCTATCTGTCAGGCTTTATTTAGACTTAAAATAAAATTATCTTGCCTTATCTACATTGTTTCTCAGCCTTATATCTTATGCTACAACTTATGCTACAAAATTAGATAGAACTTTGTAATAAAGGCAGGACAACCTTTAAATCTGAGTCCTGACTTGCAGCATCCTACAAGTTGGTCAGGCTTAAATTTTTCTGTTGGCAGGTATTGCACGATGACACTATATCTATAAAATATATTTCTTCTGTACTGATTATATTGCCTAGAATATTTTGATCCGTGAAGTTGCGGGTTGGCAGGCTCTAATAGCCCACTTGGAGCACAACCCCTTGAAAAATTTGACATTAAGAAGAATTACATGAGAAAATTGCTGTCACATAGATGTCAGTAAAAACAGGTGGGTCTTTAGACTTTTGATCATAGTTGAGGAACATTCCTGAGATAATTTTCTTTGACACTCTAGACTGTAAAATTTCTGAGAATGCTGCAAAATGAAAACCCTCTTGAGGAAATATCTTTAGCAAGAAGCCAAGCAGAATTTGAATATTTTTCTTAACCAGACCATATAAGGGTTCCCCTACATATTGGCATCACTGGTTGTACTTCTTAGTCCCATTTACCTATCTGTCAGGCTTTTTTTAGACTTAACTAATCTACATTGTTTCTCAGCCTTATATCTTATGCTACAACTTATGCTACAAAATTAGATAGAACTTTGTAACAATGTTGCACGAAGCGGGAGCGAAGCGGGGACGCGGAAGCGTCATTTTCCAAAAATCTAGGAAGCGAAGCATCCGCGGAAGCGTCTGCTATATATATATATTATATTTTTTTGCATTTATACTCAAAACAAACATCCCAAATACCAAATTAATTGTAGAAGACATGAAAACATGCATATTTTTGCATAAATCAAGATAGATATGGCATCCATGATTCCATTGTAGTTACTAGTATGTACAACAATCATCTATATTCTAGCTATTACAAACATACATCAAATTTTTAAGCATATTATAAAACATAAAACATTTAAGCATATTATAAAACATAAAACATAGAGCATATTATGATTTATCTAGCAAGTGAGCAACTGTCAACATTTGTCATGTCCAAAATTAAAATAATAATGTTTACAAAATATGTCACTTGGTCACCGCCAAGACAAAAAAGGTTCAAAATTAAAATTCACAAGTATACAAGTGTAATGAGTAATCTATGACAAAGTAGTAGATTGTGAATATATCTACTAATCTCTCCTCCTTCCACCACGAAGAGAACGTGGTGGCGGGCCTCCACGTGGTGGCAATGAAGAAGATGGTGCCTATGGAAGTTGTGGCACTGAAATTGATGAAGAAGAACCCCCTGCTGTTGGTGTTGAACCATGGAACCTAGGAACAAATGGACCAGATGGGGGTGGGGGTGGCATATCAACACGATCATTATCATCCTGGAATCGCTCAAAAAATTCATGCAAAAAAGAAAACACTAGTTAACAAAAAAATAAAAAACATGAATTAGAGAAATGCTTTATAAGGAAAAATTGGAAAATTCATAGTACATACCACAATGGACATATCTGGATAAGAGCATCCTCTAATTGCTCTAATCACAACACTCCATCCTCCAAATTGGGCTCCTCTGGATTCTTGTCCCAAATCAACAAGTCTTTATTAGACTTTGCATCTTCATAGTAATGGGACAACAATCGCAAGTTGTAATGAACATAAACCAAGCTCTCTGCTCGGTCTAAACTCAACCTGTTCCTTTTAACACTGTGGATGAAAGAATAAGAGCTCCAACACCTCTCTGCAGAAGCAGTGTTTACCACCTGTGATAGCACCCGCAATGCCAAAGCCTGTAGAAGTGGAGTACCCCCTCCATGCATGTTCCACCACTCAAGAGAAGAAAAAGTCTCTCGATCTTTAATGGCATGCATGCTCCCAAATGGACTAGTGTTAAGCGTATAGTTGCTCACCTGTCTCTGTACCAATGCAGCCTCCTCCTCATCAGGGATTAATTTACTCAATGCAGCCATATATTTTTTGTGAACCTCTTGATCTTGGTGTGGTTTTCTCCTGCTTCCCCCCCCAGGTGCTGGTGTTGAAAGCCATGATGGATGATAGTATTTAGGTGTCAAAACATATGCTAATGCATGCAATGGAACATTTAGCATTTCCCATCGGTTTTCCACCTCTGCATGAATATAATTGTACAAGGTGGTATCTCTAGGCTCAACAATGTCTTTAATTTGCCCCAACATGCTATCCATTTGCTCATACACCTCCCCAATTACTAGTCGATCTGAATCTGCAAACTTGATCATGTAATAAATTGGTTTGGTGAATTGCAAAACATATTTAACCTGTCCCCAAAAGTAACTGTCAAGAACAGTGTCCTTGACTGCATTAGCACCATCTATGTCAGTGTTAATTTCATCCCATGATTCAGCACACACCATATTAGTTAAAGCTTGTCTCACCTTCACTAGCTGCCTAAAGGTGAGGTAATAACTAGCAAATCTTGTCTTTGCAATTTTAAGCAACTGCAACTTGGAGTAAGTGCCATAGAAGTAGTTTACCCTTGTATGCCCTGTGATGAATTTAATGAGCTGCTTCCCTCTCCTGTAAAGCTCAGTAATCCACCCACATTCTTTGTGCTTCACAATATCATGCATCAAAGATTCAAAAGGTTCAATGTGTGAACCAGGCACCCAGACCAAAAGATGTGTGGATAAGTACGCTCAATAATTTTTCTTGCTGCCTTACAATTTGCTGCATCATCTGTGATCACTTGAACCACATTATTCGGACCAACATCTTTGATTGATTTCAATAGGAGATCTGCAATGTTTTGTGCAGATGCAGTGATGGAGGAGTCATGACATGTAATAGATACTGCACCACTAGAAGAAACACCAAGAACATTTATCAAATGTTGGTTTCTAATATTTGTCCACCCATTTGATACAATGGATACCCCAGAATCTACCCATTCATTTGTAAAACGTGTCAAAGCTCTTTGAACCTTAGCTTTTTCTCTTTCTAATAACACTGTTCTAGCTTTCTCATAGTTGGGGGCCTTGTATCCTTTTGGGGCTTCATTGATGGCCTTTACCATTTCATGCCAATAGGGAGAGCGAAGCACATTGAATGGTACACCACAAGCACAAAGAAAACGGACTATCTTTCCATCCACATCATCCCTCCCAACAACATTAAGGAAATCCCCTATTGTTCTTCTACCTCCAGAGCTTGCAGAAGTACCATGAGGAGATGAGCAGCTACCAAATTTAGAGGTTGCACTTGATTCAGAATGAGTTTTTTGTTTCTTGTTCTTTTGTTGTGCAGCCATCTCTATTTGGATGTATTTTCTTCTTTCTTCAGTTGAAATGTTTGGACAAATTTGTACCCTCACAGGACCCTTTTTTTCATCACTGTCCAACACCCCACAAAGATGCCTCCTCAGACGGGTATATGAACCATAATATGGTTTTCCTTCATGACAACCATGAGGGCACACAAATTTGTAAGATCCACCACCCTTTCCACCATCAAGTTTGGTCACATAGTTCCACAAGGGTGTTGATGTAGCTTTCCCATCTTGTGTTTCAGTGTCCCCTTCAGGTTCATCTCCTTCCTCTTCAAACCCTTCCTCCTCATCATACATTGGGTCACTCATATTGGGACCACTGTCCTCTTGTGTTTCTTCCCTTCTATTCCTATTTCCCTTTGCCATCATTAAAACCAAGAGTGGAATGATACATAGAAGCCAAAAGAACACCATCTTGGAATATGGATATAGGTGGTGGACAACCTGTAAGTAAAGGAGCAAGTAGAAACAATGGGAAAGAGTAGGAGAGGGAGGAGAAAAATATAAAAAAATTGTCAAAAAAATAAGGGAGTTTGGGGTTTGAACTTATCTCTTTAGGTCTTGTAGATGAAGTCCTCCAAGCTCTTACTCCAAGCTCCTCCTCCTTTTCCTAGCTCCTCCTCCTTCACTCCTCCAAGCTCTCCTCTCTTCTCTCCTTTCCTCTCTTCTCTTCTCTTCTCCAACTCTCATAAACTCAAAGTGAGAAAATGAGGAATGAATGGGGGCTTTATTCTCTTCATTCCTCACCTTAACCTCACTCTAACCTCACCCTAACCCACCCCCTTTATGCTAAGTTAACAAAAATTAAAAAAAAAATTAGAAAAAAAATGTTTTTTTGCCTTGCGCGCGGCCTCTTTCCGAAAGCGTACGGGAAGTGTACGCTTCCTCCTCCGAAGTGCCACGCTTCTGAGGCCCGAAGCGCCGTACGAAGCGCGCTTCGGAGGCCTGGAAGCGGCGCTTCCGTACCGCACTTCCAAATTTCTAGGAAGCGGCAAAAAATGCTGAAGCGGCGCTTCTGAATTCGGAAGCGCCGCTTCCGGCCAAGCTTCCTAGGCGCTTCCATACGGGACACGCTTCGGGGCTTGGAACCCGGGGGGGTGCGCTTCGTGCAACATTGCTTTTTAATAAAGGCAGGACAACTTTTAAATCTGAGTCCTGACTTGCAGCATCCTACAAGTTGGTCAGGCTTAAAATTTTCTGTTGGCAGGTATTGCACGATGACACTATATCTATAAAATATATTTCTTCTGTACTGACTGTATTGCCTAGAATATTTTGATCATTGAAGTTGCAGGTTGGCAGGCTCTAATAGTCCACTTGGAGCACAACCCCTTGAAAAATTTGACATTAAGAAGAATTACATGAGAAAATTGCTGTCACTTAGATGTCAGTAAAAACAGGTAGGTCTTTAGACTTTTGATCATAGTTGAGGAACATTCCTGAGATAACTTTCTTTGACACTCCAGACTGTAAAATTTCTGAGAATGCTGCAAAATGAAAAACCTCTTGAGGAAATATCTTTAGCAAGAAGCCAAGCAGAATTTGAATATTTTTCTTAACCAGACCATATAAGATTATGTTGTTATCACTAAGAAACTTGGCCAGCTTTACCCTTGACTGGTATATCATAAAGGAGATCCTTCAATGACAAAGGTTTGCTTTGATCATAAAAAGCAAAATGCAGGTTTTGATAATTCTGGATCTGTGTTATTTGCTAAGGTTCAATGTTCACCATTTTGCCCAAAACGGGAACTAGACATGCTTAAACCTTCCGCACTCCTCAAAATAGTTCCGCTTACACTGTTTGATTTATAAAACAGAGAATGCCAAGCCAACTGAGCAATGGCATCCATCAACTCCTATATCTTCAGACTTGATTGTTTCTCTTGAAGTCTCATCTTCCTAAGGCTGGTGATTGGTCAGAAAGAAGCCTTGACTTTCAGTAGGTGAGCTTTTCTCTAAACAAACCTCTTGATGTGGAAGTAATCGTGGCTTTCCTTGACCCTGTCAAGACTTCCAAATTAAGCTTCCCATCTTATTAGATTTTAACCATTTATTTTTCACATGCTAAGGGATGGAGGCTCTACCCTTTCCATACTTAGATTTCTGGTTGTTCAAATTTCTTCCTCAGGTAGCAATACCCTTTCATTTGGCTTAGCATCAGCTTTTGAGTTCTGGGCATGGTAGACATACTGTAAGCTGGCTTGGGAGGAGGGGACCAGGTCCTGAATCCTGTCAACCACCTTCTGTAGGAAATTAGGAATAATTCAAACAGAGGAGGATCCTCATATTGTCTCTATGATTAAGGTTGAATTGAGGTCCTCCAGGTCCATGTGCCAATTCAGCTTGGCTGGGGGATTTCCAACAGACTGGTGGACATTTAGCTTCCATTTTTCTTTTTGCCTTTCTTTTAGAGTTGGTAGGTAGATCTGAGTCCTAAGCCTTGATATTGATGTTCGTTAGAATTGTTTTTGAGAGAAGATTCACAGTTTTCTGTTTTATGCTTTGGACTTTGGGTGCTGATTCTTTAATATCAGGTTGTTTTTCATTAACCATATTTTCCAAATAGCCTTGGGATGAGTTCCCAGATTTGCTCAA
Organism: Pinus tabuliformis; assembly: GCA_031772625.1. Lineage (NCBI taxonomy): Eukaryota > Viridiplantae > Streptophyta > Pinopsida > Pinales > Pinaceae > Pinus > Pinus tabuliformis. Next base: position 881,960,005 of record CM062813.1, read on the forward strand.
GAATAGGCTTCTTCTGAAGGGAACCTTTATACTGTCCATTGAATTCCAGCCTCCAGGAGAACCTGTTCTTCAGCCGTGGAAATATTAATTGCTGCCTGTCCTGTTTCCTCTAGAAGTAGAGAAACTTCTTTTGTTACTCTTCATTCAAAGAATACATGCTGTACCGATTCCTCTGCTTGCTTACAGAAGCCATACTTCGATGGACCTACAATGTCTCTTTTCCTCAGATTTTCTTTCACGAGTAACTTTCCATGAGCAAAGAGCCACAAAAGGATGTTGAACCTTAGGGATGGAGATCGATTTCAAAATTATTTTCTACTTTGGATCTGGGGTGTTTTCTTCCACAATCATTCCTGGAATTCTGTATCTCTCTTTACTGCAAAAGAACCTGGCTTGCCTCAGACTCTGAAGTCGGAAAATGCTCTTGATGTCAAGGAATAACCCTTTAAAGAGCTTATCAGTTCATGGAGTTCACATTGAAAGTGCTTGTGAAGATTGAATTTCTGGGAGCTTTGCCATCCTGAGTCCTGACCAGGAGAGATGATTATTCCAAGGTGCCATGTCTGTGATATCTTAAAGATTTGGTGAGCATGACCAGTCTTTGAGATTCCTCTTTCCAGATTGAATGAGTTTCTTACCTGGAGAGATGCTGTCATCTCATGATATCTCTGAGCTGCCTCTGGGATCCCAGAGAATATCGTCCTTGATAAGTGAGGCTCCTTGGCATATGCTTTTCCATGCTTTGGATCTGTGAGATCTGCCCATTGTTCTCAAATCTACCTTCTGTCTGTACACCTACAATATTTCTTTAGAAGGATTTCCTTCCTCCACGAGTCTTCAAATAACCTGCCAAGCATGGTCAAGGAGTGTATTTTGTAGGGATTCCAGAAGTGGCTTGGAGATATTATGGGATGACTGGATTTCTCTAGGTTTGAAACTCATTGAATCTGGAGCCATAACAGTTTGGCTTTTGGAACTCAACTCTCCAATAGCTGATCTCGGATTCCCACTCCACCCCCTAATTTGTTGTTTTCACCTTGTTCAAGCAACTAGAGAGGATTTCTTCTGCTTATTCTGCTTACCTCCCTTCCACATGAAAGTTCTGATCAATTGCTGAATTTTGTTTAACACCCCAGCTGGGGCTGCTGTTATTGAACTCCAGTAAACTGGAAGGGCCATGAGGACTCATTCGATTCAAGTGGCCTGAGCACACAGGTTCGTTCATTGGAAGCCCCACGCCGCCATTTTCTGTTTTATTCTCTTGAAGATAGGGTCATATGACTTGATAAGAGTTATCCTGATGAAAGGGGAATCTTGAGATACTGGATTGACTTTTGCCTTTTTTGTGCCTGAAAATTGAGGATCTCTTCTTTCCAAGTGAGAGTCAGTGATGTTCCACCCAAAAATTTTGCATATCTTGTTGTTTAGATCTCCTCCTAAAGCCTTGAGAAATAAGTCCAAGATACCTGTGAATCTTCTGGCAAATGTTACTGAGGATAGCCCCCAGCAGGATTGTATCATGTGTGAACGGGGAGTGATTTCAGTCATCACTCTTGACTATTTCCATCCGTGGAATGTGATTTCTTCCCCTGGCTTCCTCTAATGTTCTTCCCAGCATGCCATCAAAATGAATAAAAATGAGGAAAGGGGACAACCTTGATGTAGGCCTCTACTGACTTTGAAAAAACCAGCTTCCCTATCATTCACTGAAGGGGCTGTCCAGGGGTTCCCAGTACACACATACACTCAATCTATTTTGAAATAAGGGTTTTGGCCGGTTTTGTTTCTTGCAAGAGAAGTAGATCTGCCTTTCAAAGCTTGGTAGCTGTCTAACCTTAGCTCTTTTCTCTTCTGGCCCTGGCCCAATTCCAGGAGAGGACCTTCATCATCAATTGGATTTTGATTTGTGGGAAGACCCAGAGGAAAAGGCCTGCTGAATAGTTGCTTGATTTCCTAGGGCTTTATTCTTGGTGGCTTCATTCTGCATAAGGGCAGGGCCTGATCTTTAGGAGTGGGAAGATGGATCTGATTTCTTGTTTTTGTGGCAATTGCTAAGTCACCTGGATCTATGGTTCTTTTTGGTTGGTGGGAAGGAGGCCTTTCTTCCTCTGCTTCGTTACCATCTCCAGGGGGATCCACTCGATGCTTCTTGTTAGATGAAGGATCCGTAGCCCTTTCCTGAGTGTCTTCCTCTTCCTTGCCTTCCTGTGATTCCAATGCTGCAAATCTATTCTCTGTTTCGATTACCTTTGGAGAAGCAGGATACCAGGTCTTCTCCAACGTATTTGGCTGCACTTTTGAGAGGTTCTAGTTTTTAGCACTGGATTGCTCTTCAAGGATTTGTGCACCAGTTTGAGTCTGTCCATAGTCTTGTTGTCTCCTGTTGCTTTATACCCTTTGAATCCATTTTCTTTGACAGGCTGGGTGAGTGGGATTCTTTTTTGGATAGTCATTGTCAAAGTGACCATATTTGTGGGAGAGGTTGCATTTAAGTGGAACTTGCTGATAATCTTGCTTGTGCTTGTGTGTTATGAAACCAGCTCAAGAAAAGATAGAAAAGATAGATCAACGCCTTAGAATTCAGCCTCTTCGAGGGGGCAACCTCCTTTACATTACATAAATGAACAATTCTTGGATGATACAGATGAAAATACCTCCTTTCTATATATAGGAGTCTAAGTGGTCCCAATACAATCAAAGCCTACATAACAATAATATTGTAGGGCACAACAATAACAATGGTGGGCTTCTATGTGGCATAATAGTAACAATATGGGCACTACATGGGTACATCAATATAATAAGTGGGTTATACTAATAACAATAAGGGGTTACACTAGTAGTATAGGGGCCTAACATGCCCCTCTCCTTCAAAAAGCGTTGTCCTCAACGCTTGAGTAGTTCTTGATGCTTCTATATAAAATTCTTGTCCTCCCATGTGGAATATTCAGCGGGTAAGTTCTTCCACTTGATGAGATACTCTGAAATAGATCGATTTCGTAGCTGTCGGGTTCTTGTTTCTGTGACTGCTCCAGGTTCCAATATGATTTTTCCTTCCTCTTCAATTTCTGGCAATATTGCTTGAATTGGGATCTTTTGCAACTTTTGAATAAGTGGCCATACTTCTTCGTTCTTCTTCCATTCATCTGTTGCTTCGTCTATCCAATTTGGTTGGATAATATAAATAGCACAAAACAATGCTTCCACATCCTCATCCTTGAAGCGTCTTCCCATTCGGTAAGGTCGCCATTTTTTAAGTGCATGTAGTATTGGCAACATTTCCTTCTCATAAATAGCTTGCTTGAAATGTAGCAGTAAAAATACCCGATCACTCACATCAAAACATTTTTCACTACGATGTTGATCTACCTGTTGTTTCATTTGATTTTGCACCGAAGTGGCGTTATCCTTTAAAAGTTGGAGAACTTGTTGTTGATGCTCGATATGATCTTTCTCTACTTGAACCTTTTTCTTCTTGATATGTCCTTCTATCTTTTGAGGAGTGGTAATTTCTTCCAGTCCTTTACAAGATATGGTCGGATTCATTTCTTGATGCTCGATGTGATCTTTCACTTCTTGAACATTTTTCTTCTTGATGTGTCCTTCTATCTTGATAGTTTGAGGAGTGGTAATTTCATCCATTGAATTACAAGATATGGTTGGATTCATTTCTTCTTTCTCGATGTGATCTTTCACTTCTTGCACCTTTTTCTTCTTGATATGTCCTTCTATCTTGAGAGTTTGAGGAGTGGTAATTCTTTCCAATGCTTTACAAGATATGGTCTGATTCATTTCTTCTTTCTCTGGGGTGGTGTCCTGACGTATATCCTCTTCTTTTGATGTTTCTTGATCCTTTTCTTCCTCCTCTTCATATTCTATGTAAAATAATTTCTTCTCAGCACACCTATGACCTTTAGTGCATTTGCTATCACAATTGTAACAAAGCCCTTTTTCTCTTTTTTCTTCCAATTGTTGTGGTGTAACCCTTGTAGGTTGTGGAAAGCTGGAAGAAACAACACTTCCATATTTATAGTTGTGAGGGGTATGCTTCCTGGTTTCCATAATTTTGCTTTCCATTATGTCACAAAGCCCTTTTACTCTTTCCAATTGTTGTGGTGTTGCTCTAAAGAAGGTGTTGCTCTTTATATCCTCATAATGTGCTATCATTTCCTCCGTGAAAATTGACCACGTAACAAGTTTTTTACGAGAACAAAGCCCTTTGTACCATAAACATTGATCTGGTTCTAAATATGAAGATGAAATACATACCTTTTGTAACAGTTGTACACCATGTATATCAAAATATTGCTCCATCTGAAGTATCCAATTTACCGGATCTTTGCCATCAAACTTCCTCATCTTGCTTTTTATTGATTTTAGGAGCTCTACCTTGAAACGACTGTAACTCTGTACTTTCGGATATTTAAGTTCTGAACTTGTGACCTGTAGTAGCCCTCCGTGTCCTCTTTCCAATGCCACAAGTCTGATCCAAATTGGATTCTCCAAGAAAAAGTTATGCACAATCTCCCGCAGTGACCTGATTATAGACTAGTTCAGTAGAGCGAACTTGTATGAAGTTCCACGTGTCACTGTTTCAACCTTTGACTTTGAAAAATATATAAACAGAAACTACAGTCTGTCCTCTTTCTGTAACTTCTTACGAAATTTCAATCCGATGCTCAGAAAGAAAGTTATGATGATTTTCGCTAGGTCACCTGTTTTGAGTGTAATTCAGGAGTCTGAAAAAAGACCCACTTCCGCAGATCCTATCTCCGAAAATATCGCGCGAAAAGATCTGAAATTCGGACCCAAGGTTCAGCGCCACTTCTTCTCAAATGGGTTTTTTTTGCGACTTCTGAAACGTCACAGAAAAAAAGTTATAGCGAAAATTCCACGATGACCTGTTTGGAGCAGCGAAACCCTAGAATCCAAAGCTCTGATACCAAATGTTATGAAACCAGCTCAAGAAAAGATAGAAAAGATAGATCAACGCCTTAGAATTCAGCCTCTTCGAGGGGGCAACCTCCTTTACATTACATAAATGAACAATTCTTGGATGATACAAATGAAAATACCTCCTTTCTATATATAGGAGTCTAAGTGGTTCCAATACAATCAAAGCCTACATAACAATAATATTGTAGGGCACAACACTAACAATGGTGGGCTTCTATGTGGCATAATAGTAACAATATGGGCACTACATGGGTACATCAATATAATAAGTGGGTTATACTAATAACAATAAGGGGTTACACTAGTAGTATAGGGGCCTAACATTGTGGACCTGGTTATTGATCTCCAGCTTGATGCTTTCCAAGAGAACTTTTTCCATATCTACTCCTACATAGTTTCTTGCTCAAGTGAAAAGTCCATTTTTAGCTCAGATCTGTGTATATATCTACCCAGTGTATTTCCTTTGATGTTCCAGAATCCAAAAAAATCATTGGTAGCAAGAGGAGTCTCACCCGGACGAGGATGGCAGACGTTCGTCTGGATCAAGTGATAGGGACCAATGCTTTAGGTAAAGGCCATTTGCTCCCATGAACCATTGTCCTCTAAAAGATTTGTTTATGGAATTAGAGCTTCCAAAGAGCAGAGTAAAATCCTTACACTAGAAATTTTTTACCTCTTCTGGGGCTGAAGCAGACCATTGAGTCTTGATCCATGCTTCAACAATTTTCGGCTGGGGTCAATTGCCATTGAATTTTTCTATCAGAGCATTTTCAGAAAACTCTACCACCCTTGTTAGATCTGTGGATTTGACTTTGAGCCTTGGGTTTCCTTTCATTCTCTTGACAAAGCATGATGATGGTCCTTTTTAATCCTTTTAAGACTATTTTGGTTGCAGATTCTGCTACAGCTTCGAAGGCTGAAGTCCCTGGAAAGGGAGAGGGAGCGATTTCCTGGTTTCTCCCAGGGCTTGTTTCTCTGCCATTGTGAACTGCTATTCCTGAATGAATTTTATGTGAACAGGCTGCTATACCTGAATCTGCAGCCTTTGCTGTCTGATGCTTGCAACTTTCTCAGACTCTGGTGAAGACGCTGAAAACAATTCCAAAATGAATGCTTCCCTGCAACTTCCCTTGGTGCCTTGTTGCTTCTGGAATCACCACTTTATTTATTCTTTTGGTTTAAAGAACAATTTGAATATCAATACAATTATTTATTTGTTGTTTTATTCTCTTTTGTGAAAGATGCTTCATATTTGTGATAAACAAATGTTATTTTACAAAACATATTTACTAGGAAAATGGCCCACAAAAGGCATGCCACCAAGAGAACGAACAAAAAATCTTCAGAATATTCAAACCATGCCATACTAGATGACCAACATCTAATATAACGGAAACAACAAAATTGTCAGAGTGCCATGTTTATAGCCATTAGTGGGGAATATCATAACCAACAGATCAACAATCTTATTAATCATAAAGTAATAATCCCGTGCAAGCTAGGCACCTGAACCCACCCAACTGGTAGTGGGAATTTGGTCATCGTCATTTTCAGGCATGGGTCCCCATCCATTTTGTGGCGCCTCATTAGCTAGGACATTTATGGTTCTGTTCAATACTGCTTCTGATGGTGCGTGTTCATTCTTTGAAATTGCAAATGGGACGGTTGGGAAGTTGTAATTTTGCAGGGGATAGAATATGTAATTATGCTTCTGCCTTGGCCAACTGTGATGTCTTTGCTGGTGATCTTTATTGTCCACCCTATTCCTGCATTGTCAGGAGAGTTCTGCTGGTGTCGTTTTGATTACCAAAGGATGCTTCTAGTGAGACTGCTGATGGAGCATGAAGCACTTCCCTCATGTGGTTGAATATAGTCAGTCTAACTTCATAGCCTTCATTGCTTGTTTCTGTATTTGCAGGAACAAATTGGTTGTTGCCAGAATGTTAGTTCAAGTCAGTGTTGCAGGGGAGCGCCCCCACCTCCCTTGATCCCGCTCCCAATCCGTGCTCCGGGCGGGAGCGCGCTCCCGGAATTTTTTTCGCTCCCTGCCTATTTCCGGATTGAGTTGCGGAGCGTCGCTCTGGGAGCGATTTTTATAGCCCGGGAGCAGTCGGGCGGCTATAAAAATCGTTCCCGGCGGCGTGAGCGATGCCGAAAAAAATCGCGCGGGAAAAAAAGTTACGCTAGAAAAAAAAGGCGCCGGTTGGAAAAAAAAAAGGGAGGGAAGGGAGGAAAGGGAGGGAGGGAGGGAATATAAATAAACCCTCCCTCCAATGAATTTCATTATTTTAGAAATTGAGAGAGTGAGAGTGAGAGCAAGAGAGAGTAAGAGAGAGTGAGGAGCAAGAGAGAGTGAGGGGCAAGAGAGAGCAAGTGAGAGTGAGAACAAGAGAGAGTAAGAGAGAGTGAGGGGCATGAGAGGGCAAGTGAGAGTGAGAGCAAGGAGCAAGGAGAGAGGAGCAAAGACTTGCAAGGGGAGATTGGAGGCCAAAGAGGTAGGCTTTATTCTAGCAATTTTTTTTTAATGTTCATTCCTAAATAAATAAATAATTTTTTTTCTCCCATTCCCATTCCATTTTTTTGTAGATTCAAAACTTCAAATTTCAAACACCATGGTTATATTTCTTGGCATTTTCTTCTTCTTGGTTCTTTTTTTGGTTATTATGGTGTTGGAGAGTAGAAAAAGGAGGGTTGAAAATGAAGAAGGGGATGAAGAAGTGGGTCATAGTGCATTTGATGAAAACCCTGGAGAGGAGGAGCTGGAGGAGAGTGAACATGAGTCTCAAAAAAATAAACAAGACCAAACCCCATTTTGGAAATATGTTAATAGGCCTGAAGCAGGGAAAGGGGGTGGAACCACTAAATTTCATTGCCCCCATTGCAACAATAATTACACAGGTTCATACACCCGTGCCAGAAAGCACCTTTGCAGGAAAAGGCCATGGGATGGAGATAAACAAATAGGAATCAAAACTTGTACAGGTGTGTCAGCGACAGATAGAGCCAAATACATAAGGGAAGAGGAGGAAGCCCAATACAAATCTAAAAAGTCAAGGGTTACCTTGAACCAAGCTCACAATCACATGCACAAAGAACTCCTTCAGCATCCTCCCAAGGCAATGGATATGGAGGCACCGGGTCACCAAGTTTAAGGCGTAGAAGCGTATTAGATTTCCTTGATGAAGGGTGTAGGAATCATATGGATTCAAAAGTTTACAGGTTTCTCTATGCATGTGGGATACCATTCAATGTTCTTCGCTCACATTATTGGCACGAAATGGTTTTTGCCATAAATGATGCCCCTAAAGGATACAAGAGCCCTAGGTATGACAAGGCTAGAACCATTGGACTTGATCATGAAAAAGCAAAAATATCACATTCTTTGAGTGGAGTGACAAGTTCTTGGACTAACCATGGGGTGTCCATTGTATCTGATGGATGGACAAATGTAAAAGGCAAGCCATTGATAAGTGTTCTTGCTGTCTCTGTTAGTGGTGCCATCTTTCTTTCAGCATATGATTACTCAGACAAGTTCAAGACTGGCATCAACATTGCAGAACCATTACTTGAAACAATTGACTGTATTGGGCCATACAATGTCATCCAAGTCATCACTGATAATGCTCCTAATTGTAAGGTAGTGGGAGCAATTATTGAGGATAAATACCCCAACATATTTTGGTCTGGGTGTTTGGTTCACACAATGAACCTTTTGATGCATGATATTGTTAAGAACAAAAACCAACACTACAAATGGATTGGTGATTTGTACAAGAGCGGAAAAGAAATGATAAAATTTACAAATCATAGCAATACCCATGGCCTTTTCTGCAGTCACTCAAGATTGGAGTTGTTGAAGATTGCGAGGACTAGATTTGGTAGCTATTACCTCACCTTCAGGCGCCTTTTGAAGGTAAGAGAGTCATTGGCTAGCATGGTATCAGGTCCACACTAGCAGGTATTAAAGGAAAGGGCTACAAATGCAGCTGACAGACAAGGTTTTGAATAGGTGGAGGAGACCGCTCTTGATGGTATGTTTTGGGCACGTGTGAGGCAAGTATTGGATTTCACCAAGCCTGTTTATCACATGATTTGGTTTGCATATACAGATAAACCAGTGATTGGGGAGGTGTATGAGCAGATGGATACCATGTTGGGGCAAATAAAAGATATTGTTCATAAAAATGATCCCAACTTGTATACACTGATTCACAATTGTGTGTGTATACGGTGGGATAAACTTAATGTTCCACTACATGCCTTGGCGTATATCCTTACGCCAAAATACTACTCTGCATCTTGGTTGGGCCAACCTGCACCAGGGGGTGGGGTTAGGGTCAAACCCCATATAGATGAAGAGGTATCTACAGGATATTTGCAAGCATTAGACAAGTTGATACCTGATAGGGAGGAATGTGCTAGTCTGCGTCTTGAATTAGGCAGATACTTTAGTTGCACTGGTTTGTTTGGTACCTTCCATGCAACGAAAGATAGAGACAAATTTGATGCTCTCACATGGTGGGAAACATATGGCGGCCAGGGACTTTTGCTAAAATTGGGAAAAAAAGTTCTCTCATAGGTTGTAAATACTTCTTCTGCAGAGAGGTGTTGGAGCACCTACAACTTCATACATAATGTGAAAAGAAACAGACTCAATGAAAACCGGGCAGCCTTCCATGCAATGGAAGACTTGATGCTCTCACATGGTGGGAAGCATATCGTGGGCAGGGACTTTTGCCAAAATTGGCAAAAAATGTTCTCTCACAAGTTGTAAATACTTCTTCTGCAGAGAGGTGTTGGAGCACCTACAGCTTCATACATAATGTGAAAAGAAACGGACTCAATGAAAACCGGGCAGAAAGCTTGGTTTATGTGCACTATAACTTGAGGTTGTTGAGTCATTACTGTGATCGGGCTTATGAGGATCCAACATATAAAATTTGGGACAACCACCTAGAGGATGATAATTTGGAGGATGGCACTATACATCTTGAAGAACTGGAAGTGGAACTTATGAGAGAGGAAGATGAAGCAACAACCATGCCACCTCCACCATCCAGTAGCAGTGCTCGAGTTCCGAGTCTTGTTCCTTTGCTGTCACCGCCTCCATCTACACCCTCACGTGGAGGGCATGTGCCTTTTGGTTCTAGTCGTTGGTCTGTGTGGGAGGAGACTCCTAGAAGACCACCACGACCTGCTCATACATCAGACACTTCTCGTGGCAAGGGCCACATGAAGTAGTAGATAATAGATTTACAGTTTACTTGTCTTTTCTAGTTTCTAGTAGTTTTCATAACTGTTGACTCTTTCATATTTATTATGATATTTTTTGTAAACAATATATGACAATTTAAGTTTGAAGTTGGCAATTATAACTCATTGGTAATGATTCTGAATTATGAATATGATGCTTCGTGAAAGTTGTTTCATTTCATTTTATAACATTTCATTTCATGTTAGATATTATTTCTTGTAATGGTTAAACTTAGCTTACAAGTACAACTTTGGTGATCAATGATGATAAATGTTATATATTGAATTTTCAATTTTGAAAGCTTGAAGTTGAAACTTTAAGATTGATGAATCATGATTCATGAGACTCAATATGTTGTATGTTACTAACTTGTGGACGTGGTTGATGAAGATTATAACTTCTAGATGATTGTTGTTATATGGTTCAGTGATCAATCTATGTTTTTTATGGATTTTATATCAATTCATCATTCTACATGTTTTTGTTGACATATATGTATCAAAATATAAAAAATATATATATTATATAAAAAATGCTCCAGGATTCGCTCCCAAACCGGGAGCTTTTGAAAATGTCGCTTCTGCACTCGTTTTCGCTTTTGCTCCCCACTCTCGCTCCCGCTCCCAAGTAACACTAGTTCAAGTAGAATCTAAACAACTATGTGGCTATCAAAAATTATATCATTTTGACATTTCAACAGGTAGAAAATGAATTTGATCTAAATCATATGTTAAACATTGGTGATGTTCATAACTTAGGGGTGGTCAACCTCTAATATTGCACATTTCTCTCAGACTGGGGAAGGTTTGAAATTGTCCATATAGAAATTTGGGCCACATCTGGGTGTCTTTGAGGTTTTTTGCAGTATCAAAAAATATGTTGGCTGATTCCAAAGCATCACAAAAAATTCAAGTGGGATCCTGGTGCTGGGATGGCCAAATGGGGCAGGTAACAGTGTCAGCCCAATCCATCATAAACTAAGAACCATTGGAAACAAGCCTGTTGGTTTCAGTGGAGCCTTATGGATAGCCTTAAGTCTATAGTTCCAACCTGCGGGCTTGGACTTAAGTCTTCAAGTCTATGTTGCAGGTGTTAGAATTTGGGTAGCTCGTAAGGTATTTCCGAGAGAAGGATACCCACCAAAAGTGGTTGGTTGGGCAATTTACCCAAAGTTGGGGTTTTGGACCTAAAGCAGTGGATTTAGGACCTAAAGAAACTAATTATTTAGTTTAATGGGTTGAGAGGCTAAAACCCTAAGATCTAGATGTTTCCTAAATGACCCAAGAGAAAAGAATAAATAGAGGAGACCTATGAAGAGACTCATTGTATCTCAAGCAATGTTACTTGGGAGCGGGAGCGGGAGCGAATCCGGGAGCGATTTTTTAAAAATATATATATTTTTTATATTTTTTAATTTTTGATACATATATGTCAACAAAAACATGTAGAATGATGAAATAGACATAAAAAACATAAAAAAACATAAATTGATCATTGAACCATATCACATCAATCATCTAGAAATTATAATCGTCATCAACCATGTCCACAAGTTAGTAAAATACATATTACAACTGCAACATATTGAGTCTTATAAATCATGATTCATCAAATTCAATATTAAAGTTTCAACTTCAAGCTTTCAGAATTGAAAATTCAATAACATTTATCATCATTGATCACCAAAGTTGTACTTGTAAGCTAAGTTTAACCATTACAAGAAGTAATATCGAAGATATTTCTAAGTCCTAACTTCTAACTGTTAACATGATATGAAATGTTAAAAATTTATAAAATGAAACATGAATAATGAGATGAAATGAAACAACTTTAGTCTTTCACAAAGAATCATATTCATAATTCACAATCATTACCAATGAGTTATAATTGCCAAGGCCCAACTTCAAACTTCAAATTTTCATTGTCACAGTGATATAATGTTTACAAAAAATATCATAATGATATGAAAGAGTCAAGAGTCAAGAGTCAAGGACTCAAAACTCAACAGTTATGAAAACTAAAGTCTAATAGAAACTAAAAAAGACAAGTAAACTGTAAATCTACATGTGGCCCTTGCCACGAGAGTCTCCAGGAGTATAAGCAGGTCGTGGTGGTCTTCTAGGAGTCTCCCGCACAGACCGACGACCAGAACTAGAACCTCCACGCGAGGGTGTAGATGGAGGTGGCGACAGCAAAGGAATAAGACTCGGACCTCGAGCACTGCTACTGGATGGTGGAGGTGGAGGTGGCATGGCTGCTGCAGCTGCTTCATTTTCATCCCTTACAAGTTCCTCTTCTAGTTCTTCAATATGTACAATGCCATCCTCCAAATTGTCGTCCTCTGGGTGATTGTCCCAAATTTTATATGTGGGATCCTCATTAGCCCGATCACAGTAATGACTCAACAACCTCAAGTTGTAGTGCACATAAACCAAGCTTTCTGCTCGGTTTTCGTTGAGTCTGTTTCTTTTCACATTATGTATATAACTGTAGGTGCTCCAACACCTCTCTGCAGAAGAAGAATTTACAACCTGTGAAAGAACTTTTTTTGCCAATTTTGGCAAAAGTCCGTGGCCGCCATATGTTTCCCACCATGTGAGAGAATCAAATTTATCTTTGTCGTCCATTGCATGGAAGTTACCATACAAACCAGTGCCACTGAAGTATCTGCCTATTTCAAGGTGCACAGCTGCACATTCCTCCCTGTCAGGCACCAACTTTTCTAATGCTTCCAGATATCCTTTAGTTACCTCTTGATCTAAATGGGGTTTGGTCCTAACCCCACCCCCTGCTGCAGGTTGGCCCAACCAAGATGTAGAGTAGTATTTTGGCGTAAGGATATACGCCAAGCAATGTAGTGGAAGGTTAAGCCTATTCCACCGTTCACACACACAATCATGAATCAGTTTGTACAAGTTGGGATCTCTATTATGAACAATGTCTTTTATTTCCCCCAACATGGTATCCATTTGCTCATACACCTCGCCAATCACTGGTTTGTCTGTATCTGCAAACCGAATCATGTGATAAATTGGCTTGGTGAAATCCAATACTTGCCTCACAGTTGTCCAAAACTGCCCATCAAGAGCGGCCTCCTCCACCATTTCAAAACCTGCCATGTCAGCTACATTTGTAGCCCTTTCCTTTAACACCTGCCAATGTGGACTTGATACCATGCTAGCTAATGCCTCTCTTACCTTCAAAAGGCGCCTGAAGGTGAGGCAATAGCTACCAAATCTAGTCCTCGCAATCTTCAACAACTCCAATCTCGAGTGACTGCGGAAAAGGCCATGGGTATTGCTATGATTTGTAATAAATTTTATCATTTGTTTTCCTTTCTTGTACAAATTACCAATCCATTGGTTTTGTTCATTTTTGTTTTTGACAATATCATGCAACAGAAGGTTCAATGTGTGAACCAAACATCTAGAGCAAAATATGTTCGGGTATTTATCCTCAATAATTGCTCCCGCTGCCTTACAATTAGGAGCATTATCAGTGATGACTTGGATGACATTGTATGGGCCAATACGCTCAATTGTTTCAAGTAATGCTTCTGCAATGTTGATGGCGGTCTTGAACTTGTCTGAGTAATTATGTGCAGCTAGAAAGATGGGACCACTAACAGACACAACGAGAACACTTATCAATGGCTTGCCTTTTACATTTGTCCATCCATCAGATACAATGGACACCCCATTGTCAGTCCAAGAACTTGTCATTGTATTCAAAGAATGTGATATTTTTGCTTTTCATGATCAAGGCCAACAGTTCTTGCCTTGTCATACCCAGGGCTCTTGTATCCTTTAGGGGCATCATTTATGGCAGAAACCATTTCGTGCCAGTAAGGTGAGCGTAGAACATTGAATGGTATCCCACATGCATAGAGGAACCTGTAAACTTTTGAATCCACGTCATTCCTACACCCCTCATCAAGGAAATCTGATATGGTTCTACGCCTTAAAGATGATGACCCTGTGCCTCCAGGTCCATATCCACTGCCTTGGGAGGATGCTGAAGGAGTTCTTTGTGATTGTGAGCTTGGTTCAAAGAAACCCCTTGATCTTTTTGTTCTGTATTGGGCGTCCTCCTCTTCCTTTATGTATTTGGCTCTATCTGCTGTTGACACCGCTACACAAGTTTTGATTCCTATTTGTTTCTCTCCATCCCATGGCCTTTTCCCGCAGAGGTGTCTTCTAGCACGGGTGTATGAACCTGTGTAATCAGTGTTGCAATGGGGGCAATGAAATTTAGTGGTTCCACCCCCTCTCCCTGTTTCAACCCTGTGAACATATTTCCACAATGGAGTTTGGTCTTGTTTAGTTTTTTGAGGGTCATGTTCACCCTCCTCCACCTCCTCCTCACTGGGGTTTTCACCCATTTGACTTTCTCCGACTTCTTCATCCCCCTCTTCAGTTTGGGGCCCCCTCCGTTTCCTACTCTCCAGCACCATAATAACCATAAAAGGGACCAGGAAGAGGAAAATGCCAATAAATATCGCCAGGTCCATGGTGTTTGATGTTTGTAGGGTTTTGAGTTTTGAATCTGCAAATTAATTTAATTTATTGGGATTAATTAATTTAATTTAAATACATGATTTTTAAACAGCTAAACTCAAACAACTAAATTAAATCAACTAAATTAACTACCTAACCAGCTAAACTAACTAGATTACTAAGTTACTTACCTCTGCAGGCTTGCTCCTCGCTCCTTGGCACTTGCTTCTCGCTCCTCAGCATTTGCTCTTCGCTCCAATGCTCTTGCTCCAGCTCCAAACTTGCTCAATGAAGTTATAATGAATGTTTTTTGGCCCATTGGCCTTATAAAACAAAATTTTTTTTCTAAATTTTTTAATTTTTTCGGGTTCGGCGGATTTTTTTTTTTTTTTTTTTTTTTTGTTCGCCGAACCGCTCCCGGCCCGGCTCGAATCGCTCCCGTAGCGATTTTTAATGCCCGGGAGCGATCAAGGAGCGATCACTCCCCGATCGCTCCCGGGCATTAAAAATCGCTCCGGGAGCGCGGGAGCGATCGCTCCCTGTGTTGCTCCCTAATAGACCAGGGAGCGCAAATTTTTTTACGGGAGCGCGCTCCCGAAAATCGCTCCCGTCCGGGAGCGATTTTGGGAGCGCGCTTTGGGAGCGGGTTCGAAGGGGGGGGGGCGCTCCCCCGCAACATGGATCTCAAGTGAGATGGACTTCACTTGAGGAGGTCGTTTGCCCTAGAAGGGCCACAGATCAAGAGAGAGTACTACGGCCTATGACCGAATTTGGAAGCTGCTTAGAGGAAGCCAAGCTAGGGTTTCTCGGTCAAGCAATCATCCAAGAGACGCTGAGTAAAGAAGGGTTTCTACCCTAGGAAGAGGCTGAGTTGAGCAATTCTGCTCAAGGAGGCTGAGTCTGCTAATTAGGAGTCTGAAGGAGGGCCATAGGTGCCAACAACTAGGTAGTGCTGGCTGGCCGTGACCTAAAAGAACAGTCCAAAGGCAGATTGTGGCTCAAAAACATTTTTATAGTGGCTGTGGGTTACTTGTAGTAGGACCGAGTTAGGGTCTAAGTAAAAGTCATAGCATCTCTCCTTGTGTGAATAGAGTATGCCAAGAAGTGACGCCGCAAACCTTCAAGAGGCTGAGTTGGAGTATTTTTGAGGATGCAAACATCTCTTGAAGAGGTAGAGTGGTTTTTTTGTGGTTTGCTGAGCAGACTTAGTCAAAAGAAGAGTGGCTGAGAGTCTGATCTGTCCAAGAAGCTGCAACTTTGAGGAAGAGGTTGAGACCTCTGTTGTCTCAGAACAGGCCGAAAAGGGCTTCAAACCTGGTAAAGGAGGAGGTTGAGAGTGCCTCAAGCTAAAGATAGTAGTCTTGAATGGCCTCAGAATGGAGTTGATCATTCAGTGAGTAGGCCGTGTTGGAAAATGTAACTGTGTTCGGTCTTCAATAATGTACTTGTCAAAAGATTAAAGAAAAGAATTATTATTATTATTGTGACTTATTAAAGCATGGGTTTCATGCTTGGATCACCATGTTTTAGGTCAAGTCCCCATTGAGGACTTCTAGGATTTATTATGAGCCTATAGAGTTATTGTACATTTAAAGAGACCCTTCTTGGGCTTTTGAATCATGTAAAATGGTTAAGTATTGAGTCAAATATGAATTATGGAACTTTCACATCATGTCAGCCTAAGACAAGATCAAGTCGGCCTAAGGACCCTATTCGACCCCACAAGAAGCCAATAAAGTAAGGTCATCGAATTCATTTGGAGCATCATTCTCTCATCAAGTTCAAACTCTCTTGTTGTTGGGCAGAAGTGCGAATATCTCTTGTAGCTGGGAAAAGGTGCGAAGTTTGTTGCCAGGAAGTTGAAGTGAGTGCGAGTTTGGGGAAGTCTAAGGAGAGAAGGAAAACTGAAATTTTGGTGTCTCTCTCTGTTTCGTGCCCTAGATTGGGAGATCGAAGTCTTCCAAATTTCACTGTTGCTGAAAGCTGCCAGTTGCCATAAGTTGTTGCATAGTTGAAGTTGCTGGGAAGAGGTCAAAATTTTGGGAGGCTAACATGGTGTGGAGGGAAGGTCTGGTTTTGGTCTAGGGTGAAGAGTCTCAAAGAATACTATTGAAAGGAAGAATTATCTTGATTGGGTTTTCCCCTCGAGGGGGTTTTTGCCTTGGCATGTGCCTACATCTGTTGTCTATTGTTTTATGTGCAGTTGCTTTTGGTAATTGCTTGATGAACTAAAGAAAGAAGATATAAAGAATAATAATAATAAGACACATCACAAGTAATTATCAAGATCAAGAAAATCTTTATTGCCTTTCTGATTTTCCAACAGGCCGAACACTTGTGACGGCTTGGAACAACGAACAACAGGTGAAGAAGTTTATGGGAGTATTTGAAAGGCTACTATTCTGTGTTAGGAAGAGGGTCCCACATTATTCATGAAGTTTGTTCACAAATGGAATTGTGAACATTGTGTTTTACAAGGGCTAATATGTAGTGAGGTTGAAGGTCAAAACTTACTATGAGTAGCTGATGTATTTGAAGGCTGATATACAGTGTATTTGATAGGTCAAACACATTGTGAGCAACTGGGTTTGATAGAGATCTGAAAAGATTCAGGTCATTCTGTGAAGGAGGCAAAGGACCTACCAGAGTGGTGGATAAAGGAGACTAAAAGGGCTGAAGGTGAAGGACCTTGACAGCAAGGCAGGTTATTTATCTGTGTTTTTGTGGGCATATTGAGGATATGTAGGATCGAACCTCAAGCCCTAATTTGTTTGTATACTATGTATACTAGTTGTACTAGTGATCTGAAGGGCCATGATCCTTGGTACGAGAGCCCCGTGATTCTTTTATTAATGGACTAATAAAAAAATCGAGCTTTGGGCTCAATATCTCTGTATACTTTATTGATTTCATTGCTGTAGATTTCTGTTGTGCAAAGTGCTTGTAAGTTGAGGATTCCTAGTGTGTTTGTGTGCATGATTAGCCATATACTAGATCTAGGGCTTATGGAAAATTCAACAACAGGAAATGTCTAGCTAGGGGCCGTACCAACACTTGAAACTCAACGAAACACTGAAATGGCCCCGAAATGCCACCATTCGTACCGTATGGATTTTGAAATGTTGTACAGTACTGATGCCGATGTTTCAGGGCTGTTTTGGTTGAAATAGGGTGTGTTTCACTTTTTTTTTGGGTCTGCTCAAGTGGCCAAGAAGGGTGCGGGTCCCTTCTATGGCCCAAAAACGCTAAGTTAACAATTTTCTTAAATATAAATGCTTAGTTAACAAAGGTCCCTTCTATGGCCCAAAAACGCTAAGTTAACAATTTTATTAAACATAAATGCTTAGTTAACAAATTTTATTTAAAAAAATTAGGAATATAATTCTCTAGAAACTTAAAAAATTAGAATTCTCTAGAAACCCTATTAGCCCCTTCTTTTCTATAACAAAACACTTCATTCAGTGATTTCTGACACATTCTTCTGCAAGAGGATCTTCTTGTAGCAACAAGAAGCATTTTGGTTGTGTTTGGGAGCATCGGGAGGAAGCTTTGGTGCATTTCTAGCAAGAAAGGTGTGGGTTTGTGGGCAACAAGAAGGGTATCGGAAAGAAGAAGGGCGTGGACAACAACTGTTTTGGTGAGTGATTTATTTTTTGTTTTTGCAACATTCATGGCTTCTCAAAGTTGTGTTTGTAGTGCCCTTAGATATACTCAAGCAACCAAGAAGCAAGAATACTATCCTCTGTGGAAGTATGTTACCAATGTCAATTAAATGGGGTTTGGTGGTTCATGGGAATGGAAGTGCAATTTATGAAAAAATGATAGGACCTTCAAAGGCTTTTACTCAAGAGTGAAGCCTCACATTTTGCATGAAGAGATAAAGGGTATTCAAGTGTGTGCACATACCAGAAATCCAAAGGTGAGGGCTACATTCAAGAGAGAGAGCATGATGATGAGCAAGATGATGCTCAAAGGTTGAAGGATCAAAGAAGCAAAATATACATGGGTGGTACTGGAAATCCCCACTAGGGTGCTAGCAATGAGCTAAGGATTGTTCTTGAAGCAAGAAAGAGGAGGGTGCTAGCAATAGAAGAAGAAGAATTATCCAAGTCATAAATCCAGTCAAAGATAGTAGATTGTTGAAATGCTTGATAATCAAGGGGGAGAAGTAGCTAACTCAAGAGGGGCAAGGGCCATCTTTGCTTGTGGCATCCCTTTTAATGTGGTTTGATCCCCATATTGGCAAGATTTGGTGAGAGTGATTAACAAAACTCGTCAAGATTACAAGGGGCCAAACTATGAAAAACTCAGAACAATTTTGCTCAGGAAAGAGAGGCAAGTTTTTGATGATGTCTTGAAATCAATTCATAACTTATGGGGTAGCATAGGGCTTTTCATTATCTTAGATGGTTGGATTGATACAGGGCGTAGGCCATTGATTAATGTCATTGCATCATCACCAAAGGGAGCCATGTTCATAAAAGTAGAAGATTGTTCGAGTGACGTAAGGGATAGTTAGTTCATTGCTGGAATTGTAATTATTGCTATTGAACAAGTGAGGCCATAAAATGTCGTGCAAGTTGTTACAGATAATGCACGTGTTGGCAAAGCTACAAGCTTAATTGTTGAGGGTAAGTACAATCACATATTTTGGACTCCTTGCATTGTCCACAATTTGAATATGACTTTAGAAGAGATTGAGGCAAAAAAAGATGGATTAAGAAGGTCAAAGGGTAGGCTAGGGAGATCACAAATTTCATCACCAACCACCACCAATTTCAAGCAATATATTGAGAATACCCCAAATTGGAATTGCTCAAAGTTGCTGAGATAAGGTATGCCTCAACTTCATCATGTTGCAATGCCTTGCTGAAGTTAAAACTGCATTAATGAGTATGGTGATGGGTTCAACTTGGGCTTAGTGGAGTCATGCAGATTCATAGAAGGGAAGTATGGTGAGGAGTGTGTTGATTGATGAATATTGTTGGAGCAAGATTGATTTCTTATTCAAGTTCACATTACCTGTATTTAATCTTCTTTGAGATGTAGACACAAAGAAACCTTTCGTAGGAAAGGTTTATGATGGCATGGATACCATAGTTGAGAAAACCGTGGAAATTATTACACAAGAGGCTCCCACTCTTCCATTTGCATATTTTGATTTTGCTGAGCAAGTGAGGTCTGTCATTGTTATGAGGTGGAATGGCTTCAACATTCCATTGCACACTTTGGCACAAGCTATAAATCCAAAATTTTCTGATGAAGTATTCATTGCTCAAGGCAATGGGAAGAGGAAGGCCGCACATAAGGACAAGGAGGTGGCCAGTGGAGTGAAGAAACCCTTTCAGAGGCTGTTTCCAGCTTCTTTACAAAATGATGTAAGGGAGGAATTTCCTTGTTTTGCTGCTGGATTAGAGGATTTTGTAGACATATTAGCTTTGGATGAGAGGAGTGTTGAAAATACAAAGTGATACTAGGGTGGGGGGGTTTCAGTATCACATGGATTTAAACTCTTTTCACTTTACTAATCTTAAAACAAAAATCTCATCACCTAGTCAACCATTAACACAATGCATGAACACAAGATTAAAGTGGAAACCTAAACTAGGAGAAAAACCACATGCTTGCTTTTCTAACAATCTTCAATTTATTACAATGTTACAGGAAACCACCTGTGAGGACACCAATCCTCTATAAGCACCAACTTACAATATTGTAGGCTCCAACCTATCAAGAAGATGAGGATACCAATCCTCTGTAAGCACCAACTTGTAACTGCTCAGACCAATATTGCACGACTTGTACTCGTGTAAGACTCGTCTGGCTATTGACTCAGTGACTCGTATAAGTATTGGGGACGACCCGTATAAGACTCATATAAGACTCAAAAAATAAAACTCAAAATAAGACTCCCTTTCCCTCCACTTGATCTAAAAAAAAGGAAAAAAAATCGAAATTTGCTGACAGGGATGGGTCTTATACGGGTTTGTACAAGTTTGATACGAGTTGTATGCAAGTCAATGGGTCAACACAAGTCTTATGCGCGAGTTCTATGCTAGTGACCCGTTTCGACATATGACTCGTCAAGACCCGCAAGTCTTGAAGGGTTTTATAAGGGTCATGCTTCACTGGCTCAGTGTCTCACATGTTGAATAAATGACAATAACGATCCTTTGCAACTCAACTCAGTTTAGTACTTTGCCGTACACTATTCAAATGTAAGATTCTACCTTGACAAACTTCTGATTTTTCTTTAAAAATTTCTGAGTTTGTATAACTTCCTTTGTGAGACCTTTCTTCAAACAGTTTGTGTGAAAACTGCTGTAGGTGTTTTCTTAATAATTTTCACTTCAGAAAATATATACAGTGGACAAATAACATCCAAATGAGGCCTCTAAAGAGTCAAATATGATATCTTCATTACTCAGAAAATTACTCACAACCGTTATACATAATTTTGGCCATATTATTATCACAATACCACAGTAAAAAGATGTAGGATTCCCTCCTGTATATTCTCTTAATTTCCAATAAATTTCTGAGTCTGTGTGACAGTTACAATGATCCATTTTGCACATCAGTTTGTTACTTGTTGGCTGTAGGTGCACAATTTTCCACTATATTTCCAGTTAAATGATAACAAAACCAGACAATTGAGCTCAAGTGGTTATATATACCTTTCACAATTATTCAACAAGGAATATACTACTATCAAACACCATGTGATGAGGAACCAAACATCTTTCATCAAGGAGAATAACTCAGAATTGCAACAACCTGTTGAATAAAGTTGTCATTGATGGCATCATAATTGAATTGTTGAAACAAACCCTAGATATTGTGCAAACCCTATGAGACTTAAACCTTAACTACTTGACTAGACCCTAGGTGCATGTGTATATTAATGAAATTCTAGATGCACTTGCCATAACGAAGCGCTAGCAATGATGTCATTATGATATCATGTTTGCATTGTTGAAGCTAGCCATGTCGGTCATTAATGATGGCAAGCCAATAACTTTCCCTTATATGCATTGCCCAAGCTTTGTTGGAGATGCCCTAAGAAAGAAGTTACCTTGTTGAAGATGCCCATGAAGACATTAAAAAGGCACCCTAGCCTTGTTGAATGATGCTCATAATTCCCATGTGTTGAAGCTCTAATCTAGTAACCCTAGCTGTATAAATATGTCAAAGAAACCCTAGTCCTTGTATGCAATCCTAATGCATGAAGATCACATGCACTAGCATGTCAAAATAGTGAAAAAAATTCTAATCCACTTGATGCTCTAATTCCATAAAAGAAATTCTTTAATAGGGCTGTTATGAAAAAATATGCATATGATGAAAGAAAAATTAAATTTCCATCATTAGAGGTCATATCTTGAAGGGAATACTATATCAACTTATAGAGGAGGTCATAAGCTTTCCAATGAGTACTCACTTGCCTCCTAATTCCTTATCGTTGAAGAGAAATCAATTTTTGAAATTAGCATATGTCAAAAATTGTCAAACTGTCCAAGTCGACTTGAGTAGGCTCATAACCCTTGGCAAAGAGACGTGTCCCTTCAAAATATGGAAAAACCACTATAAATATAAACCTAAATTCGTCCGTTCAAGCTCAAATTTTTTGGTGGAGACAAGATAAGAGGTAGAGAAGTAGCCGCAGCCTAGAAAAGCAAGGAAGACAAGTTTGTGGAATTATTCTTGGGTTTAATAGTCTCCCACAAGTTCGAGCTAGGAGCAGAGAAGTTGCTGTGGTCGAAGTTGTCGTAGTTTTCGTGGTCGAAGCTGCTGTGGTTGTCGTGGTGGAAGCTGCCGTGGTCACAACTGTCGTAGTTGAAGCTGCCGTGTGTAACACATAAGCTCGCAACCCAAAACAAGCACAATTTTTATTTTATTTTTTATTTTGATACACTTTTACATATGTTACACATGTACCCAACCTTACATTAGACGTAATTATCATTAATGAACTAGATGTATAGGTTAACCATTGGGTTTTGGTTATCGGTCATGGGTAATGGATATTAAATGCATTGATTCGTATTTCATTAAATATCTACCCTAACCCTAACCATTGGCTTTGGATGGTTCTCGACCCTGAGGCGCCATCCTCAAGGTGTACACAACTACCTCTGTCCGCATGTGAACATTGCCGCCGTTGATCTAAGGGAGGGGCATCTAACGACTCAGATAATTTTGCACGGGATAAGGGTAGCTACCCACCGGGTAACGCAATTAGCAGTCATTTGGTTCGGTGCCTCTACGGGAAGGCTAGCTGCGCCCACCTTCTGGTCTCAGCCCTTACCGGGCTGTTGCAATACCCTCCTCAAGTAACTTTGATTCTTCTCGCTATCACAGATCATGAGAATATGTTGGTTTTTTGTGATTGCTTCTGCTGTGCAACCTGGTTCTTGGTTAACTGGTTTCACTGTTGCAGGGCTGTGAATGGCCACCATCTCTTCTCTTTTCCTTTCCAAAAGCAGCTCGCACAGAAGTCAAGTCTCTTCCTTCGCGAGTTTGGTATTCACAGGGTTTCCTCATCACCGCCAGGTTCATGGTCTTCCTTTGGAGTGTCCAAACCCAACAAATGGAACCCTTCCCTATATAACAAGCTCAAGTATTAGGCACTTCCTTCGTTTGTTCATCGCTCTGTGTTGTTAATTTGTTTTTATTCGTTAATAAGCCTAACTGGGTGTTTTGGTTATCATGCAGGAGAAAGAGCAGGGTTTCTGTGCGGCTCTCAGGAAAGTCAGTTCCTAGGATATCGTCCAATGAGAATGGCTTGGTCACTAGTACTCCCCCTCGAGCTCTCCCAACTCCCAAATAGTGGTGACAGTGGAGGGTTTTTCCTTAAAGCTTAGTCAATGGCAATCAGGGTCTCACTTGACCCAACCTGACATATAACTATGACAGAGTTCGAACCTTCCACTAGTCCTTACCAGCTCAAGAACCTAGCTCTTGGGCAACGCATAACATTGACCCCTTTCTTTGTTCCCGCTTTTAACTTTTCAAGAAGGAAAAATGCCAACCCCCTCCTTTTCCTCGGATTCCTTTTTTTAAAGGAAATCCTTTGGAATAAGGAGTAACTGTTTCCTCCAATTGTCTTGGGAGTTAGGAACTCTTGTGGTCCTCCATGAGTTTTCCTTTCCTCAGATAACAACACATTCTTGTAAATCCTAATCATTTCTTTTAAATAAGAATTAAAAAGTCTTTCCTAACTCAATTAGGTCTTTAATGAAGAATTTCAACCCCCACTCCGGTTATCAGTTTTTTTTATCACTCCATGCATTTAGTTTAAATCCAAGCATGATAAAAATTCTAAAATCTGAAAATGACAATATGTTCTGAAAACACAAATTTAGAGATTTCACAACTACTGAAATTGCAGAAATAAAACACAACAAAATTATGACAGCCACACATAGAAAAAAACACAGTGATTTTTGGTCATGTGACCCTGGAAAAACCCCTCTACAACTCTTGGGGAAAACCAGTTTGAGAGCTCTTTTTTATTTCTAAAAATGCTTACATAGTAAAAATTGTAGCAACCACAGTAAAAATGCTTATCTCGAGTTCCGTGCTTGAACTCCGCCTCGAAAATCATGCCAATCAAGAAACTAGCAAAACATAAATTTTTCTAGCAATAATACAACATTAAATGCTGTACATCCTGTCTCAAAAATCGTGCCCTTGCCGCTGTCCCTCTTCCTCGATTTCTGTGCCTTTTTTTTTCCTGTTGTGCGGTTTTGCCTTGAGATGCGTGCCAATAAATGCGGCTGCCCAGATTTGCTGAAATGTCTTCTTGCTGCTCTCTTTCACTTCCTCATTGCTTAGAAATTCTCCTTGCTCTCTCTTCTCTTTCTCTCAAATGCTCATGAAAAAAAGAATTGATCTTTTTCTCTTCTCTTCTCCTTTTACTCTCTAAATGACCTTTTGGGTTAGTCTAAGATCTAATGACTGAGATTTATTTAGATCTAGGGACGAGAATAAATGTGCATTTAACTCTCGCTTTCTATTTTTTAACTCACCCACTTAAATAAAGACCCACTTAGCCTTTTATTTCCATATTCACTTTTTCACTTTCTAATTCTTCATTGACTTTAATAAAGTCACCTTTAAATTAGAATGTAACTTTACCACATATAAAGTCATTTTTAAATTAAATTGACTTTACCACTTATAAAGTCACTTTAGGAGAAAAGTACAAATAAATTTGGACACTTTTCCCTAGGCCAAAGATCAAAGCCTTAGGGAACCACTTGTCCTTTGGTACCCAAATTTTAACATTTAACTAACCAAACAACCTGTTAACCTCCATAAGAGGTAATTACTTAACAATTAAACTTGTTTGTAAAAGACAGAAATAAAACCAAGGTAACTGGGGGTGTTACATCTCCCCCCTTATGTGCAACACCGTCCTCGGTGTTCTCCCAGTCCTGAAGCAAAACAGGATAAGCTTGTTGCATAAAGCCTTCATCTTCCCAAGTAGCTTCATCTGGGCTAAAGTGCTTCCATTGCACTTTAACTTGGATGATAGCTCGCTTCCGGAGCATTATTTCTCTCCGTTCTAGAATATGTAGGGGCTCGACCAAGAATTCTCCGTCTGGTTCTACCTGCATTCATCATACACTTATTACTAATCATATAACTGAAATAGTCTGAGAGTTAATAATAAAAGAAAAACATTGTCACTACTTCTTTTACCTGCACGTCCTGCCAATTAATGACATGCCTGGGGTCATAAATATATCTTTTAAGTAGTGATACATGAAACACATTATGAATTCGTAGGTGGCCTGGTAGAGCAAGTTGGTAAGCTACAAGCCCTACCCTTTCCAGAATCTGGAAAGGTCCACAATAGCGAGGGGCTAGCTTTGCACATCCCCCCCATTTTAAGGAACTTTTCCTAGGCTTTACTCTCACGTATACATGATCACCCACACCAAACTCTCTATAGGTTCTCTTTTTGTCAGCGTAAGATTTCTGCCTATCTTGGGCAGCTTTTAAATTTTGCGCACCTTCTTGACTATTTGTTCCATTTCTATTAGCATGTCAGGTCCTAGAATTAATTTATCTTCAGGACTACTCCAATTCGTTGGAGTTCTGCACTTCTTCCCATACAGTACTTCGAATGGACTCATTTTGAGGGATTCATGATAGCTGTTGTTATAGGCAAATTCTACTAAGTGGAGGTATTCTTCCCATTTTGTAGGTTGCTGCATTGCATACATCCGTAGCATGTCTTCTAATACTTGGTTCACTCGTTCAGTCTGCCCATCCGTCTGTGAGTGATAGGCAGTATTGAACTGAATCTGAGTTCCCAAACCTGAAAACAAAGCTCTCCAGAATGCAGAGGTGAACTTAACATCTCTATCGGATATTACTACTTTAGGCAACCCATGCAATCTAAAGATCTCCTTCATAAATATATCAACAATTTCTACAGTTTTATAAGTAGATTTAACAGGAATAAAATGGGTTGTTTTGCTTAATTTGTCCACCACCACCATAATGGAATCGTTTTTCCTTCTGGATCTAGGCAGTCCGGTTATAAAATCCAATGTAATTGTATCCCATTTCCATTCGGGAATAGGAAGTGGGTGAAGTAAACCAGTCGGGTGCTGATGTTCTGCTTTAACCTGCTGACATTCTAAGCATTTAGCCAGGTATTCTACAATATCTTTCCACATTCCTGGCCAAAAATAATTCTTTTTAATCGCTGAAAACAACTTTTGATAGCCTGGATGTGCCATATACAAACTTCTGTGAAATTCATCCAGCATATATTGCTTGATAGCTTTTTGGTTTGGCACAAAAATTCTTCCTCTGAAGGTCAACATTTGATCACAGTTTACACCATAGTCACCCTGTTTTCCTGAATCTATTATTTGTTTTGCTTGCTGCCAAAGGAATTCATATTCAAGGTCCTTCATAGCAGCTTCTTTAATTTGACTTAAGAGCTTACTTTCCACCTTGCTGAACGAGATCTCATAGATGTGATGCAACTTTCTGCTTAAGGCATCCACCACTCGATTCTCCTTTCCCTTCAAGTGCTTAATATCAAAATCAAATTCGCTTAGGAAGGTTGTCCATCTTGCCTGTCGTGCATTTAAGTTTGGTTGCTTGAAGAAACTGGTCAAACTACTATGATCTGTCATTAGAAGGAATTTCTTTCCCAATAGGTAATGTCACCACATTTTCAAGGCGTGGACCATGACTGTTAGTTCTAAATCATAAGTTGAATACCTTTGTTCGTGATCCTTAAGCTTTTGGGATTCATAGGCTATCACTCTCCCTTCCTGCATTAACACACCCCCAACCCCTTCTTGACAAGCATCTGTGCATACAGTAAATTCCTTCTCTGGATCCGCTATTCCCAGTATAGGGGCTGTGGTTAGTAACTGTTTTAGCAGTTCAAAACTGCGCTGACATTCATCTATCCAACGAAAATCCCTTCCCTTTTTCTGTAAAGAAGTGATAGGGTACGCAATTTTTGAAAACCCCTTTATGAATCGTCGGTAGTAACCGGCCAAGCCCATGAAAGATCTGATATCAGTTACATTTTTAGGGACCATCCAATTCATGATGGTCCTAATCTTCTCAGGATCTACTGCTATACCCTCTGATGATATAATGTGGCCTAAATATTGGATCTGATTTTTATAAAAATCACATTTGTTGTATTTGGCGTACAACTGGTTTTCTCATAAGACTTGAAGTACTATACAGAGGTGTTCCTGATGTTCCTTCAAATTTTTAGAATAAATCAGTATATCATCGATAAATATTAAAACAAATTTATCCAGATAAGGGTGGAAGATGCCATTCATCAGACTCATAAAGGTTGCTGGAGCATTGGTGAGTCCGAAAGGCAATACAATAAACTCATAATGACCGTAATGCATTTTAAACGTTGTCTTGCAAATATCTTCTTCTTTTACTCTAATTTGATGATAACTTGACCGCAGGTCTATCTTGGAGAAAATAGTGGCTCCTTTCACTTGGTCAAACAAATCATCTATCCTTGGCAGTGGGTACTTATTCTTGATAGTCAACTTATTAAGTTGTCAATAATCAATACACAGTCGTAATGTGCCATCTCCTTACAAACAACACAGGCGCCCCCACGGTGACACGCTTGGGCGAATGTAGCCTTTATCCAATAGTTCTTGCAGTTGCATCTTGAGTTCGGTTAATTCAGGTATACTCATACGATAAAGAGCTTTCGACATCGGGGCAGCCCTTGGTATGAATTCTATAGTGAAGTCGATATCCCTTTTCGGCGGTAACACTGGTATCTCCTCAGGGAAAATGTCTGCAAATTCCTGAATAACAAGTATGTCCCTTAAAGTAGTTGTTTTATCCTTGGAGTTGGTATAACCAACTTGGACAACATACACCTGACAACCTTTTCGAATACATTTACTTAACTGATTGGCTGTAATAGGACGTAGTTTAACAGTTTTTCGAATTCCCTGAATCTCTTGTCTAACACCTTCTTCAGAGAGGTAATTTATAGTCTTGTCTTTACAGTTAACGACTGACCAATGTTTTTCTAACCAGTCCATTCCGATGAGTACATCATATGACCCTAAAGGTAACATGTTTAAGTTTACCCTTACTGGCTGTTCAACTATTTCTAATAGGCAATTTTCTACCTTAGCTGAAACCCTATGCCTGGCCCCAGTGGCTAGCTGGACCAGCCAAGGGGTTTTAAACTTGGCAGAGTTCAAGTGACATAATTCAACTATCTTAGGGCTAACATAGCTCAAACTTGCTCCTGGGTCAATCAGAATGGATACATGATGATTAACAATCTTACCTTCAAATTCCACCATGGAAGGCTGATACTCGGTTTGATTGTTGTCTAAGGCTGCGTTTATCCAAGGAATGCTTCTGGCCAAATCTCCAACTGTGGAAGATTCCTAAACATTTGCTACTTGCGCAACTCTAGTATGGTGGGGGAAATTTTTGTTATAATGGGGTCTTGTTTGTCAACTCCCCGTACCATTTTGACTTCCTCCCACCACAAGGTAGCTTTTCCTTGTAGTTGGAAAATGGTGAGTCTGGCCTTTAGGTTATCTTCGTATTCATAGATCTGAAAGTACTTGTTCATGTTGATTAACTAGGCCTCAAAAATTTCTTCCTTTTCTCCGTCAAACATTGGAGGTTTAATTTTTTTAAATTCTCCCAGTAATTCGGTCTTTTGTCTCTTGTTACCTTTACCACTTGAAACATTTCTGACCCTTCTTCATTATCTAGCCTGAAATATTCTGCTCGCTGTTGGTGTTCTTTGTTCCTATTTTCCTCCTCCCGACTAGGAGTTGGGTTCCTTTGGTTCTGTTTGTTAGAAAGACTCTTCAATATTCTTTCTTGTTCGAGTCTTAATCTTTCATTATCTTCCCTCAAATTTGCCATCTCAGCTCGAAGTTGTTTCACAGTTTCCAGTAGCATTGCATCTGTATTATTGCGGGTGCCTTCTCCCAACTGCACCCACACCTCCGGATTAGTTCCCAAATGCGATGTGAATTCTGTTATGATGGCCACCCTTCGCGATAGTGTAGACGACGCTCTTCTGCATATACTCTGTTCCCCTTTGTCAAACATAAATGTTTTGTTAATTATATTATTCCTTGAGGCCACAATGTTGAATCCTGGGCTCTGATACCAATTCTAACATATAAGCTCGCAACCCAAAACAATCGCAATTTTTGTTTTATTTTGATACACTTTTACATATGTACATTAGATGTAATTATCATTAATGAACTGGATGTACAGGTTAACCATTGGGTTCCGATTACTGGTCATGGGTAATGGATATTAAATGCATTGATTCATATTTCATTAAATATCTATCGTGACCCTAACCATTGGCTTTGGATTGTTCTCGACCTTGTGGCACCATCCTCCAGGTGTACACGGCTATCTTTGTCCACATGTGAACATTGCCGCCATTGATCTAAGGGAGGGGCATCTAACGGCTCAGATCATTTTGCATGGGATAAGGGTAACTACCCACCGGGTAACTGCGATTAGTAGTCATTTGGTTCGGTGCCTCTGCAGGGAGGATAACTTTGCCAACCTTCTGGCCTTAGTCCTTACCGGGCTGTTGCAGTACCCTCCTCAAGTAACTTCGATTCTTCCCGCTGTGACAGATCATGAGAATATGCTAGTTTGTTGTGATTTCTTCCACTGTGAGTCACCGGTTCTTGGTTAACTGGTTTCACTGCTGCAGGGCTGTGAATGGTCGCCACCTCTTGTCTTTTCCTTTTCAGAAGCAGCTCGCGAAGAGATCAAGTCTCTTCCTTCGCGAGTTTGGTATTCATAGGGTTTCCTCATCATCGCCTGGTTCATGGTCTTCCTCTTGAGTGTCTAGACCCAACAAATGGAACCATTCCCCATGTAGCATGCTCATGTATTAGACACTTCCTCCATTTGTTCATCGTTATGTGTTGTTAATTTGTTTTGATTTGTTAATAAGCCTAACTGGGTGTTTTGGTTCTCACACAGGAGAAAGAGCAGGGTTTCAATGCGGCTCTCAAGAAAGCCAGTTCCCAGGATATCGTCCAACACTCGTACCCTTCGAATACAGGTTGGCCAAGCTCCTCTAATTACTGGGAAAACTTGCCTGTTCTTTGATGAGTTTTATCTGAGAAAACCCTTAAGGGATTTTAACCCATTCCATTTGGGTATGGTGTTTTCCACCGAACTATTGCCTATATAAACTGTCTGCATTATTTTTTTTTCGTTTTGTAAGCTCTTCTGGGTTTAATGCGATTACATTTCTGCATTGCATGCTTGTTATTAGTTTAAACGGAAAATGAGTTTACCCTCGGCATCGAGGCAAATGTTTCCGAGCTGATTGAATGATAAGCTCTATTTTGTTTTTTTTTTGATTGTCGGCTTCTTTCCGGTTCCTGACTATACAGAGACAGAACTGCTATTTCGGTTAAACATTGAGTTATGATGACTGATTTACAAGCTTGAGCAGTCTGAAGTGTCTTCCCCTTCTTTACTTACTATGAGTACGTTACGCCAACCTACGATATACTGTGATAATCAAAGGCTGAGGCCAACTACGATATACTGTGATAATCAAAGTTGTATTAAGCTCACGGAGAATCCAGTGTTTCATGACTGGTCAAAGCACATAGAGATCAAGTACCACTTCATTAAAGATTGTGTTCAGAGAGGAGCAATGAAGCTTGAGTATCCATTGAGGAGCAAGTTGTAGACATTCTGACCAAGTCATTGCCAAGGAGAAAGCATGTGTATTTCAGAGATAAGATGGGAGTGGTGAGAAACACCTTCCTTGGTAAGAGGGAGTGTTGAGGAAAAGGGTACCAAGGAGGTGTTTCCTAGTGCCTTTTTGCCTTTGGCAAACACATGAGACACCTTTTTAATGTGTAACTTATGAGTTATTAAAGTCACGTGACTTTTAGTCACTTTATAAGGTACACAAAATGCATAGTACTTTATATTATTAAAGTTACATTATGTTTTTAAAGTGACTATATGTGGAAAAAGGTACAAGGTACAAAAACAAGCTATAAAGTGACATAGAGGCTCATTAATGAAGGGGGAGATTAAGAGGGGGTCAATGGGAGATTAGATCTCCACCCTTGATCAAGGAGAGCTGAGATCTAATCTCAACCCTTAATGCTAGGGATAGGGTTCTCTCATCATTATGAGACTAAAAGGAAGAAAAAGGCAAAGGAGGCTCTCATTCTTCATGTGCAAAATTGGAGAAGAGATGAGATGAAGAGGAGAAGTGAAGGTTGTGATAGTTGAAGTTTGTTGAAGAAGAGACCAAGCTACAACAAGGAGAAGACCACCTACCACTTGAATCCCAAGGAGACAGGCCCGAGTTTTAAGGCAATGCTATAGCACATAGTTCGAGGCACCCACAACAGTTTCCTGTGTGTGAATCAAGGAGGATTCAACGTGGGTTTTGAGGGAGAGACAATGCATTTAATGTGGTCTGACAGGCCTACATTTTGAGGAGATAAATTCGGGTCCATGTTTGGAAAATTGCGCCAGAGAAAGGGATGCCAATGGCACGTAGACCAAGGTGAAGTTTGTTTGACAACATGATTTCGGAGCAAAGATTGTAGGATTGTTGACATACATTTCTAGGGAGCCGAGTTTAGACTGTGGCATGAAAAACTAGCAGAGATTCCTGGTCTGCAAGTGTGTTTTTCAAGGAAGAAAAAGGAGTAGAATGTGGCACGGATTCCTAGATCTAAAAGTGTTGAGCAGTGACACAAATTTCAAAGGAGATAAGTACCCATGCGTATTTTATGCTGTAACTAATTCTCTGATAAAAGCAAATAAATACTCCTTCAAACTAGTTTTCCCTTTGTGGGTTTTTTAAGGGTTTGAGATTGACTAAAAATATCAGTCTTCAGTTTGTGTGTGTGTGTTGGGTTGTGTTATATTCTTTCCACGACTAACCTACGTAGTTAAACGGGGGGTTAGAGGGGGGCGGGTAGCCCCCCTCTACGGGGTCCGGGGCAGCGCCCCGGGAAAATTTTTTTTGGACCCTATATTAGGTTGGGCGAACCTACCTATGGTTTTGTGCATGATTTTCGCACATGGTATTGGACGCGATGGTTTTTCGGTCCATGGTATTGGATGCTTCGGCATGTATAAATATGTATTGTAACATTGAAAGGAACATAATGAAAAATCAAGCTGGTAGTCCCGGTTTTGGGATCCAGGGAAAAATCTCTGTGCATATGTGTTTTATGGGTTATGCTCTCGCATTGTTTATTTTCTTTGTTTAAGAATTCGTATGCAGGTAATTTCTGTACAGGGTTAAAACCTACAGTGTGCTCATCTAAATTTTTCTTATCAACTGAAAAGCGAAAATGAAAGTAGTGGTAGCCTAACAATGTTTTAATTGCAATTTGCATTCATGTTTAAATATGCAGTAAACTATGGGGTTGGGTGTTAAATTGATATGCAAAACAAATTGAAAGTGGAGGGGCTACAACACACCTTAATTTTTCTACCACTCGGAGTTGTGATCTGTTCATGATGTAAACTATTGTACCAACTACTTTCCAAACTTGTTTGGTAATTTTGCTTCTAGAAACATTGTTTTTGTTGTTTCTTGCATTGATCTTTGCTTTTTTTCTACAATTCCATTTTGTTGTGGAGTTCTTGCAATTGAAAGTTGTCTCTTAATTCCATATTTGAGGTAAATTCACCTCTTCTATTTCATCTTAAACATTTGATTCTTAGATTTCTTTCATTGTCAACTAAGACTTTGAATGATTTGAAGGTATCCAGTGTTTTTGATTTTGCTTTAAGAAATGCAAGCCATATCATTCTAGTATAATCATCTGTAAACAACATAAAATACCTTTCACCTCAAAGAGTTGGTGTTCTTGTTGGTTTGGATAGATCTGTGTGAACAAGCTCTAGTGGTTGTGATGTCAAACACTCTTTTGACTTAAAGCTCACTCTCATCTTTTTCTCATGTTGGCATGATTGATAGATGACGCTTGTTGGTTTTGAGATTTTGTACATATCTCTCACTGCTTGTGTTTTGCTGATTTTTACCAAACCATCAAAGCTCAAGTGTCCTCCTTTTATGCCATAACCAACAGTCATGTCTCTCCATGTAGCATTTTCCTCCTTGAATTTCATCAAGAATATATACATTGCTTGGAATCCTTATCGCTCTTCACAATAATCTTCCTAAATCAATCTTCCTTATTTCCAATGTTGTGAACATCACCATTGGGAGAAAATCGGCGAGGGTCTCAAAAAAGAAAAAAATTGTAAAAATTGGCAAAACATCAGTAAAGTTAAAAAATTCAAATATATATATATATATATATATATATATATATATTTATTTATTTTTTCTAGTTTTTTTAGTATCTAAAGCATCCACAACATAAAATAAATGCATTGATACATAAATATGAAAATAAAACTAATATATAAGATGTCTAGTGCTACATCACACATAACAGTGAACCATGTCCTGAATTCTGAGTCACTAAATAGGTTATAACTTCTAACTAATGATTTCCTTTGCCCCTTTTGCGAGAAAATGTAATGGCTTTTCCTCTAGATGAAGACGGCCCTTGGGTTGGTCAATGTCCTCTAGAAGAAGTAGGAGGAGGTAGACTACGTCTTCTACTGGTGACCTTGGTAGGTGGTGTTACCTCCTCCTCCTCCTCCTCTACTACCTCTCTCTCCCCTGTAGAGGCTACCTCCTCCACTGCCTACTCCTATAACCAATCAAGGGTATATTCCATGATAGGCCTCTCGGCCTCAACCCTCCATGCAACAATAGTATCAATCCCATCCAATGAGATGGCCTCCACGTCAAGTGCAATGTTATCAGAACTAAACCAGTGACCAAAATGGAAAACCCTTTGAACTAGGAACCACTAGGAACTAGACCAAAATCAGTAAAAAAACTAAAACAAAAAACAGATCGACTAAAAACATATAAAATATTCAAATTTTAAAGAAAAATATATATATTCATTTGCATCCATATGAATCTAAACCATTTATGCACAAATAAGCAAAGTTCTCATTTATATAGCATGTAAGGGTGCACATAACCAAAATAACATCGAGTGCAATCCATCTCTAAACCCAAAATACATCAACAAATAGGCTCTAGATGGCCTCTAGCATCCAAGAAAAAATAATGCACAAATACCTACCTATCATCAAAATCATTGCCCATATTAGGATCTTCATCATCAATATCACCCTCTAAGCATTAAAATAAGATAGAAAAAACGTAGCATGTCAAATCAATTTTTTTTTTGAGTGATGGGAACATTTTTAGTAGGGTCAAATCCTTTGGAAATGTTGCAATCCCCCCAAATGAAATCCTGAAAAACTGTTAAGTCTGTTGGATTTTGAGTGAGATCTAAAATTCTACTTTTTCCATATGAAATCCAATGAGGTCAAAACCACTCTCAAACATCCTGAGTCATTTCATGGTAACATTAAAATTTAAGTAAAAGGATGAAAATGAAAGATAAAGAAGAACATCATTTTTACTGTAGGAATTTAACATTAACATTGACTAACTCTCTCCTCCTCCTCTGCTCTCTAACTTGATCTCTATTTGCAAAATGACATAAAATAAACCAATGAAAGAACTTTATAAAAATAACTGTGCACACACATTTGTGATTTTTTCACATCAACTCACGATTTAACTGCGACTTCTATGATTAAATCATGATTTTTACATGAAGGAAAAAATTGGGCGATAAAATCGGGGCTTTGAAAAAATCGTGATTTCTTGATTTTATCACGATGTTCACAACATTGCTTATTTCACATTCTTTAGTACGGAAAGTGAGGTCATAACCTTGATTGCACATCTGACTGACACTTTGAAGATTATGCTCGAGTCCTTAAACTTATAAAACATTTTGTGCTCTAGCCCTACATTTTCAAGGCTTATTATACCTCTTCCAATGATTCTTGCAGATCCATTGTCTCTGGAAGTCACATTTCCTCCTTTTCTTCTTTTAGAGTAATAAACCTCTTTTGATCCCCTATCATGTGTCTAGAGCATCTGCTATCAACGTACCATTGACTTTGATTGTTTCAAGCATACATAACTAGTCCGCACTTTTTTGCTAGTGGTTATTCCTATTTTTTCTTTCAAAACTCTTTTCTCGATTTGTAGGATAGTCTCGTGTCATACGTCCAAAATTGTTGCATCTGTAACATTCTATACTATACTTGGATAATGGAGCAAACAAATTATGATTTATGTTATTGAAGCCATCAATATTTCTGGTTCTGTTGTTTACAATCTTATTTCTAGAGGTTTGATGAGAACCTCCGTCATAATCATTTTTCGCATAGGCTTTACAATGTCTTGCTTGATGTCCAAAATTATTGCATGAAAAACAGTGACCAAGAAAAATAGTTTGATACTTGGCTATGTATGATTGCCTTAATGGAATAGTTATTTTGAATTTGTTGTGCTTTGGAGAAGATTCAATTCTTTGTTGGTCCTCGTCCTTTATCATATTGTTGCTTGCATTGTGAATAGACCCATTGAGAGCATCAATGTAGCTTCTTGGTGTAGCAGTGTTTCCAAACTCATCCTGATTTCTTCCCTTGCCTTTACTGGGATTGGGGCTTTTAGACTTTTCTCCAACTTTATTTTCTGGTGACTTAGGGCTTGCATCTTCTTTGTATGAAGTCTCACCCATATAACCAAGACCAATCTTGTCATATGGTGATCTTTGATTGTTGAGAATGGTGCCCAAAGTTTGACAGCTTTTCATGTTTTTATTGAGCCTATCTAATTCTTTCCTCAATGAGACAATTTCTGTTTCAATCTTTTCACAATTCTCTTCCTTTTCTTTTAACTGACTATTCAATATTTCTTCCACTCTTTTTGCTTCCTCTTTTTTAGTCTTGAAGAGGATGATTTCCTTGGATAGTCTTTTGTTTTTCTTTCTGAGGTTATCATTCTCTTCTAATGCATTAATGGGTTCTGCTTTAAGATCTGATATGCCATCAACTTCTTCTTCTTCTGCTTTTTCCTTTTGTTCCGCTGATTTGTCTATGTTGGATTCTTCATTTGTGGCTAGGAATAGGATTTTTCTTCTATCATCATTGTAATCATATTCATCTTCTTTAAGAAAATCATTATCCTCTTTGGAGTAGAGATTTTTCTTTTTCGAAGATTTTCTTTGAAGACCTTTTTTTCTAAGTTCTTCCTCATCATCACTATCTTCAATGAAAGGACACTTAGCAACAAAATGTCCTATCTTTCCACAATCAAAACAGATGAGAGGTATCTTACCTTTGAATTAGGATCCTTTTTTTAGTTTTATGACTAATTGTGCCATTTCTGTATCAGATTCAGCACTGAAGCAATTACTAGACTTGCATTTTCTTGACTTCCTTGATACTTCAAATACCTCTTCCTTATGTGATGAGTTTCTCATCCTCATTTCATATGCATCGTGAATTCCATGAAGCTTGTCCACTGTTATTTCTCCAAGTACTTTAATTCTTCTATGGAAGAGACTTTGGCATCAAAATGCAGAGGAAGAGACTTCAAAATTTCTTAACAACGATTGTTTCTTTAACTGTTTCACGAAGTCCTTTGAGAGGATTAACCAATGAAGCACGACAAGACCGACGAAGACTCACAGGTCTTGACGTTTCTTATTGTGAAATGGGTCACTCACATATAACCCACACTTCTTACCCCCACCCATGTTGACCCATATTCAACTCGTCTACCTGCAAACGACTCGCATTAAACTCGTGAAGACCCACATGATATCCATCAAGACCCGCAAATTTCGATTTTTTATTTTTATTTTTTTTGAGAGAAGGATGAGGGAAAGGGAAAATGGAGGGAAGAAAATGTTTTATAGGCACCTCCCTCCCTCTCGTTTCTCATTCACTTGTCATTTGAGTGTTTGACTCATTTCTATGAGTGTTGAGTCTTGACTGAAGGAGTTGAGTGACTCCATTGCATAGTGAAGGAGCTCTTGCAGGAGGCTAAAGGAGGGTTCATCAGACCCATTTCATCACAATCAGGTAGGCTTCATGAAACTTGATTGTTTGTTTGAATTTTTTTTCCCTTTTGTTTGTTTCATTTTAAAATTTTTTAGTTTGAATTCTTGAGGCCATGGCTAAGCTTCTCAGTCGCTCACAGAGTTTCTTAGCCCGCAGGCCTTGTGGCTGAGTTTTTTAGCCAGACATAGGGTCTCAATTATTATAATTAAATTAAAAAATATAAAATCTCATTTTCTTTTTGATTGATTCCATCACCATGCCATCGAAGGGTAGTAGAAAGTCTCGTTATCCAATATGGGCACATTTTCTCTTACTCATTCCCGGTAATGACCACCATGTCAAGTGTAATTATTGCAATGCCACAATGTACGCAGGCATAAACAGGCTAAAATACCACCTAGCTATAATTCGTGGGAATGATGTGGAATTTTGTGAACATTGCCCTCAAGAAGTCACTGCTAAAATGGTAGCTACTTTGGAAGCCATTAAAGAAAAAAGTTCTAAGAGGGCAAGAAGGAAGGTTGAGGTTTCTGGGATAGGTAGATTGCAGAATGAACCATAGAATCAAAGTCTAGGTAACTCTTCTTCAAGTGTTGTGGCAAACAAGAGTATAACCTCTCCTTTCTTCGCTCCTCATACAACTCTAGGATCTCAACCAACTTTGGAGAGTTTTAATGGAAATAAGAGGAAGGAGGCATATATGGCAGTGAAGAGGTTTTGGTACCATAATAGTCTTTCATTCAACTATGTAAAGTCTTATTTTTATCAGGGCATGGTGGATGCCATTGCAAGTTCTGGCCCTGGATACAAAGCCCTGTCTTATAACGTGCTTAGGGGGAAAGAGCTATATGAGGAGTTTGAGTGTGTCAAGGCATAATTGGAGAGCATTAAAAGCTCATGGAAGTTTACAGGTTGCACAATTATCTCTGATGGGTGAACAGATCAGTGGGGTAGAACAATAATAAATTTTGTTGTAGCTTGTCCTAAATGAACCTTGTTCCTAAGATTCATTGATGCACCTACACATGTAAAGGATGCACATTTGATTTAACATTGTTGGTTGAGGTTGTGGAGGAAGTTGGGGTTGCAAATGTTGTCCAAGTAATCACGAACAATGCAACAAATTCTGTGGCACCTGGAAGGTTGCTTTGTGCCAAATATCCCACTATTTTTTGGACTCTATGTGTTTCCCATTGCATAGACTTGATACTAGAGGACATTGGGAAGTTGGAGTGGGTGCAAGATGTTGTGCAAGAGTGCAAACAAATTACCAAGTATATTTATAACCAT
The DNA here is from genome assembly GCA_031772625.1 of Pinus tabuliformis. Lineage (NCBI taxonomy): Eukaryota > Viridiplantae > Streptophyta > Pinopsida > Pinales > Pinaceae > Pinus > Pinus tabuliformis. Next base: position 881,998,549 of record CM062813.1, read on the forward strand.
GCTCGGGTGTTGAACCTTATGAGGGAATTCATGGAGGGTGAGCTTAGTTTCCCAGCGATCACACGATTTGCTACAAACTTTCATTCCCTCCAAATCCTTTTGTACGAGTACCAAGCTTTGAGAAGAATGTTTTGTAGCCAACGTTGGTTATTTTGGAAAGATAGCACAAAACCAGAAGCATTGATTGTGAAAGCATCTGTCCTAGGTGATAGTTTGTGGAGAAAGTCACTGAGATTGTTAGCTTCATTGAGCCCCTTGTAAAAGTCTTGAGATTGATGGATGGAGAGAAACCTATAATGGGATATATTTATGAGGGTATGGACAGGGCCAAAGAGACCATCAAGTCTTTCTATAAGGGAGATGAATCTAAATATCTCCCTTTATGGCAAATTTTGCTGAGTCTTATATGGGTCGTTTTCGATTCTTATGTTGGTCGCCGAGTCAATAGGCAGGCAAGCCTTATACAAGTACGAGTTGTGCAGCACTGGAATTAACCCCTTAATCTACTCGAAGAAAGTAATCGACAACATCTTCTTCATCATTCATTTTCAGGGTTTCAAATTGTCTTTGGTAGAGTTTGAGGCTTTTCCTTCTAGACTTTGACATCTCCTTTGTATATAGTTTGAAGCTTATCCTATATCTCTTTGGCTGATTTAAAGTGCATAACTTAATGAAATTTGTTTCCGTTGAACAACTCAAAGTGGCATGCATTGCTTTTGCATTTAGTTCACTAGCCCTTCTTTCAGTTTGATCTATTGTGGGAGTAGATGGAGCTTCATAAGCATTAACCACAGTTTGCCAAATGTTAAAGCCAAGAGATGTTATATAGGTTTTCATTCTTATCGACCGGAATGCATAGTTTTTTCTGTCAAAAATTGGAGATCTGTTTGAAGAGAAATTATCCATGAGTGCTTCCTGGGATCTCCTTCTAGTGATTACCTGTTTTTGAAGGCACCTGCTCTGATATCAATTGTTGAAAATACATAGTGATGATGAGAGGGGGGGGGTGAATCAGTATCACATAGATTTAAACTCTTTTCACTTTGTTAATCTTAAAACATAAATCTCATCACATAGTCAACCATTAACACAATGCATGGACACAAAGATTAAAGTGGAAACCTAAATTGGAAGAAAAACCAATTGAATGCTTTTCTAACAGTATTCGATTTATTACAATGTTACAAGAAACTACTTGCGAGGAAACCTATCCTCTCTAAGCACGAACTTACAATATCGGTATGCTTCAACCCGTCAAGAAGATGAGGGCACCAATCCTCTGTAAGCACCAACTTATAGCTGCTCAGACTCTAACTTGTTGAATGGATGACAATACTGATCCTCTTCACGTCAACTTAGCTTATTTCTTTGCTGTTCACTATTCAAGTGTCAATATTTAGGCTCAAAACAAAAGATTTTCCCACCTGGCAGCTTGTACCCAATACTGCACCCTCTTCTTCACTACCTGACTTGCTATTCAACACTTACTTATACTGTCCAGACTTTGTTCTAGCCTTTACAACCTTCACAAATTTGCTGTCACTTCTATTTAAGATGCCCTAGAGGTTTGCGATGTAGATAAACTAGGGCTTGACCTCCTTGAAAACCAACAAGGGTAAAAACACAAAATTGTCTCTATCATAGAGTAAGAATATCCACAAAAATTACCCTTGCAATCCTCCCTTAGCAACTCGACAATCTTCCTCAGTCAACTCTCTGCTCCTCATCTCGGCCTTGTCTTAACAATCCCCTTAGTCAACTCTTCTCCTCAGCTCTGCCCTGTCTCAACATTGCCCTTAGCTTGGATCTCCTGTGGTCTGTCTCAGACCTCATTACATGCTCAATGTTGAAAATGTAGTGAGCAAGGTCTTCTAGCTTGTGCCTTAGCCATTGAAGACCTCGAATTGCCCTCAGGAGTTATACTTCAGTTACGATGAGTTATTTTCAGTTTACTAGAATAATCTTCAAGTTAACATGTGTAGAGTTGGAGCTTTAGTTAAAACTTAAGTGGAAGTCTTCTTCAATTAACTACAAGATAGATGGAAATTCAAATTTAGAAAAGGACGAGTTAGGAACTTCAGTCTTTGATTGAAGGAGGACGAGTTATAACTCCAAGTGATGATTGGAGAAGAGAACCAGTTCAACTTAGTTAACTAGTCAGTCACAACTCAACTTCAAAATTTGTAACATGCCTATTATAGTGTGGATTGAATCTATAAAGAGGGGGACGAAGGTAGAAGGAAGCATATTGTTTTGTGCACAAAGATTTGTGACAAGATAGAGCTCACAAGATTGTTAGAGAGAGCCTTGATTGTGGAGCGCAGGAATTGTGTCCTAAGAAATAGGAGCCCCAAGTGTGTTAGAATTTAGGAGCTGGTTATGGGCAGAGAAGAGGAGCTGGACCTTAAGAAATAGGAGGCTTCTTGTGTGTAGAAGGGAGCAAGTTTTGCAGAGCAAGTCAAGGAGGCAATAAAGTAAGAATTGTGTACTAGAGGGCCGAGATCAAGCAGGATCTAGGCCGAACCAATATCAATTGTATAAACTAAGATTTGTGTGACAAGAAGAATGATTTCTCAAGAGAGACAAATTGCTTTGTAATAGATTTAATTGCTTCAAGACAATCAATAAAATAGCCACATCAAGCAAACAAGTTTTCCCTGTTGGGTTTCTTGAGAAAAGTGTGTCAATTTTTGCATGTGTTTTTATCTCTGTGTTATTATTCCGTTGCATATGATTTATTAAGAAGCTCTGTATCTTGGTGAAAGTAAACTAGTTTTAGTTTTCAGTTATTCATCTAAGTAGTTGCAGAGTTTTGTGGAAATTTAACTCTCAATCTTCAAATGGTGATCAAAATGAGCCACACGAGTGGAATATTTATACTAAATCAGGGGGGGGGGTCTAATTGTAACCTTAAAATTTGGATTCAGTTAGACTTTATGGGAGAGGCCGACTTGATGCCAACTTTAGCTAGGCACATATGCATTCCAAAATTCATCTCTCTTCAATCGTGAAGATTAGGAGGCATGCAATCTATCACCGAAAAGGTCTTTAAATGGGCCATCTATTTATGAAGTTTACTCTTCCATTTGGACGACCTTTGACATCAATAAAAACCTTTTTCAACTAGGAGGACCACGAAACTGGTTAAGTGGTGAACTTGTAATGTGACAAATGGTATTTATTTGCATAGGCTTCCCACTCTTATTTTATCACAAGTGGCAAGCTTTTCATCAATAGAACGTAATTGGAGCACTTATAGCTTTATTCACTTTGTGAAGCGCAATAGGTTGGGATCGTAGAAGGCTGAGGATCTTGTAAATGTTCATTCAAATGTATGCTTTGTGTCTCGTAGGGGTGAAGAATATACAAGTGGACCTCATAAAGATTGGGATATGTGTAGAAAAATTTGTTTCCTGGTAGTTCATCACAATTTCAAAATTTTTGTTTAAACTTAATACCCACAACCCCAGTAAATAATGGCTGATATACAACTTCTAATACAAATTAATTTGAAACCTAAGTTGCACGAAATGTTGAAACGTCTAGAAGTTTTCGAAATGGGGACGACCCGAAATGCGATCCCCAGAAAATGGAAACGTGACCGAAACATTTTATATATATATATATATATATATATATATATATATATAGTCAATATTAAATAAATTATAACACATTATTTTGCAAGAAAAGAAAGAATGAGACATATAAATGACATTTTAGAAGGAAACCCAAATTTGTATTAACTCCAACAGATGATTACATGATGCAAATATCCAAAATTAGCCTTTATAGATGAGGTTTTACATCCAAGACTCCAAAATCAGCGTTTATATGTGAGGCTATATGTGCTAAAACTGAAATAAAACATGAACTAAAGACAATCATGGCTACATTAACATATCATTACTAATTAAACTCCTCATCCTCATCAACAAAGATAGAACAAGATGTTTTTTCAACAAAAGGGGCAACTCTACTAGTGCTTCTAGTTGCACTTGCATCACCACTGGAACATGTTGGAAAAAGTAACTATGCTCTGTCTTCAATAATGTACTTGAGTCATTATGTAATGTACTTGTCAAAAGAATAAAGAAAATAATTATTATTATTATTATTGTGACTTATAAAATCATGGGTTTCATGCTTGGGTCACCATGTTTTATGTCAAAGTCCCCATTGAGGACTTCTAGGATTTATTCCGAGTCTATAGAATTATTGTACATTTAAAGAGACCCTTCTTGGGCTTTTGAATCATGTAAAAAGGTTTAGTATTGAGTCAAATATGAATTATGGAACCTCTACACCATGTCGGCCTAAGGGAAGATCAAGTCGGCCTAAGATCCTATTCAACTCCACAAGAAGCCTATAAAAGGAAGGACATCGAATTCATTTGGAGCATCACTTCTCATCAAGTTCGAATTCTCTCTATTGGGCAGAAGTGCGAAGTGGGTAGCTGGGAAAGTTTGTTGCTGAGAAGCCGAAGTGAATGCAAGTTTGGGTGAGTCTAAGGAGTAAAGGAAAATCGAAATTTTGGTGGTGGTCTTTCTTTGTTTCGTGCTCTGGATTGGGAGATCGAAGTCTTCCAAGTTGGACTGTTGCAAGTTGCTGCATAGTCGAAGTTGTTGGGAAGAGGTCAATATTTTGGAGGCTGACTTGGTGTGGAGGGAAGGTCTATTCTTGGTCTATGGTGAAGAGTCTCAAAGAATACTATTGAAAAGAAGAATTACTTTGATTGGGTTTTCTCCTCGAGGGGGGTTTGCCTTAGCATGTGCCTACATCTTGTGTTCATTGTTTTATGTGCTGCTGCTTTCGGTAATTGCTTGATGAACTAAAGAAATAAGATATAAAGAATCGTAATAATAAAAAACATCACAAGTAAATATCAAGATCAAGAAAATCTTTAATGCCTTTCTGATTTTCCAACATGGTATTGGAGCTTTGGTGAAGATAGAAGAAAAAGGCAAATCCATTCATAGGCACTATCTCATGGAAGGAATCTATTATAGTCAAGGAAGATGTCTAACTCACTCAAGGGTGAGAACAAGCTTGAAGGAGCATCTAACTTCAGATCCTGGAAGAAGAGGATTGACCTAATCCTCGAAAAAACAAGGTGTTGGATTTGGTAAAAGGAAATGTAAAGAAGCCTATAGAAGAAACTAGTGATGCCGACAAAGCGAAATTCAGGGATTTAGAATTGGTGGCTCTGACTTTGATTGTAGAAGGGATAAAAGACAATCTTGTCCCATTCATAGCTAATATCGATCATGCTTAGGAGATGTATGAAGCCTTGCTGAAGCTGTTCATTATGAAGAACATTGGTCAAGTAGCAAGTTTGAAGAATGAGTTGAGAAATACAAAGATGACTAAAGAAGATACTGTGGCAACTTTCTTTGTGAAGATAACTAGACTCAAGGATGATCTCTTGGCCGTCGATGAGATTGTTCCAGACAAAGAATTGGTGATCACTACTGTATTAGGATTGCCACCCTCTTGGAGTGCATTTGCTTAAGGTCTCAACAGTTGGAAGGTAGCCCCCACCTTTGAAGAATTATGGACCGCATGTAGTCAAGAAGAATTAAGGATATCAATGGTTGCCAATCTTGAAGGAGTATCAAATGATTTTGTTGCTCATCATAAAGAAAAGAGATCGAGGGACCGAGGAGGAAAGTTGACATGTCTAAGATAGAATGCTATTAATGTCATAAGAAGGGTCACTACAAAAATGACTGTCCTAAGAATCCAAGGAACAAGAAGAGAGGATGGGATCAAGCCAACTTTGCTAAAGAAGAAGACTCAAAGAAAGTCAAGCCTGAAGAATCCGACATTAGGGACATACACTATTAAGTCATTTGCTTTACATAACTTGTTTTATATGTTTTAGAATTTATAGGTTTTTAACATATTTTGGAAAATGCATTTTTGTATTAAGTTTGTAAGTTTACTTCAACCTTTGGACGGAGCTCCCAACAACTACCCAAGATAAGTATCCTATGTCTTTTCAATTTTGGGTTCATGTACTCATTTAGTCTTGATTATATTACTAATCACCTCTCTCCCTCTATTGTCTTGACTAGGAAAAAATCTGAAAGAAGGAGGATTTCTCAAGACAAGGTTAGACAAGGCTAGTCAAGAAACAGAGGTATGTTTTGAATACATGATTGAAAGGTTTATTCATTTGATGATATATTACTAACTCAGTAATGACTAGCTGTACTGAATCTTAGTGATTCTTGTTTGGGTGATTCATCTCTTGATAAATCTACCCACCACATTCATATTCTTGATTGACTATATAGAACCCTAGACAGGTTTTGGAAAACCTTAACCGAAGGGTATGCTATTGTGGATGTTTGAAATCCTAAAAGCTAATTAGCGATATTGTGAAATGCTAGTTGAAGTCTTTATTGATGTCATGTTTGGGATTTTGGCATGATCGGAAAATCCTAACCTGTTAGGATGGAATGATAAGGTCTAAAATCCTGGAACCTTTGAAGTTTTGGTTATGTTGGGTTTGTTATGTTTCTACATTGGAACCCTAACTCATTAGGGTTTGGTGGAATGTGTGAGCAAGACCCTTATACTGTCTTATAAATGATTTCCTTGGTATGTGTGTTTGTCTGATCAAACCCTAGTGTAATCAAGATGGTTGTGTGTCTAACTCTTATTGATATTTGTGAAGTTGGGTTTGACTAACACATGATATGATATATATTGGCATGATGATAAAATCTAGGCATATATATGAATATGTCCTTTTTGGTTGAAGTCCTAGGTTGGTCTGGGTCAAATGTATTTATGTTATTAGACATATGATATACTGATGTATGGTTATGATTTCCTAGATATGTGTTGACCTAGTCATTGACGGTCATGAGTGTTAGGATTCAATGGAAGTCCTTGTCTGAGATTCTAGAATGTTGATGTTTGGAAATTTAGGGTGTTATAGCTAAACCCTAGTGAATTTAAATTGTCTAGTATGTGTGATATAACAATCTGAAAATCTATTAAGTGATTGTTGGAAATGAAAATCTAGGGTTTTTTCAGTTAAATCCTAGTAGTGACATTGTCTAATGTGTGTAATGTAACAATCCGAGATCTATGTATTTGATGATTGTTGAGATTGTGAATTTCTAGGGTTTTGGAGTTAAACCTTAGTCAAAGTAAAATCTTTAAAATATGATAATTTGAGATTTGTGAAGAGATTGTTGAAATGTGAATTTTTTGGTTGAGTATGATGATTGCTCGGAAATATAGGGGTTGGAACTAACCCTAGTAGAAGCTGGTTAGGTTAATGACTAAGCTGTGATTGACTTTAATTGATTCTTTTATAAAATATAGGAGTTGAATGGATCCCTAGTGAGAAGTCTGACATATGTATTTTGAAAGGATGATAGATGCTTTGTAGATCTATATTTGTCTGAATTAGTTCTAGGGTTTTCTATATGTTGTAGTAAGGTATGTTATACCTTTGGAAGACACATTGAAACCCTAGATGGAATGAATGTTGTTATAAAGTAGTCTAGGGTTTATGATAAAGTCCCTAGCAAGATGTTGAAGAATATATGTCTCTTGTTTGTAATTGAATTTGGGTATATTTGATATGAATAAAGTTGAAATGCTTTCGTGTTTTTTATATGGCTAACATCATGCTTCTGTAGATTTGGTTGTACTTGCTATTGAAGTTGTGAAGGTACACAATCTTCAACTTGGTGAAGATGCTCATTGATGTGATAAGCATGATGAGGATGATGATAACTTTGATGAAATGGTTGGAAGCCATGAAAGATTCTCTGATGTCGAAAAGAAGAAGCTGATCTCCCGGAGGAAGCATGAAAAAGAGATCTCCCTAAGATTAAGAGGGAGTCTGGATAAAGAGGTGCTTCCTGGTTGAGAGGGAGTGACAGATATGGTTCTCTGCTTCATGTGTCATGCATTAGACCAGGACTAACAACTGTAAGTTTGAGTGAAGGCCATGAATAGGAAAAGAAAATTGGAGAATGCATTTTGAAGTGCCGTTGAAAGAAGGAAAGGAGGATCCGATTGAAGAATATGTTGTTGCATGAAAAGTAGGAAGGAAAACATATGATTGAGGAATCTTTTATCAAAGATTCGGTTGATAGTCCTACCATGGAAAGTTGAGAAGCAACATCTGTTGTCTGAAAGACCCCTAAGGTTTGTATTTGGTTATGTACATGTGAAAGTATGTTATTGATCGGAGTTGTGTTTGCACAGGTGAATCTCTCGAAGGATTTGATAACATGCTAGTTACCAATCAGTTTGATTGGAAGAGATTGGACATTCTTGATCTTTTGGATCAAGGGATGTTGAGGCTTTGTGAGTGAATCATTGCTTGGGCAGACATATGGCTGGCACTTTGTGTCGATGTCTAGGTCCCGAAGTTGTAAAGGTGGCGTTGGTCATTGAGGTCTGACACGCACTAGAATTTTGGGTTGGTGGTTAGCAAGGAAGCTTGATGGTACTTAGAGGGGCTGAAAGCTTGAGTCCACCCTCGTCCTACTTGGATGAATTGCCCTGGTTAGGAATCTAGTCCATGGCATTGTGGTGCCTAAAGTTCTTCATGGTTCATATAGTTTGAGATCTTCCATTATATATGTACATTATGAATACCTCCCTAGTTAAGAGGGAGTGTTGGAAAAAGTAACTATGTTCGGTCTTCAATAATGTACTTGAGTCATTATGTAATGTACTTGTCCAAAGAATAAAGAAAATAATTTATATTATTATTATTGTGACTTATTAAAGCATGGGTTTCATGCTTGGGTCACCATGTTTTAGGTCAAAGTCCCCATTGAGAACTTCTAGGATTTATTCTATCTATAGAATTATTGTACATTTAAAGAGACCCTTCTTGGGTTTTTGAATCATGTAAAAAGGTTTAGTATTGGGTCAAATATGAATTATGGAACCTCCACATCATGTCGACCTAAGGGAAGATCAAGTCAACCTAAGACCCTATCAGCAAAAATTTTAAGGATGGAAATTTATCTTAACGTTTAGAAACCTTGGTGAATCCCACTAGTCCATAATATGAAATCTATAAAATGTTTGGAGATATTTTTGTAAAAACATTCAAATTTATAATATTTTTATATAGTCTATATATAATGTTTTGGCGACTTAGGGTAAAATAATTTCATTCTATAAAATTTGGGCTAATAAAACAATGGAAATTAGCGAATCTTTTTTTTGGAAAAAGTATAGAAAATTAGCCCATGGGCGAATATTAGCCCCTAAAATTTTCCTTGGACCCTATTCGATCCCACAAGAAGCCTATAAAAGGAAGGACATCGAACTCATTTGGAGCATCACTTCTCATCAAGTTCGAATTCTCTCTACTGGGCAGAAGTGTGAAAATCTTGTTGCTGGGTAGAAGTGCAAAGTGGGTAGCTGGGAAAGTCTGTTGCCAGGAAGCCGAAGTGAATGCGAGTTTGGGTTAGTCTAAGGAGTAATGGAAAATCGAAATCTTGGTGGTGGTCTCTCTCTGTTTCGTGCTCTGGATTGGGAGATCGAAGTCTTCCAAGTTGTATTGCTGCCGAGCGCTGTTAGCTGCTGCAAGTTGTTGCATAGTCGAAGTTGTTGCGAAAAGGTCAATATTCTAGACGCTGACTTGGTGTGGAGGGAAGGTCTGGTCTTGGTCTAGGGTGATGAGTCTCAAAGAATACTATTGAATGAAAGAATTACTTTGATTGGGTTTTCCCCTTGAGGGGGGTTTTTCCCTGGCATGTGCCTACATCTTGTGTTCATTGTTTTGTGCTGCTGCTTTCGGTAATTGCTTGATGAACTAAAGAAAGAAGATATAAAGAATCGTAATAATAAGAAACATCACAAGTAATTCAAGATGAAGAAAATCTTTACTGCCTTTCTGATTTTCCAACAACACAAATATCAAAAGCAGAAAGAGAGAGCTCTAAATATGGACATTCTGCATCTACATCTCAACCTTTATGAGGTCCACTTGTATATTCTTCACCTCTATGAGACACAAGGCATAGGTTTGAATGCACATATACAAGGTCCTCTGCCTTCTGCAATCCCAATTTGTTGCGCTTAACACTATGAATGAAACTGTAGGTGCTCCAATATCGTTTTGCTGATGAAGAGCTTGCTTCTCGTGATAGAATATGAGTGGCAAGATTTTGCAAATGAACACCACTTGCTCCATGACAAGTCCATCATTTAACTGGGTCCATGGTCCTCCTCTCATCCAAAGCTGGTATGTCTGCAAAATCCTCTAATCCAACAACAAAATAGGCAAATTCTTGTCTTACATAAGTTTGTAAAGACACTATAAATATCCTCTAAAAGGATTTCTTCACTCCATTGGCCACCTCCTTGTCCTTATGTGGAACCTTCCTCTTCCCATTGCTTTCAGCAATGAATTCTTCATCATAAAATTTTGGATTCAGAGCATGTGCTAAAGTGTGCAATGGAGTGCTGAAGCTATTCCACTTGGTAACAATAATGGACTTCACTTGTTCAGCAAAATCAAAATGCACAAAAAGAAGAGTTGGAGCCAGTGTTGCGGGGGAGCGCCCCCCCCCCTCGAACCCGCTCCCGAAGCGCGCTCCGGGCCGGAGCGGCTCGGGAGCGGGTTGGGAGCGCGCTCCCCAAATCGCTCCCGTAAAAAAATTTGCGCTCCCTGGTCTGTGAGGGAGCGCTTCAGGGAGCGATCGCTCCCGCGCTCCCGGAGCGCTTTTTAATGCCCGGGAGCGATCGGGGAGCGATCGCTCCTTGATCGCTCCCGGGAGCGATCGGGGAGCGATCGCTCCCTGATCGCTCCCGGGCATTAAAAAACGCTCCGGGAGCGAATTTTAAAGAACTGGGAGCGGTTCGGCGGAAAAAAATTCCGCCGGACCCGAAAAAACAAAAAAATTTAACTAATTTTTTTTGGTTTATAAGCCCAATGGGCCAAAAAAAAATCATTTGAATGAGATTGAGCTTGAGCTTGAGAGCTGAGGAAGAGCAAAGGAGCAAGGAGCAAGAGCTGAGGAGCAAGGAGCCAGAGCTGAGGAGCGAGGAGCAAGTGCCAAGGAGCGAGGAGGAAGCTTGCAGAGGTAAGTAACTTAATCATTTAGTTAGTTTAGCTGGTTAGGTAGTTAATTTGGTTAGTTTCATTTACCTGTTTGAGTTTAAAGATCATTAATTTAAATTAAATTAATAAATTAAATGAATTAATCCCAATAAACTAAATTAATTTGCAGATTCAAGACTCAAACCCTACAAACATCAAACACGATGGACCTGAGGATTTTTATTGGCATTTTCCTCTTCCTGGTCCCCTTTCTGGTTATTATGGTGGTGGAGAGTAGGAAACGGAGGGGGCCTGAAACTGAAGAGGTGGATGAAGAAGCCGGAGGAAGTCAAATGGGTGAAAACCCCAGTGAGGAGGATGTGGAGGAGGGTGAACATGAGGGTCAAAAAACTAAACAAGACCAAACTCCATTGTGGAAATATGTTCACAGGGCTGAAACAGGGAGAGGGGGTGGAACCACTAAATTTCATTGCCCCCATTGCAACACTGACTACACAGGCTCATACACCCGTGCTAGAAGACACCTCTGCGGGAAAAGGCCATGGGATGGAGAGAAACAAATAGGAATCAAAACTTGTGACAAGGTGTCAACAGCAGATAGAGCCAAATACATAAAGGAAGAGGAGGACGCCCAATACAGAGCAAAAAGATCAAGGGGTTTCTTTGAACCAAGCTCACAAAGAACTCCTTCAGCATCCTCCCAAGGCAGTGGATATGGACATGGAGGCACAGGGTCATCATCTTTACGCCGTAGAACCATATCAGATTTCCTTGATGAGGGGTGTAGGAATGATGTGGATTCAAAAGTTTAGAGGTTCCTCTATGCATGTGGGATACCATTCAATGTTCTACGCTCACCTTATTGGCACGAAATGGTTTCTGCCATAAATGATGCCCCTAAAGGATACAAGAGCCCTGGGTATGACAAGGCAAGAACTGTTGGCCTTGATCATGAAAAAGCAAAAATATCACATTCTTTGAATAAAATGACAAGTTCTTGGACTGACAATGGGGTGTCCATTGTATTTGATGGATGGACAAATGTAAAAGGCAAGCCATTGATAAGTGTTCTTGCCGTGTCTGTTAGTGGTCCCATCTTTCTAGCTGCACATGATTACTCAGACAAGTTCAAGACCGCTATCAACATTGCAGAAGCATTGCTTGAAACAATTGAGCGTATTGGCCCATACAATGTCATCCAAGTCATCACTGATAATGCTCCTAATTGTAAGGCAGCGGGAGCAATTATTGAGGATAAATACCCGAACATATTTTGGTCTGGATGTTTGGTTCACACATTGAACCTTCTGTTGCATGATATTGTCAAAAACAAAAATGAACAATACCAATGGATTGGTGATTTGTACAAGAAAGGAAAAAAAATGATAAAATTTATTACAAATCATAGCAATACCCATGGCCTTTTCCGCAGTCACTCGAGATTGGAGTTGCTGAAGATTGCGAGGACTAGATTTGGTAGCTATTACCTCACCTTCAGGCGCCTTTTGAAGGTAAGAGAGGCATTAGCTAGCATGGTATCAAGTCCACATTGGCAGGTGTTAAAGGAAAGGGCTACAAATGTAGCTGACATTGCAGGTTTTGAAACGGTGGAGGAGGCCGCTCTTAATGGGCAGTTTTGGACAACTGTGAGACAGGTATTGGATTTCACCAAGCCAATTTATAACATGATTCGGTTTGCAGATACAGACAAACCAGTGATTGGCGAGGTGTATGAGCAAATGGATACCATGTTGGGGGAAATAAAAGACATTGTTCATAACAAAGATCCCGACCTGTACAAACTGATTCACGATTGTGTGTGTGAACGGTGGAATAGGCTTAACCTTCCACTACATTGCTTGGCGTATATCCTTACGCCAAAATACTATTCAGATTCTTGGTTGGGCAAACCTGCAGCAGGGGGTGGTGTTAGGACCAAACCCCATTTAGATCGAGAGGTAACTAGAGGATATCTGGAAGCATTAGAAAAGTTGGTGCCTGACAGGGAGGAATGTGCAGCTGTGCACCTTGAAATAGGCAGATACTTCACTGGCAGTGGTTTGTATGGTAACTTCCATGCAATGGATGACAAAGATAAATTTGATTCTCTCACATGGTGGGAAACATATGGCGGCCACGGACTTTTGCGAAAATTGGCAATAAAAGTTCTTTCACAGGTTGTAAATTCTTCTTCTGCAGAGAGGTGTTGGAGCACCTACAGTTATATACATAATGTGAAAAGAAACAGGCTCAACGAAAACCGAGCAGAAAGCTTGGTTTATGTGCACTACAACTTGAGGTTGTTGAGCCATTACTGTGATCGGGCTAATGAAGATCCCACATATAAAATTTGGGACAATCACCCTGAGGACGACAATTTGGAGGATGGCATTGTACATATGGAAGAACTAGAAGAGGAGCTTGTACGGGATGAAGCTGAAGCAGCTGCAGCAGCCATGCCACCTCCACCTCCACCATCCAGTAGCAGTTCTCGGGGCTCGAGTCTTGTTCCATTGCTGTCGCCACCTCCATCGACACCCTCGCGTGGAGGCTCTAGTTCTGGTCGTCGGTCTGGGCGGGAGACTCCTAGAAGACCACCACGACCTACTTATACTCCTGGAGACTCTCGTGGCAAGGGCCACTTGTAGATTTACAGTTTACTTGTCTTTTTTAGTTTCTATTAGACTTGTCACTTTAGTTTTCATAACTGTTCAGTGTTGAGTTTTGAGTCCTTGACTCTTGACTCTTGACTCTTTCATATCATTATGACATTATGATATTTTTTGTAAACATTATATCACTGTGACAATGAAAATTTGAAGTTTGAAGTTGGGCCTTGGCAATTATAACTCATTGGTAATGATTGTGAATTATGAATATGATGCTTTGTGAAAGACTAAAGTTGTTTCATTTCATCTCATTATTCATGTTTCATTTTATAAATTTTTAACATTTCATATCATGTTAACAGTTAGAAGTTAGGACTTAGAAATATCTTCGATATTACTTCTTGTAATGGTTAAACTTGGCTTACAAGTACAACTTGTTACTTTGGTGATCAATGATGATAAATGTTATTGAATTTTCAATTCTGAAAGCTTGAAGTTGAAACTTTAATATTGAATTTGATGAATCATGATTTATAAGACTCAATATGTTGCAGTTGTAATATGTATTTTAATTTTACTAAGGTTGATGACGATTACAATTTCTAGATGATTGATGTGATATGGTTCAATGATCAATTTATGTTTTTTTATGTTTTTTATGTCTATTTCATCATTCTACATGTTTTTGTTGACATATATGTATCAAAAATTAAAAAATATAAAATATATATATATTTTTAAAAAATCGCTCCGGGATTCGCTCCCAAACCGGGAGCTTCTGAAAATGGTCGCTCCCGCTCCCGCTTCCGCTCCCGCTCCCCGCTTCCGCTCCCGCTCCCAAGTAACATTGGTTGGAGCCTTCTGTGTAATAATTTCCACAGTTTTTTCAATCATGGTATCCATGCCATCATAAACCTCTCCTAGGAAAGGTTTCTCTGTGTCTGCAACTTGGAGAAGATCAAATGCAGGTGATGTGAACTTGAGTAAGAAATCAATCTTGCTTCACCAATCTCCATCAACCAACACCCTCCTCACCATACTTCCCTTCTCTGAATCTGCCTGTCTCCACTTAGCGCAAGTTGGACCCACCACCATACTCATTAATGCATTTTTAACTTCAACAAGGTGACGCAAAATGATGAAGTTTGAGGCATACCTTTCCTCAGCAACTTTCAACAACTCCAATTTGGAGTATTCTCGATATATTGCTTGAGATTGGTGGTGGTTGGTGATGAATTTTATAATCTCCCTAGCCTGCCTTGTGACCTCCTGAATCCATTCTGTTTTTGCCTCAATCTCTTCTAAAATCAGATTAAAATTGTGGACAATTATCTTGCACCACATTTTCTGGCCCTACTTCTTCAATAGAATAAATTAAAATATCAACAATGAACTTACTATCCTTTATCTCACCCAAACAATCTTTTGCTTTGATGAACATGGCTCCTTTTGGTGATGATGCAATGACATTAATTAAAGGCATGCATCTTGTATCGGTCCAACCATCTGAGATAATAGAAAGCCTTGTACTGCCCCATGAACTACGAATTGGTTTCAGAACATCATCAAGAAGTTGCCTCTCTTTCTTGAGCAAAACTGTTCCGACTTTTTTCATAGTTTGGGCCCTTGTAAACTTGAGGAGCTTTGTTAATCGCTCTCACCAAATCCTGCCAATATGGGGATCGAACCACATTAAAGGGGATGCCACAAGCAAAGATGGCCCTTGCCACTCTTGAGTCAACTTCTTTTCTCCCTTAAATATCAAACATTTTCAACAATCTGTTGCCTTGAATTGGAGTTGATGGCTTTGATAAATTTGCTTCTACTTCTAGTGTCGTCCTCTTTCTTGCTTCCTGAACAATCCTTAGCTCAATGCTATTAGACATGCGAGGATTGGCAGTGCCCATGCCGATTTTGCTTCTTTGATCCTTCATCCTTTGAGCATCATCGCTCTCTTTCTTGAATTTATCCCTCACCTCTGCATTTTTGGTATGTGCACACACATCAGTACCCTTTATCTCTTCATGCAAAATTTGAGCCTTCACTCTTATGTAAGAGCCCTTTAAGGTCTTTTCATTTTTGCATAAATTGCATTTCCATTCCCATGTACCACTGGAACCCATCTGCTTCACTTTGGTAACATACTTCCATAGAGGATAATATTCTTGCTGCCTGCTCACTTGAGTGGATTTAGGGGTACTTGAAACACAACTTTGAGAAGCCATGAATGATGCAAAATTAGGAAATGAAAAACTAAACCAACTAGCTGCTGCCCACACTCTTCCTCTTGTTGCTCATGCCCTTCCTCTTGCTGCCCATGTTCCAAAACACAAATAAACTCCTTGCTGCTGCTATAGGAAGGTCTTCGTGCAAAACAATGTGTGAGAAATGAGTGAATGAAGTGCCTTTTTAAAGAAAAGAAGAGGCTCATAGGGTTTCTAGAGAATTCTATTCTTCTCATCTTCTAGAGAATTCCATTTGTAATTTTTTTATTAAATTTAGCTAACATCCACATAGAAATTGGTTTGTTAGTATGTTTTGGTGTTAGATGGGGCCCACACCCTCTTTCCATTCCTTGAGATGGCTGAAAAAAGGCCCAAAAATTCTATTTTTTGCTTTTTGGCCGTTGAAACTCGACCTGTTGGGGTTGAAACGCTGCTCGCTGTACTGTCCGACATTTCAAAATCGTGAAACGCCGTACGTTACAATCGACGACATTTCAGCTCCGTTTCGGCGTTTCGGGCCGTCCCCAGTACTGGTACGCCACTAATATGGCATTTCCTGCAACATAGTTTGAAATATTTAAGAGCTACCTCTACACATTTGACTTTCAGCTGATATGAGAAATAAACAAGCACACACTCGGAAAATTAGACACTTTATATAGTTATTTTTTGGTCCGAAGACCTTGGAAAAACCCGTTAGGGGAAAATTGTTGTTTTTCCACGATACTATTGTCTAGGATAGAATCTTAAATCATTGAGGCTACCAAACCAAGTATCACAACGCATATACTTTGCACAACGGAACAATATAAAACAATAAATCTACTAGTGCACAAAATATACACAACTTTTTACATAATTTTGTATAATAACCCAATCTTCGTTATATTAATCCAACTGATAATACAACAGTCTAGGGCTCCCGTACCAGGGATAATCGCCCTCAAATATCCACTAGTACAAGAATACAAAGGACAAGATATTGCTGATCTAGTTGATGTAGTTGACAATCACAACTGTTTTGTCGTATCTTGTACACTACGGGTCCTTCACTTCCGTTCTGCAGCACCCACCTCTATCAATGCACCTACTCCTTTAGGCAATTGAAATCGACTCTCCAATATATCGTTTAGCTATTCATACATCCTTCTATCATCAACACATTGTTGGAAAATGTAACTAGGTTCGGTCTTCATTAATGTATTTGAGTCATCATGAAATGTACTTGTCAAAAGAATAAAGAAAAGAATTTTTATTATTGTATCAATGACTTATTAAAGCATGGGTTTCATGCTTGGGTCATCATTATATTAGTCAAAGTCCCCATTGTGGACTTCTAGGATTAATATTGAGTCTATAGAGTCATTGTACATTTAAAGAGACCCTTCTTGGACTTTTGAATAATGTAAAAAGGTTTACTATTGAGTCAAATATAGTTTATGTAACCTCCACAACAAGTTGGCCTATAAAGGAGATCAAGTCAGCCTAAGGACACCAATTCAACCTCACTTGGAACCTATAAATAGAAGGAAGTCGAATTCATTTGGAGCATCTCATCTCAAGCTAGTTTGATATCTCTAAGGAAGCTGGAGAAGTGCGAAGTGGATCAAAGAGGTTTAAAGGAAGTGCGAGTTGGGTCAAGTCTAAGGAGAAGAAGAAAATCAAAGTTTTGGAGCTACTCTCTCTCTGTTTCGTGCCCTAGTTGGGAGATCGAAGTCTTCCTAGTGTCGCTATTGCTAGTTGCTGCCTGATGCCGTAAGTTGTTGCATAGTCGAAGTTGCTGGAGTGTTGCTGCAAAGGGGTCGAAGATCTGGAAGGCTAACTTGGTGTGGAGAGAAGGTTTGGTCTTTGTTTAGGTTGAAGAGTCTCAAAGAATACTATTGAAGGAAGAGAATTTTTCACTGGGTTTTCCCCTCGAGGGGGGTTTTGCCTTGGCATAGTGCCTACATCTTGTGTCTTTTATTTTGTGATCTTCATACACACATAATATGGTAATTGCTTGATGAAAGATAAGATAATAAAGAAGTAAAAGAAGCCAACATAACTGACAGGTTATCAAGAAAGAGGAATCGAACCCTAAGCTACTTGTATTGATTTCTGAACATGGTATCAAAGCTAAGGTCAGGAAAAGTTGAAGATCACTTTGTTTGCATGGATTCTCCCTCTTTGATAAACTACATTAAAATGAGTATCAACACTGCTGGAAGCTGGATCAAGAAGGTCATCTACTACTTATTCAACAAGGTCAAAAGTCAAGGATTCTTGGCTGCTCTTACAGGGTCTCTTAGTGATGAGAATGCATGGATCATTGATAGTGGAGCATCAAGACACATGATAGGAGAAAGTTCACAACTTCATACACTATCAAAGGAGCCATCTTCTCATGCAGTGGAATTGGGTAACAACAAAAGCTATGCTGTTAGAGGCCTGAGATCAACATCGTTGAAGCTAGAAAATGGATCGAAGCTGCACCTCAACAACATACTATATGTTCCAGGTTTGAAAAAGAATTTGCTTTCTATTTCTTGTTTAGAAGATAAAGGGGATAGAGTTGTTGTTGTTGATGGAAACGTATCTGTTTGGGGAAAAGACTAGCATTGATAAAGCTAGGGTTATTGGAGTTCTTGAAGGAAGCCTTATAGAGTCATTACACCACCTATTCAAGCTTTGGTTCATATGGAAGTCAATCCCATTGAGCTATGGCATAGGAGGTATGGTCATCTACATTATAAGGTCATCCCTACTCTTAGTCAATTGGTTCATGGCAACCCCAATATGAAGTTAGATCATGAAGGAGTGTGCAAGGGATGCTCTTTGGGAAAACATACAAGAAAGCCATTTCCGAATAATGAAACTAGGTCTAAAGAGATATTAGATCTCATCCACTCTGATGTGTGTGGGCCCATGTTTGAAAAATCACTTAGAGGTCATCTCTACTATGTAACATTCATTGATGACCATTCTAGAAAGACATGGCTCTACCTTCTCAAAACAAAAGATGAAGTATTTGAAAAGTTCAAAGAGTTTAGATCCGAAGTGGAAACCCTAACCAAAAGAAAGATAAAAACTCTAAGATCCGACAATGGTGGGGAATACACTTCTAAGGAATTGATTGCATATTGTAAGGAAGCAGGAATTAAGAAGGAGCTCATTGTTCCCTATTATCCCGAACAAAAGGGAGTGGACGAAGGATGAATAGGTCAATTGAAGAAGGCATTCGAGCTATGCTCCTTAATCAAGACCTACCAAAATTCTTATGGGGAGAAGCAACAATGATAGCCGTGTACATTCAAAATAGAAGTCCTCATAGAAGTCTTAATAATATAACACCCGAAGAAGTATTCACAGGAAAGAAGCCGAACATGGATCACCTCCAAATCTTTGGAAGTGCATCATACATTCATGTTCCAAAGGACAAATGAAAGAAGTTGGACTCTACAAGTATCAAGGGAATATTCGTTGGATATAGTCTCTCCTCAAAAGCATATAGAATCTACATTAAGGAAGGAAGTCATATTGAAGTAAGCAAGGATGTCATATTTGATGAAAATCAAGCCTACAAGAAATCAAAGGATATTCCTATTGATTCTGATGACGAAGAAGTTCCCATATTTGAAGAAGAAGAATATCATCATGAAAACCCTACTACAAATCAAGAAGGACCAAGTGAGCCTATTCAATCTGTGGTCATCCCAACCACAAGGAAAAGGCCAAATTGGTTAAAAGCTACATTAGAAGATGCTGAAGGACATGAAGCTGTGAAAGGAACCTTCAGGGAAAGTAAAAGACCGAAGAGATACTTTGGTTATGCTACATATATGACGAAGTTAATTGAAGTCAATCCATCTACATTCAAGGAAGTTGCTCATCAAGAGGTTTGGAAGAAAGCGATGCAGGAAGAATATCAATCCATCATGAAGAATGGGGTTTGGGAAATTGTTCCTAGACCTAGTGACAAATCAGTTGTCACCTCCAAATGGATCTATAAGATCAAACATGTTGTTGATGGAAGTATAGACAAGTACAAAGCTAGATTCATTGCAAGGGGTTTCTCTCAAAAGGAAGGCATTAATTATGAAGAAACCTTTGCACCCACAACAAGGTACACTACCATTAGATCTTTGGTTTCATTGGTTGCTACAATGGGTTGGAATATCCATCAAATGGATGTGAAGACCGCATTTCTGAATGGGACCATTGATGAGGAAGTGTATATCGAACAACCTGAAGGATTTGAAGTTAATAGCAGGGACTCTCATGTTTGCAGACTTAAGAAGGCCCTATATGGTTTGAAGCAAGCACCTGCGTCATGGTATGCAATGATGGATGCATATCTACTTAGAATTGGGTTCGTAAAGAGTTCTGTTAATCCGAATGTCTACATCAAGGTCATGAATAATGAGCCCATCATTATTCTACTAAATGTGGATGATCTATGCATCACAGGTGTGGAGCGAAGAATTCAAGAATGCAAGAAGATGTTGGCAATTGAATTTGAATGAAGGATCTAGGACTGATGCACTATTGCCTGGGTCTAGAAGTATGGCAGAGACCTGGGGAGATATAGTTGGGGCAACGAAAGTACATTGTCAAGTTGTTGCAGAAATTTAAGGATGATGGATTCCAAGTTGATGAATACTCCTATGATCACCAATCTCAAGAAGTTGAGGGGCTCTGACTCCAGTCTCTTGGATCCTACCTCCTATCGACAGTGGGTGGGTTCCGTAATGTATCTGGTAAATACTAGGCTAGATATATGTTTTGCACTAAACATTCTTAGTCAATTTTAGTTGGAGCCTCGTCATGATCACTGGATGGCTGCCAAACACATATTGAAGAATCTTCGTGGAACTCTACATCACTGCCTAAAGTATGATAGTAAGGAAGTCAAGCTAATTGGCTTCACAGATTCTGATTGGGGTGGCAGTGAGACCGATGGAAGGAGCACTACCGGAGGATGTTTTAGTCTGGGAGCTGCTATGATCTCATGGATGAGTAGGAAGCAAGATCCCGTTGCTTTAAGTAGTGCTGAGGCAGAATATGTGGCTGCATGTGAAGTAGGAAAGGAGGCTGTTTGGTTAAGGAAGCTTCTGATAGATTTGTTTGAGAAGTCTCTGGGTCCTACTGTGATTAATTGTGACAATCAAAGTTGTATCAAGATGTCTGGAGATTCTGTGTTTTGTGCCGTAGTTTGGGAGATCAAAGTCTTCTAGTGTTGCTGCTTGATGTCGTGAGTTGTTGCATAGTCAAAGTTGCTGGGGTGGAAGTGCTGCTACAAAGAGGTCGAAGATCTGGAAGGTTGATTGCGGCTAGGTTGGATTAGCCTTCTTAGCCCTCTCGCTCCTCCAAACAACCCTCCGCACGACGCTGTAGCTTCAACTACCCCTACAACTTAAACAAAGCACCAAACGCACTAAAAAGTAACACAAACCAGACTCCAACTTACCTTTGTGACAACGACTTAAGTCTACAAGAAGAACACACCAAAAACTAGTGACAAGGCACACCAAATAGGTCTCCCAAGCCTCATACAATTTGCCTCAAGCCTGCGACTTCCTCCACAAGGTAATTTGCACCAAGTTTTAGAGATGACCTAGCCGACCTTAACCAAGCCCATACATATACTTCAAAAATTCATATCTCATGATAGACAACACAGTGAGTGATTTTCGTTGCTTCTTTCTTCTGTCAAGGTCCTCTATCATCTCAAATCATCACATGCCAAAATCGCCTTGTGGTTCCACACCCACAAGCTTGGGTGCAAAGCCCACATCTTGGGTTCCAAGCATACAAAGTGTTTTTGTGGCGCTCCTACCTCCATAACCTGCAACCTAGGGTTTAGAGTACCTCCCAAGCTACAAATCTCAACAAAAACTAGTCTTCAAAGAGGATTTTTATTGCTCTTAAGGAAAATTTATACACAACAAATAACACCAAACTTATCTCCCTTTGTAGACAAGATGGTACAGTGCTTTTTGCATGTAGAACACTGCCACACAGTTGACAATCTTTGTCATTTGTTTTTCATTGATTCTCACGCTGAAACTGACTGGAATACTGTGCCAAACATAACAAAACTTTCCCAGAAAATTCGTGCCTCAAATTTGAAGCAATCTGCCTTGGGTTTCATGTTGTAGATGACTGCAAAACTCGGGCTCAGTTAAATGTGAAATGACTAGAAAGGAGGGCTTCGAACAACCCTTAACCTCCATGAGTTTTATGTAGAGAATCACTCTCAACCTCCTCCAAATCAGTGTAGACCTATCCTTAGAAAATCAGCCTGCGTTCCCTTGAATCTCAACCTTGAGAATCTAGATTTGCATGCCAAGAATCTACAACAGAAAATTCTGGTTTATCTCCTTCTTGTACGCTGCACCTTCTCCTTCTTTATGATCTTGCCCTCCTCCTCCTCCCTCTATGCTCTTGAGAATAATGAGAGCTTCAACCTTTTCTACAAGCCTTAAACTCGACTTACTATCCTTGGTTGCGTGCTGCCTTCCTTGGCTGCGTGCTACTCTCCCTTAAGCTCTCCTTGCAAACATGACCTCCTACGCTCTCCTCAAGTCCCATGAGAAGAATAATGAATAATCTTTAGCTTTTTCTCTTTTGTCTTCTCTAAGTGAAGAGAAATATAACCCTATAAATCTAATGGTTGAAATTAAATCTCAGCTCATTAGGTCAAGGGTAGAGATCATTTCTCTCTCTTGACCCCTTTTCTCATGTTGTACCCCTCACTTAAAAAAACTCCTAGTGACTTTAACATGTTTTGTACCTTGTGCACTTTTTCTCTCATAAAGTCAACATTAAAATATAAAGTGACTTTAATAATAAAAGGACACTTAGTACATTTTCTCTTAAAGTCACATTTAAAACATAAAGTGACTTTATTATAAAGTACCAAACACATGTACCACTTCATAAAGTGACTTTATTATAAAGTACCAAACACATGTACCACTTCATAAAGTGACTTAACCCCATGACATTATTAAAATCCATAATGTCACATGACAAAAATGCTATGAAAGTGCTTTCCTTGGCATAAAGGCCAATGCACTAGGTAACACTTGGTACCATTTTTCTCAACACTCCTTATCGAGGAAGTTGTTTCCCACCACTCCATCTTTATCTCTGAAGTGGATATGCTCACCCCATGGTACCATCTTGTCACCCACTACTCTCGCCACATCACCACCCAACCTCTTTGGTGGTCTACTCTCTTTCATTGACTCGTGCTTCCTTCAATGTATTATAAAGTCTTCTCGGCTTCCACCTCCTTGAAGAAGTCTCCCGCACAAGCTTGGAAGCCTCATCTCCATCCCTTGACACTTGTGGCCCTGATGATGATGCCCTTGTGCCTTGTAGTGATCCAACACTCTGAGATCCTACACTTTGAGAAGCCAGTAATCTTCTTGACCTCTGTGATCCTATACCAGTGTACCCTGATACCTATGGTGTGGCTCCCTGCTGAGGAGCTTGATACTCTACTCGATCACCCTCCTGTGACCTCCTCATGGTCTTGGAAGTTTGAAACATGAACCTGTAAAGTCTCCCCTCATGGACACCAATCACTCTAGCAGACGCTATGTTAGATCCCACAGGATACATCAAGACCTGTCCATCTCGGAATAACACAACATATCCCCTGTCCTCAATACAGGAAACCGATATCACGCTCCTCCTCAACCTTAGTACATAAAGGACCTTCGTCACATTCAGAGGTGGCAATGACTCCCTTTGAAAGGATACAATCCCCACTCCTACCACTTTGACCCTAGTGTCATCTCCAAGCAACACCTCCAAGTCTAAATCCTTTGTAAGACTCGTAAAGTGCTCCCTCACTCCAATCATATGGCAAGATACTCCACTATCTATAAGCCACACTCGTAGATATAGTACTAGTGGCTAAGCTCACCACCAGTGCAAACTCTTTGTCAAATCTCAAGGTGAAATCCTCCACCTCAGCTGATGCTGCCACATCCTTCTTCTTCTTCTCCTTCTTCTCGCGACACTTAGAAGCATAGTGACCCATCTCCCCACAAGCAAAGCATCTGACTTTGCTCATGTCCTTCTCGGACTTCTCTTCCTCCTTCTGCTGCTTGGCCCCACTGGTGGACTCATGCTTATTCTTCTTGCCCTTAGTCGCAAGGGCAACCTTCTCTCCTCACCTACCCGATCACTCTGGCTGCCACTCTTGGCACTTCTCCTGGATGAAATCTTCCCACATCCTCCTATAGTTTGGAAAATGCTCTTTGGACACAATACCATGTATGAATCCATCCCACTGCTAGGTGAAACTATCTAGTGCGATTTTGACCAACTAGTCCTCGGGGATAGCCTCTCCCATGGAAACCAACTCATCTCTCGCTTGAGAGATCTTGGTGAGGTATGGGCATAGTTTTAAAAACCGGAACCAGTCACCGAACTGGTCCACGTAATAAACTGGGTTTCAAACCAGAACCGGTCAAACCGGGACTGGTCAAATCTCAATGAACTGGTTTTAAAAAAAATACATTAAATAATTAATTTTTAATGAAAAAAACTATTTTTAAATTTAAAACGATGATTCCAAGCCAATAGAGACAAAATATGCAAAGTTTGCTCATTTATCTACCATGTAAAGGTGAATACATTAAAATGGCACCAAGTGCAATACATATCATCGAAAAAATACATAAGCAATGAGGCTTTAAATGGCCCATAAAGTCCAAAAATAATGCTACAAGCTATGAGACTGTTAGTCTACTACAAGACTACAAGTCTACACACGATCAATCATCAAATTCATCACCACTACTAGACACAGGATCATCAACAGGAGCTACATAGACATCATCTGGTTCAAAGTCTGAAGATGCCTCAGCCTCATCTGCAACCTCAGTAGTAACACTGCCATCAATAACAATAGAAGTGGACCTAATGGAAGCATGAGTTCGTCGAGTTTCACGACTAGTGCCTTCCATTGGTTGTTTGCCTTTTCTTGATGGGGCTACTAATCCTGGTTCTAATGGCTCTACCAAATATGCTTCATCCCCCCCAATGCCATGTCAATATCAAAATCAACATCAAACACAAGATCTTTAGTCTCCTCCACCCATTCTGATGTTGGACCAATATCGTCCAACATAATGGGATCTAGACCAGATGTTCTGTTCATCATTTGGTTCCACCTTAGTCGAAGGTTGTATTGCACGAGACAAGACTGTTTTTGTTCCAACCTGTTTCTTTTCTTCGTGTATATGTTCTAAAAAACAGACCAATTGCACTCACAACCTGAAGCACTGCAAGTTTGGCTGAGGACTCTAATTGCAAACTTTTGCAATTGAGAACATTGGCTGCCAAATGACTCCCACCAATGCGTTGCAAAGAAAAAGACATTAATTAGTAACTTAGTTCATTTCATTACTTATTTACAAATTACAAGTATTTATAGATAATTTGAATTGTAAATTTGTAAACAAATTTTTTGTTTTTTTGTCAGTCAAAGTTCAAGCATTATATTAACATCAAAGTGTAGAGTACAAAGTGCATCTCAACAGGCCTATTTCTCTCAGTCCGACCAAACTTGTTGAGATTGGGACCTGGAGGATAACAGGAGCTACCGGCTTCACTCATTATTTTCCAGCGGCATAGGAGCCATGAAATACATACTGTAAACGAAAAGAGAAACATAACGAAAAGCAACATATTAAGGAGGGGGGTTGGGGGGATTACAGGGGGAGCTGCGAAATAGGCAGCATATTCGTGCATATGAAAATCAATATGCTCCACCCTCACTTCTAGACTGCAAAGGTGGTCGTTAGTGCGTCTTTGCTGGCATCGCAGATTATCCAATTGTTCCATGATTTCACTTTGGCCAAATTGAATGTCATTGACGAAAGTTGCCAACTCGTTACGATCATCATACCTTTGGTTCTTGAGGTTGTCCATGTTCACATGAATGTTCCGGATTTGAACAATGATAAACTCTAGCATTGTTAAATCCAAGAATTATAGAAATATGTGCCACAAATTCAAGCCCAAGACGCTAGTCAAACCTAGTCAAATACCAACTTAGTCAAAGTTGGTCAAACCTCCAAGTATCAGAGAATTTAACGCTGGTCAACGGTCTAAAATTTGACCTTGATGTCAGCTCGGTCTTGCGGTCAAAGGACTGTCGTCAATTGTGGCTCAAATCTGTGGTCAAAGTCTCCTTCTTTTGTGGTCAAACTTGCCCCTTTTCAATGGTTAAACTCAATTAAACTTTCAGTCAAACTTCTGCAGAATCTCGGTCAAACAGAGCAAGTCAAACTCAATCAAATGGTAGCCTCTTTATTTTGGTTAACCTTTAGATCTGTTCTTCTTTGACTTCACACGTGTGGATAAAAATATAGAAGAATATGTGTTGGTCGAATTGGTCCAAATGTGGAGGTCATCTTGTTGTTTTTGTATTAGTCAAATGGGTGACATTTTGATCAAAAGTCACACACCTTCATGGTTGGGTCGACTTGATGATTTGGAGCCTACATGATCTCCAAAAATTATAATTTTAATATTATTTTGCAAAATTTTCTTTGGGCAATTTAGTAGGCCTATTGGGCACGTGGGAATACCTCCTCATGCTACACAAAAATCATCACTCCCTCTTAGCGAGGGAGGTATTTTCCTTGTTTGCAAGATTCTCCTTTAGATGAAATTTGTCATTCCTTAAGAAGAGTTTATGAGCTTTCCATATTGATGCATGTCTATAGATAATTCCATCCTAGAGTGGGCAATGTAACTCCTTGTATATCCAAGGTTGGCCAAAGTCCTTCTTGGCTCCTTAGGCAACTTTTATAAATATCCTCTTGGTCATGACCTAGCCTAGTGTTCAAATTGGCAACTAGGGCCAAACTCCATGTGGGTCATCTTATTTATGGTAGCTGATATTTTTCTTGGATCCCTCTCATCGAGAGGTGTAGGATTGATCTAAAGATCATCCGATTCCAATAAGTATTCATGGAGTTATGAATTTATTTGTGTTAATAGACAATTCGTCAAGGTCAGCCCACAACCAAATAAACCCCACGTGCTCAATGTTTTAGTATAAAAGGAGATGAATTGAGAGTTATTTCACACACACTTCTCTCTTGATTTTCTCTCCACTCGCTTTGGGTTTTAGTGGAAGAGAAATCTAGGAGAAGGATGCCCTAACTGCGGTCTTAAAGGATGCCCTAGCCTCAGTCCTAAAGGATGCCCTAGCCGCAGTCCTAAAGTGGAAGATCTCGCTGCAGTCCAAGGGAGAAGACCCTTGATTCTATACGTTTCCCAACCTGCCCTCTACGCTACCTAAAGGAGAGACATAGCTCGGCGAAGAAGACCTGTTCACGCTGCCCAAATACGCAAATCTATCATGTGCTAGCCACAGTAAGGAAGAGCGAACAACATGGGTTTTTGGAGGTTGTTTTAGGGTCATATGTGAAGGCCGAGTTGCTGTTAGGAGGGCCGAGATATCTTCCTAGAGGGCTGAACAGAGGAGGGCTGTTTTGGTTTGATGTGTGGGTTGTAAGCTACAACAAAGATACATGGGACAACGTGGGCTGTTTTGGGGTCATGTTATACCCTCATCTTCAGCATGAAGGCAGAGGGTTTACACTTGCCTAGGCTGCATTTCATAAGGGCAATTTTGGGCCAGATTTGAGGACGGTTAGGGACTGTTGTGTACCCTAACCAGTCCTAGAAATTACAGCAGTAATGAAGTGACAAACAACAACGTTTGTATGGTGTGTTGGCAGCAAGATAGATGGGACAACAAGGTCTCATGGTGCAACAAAGATAGATGGGACAACAAGGTCTCATGGTGCAGCAAAGATAGATGGGACAACAAGGTCTCATGGTGTAGCAAAAGATAGATGGGACAGCAAGGTCTCATGGTGCAGCAAAGGAAGATGGGACAACAAGGTCACATGGTGCAGCAAAGGTAGATGGGACAACAAGGACATGGTGCTTGCATGGGACAACAAGCAATCATGGTGCAACAGTATGAGCAGTGACAACATTGTGATAAGGGGCAACATGATGTGAAATGCTATAGCACAATGATGGGCATCATGACAAAGTAAAGTGTAGCATGTTGTGTGCAGTACTTGCTAGTATAGTACAGTGATATTAAATGATACAATGAGATGTAGTACAGTGATGGGTACAATCATGATTAGTGAAGCATAATGAGGTCCAACATAGTGATGATGGATGCAACATGATGCAGCACAGTGAGGTGCAACGTGATGACGAGGTGCAATGTAATGATAGGTGATGGAATCACCTTGGAGAATCAGTTGAAGCACCATGTCTTCAACTGAGTTCGGCTACCTCATGTATCATGTTCTTAGAGATGATCTATGCTATTATAAGTCAAAATGTTGACTTCTGTTGTAAATGTACTATCTCTCTCTCTCTCTCTACTGAACTATTGAAGAACATATAAAAATAATTGATCAAGGGTTTCCCCACATTGGGGTTTGTCGCTGGCTAGCGCCACATCTTGTGTCCTCTTGTCTTGGCTTGTCTTCTACGATCTATGTTTATGTTCTATCTGCAATTTACTCTAACATTGATATGATTGCTAATTTGGGAAATATATTGAGCTAACTGTGAAAATTGAGATAAATTGCTCTAACCATAAAACACACCTAAAATTAACATGGTATCATAGTTGAGGTGAAGACAAAGCTCAAGCAAGAGTGAAAGAGCAATCATCGAAGAGAGTTGGGAAAGAAAAAAGGATCAGTGGATTCCTCATCCCTCTTCAAATTCACCGAGGGTGAAATCGAAGCAGAGAACATTATCAGAATGGCGCAGCGAAAGCTTTTGATGGCCTACCTAAAGATCACTTCCATGGGAAGTCTGGATCTAAGGGTGGAAGAAAAGGCAAATGCCTTGTTTGTAATAAGTTCGACCATTATGCGAAGGAGTGTCCGAATGGCATGGACACATCACTTGATGATGATAAAAACCATTCCAGGGACATCTTCAATGATAAGAGGAATGACAGTGCATGTCATTAGGGAAATGGCTGACTCTTCAGAGAAAGGAAGGAACCCCAGGTACAAAGAATCAAATGTTGTTTCTGATAAGATAAAGAAGCGTTATCTTGTATTAGCCCTCTCCTTCAGATTCTTTGGGAATCTAGCTTATTGATTATAGTGCTTCAAGGCACTTCATCGGATAGAAGGGTGATCTCTCTAATTTAGTAGAGATGGAAACAATCGTGGGATTATACTTGGAGCCGATGCCACCTATCCTGGAAAGGGTGTAGGGAATATTACCCCTCAATTGAATAAGGGTAACTCGATTCATTTACAAAATCTCTTTTATGTACTTGATTACAAGAAGAATTTGGTTTCCATTTCGGCAATGGAAGTCAAAGGTTTCAGGGTGGCATTCATCGATGGAAATGTACGTGTTTGAAAATAGAATTTTCTAAGATGCTTTTACTCATGGGTTCAGGGTTGGGAATTTTTATCAAGTTGCAGGATGGTCCATTGGGGACCATGTCAGTTGTCACATCTCATATATAGCACTAAAGGTCTACTTATTATGGGGCCCTACTCGATGTGAGTCAGATGGTGACAGGGATGCCTGAATTCAAAAAGAGCATGAAGGTACATGTCTGAGATGTATCGAAGGAAAATCTTACAAGGGGACCATTCCCCTCATGTAGCAGGTCCATAGGTTTGGAACAACCCGAGGGGCTTGAGATTCATGATCGGGAATCTCATGTATGCAGGTGGAAGAAAGCCCTCTATGGCTTGAAGTAAAACACCCTGGGCGTAGTATGAGAGGATTGATAGTTGTTTGATGACGCTGAGATTCACTAGGAGTGAAGCCGATCCAAACCATTGCTCGAAGGTTGTGGATGATTGACCTCTCATACCGTCACCTTCTAAGGACGACCTATTTCTGTCAGGTGCAGACCCTCTCATTTGTAGAAGTAAGAGGGACTTGGATTCCGGATGTGGAATGGTAAACTGCAAGCCCGTGACTACCTCGAGGATCTTAACTTTGAGAAGTTATATGGTAGTGATGCTAGACCAGATTTGGGAAATGCCTCTGAGTTTCATGAACTCATTCACGTTGATGTTCTTGGTGAACTTCTGTCCGGACATATGTTTTGTAGTTAGCACGATGAGCTCATATATGGTTGAGCCTCACTGGATTGGTGCCAAGAATCTTCTAAGATATCTTCGGGGCACAATCTCTCATGAATTGAGATACATTGTCGGAAATGTGAAGCTGCATGATTATTTGAACGCTGACTAGGCAGGCAGTGTGGAGCATCTCAAGAGCACTTCTGAGTGTTGATTCCCTTTGGGTTCTGCTCAATATCCTGGATGAGCAGGAAGCAGAAGATGGTTGCTTTGAGCACCACTGAGACTGAATACATAGCTATGAGTATGACCTTGTGTGACACTGCCTAGTTGTGGGAGCTCTTCAGTGAGCTGTTTGTACACATGATGGATACCACAGTGATCTTTTGTGTCAACCAGGGGGGATTCGATTGTTGAGGAATCTCGTATTCTATGATTGCTCCAATATATAGACATCAGATACTACCTTATCTGGGATAAGCTAAGTCATTTCCATGTTATCAAGAAGATGAATCAAGTACAAACTCCATTGGCATTCAACACTCTAGGTGTCATTCTAGGGTTTCACAAACCCTAGGACTTTCTCATCCAAGACTTCAATACAAGTCATAACCTTCTTGTTTTCTAAGGTTTACAAACCTCTATCTTCCAAATTTTATCGACACTTTTTGTAATTCCATCAAACTTGTCATGTGCAGTTTTATCCTACTATGAATAGCAAGCTCATGCTATCTTCTTGGAAGGCTGCTCCTTCCACTTTGCCTAACTGTTGGTTCTCTTGGAACTGGCAACTCTTCCTGTTGTTGGACACGATCCTAGATGTCAATATGTACAATTTCTTTTAACATTCTTAAGAATATAGCCATAAAAAATTTGCTCGTTTAATTCTCTTGTTGCAACCTTGCCTTGTACTTTCTTATGTTGTTACCTATGTAGTGGCAATTCTCCTGCAATACATTTGATTATTCATGAACTTCACTAAGAGAAGGTTCATAATGAGGCCAAAAATGAAGAGGATAAGAGGCTGACTAAATGAAAAAAAATGCTCATATTTAATTCTTAAAAGAAAAAAAAAACAAAAAAAATATAGAGGGGATTTGTCAATTTCTTGACAGATGTAAAGGGAAAATTCTTTTGACTTTTTTATGAGGTGGCTGTCATCATCATCATTTTCAATGTTGGCTGCTGATGCATGCGCCCTTTCCTTCCTTTTTCTTTTAGGGCAATTGGATGCTTAATTCCCAAAATTTTGACATGTGTAACACTTCACTTTTGACATGTACTCCTTTTTCTTATCTTGAGTGTAAGTAGGTCTTCTACTTGAATTCTTCTTACTAAATTTTCCAAAGTCCTTTTTGTCAAAATTTTCAAAGTTCCTTCTTCCCTTACCTTTTCTAGTATGAGCTGCAAGGGGTTGTCTTCTTCATTATGAGGAGTTTGTGAGTTATTTTTAGATGATAATATTTATTATTGACTCTTCTTGAACAGAATCAGTCCGTAGCTCATCAAATGTGGGTAGTTTTGATCATGCACAGATTCCTTGAATAAATGGTTCCCATGAGGATGGAAATCCATTGAGAGTAATTGAAACAAGTTCTGGATCTTCAATATTGTCTTCAATGGCTACAAGCTCATCTCTGACTTGTGAGATATTTGTAACATATGAGACAACAGAGTCAGATTTAGTCATTGTGATATCATGAAGACAATTTTTCAAAGCTAATTTTTGTAGGTATTGTTTCTTGCATATATTTTCATTGGAGCATCATATATTGCCTTCTCTGTTTTGAATCTAGCTACATGAGGAATCAAGTGATATTTGATGGAATCTACCAGGATTCTTTTGGCCTTAGCCTCATTCTTTTATATTTAGCTTCTATGGTGCTAAGAAACGTGGGTTTGGGGACGGGTATGGGTACAAGGACGGGGATGGGTACTTCATTTTTTGAAACAGGGGGTTCGTCAGGGGTATATTATGATTTATATATAATATGATATAAATATAATATTTTATAAATTATAATATATATGAATTTGTGTATTTTTCAACTTTATACAAGAAAACTAAAATATTTATGATTACAATGCTAAATATTTAAACATGCACATTATTGAACATTCAACATTCACAATGAAATTTCAAAATTTCTAGTTTGATATCAAGTGCAAATTGGAGTTTATATATTAATAAGAATTGTGATATATGTCCATTGTAATACTACATTCAAAATTTGCCTTAAGGCATCTCCAAACAAGAACTAGGAAAATTTAAAATACTAAATAAAAATAGCTAATAGTGAACAATGGCTTCCTCAAGCCATGTCATCAGCATCACTTAGATCTTCAGTTAGCGTGCTCTCCAGGTAGGAATCACACTCATCTTGAGGCTCTTGCTCATCCATAGCAACTGGAGGTAGCTCAATAAGGCCATTTGGTTGTATCTTCTCGTCCACACACATAGCATCATTTGTGTATTGGTCTCATCTCTTGAAAGGGCCTTCCTTGTACCTAGGGTCTTTTCGAGATATGAGACGAGGTGTGCTATGAATGTACACTAAGTTCTCTGCCTTTTTTGAGCCCAACCTATTTTTCTTTACTGAATGGATAAAGGCATAAGTACTCCAATTCCTCTCGCAAGGTGAAGAACTAGCTACCTGGAATATTAGGGGAAGCCCACAAATTAATTAAAAATTTAAAAATAAAACTAAAATGAACCCCAAAGAACTTGATTTTGGGGTTCCAAGTACCCATAATTAGGGTTCTCCGTACCCGTCAAGACAAAAGAACCCAAATTTTTTTAATGGAGAACCCGATTCTTCATAGAAGAACCCGGTTCTTATGGGTTCTTTTCAGAAGCACCCGTACCCAAATCCGGTACTTGGGGACGAGGACCCGGGACGGGTTCGAGAACCCCACCTCCGGGTTCGCGAACCCATGCAACATAGTTTAGTTTTCTCTTCAGCTCCCTCTGGTTTTGGAATGACATTTTCCACATGTTCCTGAAGTTCATTCTCTTCCAAAATGAGTAGTATTTTGGTATTCCAAGATCCGAAATTGAGGCAACATCCAACCTGTGTCTTCAAATCTAAGATTTGGTGCCATTTTAGATAAGAGACCCAAAATCAATTAGGTTGTTGATCTTGTCTCCAAAGCTGACTTCCCAATTAAGCTGCTTGAATACTTGTCTCTTTAGTGGGCTGCTCTTTTAACAAGGCTCTGATTCCATGTTGAATTTTCTACAATAATGCAAAGTAGAAATTGATCTTCTGATCTTGATAATTACTTTCCAATGATTTCCAATTCAGTTATGTTGTATCACCTATATCATTAAGCAATTACAACAAAAAATCTCAACAATAAAGAAATGAAAATAGTAGGATCAGAAAGAGACAGCGAAACACAAAAGAGACACCAAAATTACCCTGGGAAAACCGAACCTTGGGAAAAACCCAACAAAACTTTTTTCAAGGAGAAATTTTCTTCAGCAATATTGTAAATCCAAGAATTCTAGAAATTTGTGCCACAAATTCAAGCTCAAGATAGCAGTCAAACCTCGTAAAATACAAGATTAGTCAATGCTTGTCAAACCTCCAAGTATCAGGGAATTTAATTGCTGGTCAACGCTGATCAATGATCTGAAATTCGGCCCTGATGTCAGCTCGGCCCTGCAGTCACAGGTCTGCAGTCAACTGTGGTTGACTGTGGCTAAAATCTGCAGTCAAAGTCTTTTTTCTTTTGTGGTCAAACTTGCCCCTTTTCAGTCATCAAACTCAGTCAAACTTTTGGTCAAACTTCAGCACCTCGAACCCCACCTCGAATTGGTCCAAATGAGGATGTCATCTTGTGGTTTTTATATTAGTCAAATGGGTGACCTTTTGACCAAAAGTCACACCCCTTCATGGGGGGCCGACTTGATGATTTGGAGCCTACATGATCTCCAAAAATTATAATTTTAATTGGTCCAAATGAGGAGGTCATCTTGTGGTTTTTATATTAGTCAAATGGGTGACCTTTTGACCAAAAGTCACACCCCTTCATGGGGAGCCGACTTGATGATTTGGAGCCTACATGATCTCCAAAAATTATAATTTTAATATTATTTTTCATAATTTTCTTTGGCCAATTTAGTCGGCTTATTTGGCATGCGGGAATACCTCCTGATGTCACCCAAAAATCAACAACATTGACAAGATTGACAGAGGATCTTGAGATTCATATCCTGTCCAGCTATATGCTGTACAATCCCAAATTTCTTGGGGGATTCTTTATTGTTAGGTTTGATCAATTAGTCTTGCAGACTCATGGTTTTGTGCCTTGGTTGTTGGGGTTATAGCTTGTGGCATTCTCCCCAGGTATTCCATTAGGAAGGCAGCAAGCAGGCATGCCTAGGAGCAGACCCCTGTGGGTTTGTGGCTTGAGAACTTGTGCCAACTTTTTTACTAGTCTCTTGTAGAGACTAAGGTTTTCCTTTTTCAAAAGTCTTGATCCCTTGGCTGGCAGTGCTTTGCTGCCTTTTGAGTCTGCATAGGTCTTGTAGCCTGCAAGTAGTTCCTGTTATTGTGGTCTAGCATGTGTCCTCTCCTTTGGGGGCTTATGGAGGTCAGATGGGACAAGGTTTAACCTTAGCACTGCTTATAGACAGTGGATATCTTTTTAATTATATGGTATGGTCTTTGACAACAGAAACAAGTGTTCAGAAGGTTGATGTACTGGACAGGTCTGAATTTCTCGTTTCCTGTCAGAATTTCAACAAACTTTTTGAGGTCCTGAGATAGTTTGAGTTAAACACGAGTAACTCCTATTTAGCCAGGGGATAAGCATGTGATGTGGCTTTTGGTAAACAATCTCGTTAATTGGTCGGGAAATCCATTTTTAAAAATGGCCAAAATTTCACTGAAAGACAACAACTTCAACTCAGATGGGATAATACCAGTGTTTTTAAAACCGGAACCGGTGACCGGACCGGTCCACCTAATGAACCGGTTTACCGACCGGAACCGGTCTAACCGGGACTGGTTTGGTCTAAACGAACCGGTTTTAGAAAAATACATTAAATAATTATTTTTTAATGAAAAAAACTATTTTTAAGATTTAAAACCATGATTCCAAGCCAATAGAGACAAAATATGGAAAGATTGCTCATTGATATACCATGTAAAGCCTTAAAGGTGAAGATATCAAAATGGCACCGAGTGCAATACATATCATCGACAAAATACATAAGCAATGAGGCTCTAAATGGCCACTAGAGTGCAAAAATAAAGCCTACAAACTATGGGGCCAGTGGCCTACTACAAGACTTCAGTCTAGACTCTACATATATGATAATAGTAATACTATAATAGTGATCAACATTATCACTTGA
Source organism: Pinus tabuliformis (assembly GCA_031772625.1). Classification (NCBI taxonomy): domain Eukaryota; kingdom Viridiplantae; phylum Streptophyta; class Pinopsida; order Pinales; family Pinaceae; genus Pinus; species Pinus tabuliformis. The sequence continues at coordinate 882,033,912 of CM062813.1, forward strand.
AGTTGAAACTTCTCATGAGTCTCAGTCATCATGATCAAACTCAGTTGGTTGAGTCTCGACTCCCAAACTGTGTAGCCACAAACTTCTCTATTGGTTCAGTGACTTGAGTCTCAAACTTCTGAAGGTATTCTGCCCTAATATGCCCTATTATTTCATTTGGTGCTCCACATGGCTTTACATGGCCTCCTATCCCAGCCAAGTGTTGCTTGAACCTGTTAATACCCCCTCCTTGAATGGATTTTTGGCAATATTTGCAGATCATTTTGCCATCAATCATATCACAATGAGCCCATGCAGTATCTTCGGCTTTTGGAGGCATGATGACTCCCTGGATGGTAGATCATAGAAGTGAGAAGTTTATAACACAAAAAAAAATTCATGGACAGCAGACTCAAATGAGGAATTATCAAGTGCAAATCCTTACCTGGAAATGCAAACTAGCTCCCTTAGCCTCCTCTTGAAGATGGCAACTCCACTGACAGCTACACACTATCTCCAAAATAGCTCCAACTCCAACTCCAAGATGACTACTTCAGCAAAAACTCCACACTCTCCAAGCTCACAAACAAACTCACAAACACTCACAAACACTCCAAATTAGTTGTGTGAGACAAATGAGAGTGAGAGGGGTCTCTTATAGCAAGTGTGAGGGTGTTTTTGGAGGGAAAATACCTTTCCCTCACCCCCAAAACCCCTAAACCACAAAACCGTTGCACTTTTTGTCATAATTCGGTGGGCTGTCCATAAACCGGCCGGTTTAGGATGGAACCGGCCGGTTTGCTACAAACCGGCCGGTTCCGCCCTAAACCGGCCGGTTTTGACCGGTTAGGGCCAGTTTTCGGGCACATGAAGTATCTAACCGGGTTTTTAGGCTGGTTTGGACTGGCCAGGCCTCTAACCGGCCGGTTAGACCGGTTACCGGTTTTTGTGGCCGGTTTTTAAAACTATGGATAATACAACTCAGGGTTGCGGGGGAGCGCCCCCCCCGTCCCCCCAAAGCGTGCTCCAGGCGGGAGCAACCTTGGGAGTGCACTCCCAAAATTCACTCCCTAATTTTAATTTCGCATCCTACCAATTCAGGGGTGATAGAGGGAGCTATTGAAGATCAGAAACAAGAATTTTTGAGTGGGGCAGCCTAATATTCAAGCCTATGGCCCTAGTGTTGATATGCAGTTAATGGTAATGTGTAAAAGTGACATTCTCCTTTATCTTTCATTTTCATTTTTTTACTAAAATTTTTAATATTACCATGAAATGACTCAGGATGTTTGAGAGTGGTTTTGACGTCATTGGATTTCATATGGAGAAAGTAGAAATTTAGATCTCACTCAAAATTCAGCAGAGTTATCATTTTTTCAGGATTGGGGGGATTACAATGTTTCCATTGGATTTTGTCATGTACTATGTTATGGAACTTGTATTTAATTAAGAGCACCAAACCAACTATGTGGGGGAGACTCCCAATAATCAAGAGCACCTAAGGTACTAGGGTATGGAACTTGTATTTAATCAAGAGCACCAAGGCTGTTCGTGTATGCTAGAGGAGACTTCCAATAAAGCACGAGACAAGAAATTAGAAATTTCTCGTGGCAAGAGGGTCAAGCAGTAGATAATATATTTACTTGTGTTTTCTAGTTGCTAGTACTTTTTATCACTATTGTCTCTTTCATATTTATTATGGTATTTTTTGTAAACAATATATGACAATTTAAGTTTGAAGTTGGCATTTATAGCTGATTGGTAATGAATTATGAATATGATGCTTTGTGAAAGTTGAAAGTTGAAACATTTCATTTCATGTTAGATATTCTTTGTTATTGTTTGGTTACTTGGTAACGGTAATGGTTACAAGTACAAGTTACAACTTTAGTGATCAGTGATGATAGATGTTATATATTGAATTTTGAAAGCTTGAAACTTTAAGATTGATGAAACACGAGACTCGATATGTTGTATGTTACTAACTTTTGGACGTGGTTGATGAAGATTATAACTTCCAGATGATTGATGTTATATGGTTTGATTCATGTTTTTATGCTTTTTGTATGTAGTTCATCATTCTACATGCTTTTTTTGACATATATGCATCAAAATATATAAAAATTTGCTCCTGATTCGCTCCCAAACCAGGAGCTTTTGAAAATGTCACTCCCCGCTCCCGCTCACGTTCCCAAGTAACCTTGGTACAACTACTGCTTTATCAGCCCACAGAGAGAAAACAAAATGGTTATTCTTTGGAACCCTTGGCATGCAGCTAATCAACTGGTTACAGTGTGGTTGCTTTCAGAAGTGGAAAAGATGAATCCTTTAATCAGGTTTTGGATGGCATGCATATACAAACCATGATGTTCCTGATTTTTTCACACCCAGCTTCTGATTAGAGGGGACTTGACCCACAAAATACCTAGGAAGAGCATGTCGACAGAGTCTTTCACATATAGTGTTATAATCATCAAGATCAGTGAAAAATATTTAGAGTTATTACCTCATTGCACCAAGAAAAGAAAGGGGCTGTTGCAGCCCAGGATGAAAGAGGTGCCACAGACTCACATGTCATGCTAATAAACTGCAATGAGAAAAACAGGACATCCAATATGTAATGTCAAACAAATAAAAACTAGCATAAACCCATCTTAACTGTGGATCTTTTAAGCAGTGAGAGGTTTGCACCTGGGTTCGTTTGGATTCATCTTGGTACTTAACAGATTCAGGGTTAAGATGGATCTTTTTTATACCTTTGGGATAAAGTTTTGAGTTTGTTTCACACCACGGTCCTTCTCACCACCTGCAGTATTCAGTGCCATGGGGGAAGGAGTGTGGGATATAATTTATAAAATTTTACCACCCAACAAGGGGAAGCTGTCACCTAGGGTTTGAGGAACACTGAAGGACACTGGGAATAAAGTTTAGATAGCATTCAATGCCAAAGCATGCACAGATCCTAACCCTCATGCGTTTCATTGCTTGGTTCTCTAAGCTGGTTAATAAGTAATTTTAGTCCCTAGATGTTTAATAAAACCGTTTTTAGGTGAACTCAGGTCCTGCCAGGCTTTCCCACCAACCTAAACATAATTAGGTGTTCTGTCACATTATCGCTAACAATATTAAAATGTATTTAAAATGCAAGTGTGGAAATTCTTCCAAGCAACACGAAGCCTTTGTCCTCGTCTATGCAAATTTTATAGGCCAACACTGTTGTGCAAAGAAAATTGACTGCATGCCAATCTATTGATTTACATTTTTGGACTAGAATGGGTTGTTGACAGGTAAGATCAGTGTTTGTTCTAATAATGTCAAATGCATGTATTGCACATTTTATATGAAATAGATGTGCTTAGTTTGGTACCTTGTCCTTAGAATCTCCTAAATTAATAAATCAAAGTTTATTTCTTGCAATGAGGTTGTCTTCTGTGAAAAATGTTCCTTGGTTGTTATTTGTGATATCTGCACTTCTTGGAAGTATTTCCAGAGTACACGCTGTCTTTAGTATGTAGAAGCACACAGATACATATAATTTCATAGGTTATGAGTTTTCCGTTCTCTTGTTCTCTCCAGCTAATTGCAAACATTCTTTCTCACTCTTCTAGCTGTCTTTCAATACAAGGTGATACTTAGCTGTATAAAACAATCTTACGGGCCTGCTACTCTTTGATTCTCCATCTGTAGGATCGTATAGAATGTTCTTATTGATTGTGTGGATAGAAGGGGACTAGACAACTGAAATATTGTAAATTATAAATAGCATGTAAACTGCTTTGATTGACACTGTGAAAGGGCTGGAGTAAGGAAATAATTATTGTTATTTTGAGAAGAGGGATGGATTCTATTCAAAGGTATGTAGCCTAGACTATAACGATTGCATCAAACTCAAGTGCCTGGATTGCAAAACTTATTTAGACTTTTATTTGTTGCAGGCAGCTGACTGTTGGATGACTGGCCTTTGTTTGATATCCTTGTTCATCTGACACATTACAGTATTTATAACATTCCACAGAGGTAGAATATTTATTTATTTGATTCCTTCGATTTATCTCTAAACTGCGGAAATGATTTTAATCTATCGTGAAGGTTCAAATTCAGCTTTCAAAGAGCATTTATTGTTTTAATTGAGAATGACACATTTGAAAAGGCAATGTTGTCATTCATTGGAAAATATTTCTGGCAAGATATCTGCACCTGCATAAGAAATTTAATTTCGGAAGGCAGATTATTTATATTGTGAATATCATTATTTTGTGTTCATTATAGATGTTTCTCAGATATAGAATACAAATGGCCATGAATTCTGAAAAAAATGTGGTCAATTTGGAGGTGTAGTGGACAGGATTCTCCTTGGACCTCTAAAATTTTATGCATGATTTCTTTACATTTTGTATCTAAATAAAAGCCCTTCCAAGAAGCTTCAAATTGATGACCACAATCATCCTGATGTAAGTTCTTGTGAATATGGTTCATACAATTTATTTTTTCGTTGGAAACCTTTTCTTCTCAGAACATTTCCAATATGGAGTTCGATTTAGTATTTGTATATTTTGAAATTAAGACATTTGGAAGAAGGATTCTGATAAATGGCAAAATATGACATGTGAGAAGATTTTGATATATTCACAATCTTATTTTGACATTGCATTTAATTTTGGGACAAAAAAAACTTGAATGTGTTATCAACATTTGACTTGTGACCAAAACTAAAATCTTTTCAAGGGGGAACTTGAAAGTCTTTTGCATCAGGCCTGCAAAAACCTTTTTGAAGGGGATCTTGAAAGTCGTTTGCATCCGCCCTGCAGAACATTTTCGAGGTTCACATGAGTTAAAACTTGCAAAATGACATGTAATTTAATTGCCCTATTTAATACAAATTTAGGTCTTTATTCGATCATTTCACACCTTACTAATTTCCTATGCCAAATCAACCTTGATAATTTGAGTAATATGAAAAAGAGCATTGAACTGGTTGTCATTCCTTTTACTTTCTTCTGTGGTTTGAAATTAATAAAGTCAAAACACCGAACCATTGATGTCCGGTCACATGTTAATGTTAATCAAGCCGGTGGATCATATCTTGCTCAAAATCTGTGCACAATTGAGGAACCATTGTACATTAGCATAAAGATCTAGGGAGAATCTGAAACACATTCATCTTAGGAAAGGTCCTTGATAAAGATAAATGACGTTGCATAATTTGTTTGGAATTAAACTGTGTGCAAGTTTATGAAATACTCAATGTTTGGAGTTGACATTCCAGCTATCATCATGGAGAAAGAAAGTTGTACTAACGATGGAAGGGTGCTGGTGATATGATATAAAGGAGAAAATTTTATGGGTAATTGTTGGACAAAGGATTGAATTGAAAGATAATTGGTATAAATTAAGATTAGATTAAGAAAAATTCTAAAAGACCAAGTGTTAAGTAACATAGCTGTTGAGATTAAAGTGATATCAAAGCCCCTGGTAAACTTTAACGGAAGGGATAAAAATTAAAATATGATAATATTTAAAATTAAATTTTGAATAAAACCAAAATGAAAAACCGTACTGCTAAAAGTGATAGTTAAGAAAAAAATATATCTAATGAACAATTGATTTAAAAATATGAATAAAATCAAACTGAATAACCTTAATTTCAAAGAAGAGAATTAAGAATAAATTTCAAATATGAGAATTAAGATTAAAGATATTAATGAATTAAGAATATATTAAAAATTAGAAATCAGAAAAATAAAAAAGAGGAAAGGAATAAACAATGATTTATTTTTTGTAAGCTGATGTGGGTTTTTCTATTTCTTCAAAAAAGATAGATTTTACATGCGAGTTTAAAATGGAACCAAATGACCTCAACCTGACCATAGGGAAACCAAGTCTGTCGACTATCTGTTTGCATCATATCTAGTCCAAAATTTGTATGTTTTTAAAAGGTCTTGAAAATAAAAAAGAACTGACATATCAACCATACTCCTACCACTGCTACAAGCATTCTCGGAGGTCACTAAGTGCAGATAAACAAAATTACTCATCAAATGAGTCCATGGGAGCAGGCTCCTTTGCACTTGACCCTCGGTTGAGTTGATGGAGCTATTCATGGTATATGGATTTCAATTTTGGCTAGTCTCCCATTCAGTTGAATGAAGTAAAGCTTGATTTGTTGTTGTTCCCATTTTATCCCCCCCAGGTCTCCATTGGACTTTGAGTGTCCTGTCGACAAAGCTGCCATAGCCCTAGCCATCAAAGTCTTAAGTCTCCAATAAATCAATAATGTTTGTAAACACAGATATCTTCTCCCCTTGGTGTGTCTCGGGTCCGTTACCATTTCTCTTAGCTCATTGACAAGTTCCTCTATTTTTGGTTCCTCTCCATTGATTATTTCGACCTCCTAGCGTTCAATTCTATTTATCGCCGAGGCAGATGTGGTGGCACGATATCTGGTAGCCGCTTCCATTTCCTATGTTGAAAAATCTAGGGGCATCTAGATTAGGTGATTTCTCTTACTATGATAACTGCTTGTGATATATTTTTACTTATCTTAATTAGATTCTTCTTCAATATGATTATTATTGTGTTCTTATCATCAAACAACTACCAAACCATAAAGAACAATCAGGCAAGAGGACACAAAATATAGGCGATGAGCCAAGGCCAAACCTCTCCAATTGAGAGGAAAAACCACAAGGATTCTTCTCTTCTTATAAACCTTTAATCGATGAATTCCAAGATATATGACCCTTGACCAAGACCCTCCAAGACCAAGTCAAATCTTTTCTGCTTTTTAGCAACTTCTGCAATTTCGATTCTCAGTAGATTCTTTTGCAACTTCAACTTACCCAACAAATTCTTCTGCAACTTTGACCTGCCCAACAAAATCTTCTTCAACTTCGACTTGCCCAACAAAATCTTCTACAGAAACCCTAGTTCAAATGTGTGGCGAGAAGATGGATGAATTTGTTTCCTCTCTCCTTCGCTTGACTTGACTTCTCTTCCTTAATACTTTAGCTTGCAAAGGAGACCTTTCTTGACCCAAAACTCGGCCCTTAATGATGATTGCAATTTGGTACTTGCTACTGCAGAAAGGTGTCCTAATCCACTTCACACGTGTGAAAAAAATAGCCCAAAAACAACCCCAAAAATCTCAAATTTCTTTTCTCCTTCTTGACTTCCTCTTCACACTCTTTTTCTCTTTCTTGATCGAACTTGAAGTGAAGTGAGTGAGTGTTGCAAGTGAGGTTGACATCTCCTTATATATAGGTCTTTTGCTAGGTCGAATTGCACCCTTTAGGCCGACTTGTCCACTTGAGTAGGTTGACTTGATATTTGCACCATGACGAGGACTTGAAGGGTCTTTTGGTTCAAATAATTTTTTCTTTACAATATGTAATATGCCCAAATGGGTCTTCCATACATGACAATGACTCTCTTGACTTGTAGACTCAATGAAAAACCCTAGAAGCTCTCAATGGGAGCTTGACCTAAAAATAATTTTCCCTTGAGCATGAAACCCATGCCTCAAGAATAACAATAATAAATTTATTTTTCTCTTTTCATTAAATACATAAAATCATGATTACATATGTCATTATGAAGACCGAACTTAGTTACATATTTCAATGCTTCCTTTTAACTAGGGAGGTATTCATAATCAATAGAAGGTACTTGGACATTCTCAATTCGAAGAATTCTCATAAGAAGGGTCGGATTGGTAAGCCATCTATTTGCATTATACCAACCAAGATTGTCACATAGCAAAGCCTTGACTAACAAATCTATCACTCCACAAGATCAGAGCACAATGTTGGTGAGACCAATGATTGACAAAAACTATCATGATTGTCTCTCAAGGCACATATATTAAATTATGGTATGTTCTATGCTTAGAGCAGTTTACTTATTTTTCTTCTTATTAGCCACAGATTAGCAATCACATATACATTAAGTAAAGTGCAGATAGATCATTAAATGATCAACAGAAAACAAGCCAAGACAAGAGACATGATGTGGCGGTTAGCCAGGGACAAACCCCAATGCGGGGAAACCCTTTGATCAAATCTTCTTTTATCTTCAATAGTTCAGCAGAGAGAAATAGTACAAAATCTGAATTCTGTAATTTTATATTAGCACCAACAAACCCTAGATCAGAAAAGTCAAACTTGGTCAAACTAGTTGAAATTGACCTCTAAAGTACTTGGTCAATTTCCGGTCAACTTGTCCTCGAACAGCTTGAAAAAACAGTGCTTGAACATCCCCAAAAGTTCAATCAATTTGCAGATTTCTAAAGTCAACTTGCAGCCCTAAACTAGGGCAGTCAACACCGGTCAAACTAGAGGTCAGATCACCTCGATTTTCATGCCAAAAATTGTGGCCTACCTAGGAGAGGCAACCACACTCAATCCGCACTTCTGGAAGGTCAACACTTGATCAACACTGGTCAAAGAGATGACTTGTTGCCCTAGTGTCCTCCTTTCTGCGTCTTCCTTGCCCTAAGACATCTTCCTTTCAGCCACACATGTGAGAGAGAGAGAGAGGGGCTCCTTTTATGTGTAGGAGAGAGAGAGAAAGAAGATGAGAGAATTAAATTGTCCAAATGAGGAGAATGCTCCTTGTATTTATATGCAAATGTTGAGGTTGAATAGACATGAGTATTGGGCTTCTGAGCCTACATAAGTTTGGTGGCCGACCTTGACAATTTGTCCATAATCAAAATAAATTCATATTTCCATAAATACTTATCGGAATCAGATGATCTTTAGATCAATCCTACACCTCTCAATGAGAGGAATTTAGAAAAAATATCAGAAGCCATAAATAAGGTGATCCACATGGAGTTTGGCCCTAGTTGCCAATTTTAACACTCCCTCTCAACTAGGGAGAACTTCATCTGCAATCTGTCAGACCGTCACTGCTATCCATCCATCAAATGCATTGTTCTGTACAACTTGACCCCACTTTGCTCTTCTCAAACTATGAAGAAGAAGAAATGATCGAGGATGTATCATACCATCTTCCACTGACCTAAGGTCTCAGAGTGTGAACCAATCTCACTTATCCCAGATCAATGGAGGTCATCCTAGCATAGGGAGTATGGTAGATACATCGATGCGTCCATCGATAGTAGTACTATGGTCCCTATCCTCATTTCCCTGCTTATTGATTAGATGGGAGGTACTTCCCATGAGTCCCAGACTGCATGGGTAGGATGCCTCGACAAGAGAATTAATCATCCTGTCCACATGAGAACGAATCATTTTGTCCAGTGGATGCCACGAAGAACTAATCATCCTGTTCCACAGTTGCCACAAGGTGTCACAGGGGAAGGTTGAACCTTTACCTTGTACATAGTGCACCACTAGGGGATGGTGAGTCGCCCTGTGGTCACATGTTGCTCCAAGAAGTACCTTGCGCCCCCTTGGAGCTCCCAGAGCTCAATACATCATACTCGACCCTCATAAGAGGGTCTTTGAACAACACCAAGTCATTCTTGGAAAGTCAGGAATTTGACCTTTCCTAGGGGCTTTGTCAAAATGTTGGTGACTTGTCCATCTGTATCGATATGTTGGATCCTTATTGCTCCTTGCTGCACCATATCTCTAATATGGTGGTACCTGATATCAATATGCTTGGAGCAATCATGAAATATAGGATTCTTTGATAAACGGATCCCGCTCTGGTTGTCACACAGAATCACGGTGGTATCCAATGTAATTCCAAATAGCTCACTGAAGAGCTTTCGCAACCAAACTGCCTCATAGGAGGCCATGCTAGTGGCAATGTACTCTGCCTTGGCGGTGCTCAAAGCCACCGACTTCTGCTTCCTGCTCATCCAGGATATCGAGGCAGGTCCCAAAATGAAATAGCACCCGGAAGTGCTCTTTCGGTCCACCACACTTCCTGCCCAATCAGCATTAGTATACCCAAGTAGTCTCACATCTTCGACAGTGTATCTCAACCCATGAGTGATTGTGCCACGAAGATATCTCAACAGATTCTTGGCACCAATCCAATGTGAGTGGTGAGGCTCAACCATATGTTGACTCAATTTGTTGATTGCAAAGCATATATTTGGACGGGAGTTCACCAAGAACATTAATGCTCTGACAAGTTAACGATACTCAGTAGCATTTTGTAAAACAGGTCCGGCAACACTACTGCTTAACTTCTTGAAGTCAAGCTCCATCGGGGTAGTTACGGGCTTGCAGTCCACCATGTCGAATCTCTCCAGTATCTTCACCACATATTTTCCTTGAGATAGGAAAATCTCCCTTGGTTTCTGCCAGACTTCCAGCCCTAGGAAATAGTGCATAAATCCTAGATCTTTCATCTCGAACTCAGAAGCCAGCTCCCTCTGACATTCATGAATGAGAGAGTTTTCACCTGTTAGAAAGAGGTCGTCAACATATAGAACCAATATGAGAGGCTTGTCATCTATAACCTTAAAGTAAAGGTTAGGGTCGGCTTCACTCCTAGTGAATCCCGGTTTCATCAACTAGCTATCGATCCTCTCATACCATGCTCGAGGTTCTTGCTTTAGCCCATAAAGGGCCTTCTTCAACATGCACACATGAGATTCTCGAAATGAATCTCAAATCCTTCGGGTTGCTCCACATAGACCTCCTCTTTGATCGAACCATGTAAGAACGCAGTCTTGACATCCATCTGATGTAGGTTCCATCCTTGCGAAGCAGCAAGGGCTATGATTGAGCGGATGGTGGTATATCGGGCCATAGGTGCAAATATCTCTTCATAGTCTATACCTTCCTTCCGGAAGAAGCCACAAGCGACAAAATGAGCCTTATACTTTTCCACACTTCCATCAACTGCATGCTTTATCTTGTAAAGCCATTTTGAAGTGACAACTGCTTTGTCCTGGGGTCTGGGGACCACATCCCAAGCATCGTTTTTCATAATGGAATCATATTCCTCGGTCATAGCATCCTTCCATACTTGATGCTTGACAACATCTGTGAATGACGAAGGCTCATTTTGGATGATCGTGCTCATGATGGTTAGGTATCCCTGATCCCTGTTCAGCTTCTTACTTTCACGGAAGGTTCCTCGAGGTGCAGTGTGTCCTTCAGCATCATCAAGTGTCCCCCTAAGCCATGAAGGCCTCTTCCTAGAAGAGGAAGGCTCTTGCGGAGGAGGATCAATAGGATCCATAGGTTCTTCCACATCAGGGATCGTCTCATCTTCTTTTTCCTTCGGTTCCCCGGTGTCAGCTTCTTTAGATTCCCTTAAAGTAGGAAGATTGTCTACCTTGCTAAGAGCCATATCTTCGTCAAAGGTTACATCATGACTAATCTTGACTTCCCTTTGACCAACTACATAGATTCTATAGCCCTTAGAATTTTCGCTATAGCCCATGAAGATTGCTTTCTTTCCAGATGCACCCAATTTATTCATTTTTCTTTGGGCACATGAAAACATACAGGGCTTCCAAAAATTCTAAAATGAGATACGTCAGGTTTCTTACCGGTGAACATTTCTTTGGGAGTCTTGGAACCCAATGCTTTTTGTACATATACGATGGTATTTGCAGCTTCGGCCCATAGAAACTTCCGAAGTCTTTGATCATGGAGCATAGCATGGACAACTTCCACAATTGTACGATTCTTCCTTTCTGCCACACCATTCTGTTCAGGAGTGTATGGTGTAGTAGTCCCCCTCTTAATGCCAACCTCTTTGCAAAAGTCATGAAACTCATTGGATTCATATTAAGTCCCATTATTAGTCCTTAAGATCTTGATCTTCTTTTAGGTTTGATTCTCGATCAAGGCTTTGAAGTGCCGAAACCAAGAGAACAATTCATCCTTCTTTTTCAAGAAGTATATCCAAGTCTTGCGAGAATAATCATCTGTAAAAGTGAGGTAATATAAATTTCCTTCCAAGGAGTTCACAAGCATCATACTGGATATGTCCGAGTGAACCAACTGCAATATCAGAGGTCTTGCTTCGGCTTGAGGGGAATGGTCCCCTTTTGAGCTTCCCTTAGGCACATCTTGGACATAACCTTCTTGCTCTAATCTGAACTCGATCATCCCAGTCACCATTTTTCTTACATCGGGTAGAGCTTTATAGTGAAGGTGAGCAAACCTCCAATGTCATAGTTCGGACTGAAGAGATGTGTCACAAGACATGACACCCAACGAACTTCCACCGACCTGATATAATGAATCAACTCAAAACCCAAGAGTAAAAGCATCTTTAAAGTTCTTTTTCCATACACGTACCTTGCCATCGCTGAAGGCCACCTTGTAGCCTTTGTCTTCCATTGCCGAAATGGACACAAGGTTCTTTTTGAGATCAGGTACATATAATACATATTGTAAGTGGATGGTATTACCTTGATTCAATTGAAGAGTGACATTTCCTATGCCTTTCACAGGATATTTTGAATTATCTCCAAGAACAATTTCCAGGTTGGCTTCCTTCTCTATCAGATTATAGAGAGCTTCTTTGTGACCAGTGAAGTGTTTTGAGGCACCATTATCAATAAGCCAATTTCCCAGCGAGTCCGGGAGAGCAGTAGTAGATAGAGTTGCTGGTAGACAATATTCATCTTGCTTATTGTTAACAGTGTTAGATTCATACTTGGAATTTATTGCCTTCTTGAATGGTTGTCCTCTTCCTTGATTTCCGACACTTCTTTTACCTCTGCCATTTGACCTGCCGTTCTTTGATTGCCTTGAGAGGGATTTTGATCATCGTCCCAGTGTGAGTCCCTTTTATCAGGGCACTCCCTTGCATGGTGACCCATATTGCAATTGTAACATCGTCTTTTTCTTCCATCCTTTGGTCTAGCCTGTCCTTTGAATTTAGCCTCGGAATTGTTTCTTCTTTTAGTATGAGAAGAAAAAGCAGAGGGATGACCTTTAAATATGGGCATTTCTTGCTCTTCCATCCTCGTTTTTTCTTGAATGCATCTGGCCATTTATTCCTCAAATCCAGGAATTAAATTATTGTTGAGAAGAGTAGTCCTAAATATATACCATTCAGATAGCAGTCCTCCAAGAGTTGTGAGTATCATTTCCCTGTCAAGAATTACTTTCCCAATAGATAGGAGATCGTTCTTGATCTCGGTGATCCTTAAGAAATATTCTTGCATACTCTCATCTTTGCCCTTCTTAATTTCCTTCAGCTTATTTCTAAGAAACATGACTTGATTTGCATCATTAACTTTAAATAAACTCACGAGTTTATCGTAGATTTCCTTTGAGGTGTTCAGCTCGGAAACATAGGCCACCAAGCGCTTGTCGATAGAGTCCCGAATGATCTTCCTTGCTTTGACTTCTCCCTTGGTCCATTTGTTCCTAACAGCAGCGGATGCGTTTGATGGAGGCTCAGCAATCTTGCCTCTCACATGGTCCAACACTTCCTGCTCTTTTAATGTTAGATCGAGAGACATCTTCCATCCGTGATAGTCAGACTTCTCACGGAGTTTGTCTTCAGCAGGGAAGTGTGTTGAGGACCCCATGATTTCCTTTTAAGATAACCTTGCCAACCTTCTCTTCAGTGATTGCTCTTGCTCTTGCTCTTGCTTGGGCTTTGTCTTCACCTAAGCTCTGATACCATGTTAAATTATGGTATGTTCTATGCTTAGAGCAGTTTACTTATTTTTCTTCTTATTAGCCATAGATTAGCAATCACATATACATTAAGTAAAGTGCAGATAGAACATTAGATGATCAACAAAAAACAAGCCAACGCAAGAGACACAAGATGTGGCGGCTAGCCAAGGACAAATTTGAATGCGGGGAAACCCTTTGATAAAATCTTCTTTTATCTTCAATAGTTCAGCAAAGAGAAATAGTAAAAAATCTGAATTCTGTAATTTTATATCAGCAGCAGCAAACCCTAGATCAGCAAAGCAAACTTGGTCAAACTAGCTGAAATTGATCTCTAAAATACTTGGTCAATTTCCGGTCAACTTGTCCTTGAACAACCTGAATAAATAGCCCTTGAACATCCCCAAAAGTTCAGTCAATTTGCAAATTTCTGAAATCAACTTGCAGCCCTAAACTAGGGCAATCAACACCGTCAAACCAGAGGTCAGATCACCTCGATTTTTGTGCCAAAAATTGTGGCATGCCTAGGAGAGGAAACCACACTCAATCCGCACTTCTGGAAGGTCAATGCTTGTCAAAGAGATGACCTATTTCCCTAGCGTCTTTTCTGCGTCTTCCTTGCCCTAGGACGTCTTCCTTTCAGTCACACGTGAGAGAGAGAGAGAGAGAGGCTCCTTTTATGCGTAGGAGAGAGAGAGAGAAGATGAGTGAATTGAATTGTCCAAATGAGGAGAATGCTCCTTGTATTTATATGCAAACGTTGAGGTTGAATAGACATGACTATTGGGCTTTTGAGCCTACATAAATTAGCTGGTCGACTTTGACAATTTGTCCATAATCAAAATAAATTCATATCGCCATAAATATTTATTGGAATCGGATGATCTTTAGATCAATCCTACTCCTCTCGATGAGAGGAATCTAGGAAAAATATCAGAAGCCATAAATAAGGTGATCCACATGGAGTTTGGTCCTAGTTGCCAATTTTAACAACATACCCCACCTAGGTGTTGACAGGGTATGTCCTTCCATGACTATTCTTATCTTGGATTCCCAGTCTTCAAAGAATATCGGTCCTCTTCGACTACTCTTATCTTGGATACCATACCACATCCTCAAAGAGTATCAAATGCCAAATGCTTACCTAATCCTCCATTCTTTCTTCACAATATGAAGACAAGAATGATGTGTCTATCTCTCCCTCTCAACTAGGGAAGATATACCCATCCCTATAAAAGGAATGTAACCAAGCTCCCTCTTATCCAGGGACTTGTCCAAGCTCCCTCTTATCTAGGGAATTGCTTACAACAACTTTCTGCTCTTAATGGAGATCATGGTAATATAAACTTCTTGTGGGGCTCCTTTCGATGTCATGAAGCTCATCTTTTTTATTATGGATCCTTCATTAGACGTAGGGCATTGATCATCCATCACTTTCCTTCACGAACCATATCAGTGATGTCATCCTTCTCTTCATCGGGAAGTGATCTTTTAGTCCACATTTGACTTTTCTTCATACATCTACCTTTTCCAAGTCATGTTTTCTTCGGGATCTTCCATCCAACCACATGAGTGCTAGCTATAGGTGACATCTACAACTCTCTTTTCGATAGCCCTGTATCAACTCATCTAGATGTTGTTCAAAAATAAAAAAATGAACATTAAATCAAAGTTACCTTATATGATGGCCTTTCATCATGACATCCTGTTTGCTTGCAACATCAACATCTTTCACATTCATAAACAGATCTCCAAGGCTTCATATGTCAAGGGTCTCCTTTCTTTACATACCTTACTAGGTCTTCATACCTTCTTTATGGTGTTAATTTGTGCAACTAGGGTCAAATTCCACCTTAGACAACTCATATGACAAAGATGATGATTGCACTGAATTCCTCTTTTCGAGGGGACCAAAATCGACCTAAAGATCACCTCATTTAGACAAGTAGAAGTTGGTTTTTGAATTTATAAACCCACTCATGTACATTAGATTAAGTTGCCCCTATACACATGTACAATTGGATAGGTCGGCCTCAACATCAAATGGACCCTCATGGAAGCCTATAAATGTAAGAGATCTCAAGCTCATTTGATCATCATCATCATCAAGCATCTTCTTCTCTATTCGTCTATTGTTTGGCTCGCACAGGTTCGTCGGAGGAAGCTCGCTCAGGGTATGAAGTTTCTAGTTTGAATCTTGCACGAATTAGGGTTTCTATTTTCCGGTCGTATGCTCGCCATAGGTAAGATCCAACTATAGTCACACGCACACAGTGTCTTTGAGTGTGATTGGGAAGCCGCAGTCATTCACATATCAGATAGAAGGGTGTGACTGAGGCTCTGAGGCAGATCTGGGCTGACCCAACCTCAATTGCACGCACGCAGTGCCTCTGGGAGTAACTAGGGCATCATTGTCACTCGCATGACATCTAGAAGGGAGCGACCGAGGGTTTGAATAGTTTTGGTCTACAGTTGCACGCACATAGTGGCTCTGGGAGTGACTAGGGCATCATAGTCACTCACATAACATTTTGAAGGGATCGACCGAGGGTTTGAGTTTGTTCTGCACCACAGTTTCATGCTCACAGTATCTCACTAAGCGACTCGGAATCAAAGTCACTCACTCACAGTGCCTTAGAGAGTGACTGGGAGGTCACAGTCACTCACAAAATTTCTTAATGAGTGCGACCAGGGTTCTGAGCTAGGGTTTGACAATAGACCGTAGTTGACCATAGATGTATGAAGGATTAAAGGTTTCTCTCTGTTGTACAATGATTCTGAAAACCTGTTTCTGATTTGTATGGACTAAAATATCCGCTGAAATATTATATATTGGACTCTTTGTACTCTCTGCTGAAATATTTTATGAAAATCTAATAAGAAGAAGATTTGAAAGGGTTTTCTCCATAGTGGGGTTTTTCCATGGTCTTTGACCAATCTGGTGTCTCTTGTGGTTGTGCTATTGTCTCCTTTGTCATTGCATATATTGTTCTATCTTTAGTTACTATTTATGATTGGAAACATTGTTAATAATTGGATGCATTGCTTAATGAAGAATTGAATTGGGCTGAAGTAATTGAAACAACATAGAACAACCTGAAAAAATTAACATGGGATTAGAGCTAAGGTGAAGGAAAAGCCCAAAAGAAGACAAGCATTGAAGCTGTCCGTTGAGAGATTTAATGGGTGCATTAATTCTCCTGCATCTATAAGTAAATCTGGGCTTGTAAACACGAGTTGTACTGCACTTTCTCAATTCAGTTTTGGGACAGAGTTCTAATGTTTTCCTTTATGAAATGATTAGCTAAATCTAGCACACAATTCATCAAACCCTATCTAGCAGAGTTAGTAATCAAATTCTAACCTGAAACTTTTTAATGAATCTATACTCAAATGAAATCCCAATCTGAATCACAAGATATATGCTAAGCAAAAACTGCCAATTGAAACACTTTCTCAAATATCTCAGCTCTCATGAAAACCCTAAGAAAACCTTAAGTCTGTTACCTATGATACTCTTGAATGAAAATTTGTAGATTCTAATCTACTTCAAGCATGTTCGGAAGGCAAGTAAACTTAAAACCAAACTTTCCAAAGGTAACTTCAAATCTATGATAAGCTTCACTCTTGGACACAACTCGGAAGAATCCCTAACTAAAAACCTATTCAATCCTCTTGCTTGTTTAACTAAGTACAGATCTAAACCCTGTACCTGAAATTAAAATTGACTTCAAATCTGCTATCAAACTCTTACTTAACAAAATATACTCTTCTAGCATTCAATCATCATAAAAGGAGAACTTAATTTATTGAAATATCAACTCTCTTTGTCAAACCAATCAAAGCTTGTCTACAACTGATAAACTTAAACCTATATTTTGTTTCACTCTCTTAACCAGGCAACTTTATACATATTCCTAATCTATCATAACCCTAAGAACAAACTTCAAGCCTTAACTCTATTCTTAAGAATGACAATAAATAAAACAACTAGAAATTGGTATCAAGCACACAAAACTGCACTTAGGAAAATATCCTACAGTTGCATAAATCTCAGATTAAACTCAAGCAAACTTATTCAAAATCTCATCAAACAAATGCTCTATCTTCGAAATCCAATTAGGAATGCATTACCTCAGGCTGGAAACGGTATCAAACTCTGCACTCAAGCACTCCACATGAAGCAAGGAAAATCGTATTGAAAACTACAACTAAATCACTTACACTCTAAAATCAATCCACAAATTCTATTTAAACTGAGAATCTATTCGATAAACGAAACTAACCCAAACTATGATGAGCCATCTTAATTAGTTAATCTGGAGAGAAATACATCTATGGCTTACACACTTATGCAATTAACTTAACAGAAAACCAATCGATTTAGACTAGATCAAACTCATGATAAGTCACACTATTCTAATTAACCAATCTGGAACGAATACTCCTATGGCACATGCATCTATGGAAACAATTCAGAAGGAAACCAATCAATTCGATCACTGAAAGAAACAAGAAAATGCGATTTCGAAATTGACTGAACACAATCCAATGTATAATTAAACTCACACCCTATCAACTCTGATTACTCAATATATTATCTCAATCTTCGACATTAGAGGGTTGCCCTGCGTTCTCAACAGATAGACCAACTCATCATAAGCATTTAATCGACAATGTGATTAGAACAAGTTTTATATGTATCTATGACAACACAGTCAAGGTAATATGATTTGTGGTTTCAGAGAACAAAGTATAACTTTGCCTTAGAAGTAGGAGCGCCAATCACACGAGAACCATTCATTCAAGTCGCCGAGGTAAAGGATATGAAAACACATAACATAATCAACAGACTAAAATCATTTGAATTCAATGGAAATCCCCACACAACATATAAACAATTGATGAATCAAAGATAAACAAAAAGCGGTTGTGACTATCACACAACTATGTTCCTACAACATGTTACAGAGCTGATCCCAGATGGGTGGGCCCGGCCACACCTGGGGAGCTTATCTACTTACAGGAAACAAAAAGCTTCAATCATACTGTAACTCATTAATCCACAACGAACCATCGAAAAAATTGATTGAACTCAATACATAGCTATCGTAAAAGTCTTTCTATTAGAAATAATAAGTCTGGAGATGAAAGATACAAAATGACAATCTATCTTCTGTTCGCTACCTTCCTAACTATTACATAGCAGCCTTTATAGGCATCAACCTGGTTACAAACAAACTGAGCCATACATAGTAAATCCTAACAGCTCAACTACATTGAATTTCTAGATTAAATGACTGCAACAACCTTTTGATTTAAGCATAACAACCCTCAACTAACCCTAGGATTGGTACCAACTAAATTTAGTGAGGATAATAGAGATCTTTGTCATGGCGGAAGTTGAACTTGTTCAAACATAGCTAGAGGTGGCTTGCTCATCTAGAAGTATGCAACCTCTCATCCTTTGCATCGTTAGGTACTGATCCCAAAATGGTTGTTGAGTACAAAAGTGGTGGAACATGGTTCATGGGCCAACACTCACCTATTCCCATCCTGCTTAGTTACTGCAATATCCACACTCGACCATATTGATTAGTTAGTTCATTAATAGCAACTCAAATTTGCTTAAATCCAACTAATAAACAACAAAATGTCACATTGAAATACTTTTACCTCTTAATAAGAGTTTGACAGTCTTGGAATAATAAAATGGCAGTAGAGTAGGTATAGGAGTGCAAAAAGGACAATAATAGAGGTGGAAAACAGTGGTAGTGGGGACAAAACGAGGGACCAACATCCTCCCACATCGATTCTGATGCATGTCCTCATGCATCGATTACATCCGCCAAAAAGGAAAACTGTGTTAACCAAAAAGAGACTGTGGTCAAAGACCAACAGTCTTGATCAAGACTTCTATTCCATGTTTTATTGGTGGGGAGCACTTCTGAAACTGGAGAGCTAACCCTTTTGCATTCAATCTTTTAACATGCCTGTACCTTGCTGCTTTCCAACACAGCAGTTGCTTGTTCTTTCTCTTCAAGGCATCGTTATGAGCATATAGCTTCATGTTGGAATCCCTCACCTAATGATTTACATCTCTGACAAAATGAAATAAAACCTTATACTTGTTAGCTTGTTCTCTGAGTCTGGAAATCGTCTTCTGTAGCTTGATGAGTCTAATCTTTAGATTTTCCTCTGCATCATAAGTGGGAGCTCTGGTAGGTGTCGTTGACTGATGCGATGTACTGCCTTTGGGCAATTTCCCCCTGCGTCTTCTTGGCAAAGAAAGGTGCTGACTGGCCTTGGTAACATTCCTGGTTTCTGAAGGCTGAAGGGGAGATAAAGTTTCCATGTCTCGTGCAATATCCGTAGGGATATTTGCTTGGGATGTGGCCATGGGGGTTCTCTCAAGGGATACTTCAAACTACTGAGCATCGAGATCATGTGATGACGAAATGTGGATGCGCTCTGAGCTTGTGCCCTCAACCTTGGACTGCGGGGCTTGAGCCATGCTCTGAGTCCATCGTCGGCCCTGAACAGAGGTCTCGGCCAGAGAGGCTAGGGTTTACTGATGGGAAAAAGGGGTCTCTTACATTCGGAATTTGGTGTGGTGCTTCTAGGAAGGCTCTGACAGGGGTTCTAATGCTTCACCCTTTGTTAGGGGGGCTCAACTCAGGTTGGTTTGGCTCGGCCTTATCTCTTTTCCTTTTCCATTTTGAGCCCACTTGGGCTTCCACAAAAACTGTTTTTTTTCCATCCTTTAAAATGTTATCAGCTATCTGGGGGAGTTCAGGAACAAGAGTGGGGGAGTGGGTAGGAGAGGCAGGTGTAGATTCGGATTTAGACAGGGGAGTGGCGTCATCTAGTTTCAGTGAGCGGCCTATTGCTCATTGCCGTCCCTTGGTTTGAGTTTCCTGCCCAGGAAACTCCTCAACTAGGAAATCTTCCCACGACCTTTTCCTCCTCTTGAGCTCAACGACCAATAGGATCTTGATGAGGCTATGGTGGTACAATGCGGTCTTAGGCTTCTTGCCCTATGACTGCACCCCTCGAGCCATCTTATGCAAACTCAATTTTAAGAAGTGAGGAATGTTCAATTGTCTGTCCTCTGTAAAATGAGTCATTAACTAAATATGGTAAAGGAACATGACATCATACCTCCCCTCGCAAGTTATAAAACGTTGCAACATCGTGAGCAATGGGTGCCATCGCTCCTCGATACAACTTCTTAACACTCCTTTTGCCCAACTGATAGAGCTGTAGGCGGGTTTTAAAAACATGGCACAATTTGGGATGTCTAGCTGCCCTCCTTTGAAGAACTGTTCACCCTCGGCTGGTAACCCGATGGCTCTGCTCACGGATTCTTCTGTGACTCTAAAATTCAATTTTCCCACTTGGACATGCTCCCCATCGAAACTCCGTGCAAATTCCATAGCGACCTGGTCGTTGTAACCTTGGAACCTTTGCAGAAAGGCCATCCAACCCTTTTCCTCCAAAATACCACTACATTGCTAATACTCCGGGTTGCGTGCGAACTGGCTGAAGGTAGGTTCATGGCGATCAACCCCCATTCTGTGTTCAACTGTAATTTTTCTTCTCACTGGTCTTCACTGCCCTTTGGTCGCTTACTGATCCTATCACCTTAGTCGTAGACACTTCTCGTATTAAAATTTGGATGAATGATCACCCAATCATCATGATGAATTGGGAGTGTGGTAATGATCATCATGATGATCATCCTATCCATATCTGGTGTAGAGTGCGAACGTCTCATTGTAGTGTGCGAGCATCTGATGTGGTGTGCGAGCATCATGGTGGAGAGTGTGAGCATCATGATCGAGAGGCGACACATCCTCCTCATGATTGCTGGGAGGTGTCCTAAAGCGATGGTTAAGTGGATATCATCACACAACGAGTACGAATTATGAGTGGATGATGATTGTGGGTTCGTGTCTCAGTGAATGTGGCAGAGTGTAATCATTGTGGAATTGGGAATAGACAGGTTAGGGGGTATGGCATAAGATTATGAACGAAATTTTAGAATAAAGGGTAGGTTCAAAGGTGCATTTCCACAGTGTACATTTTAACCATTTACTAATCAAATTCAAGCAGAATAAGAGCGCATACCTGAACCACTTTAGTGATTTTGTGTTGATTTCCTGATTTTGATGTAGCTTCCCGAAACTTGAATACAACGATGTTGGCTGCAACTGTGCACTGTGATCCAGATCCTGGAAATGGAATTCAAATGACAGGATTTTTGACCTCTACAAGTTGAGTACAGATCCTGTGGATCTGTACTTGTGTAGATCGATTAGTAAAGATGATCATCCATGATTGCTAGTAAAGATGAGTACTGCTTCAGGAAACATTTTTATACATATAAAAAATAATCCCTTCGTGATCCAGAAGGCTTCTTCACACACACTGTGATAACAAATGTGCAATTTGGCAGAGTATAGGACACAGATTGTTTGAACATAATTTTGGAATCCTCATATGTGATATAAATTGTAATTTGATAGAGTATGGGGCACAACTTGTTTGAACATAATTTTAATCCTCAGACTTGATGCCATATGTCATGCTGCTTATTATCTTCAGAAAAAAGAAACTGTTTATCAATCCATGGATTTTTAACTAGGCCTGGAATGATGACTGCCTGGGGAATTTCTTCTTTAGGGAGCTGGAAATGTCCAGAAAGAGAGCTCCAAGGGGGCTTCTTTTTCGTAGTTATTCCCTTGGGCCTGGAAAAGAATAATTCAATGCCCAAAGGATCCCTAAACTACCACTACTTTATTGTTTTAACGAGCCTAAAGTAGTTGGTGCTCGAGGCATTCATATTTAGAGAGTCTGAATTGCCCATAGTAGACTCTAGGGGGTTTCCTTTCCGTAATCATTTCCTTGAGCCTAGAAAAGAACAATTCTATACTCAAGGAATCCCTAGACTAATACTGGTCCATTTCATTTTGCGAGCCTGGATCAGTCAATGCTCGGGAGCTTCATATTTAGAGAGTCTGAAGGCCTCCAAAGAAGACTCCACAGGTTCCTTTTCCATAAATAATCCACTAGGCCTGGATAAAGGAATAAACTTGCTCCTGGTGAATTCCTCCTTTATTCTACATGGGATGTGGGGAGAACCACCTGTAGATATGAGAAATAACAGCCCACTGGTTTATATATATATATATATATATATATATATATAGATATATATATACATGTAAACATAAATAAATTAATCAGCTGAACCAACAAGGGGCTGGTCATTTGCATGAATCTGCTCCAACCCTGGATCCTTTCGTACTTCCTACAAAAACTGATCACGTGAAAGTGGTTTGTGATAAACCTTAAGCCGATGACCATTCACTACAAAAGAAGTCTTATCATCATCGATAGTACAAATACAAACTGAACTGTTATCAAATAATTCAATTACTTCATACAACCCTAACCATATGGTATAAAATTTAGCTTTAAATTTCTTAAACTTACTATCATATAACAAGGCCTAGTCACCTGGGTGAAAGACTCTCTTCTTGATAAATTTGTCATGCCATTGGGCTCTTTGGTTCTGCACCAACGCATTTCTATGGTAGGCATCTTGTCGGATTTTGTCGAGCTCATTCAATTGCATCAACCTCTGCTCTTGAGCCTCATTTAGATTCAAGCCCAACTAAGTGGAAGTTCTGAATGTCTTTACTTGGAACTTGACGGACAAGAGCACTTGTTTACCATAGACTAGCTCGTAAGGTGTGTGTCCGGTCACATTTCTCCAAGTGATCTGGTATGCCCATAGTGCTTCTGGTAACTTATCCGCCCAATCCATATGATGCAGTTGAATGGTTTTTGTAAGGATGGATTCCAAAACTTTGTTCGTGGACTCCACTTGCTCGTTAGCCTAGGGTGGTAAGGAGTCGATTTGTGATGCTTAATTTGATACTGCACCGTGAGTGCCTTGACCAACTTTGATGTAAATTGTGTACCCTGGTCTGTGTCGATTTCACGTGGCACACTAAATCTCATAAATATGTCCTCGAACAAAAATTCTACTACTGCCTTTTCAGTGGCAATATACAATGATTTAGCCTCCACCCACTTGGTGACGTAATCAGTGAAAACCAAGATATATTTTTTCTTTTTCAACATTGAGGAGATGGGCCCTACAAAGTCCATTGCCCACTTCTCAAAGGGTTCAATGGAAATTTGTGGTTGAAGAGGCATTTCGTCGGAGGCAACTGGTCTCCCCATCTGTTGGAAAGCATCACATCTGAAAATAAACATCTTGGCGTCTTTAAACAATGTAGGGCAATAATATCCAGTACAAAGAACTTTGTATGCAGTCCTTTTATTGGAAAAATGGCCACCATAAGGCTCATTGTGACTGGCTCTCAGCACATCATACATTTCATCTTCCCACACACACCGCCTCATAATCAAGTTTTGCCCAGTATAAAATAGATCTCCTTCATTCCAAGAGAAATTGGCATTGCGCCACACTATGTTATGCTTGTCTTAGGCTGACATGTTTGAGGTAGTTTTCATGATACCAAATAATTGGCAACATTGGCGAACTAAGGAGTAATAGTGGAAATGGAAAATAATGCTTCATCTGGAAATTCATCAGGCACTGGTGTTGGCATGCTTCCCTGCGCAAGATTCAAATGAGATAAGAAATCAGCTGCCAAGTTATCCCTTCCAGGCCTATCAATTATAGTTATATTGAATTCTTGTAGAAGCAACAACCATTTAGTTATTCTACTGTTAGTAATAGGTTTATTCATTAAAAATCTAACAACAGAATGGTCGGTATGGACAAATGTCTCATAACCGGTAATATAATGCCTAAACTTTCCTATAGCATGCACAACTGCTAACAACTCTTTTTCAGTAACCGTATAATTTAATTCAATGAGAGAGAGATTTTTGCTGACAAAATAAATGGCATAGGGAAAGTTATCCTCCCTTTGTCCCAAAACCACTCCTAGTGCAATATCCGAAGCATCTGTACAAATATGAAAAGGTAAGGACCAATTTGGCCCTCTTAGTACCGGAGCTGTGGACAAATTTTCCTTCAGTACCTGAAAATCCTATTGACAGTCAACATTCCATACAAAGTCAACATCTTTAGTTAACAATTTAAATAATGGTGCTGCAATTCTAGTGAAATTCTCAATAAATCGTTGATAATATCCTGCGTTCCCTAAAAAACTTCTTACCTCTTTTTTTGAGTTTGGAATAGGGATACGCGAGATTACCTTGATTTTTTTGGGTCAACTTGAATCCCTTCAAATGACACATGATGGCCTAGAACAATTCCCTTAGTTTACATCATCCTACATTTATTGCCACTAAGGGCTAGATTAACTTCTTAGCAATGAATCAATACTTTCTATAGATTTGCCAACGCCTGTGAAAAGTCATCTCCATAAACTGTGAAGTCATCCATATAGACTTCCACACAGTCATGGATCAGATAAGAGAAAATGGAAAGTACAACTCTCTGAAAAGTGGTGGGAGCGTTACAAAGACCAAAGGGGAGGACTCTATATGCATAAGTTCCCCAAGGGCATGTAAAGGTAGTATTTTCTTGGTCTTCTTTGGCTATTTGTATTTGGATTGTACCCGCTGTACCCATCTAGAAAAGAAAAACATTTGTTACCTGAAAGCGTGTAAAGGACTTGATCAATGAAGGGCAATGGAAAATAGTCACGCAATGTGGCTTTGCTTAATTCTCTGTGGTCAACACAGATCCACCACTTGCCGTTCTTCTTTGGAACCACTACCAGAGGTGACACCCACTTACTTTCAGAAACGAGGTAAATGAAATATGCAGTGAAAAGTTTATGAAGCTCATCCTTGAAAATGTCTTTTAATGCTGGGTTCATATGCCTTTGTGGTTGCTGAATAGGTCTCATTTCTTCATTTGTATAGATATGGTGGATGCAGGTGTCTGGATGTATGCCCCTCATATCCAAGTAATCCTAGGTGAAAGCTCCAGTTTGTTCACGAATCATACTCATCAACTACTGCCTTTGTTTTGCAGTCAATCCTGTACTGATATGTAAGATTTTCCCTTCAAAAATTTCCACAGGTTCTGTGGTGAGCTCATGACTTTCCTCCATTGCTGAAAAATAGGTGAAGATAGATGGGTGGTAGGTTTCCTAGAACTCATCACTAAACTCATCCTGATAACCATTAAAAGAGATGGGATAATCAATACAAGAGCTATCAGCTAAAAACTGTTGCAAAACATGTTCATCAGAATTCTCCTAGAGACCTCTACACTGATCTAATGACAACAAAGGAAACATACAGTCTTCGTCTCCATATGGGTTTTCGAGCCATAATGGCACTTTAGCAGCTGTCTGAGTAGGTGGAAAAATAGACAAAGTTTGATTGTGGGGACCATTAGAAATAATCATTTCTCCGTTTCTTCATCCTATGATGGCATCAACAGTTGCCAACCATGGTGGCCCTAGAACCACAGGATTTCCGAGCCTAGAGGTTTTTAGAGAATAACTACAAAGTCTATGGGATATTTCCAAGAGGCAATAGTGACTACTATGTCCTCTAGGGTTCCCAATGGTTTGACGATGGATTTGTCTGCCATTTCTAAAAGGATAGGGGTGGATTTAAGTCTAGGTAGCTGTAATGATGTCATTGTTTCATAGGTCATTGCATTTATTGCTGCCCCTAGATCCACAAGGGTGTTTGGCAGAAGTACTCCGTTTATCTCAATGGTGACAATGGGATTCCAAGGGTCATTGTATTTTGCAGGTAAATCAGAAATCATAGTGGACATCTGGCTTACGATTTTGACATTCTGGTTCTTATGCCCCTTTCTTCTCGGTTTCTTAATGCAAAGATATTTGACAATTTTGGTGTAAATGGGAATGTCTAATTGCTTGTAAGAGCAGAATTTTAATGCAGACATTCCTAAGTTCATTTTCCAAATCATATTCAAGCGGGATCTCTTCTTTCTTTACAATTAGTCTTTCTAGGTACGGTGGTTCATTTGATTCTTCTTTCTGTGATTGTTGTTGTTTTTCATTTTGCAAATGGTTTTCAGATGATGTGGAGGGCACCTCTTCTTGGATAACAACAACTAATTTTCCTTTGTTAACTGTCTTCCTTGATCATAATTGAATTTCATTCATAGGAATGGAAATGATCATGTATGTAGGAAAAGGATGAATATCAATGTTTTTCACTGGTTGAGGTAGCCTATTGTGACTTGGGTTAGGTACAGGTTGCGCAGGCAACAATGTAGGTCAGGATGGGTTCAAGGTAGCAGGTGCCTGCAAAGATGAGGGGTTAGCAGGTGCAGGTAACAATTGATGCAAAGGAGGTGGTGGCAGCATAGGTTGTTGATACATGTTGGGGTTATACCCTTGCTGATAGGATTGCATGGTTGGATTATACGAGGTACTTGGCATATTTGGGTAAGGCACATAGAATTGGGGCTGGGGTTGATATGTGTTGGCATAGGGGTTTGTCCTCCAATTCTGGCTCCAGGCAGTGTTTTGTGGTTGTTGAACAACCCAAGGAGGGTAAGATGCAGGGAATTTGGGTTCGGAAACATACTTTGATTCTGGCCTCTCCAGGTGGGTCTTTTGGTGGCTTGAGATTGGTCAATAGTTTCAGCACTCCCCTTGTAGATGGCCTGTAAGCCGGGAAGTGATGGGCACTTCTCGATTGGGTGTTCTAGAGTGCAAATTCCATAGATCTCAATGGCATTTAAAGGACATTCCCTTTCTGCATGTTTGCGCCTACACTTGGAACAAAAGACTTCCATGGCTGCTTTTTCAGCCTCTTGTTTTTGTTTGATTTTCATAGTGTCTAGCTGGTCACTGATTGTGTTGAGTATATCAGTTTTAAAGTTTTCTAATAGGTTTCCCAGCTCGACTCTGGTAACAACATTAGCCACAGTTTTCTTTTGCACATAATCTCTAGAATTTTCTTTGAGTTCGTGAAGCTTTTTGCCTACTTTAGCTTGGCTCCTAGAATAGGTATGACAAAGCTCAATTACTTCAGCAAATGGCTTCTTATAGATGTCCCCACCACTAAGAAGGTTTAATGTTTCAATGCAATCATCTCTCAGCCCTTTTAGGAACACAATTCTGATAATATTTTCGTCTAAGTTTGACCCACGAGATTTGTGAAAATTGTATAGGAATCGTTCAAGATACTCCTCTAGGTTTTTGTCTTCTGTTTGTTGCATTCTAAGGATATCATTGATGTCCCTACTTTTACAAAAATCTTGATACTTTTTAAGGAAGATTGATTTCATGTCATCCCATGAGTATATCGTGTGTTTCCCTAGACTCATGAACCACCTAAGGGCTGCATCTTTTAATGTGGCGGGAAACAATTTAAGTTTATGTGCATCCTCATAGTAATTATAACTGTGACATAAAATATTGAATTCAAAAAGAAATGCATCGGGGTCCTTAGATGATTTACCGTAGAACAACGGGAGAGATGCCATCAGAATGTTTTTCATGTTGATGTCACGAGTCACATCTAGGATAGGGAACTCGAAGGTAACTTCCTCTTCATCTTCCTGGTTGTTTCCTCCAAAGAGGTTACCATTGCGTCGAGGACCTTCTCCCTCTTCCTGGCATTCTTCGTTGTGTCTGTCCTCCCCATCTTGGTGATCCATATCTGCAACGGGCACTCGAAGGGGTTTTCTGATTATGGTGTGAACAAGAGGTATTGGAACATAGTTGATATTAGTTGATTGCTCATCCACGTTGTCCTGCAGTTCTATTGGTTCTTCTATAGGGTTGTCAAAGACAACCTGTCGAATGGCCTTTCCCCTTTGATCTAAGAATTCTTGATCTGAAACCAAGTTGGTATCAACACTTCCTCCTTCTTGTCTCAGTCCTACATATCAATTAGCAGTGGTAAGAATGGGTATATTAACTGATCCAAAAGTTGCAGGAAATTTAGAACTGGAAATAAATCTACCCTTGCTATCTCTAGGTCTACCTATACTCTTGCGCATAAAGATAAAGGAAATAAAACTCAAGAACAAATAGTGATCGGTCAGACTTTGGAGCAACCCCACAAAAGTGGATGCGTGGCTCTTCACTCACATCTTACAGTACACTCTCCTCCCTCTAACAGTCCTGCAAGATCCTGAAACTCAAATAATAATAGTTACCTGAATAAGAAATTACAACCTCCTCGGTAATGGTGCTAAAATGTTGAGAGATTTAATGGGTGCATTAATTCTCATGCATCTATAAGTCAATTTGGGCTCGTAAACATGAGTT
Source organism: Pinus tabuliformis (assembly GCA_031772625.1). Taxonomy (NCBI): domain Eukaryota; kingdom Viridiplantae; phylum Streptophyta; class Pinopsida; order Pinales; family Pinaceae; genus Pinus; species Pinus tabuliformis. The sequence goes on from CM062813.1 coordinate 882,062,746, forward strand.
GTACTACACTTTCTCAATTCAGTTTTTGGATAGAGTTCTAATGTTTTCCTTTATGAAATGAGTTAGCTAAATCTGGCACACAATTCATCAAACCCTATCTAGCATAATTAATAATCAAATTCTAACCTGAAACTTTTTAATGAATCTCTACTCTGAAATCCCAATCTGAATCACAAGATATATGCTAAGCAAAAACTTCCAATTGAAACACTTTCTCAAATATCTCAGCTCTCATGAAAACCCTAAGAAAACCTTAATTTTGTTACCTATGATACTCTTGAATGAAAAGTTGCAGATTCTAATCTACATCAAGCATGTTCAGAAGGCAAGTAAACTTGAAACCAGACTTTCCAAAGGTAATTTCAAATCTATGATAAGCTTCACTCTTGGACACAACTCAGAAGAATCCCTAACTAAAAACCTATTCAATCCTCTTGCTTGTTTAACTAAGTACAAATCTAAATCCTGTACCTAAAATAAAAAATGACTTCAAATTTTCTATCAAACTCTTACTTAACAAAATACACTCTTCTAGCATTCAATCATCATAAAAGGAGAACTTAATTTAATGAAATATCAACTCTCCTTGTCAAACCAATCAAATCTTGTCTACAACTGATAAACTTAAACCTATACTCTGTTTCACACTCTTAACTGGGAAACTTTATACATATTCCTAATCTATCATAACCCTAAGAACAAACTTCAAGCCTTGACTCTATTCTTAAGAATGACAATAAATAAAACAACTAGAAATTGGTATTAGGCACACAAAACTACACTCATGAAACTATCCTACAGTTGCATAAATCTCAGATTAAACTCAAGAAAAATTATTTAAAATCTCATCAAACCAACACTCTATCTTTGAAATCCAATCAGGCATGCATTACCTCAGGCTGGAAACAATATCAAAGTCTACACTCAAGCACTCCACATGAAGCAAGGAAAACTGTACTGAAAACTACAACTAAATCACTCACTTGCACTCTAAAATCAATCCACAAATTCTATTTAAATTGAGAATCTATTTGATAAACGAAACTAACCCAAACTATGATGAGCCATCTTAATTAGTTAATCTGGAGAGCAATGCTTCTATGGCATACACACTTATGCAATTAACTTAACATAAAACCAATCAATTTAGACTAGATCAAACTCATGATAAGTCACACTATTCTAATTAACCAATCTGGAACAAATACTCTTTATGGCATACGCATCTATGGAAACAATTCAGAAGGAAACCAATCAATTCGATCACTAAAAGAAACAAGAAAATGCGATTTCGAAATTGACTGAACACAATCCAATGTATAATTAAACTCACACCCTATCAAATCTAATCACTTAGTATATTATCTCAATCTTCGGCATTAGAGGGTTGCCCTGTGTTCTCAACAGATAGACTAGCTTGTCATAGGAATTCAATCGACAATGTGATTAGAACAAGTTTTATATGTATCAATGAAAACACAATCAAGGTAATACAATTTGTGGTTTCAGAGAACAGAGTATAACTCTGCCTTAGAAGTAAAGTTCCAATCACATGAGAACCATTCATTCAAGTCACCAAGTTAAAGGATCTGAAAACGAATAACATAATCAGCACACTAAAATCATTTAAATTCAATGGAAATCCTAACGCATAATATAAACAATTGATGAATCAAAGATAAATGAAAAGCGGTTATGACTATCACACAACAATGTTCCTACAAAATGTTACAGAGTTGATCCCAGATGGGTGGGCTCGGCTACATCTGGGGAGCTTATCTACTTACATGAAATGAAAAGCTTCAATCACAACTTAACTCATTAATCCACATCGAACCATCGAACAAATTGATTGAAATCAATACATAACCATCGTAAAAGTCTTTCTATTAGAAATAATAAGTATGGAGGTGAAAGATACAAAATGACAGTCTATCTTCTATTCACTACCTTCCTAACTATTACAAAGCAGCCTTTATAGGCATTGACCAGTTACAAACAAATTGAACCATACATAGCAAATCCTAACAGCTAAGCTAAATTGAACTTCTAGATTAAATCACTGGAACAACCTATTCGATTTAAGCATAACAACCATCAACTAACCCCAAGATTGGTACCAACTAAATTTAGTGAGGATAATAGAGATCTTTGTCATGGTAGAAGTTGAACTCGTTCAAACATCGCTGGAGGTGTCTTGCTCATCTAGAAGTATGCAACCTCTCATCCTTTGCTTCGTTAGGTACTGATCCCAAAATGGTTGTTGTGTACAAAAGTGGTGGAACATGGTTCATGGGCCAGCACTCACCTATTCCCATCCTACTCAGTTGCTGCAATATCCACACTCGACCATATTTATTAGTTGGTTCATTAATAACAGCTCAAATTAGCTTAAATCCAACTAATAAACAACAAAATGTCACACTGAAATACTTTTACCTCTTTGAGTTTGAAAATTTTGGAACAGTAAAATGACAGTAGAGTAGGTATATGAGTGCACAAAGGATAATAATAGAGGTGGAAAATAGTGGTAGTGGGGACAAAATGGGGGACCAACATTGTCTTCCTTGGAAATTTGAAGGAGCTTATCTAGTCAAAGTCAAGATGTTTTCCTCTACTTTCAAGAAGCATGAAAAGTTGGGTGACTCATCAAATTTTGTTGCATGGAAAGTCAGGGTTGGATATCATAGCTAAAAACAATGATGTGTTGGAATACATTCAAGGAAGAATTCCCGAGCCTCCAGAAAATGCTTCCGCTTCTCTCAAAACCAGGTATAAGAAAGGTGAGTCCAAAGCAAATCAAATTATAGCTGACGGTTTATAAGATTACTTGCTTATGTTGGGAATTTAAGGTAGTCTAAAGAAATGTATGATAAGATAGCCGACATGTATGAAATCAAAAATTTATGAGATAATCACTTTGAAAGATCAACTCAAAAACACTAAGATGAACAAAGGGGAAGCTGTACAATCCTATATCATGAGGATATCTTGCCTTAGAGATCAATTGCAAAATGTTGGGGAAAATGTGTCTAAGAGGGACCTAGTGATTGTGACTCTTATAGGTCTCCCTCCTATTTTGGAAACCTTCATTACTATGATAAGCAACAACAATTTCCTCTCGTCATTTGATGAAATTGTTGGAAATCTTACTCAAGGGGAATCAAGGATGGTATAAAGAGGAAGAATTCAAAAGCATGAAGAGGGAGAGCCTACTGCATATATCACTCATGACAAAAAGAAGAAGAAAGGAAAAGGAGGTCCATCAATAAAGCCTCCTCCTCAAAATGAAAAAATAAGGAATGATAAAACATCATCTCATATTGAATGCTATAATTGTCACAAGAAGGGTCATTATGCACGAGATTGTCCCGATAAGAGAAAAGGACCACGTTACAACACAAGAAGCAACAAAAACAAATACAATAGTCAAAAAAGGAAATATGATCAAAGAAATAACCACGATAGAAAATATGAGAGAATAAGAAGAGACACCTCAAGCGACCATGAAGAAGATCATCATCCTCAAAAGAAGTCAAGATTTCCTAGGTATAAAAGTAATGCTATAAATACATTTGAATAAATTCTATTTCTGCCCTTACTAGTTCTTCTACTCCAGATTCGTGGGATAGTTGGTTGGTTGATAGTGGGGCCACTCATAATTTCTATGGATATAAGGCAATCCTCTCTAATCTTGTAGAGAGGGAGACTAAGCTGAAGATTATTCTTGGAGAGAACTCCACTCATCCCGTGAAAGGTTTTGGGTATATCAAATTTCATTTGAACTATGGGGAATCAGTTTTGCTGCATGATGTGATGTATGTGCTGATATTAATGCAGAATTTGGTATCTATATCTACATTGGAAGATAAATGGATGAGAGTTGACTTTATCAAGGGAAAGGTTTTGTCTTGGTCTGCTAGTTCACTTATGAGAGATGCATTCACATTAGGATCAATATTTGAAGGACTATATAGAGTCATTGGAAGGTCACTTCTAGCATTGGTTCATAATATTAATCATCTGAGCGATTTGTGGCACCAAATATTGACTCTTATACATTATGACGCTCTTCCAAAATTGAAGAAATTGGTCTCAGGTATTCCTGATGTTCAAGCCCATCATGATGGAGTATATCTAGGTTGTGTGAGTGGAAAGAAAACAAGGGGACCATTCCCCTCTAATGAGAATAAGACAAATGACATCCTCCATCTCATTCATTTCGATATATGTGGTCCGATGCCTATGCATTTTATTGGTGGTCATCTCTACTACATAAACTTCATTGATGAATTCTCAAGAAAGACATGGATATACTACTTGAAGCATAAGGATGAAGCCTTTGAAATGTTCAAGGAATTCAAAGCTTTGATAAAAAATCAAACAGGGAAGAGAATCAAAATATTCAAGTCCGACAATGGTGGGGAATACGTGTCAAACGAGTTCATAGAATTTTGCAAGAAAGAAGGGATCAAGAAGGAAATAATTGTGCCATATACACCTGAAAAAAATGGATTAGTGGAAGGGAAGAACATGGATATATTAGAATCTGCCCTTGCCATGTTCCATGATCAAAAGGTGCCAAAGTTCCTTTGGGGAGAAGCCAAGCATGCTGCTCTATATGTTCAAAATAGGGTACCTAATCAAGCTTTGGAAAACAAGACCCTCGAAGAAGTGTTCACAGGTTTCAAGCTTGACATTAGCCATCTTCGTATCTTTGGATGCCCCATATATTTTCATGTGCCAAAGGACAAAAGGAACAAGTTGGAAGCTATAGGAAGAAAATGTACATTTGTTGGTTATTGTGAAAATTCTAAAGCATATAGAATATATATTCCTGGTCAAAGGAAGGTTGAAATTAGTAGGAATGTAACATTCGATGAATATGTTGTTCTTGGAAAAGAAAGAGACCTTCCTCCACCTCCTCCGCCCGAGAAGAGGAATGATGAAATGGATATTCTAGATGGTCCTTCCATGCCTGAGTCTAAGACTGATATTGTTGCTGATCCCATGAAGCCTATGGATCCCTTAGATCCTCCTATAAGTGATTCCCCTACTAGGAAGAGACCACTTTGGCTCCGCAACACTTTACAGGATGTTGAAAAGATCATTTAGAGAAAGCAAACAACCATGAAGGTACCAGGGATATGTTGTAGCCATGAGCACAATGATTCAAGGCAAACCTATCACATTCGAAGAAGCCGTAAAAGAAAAATTTTGGAAAGATGTTATGGCCAAGGAATATGAATTGATTATGAAGAATGATGTATGGGATGTTGTACTAAGAATGAAGGGGAAATTTGTGGTGACTTCAAAGTGGCTATTCAAAATCAAGCATGGAGTTGATGGTAGCATTAAGAAATATAAGGCAAGGTTTGGGGTTCGAGGATTCTCACAGAAAGAGGGAGAAGACTATGTTGATATATTTTCACTTGTAGCTCGATACAAAACCATCCGTTCAATCGTATCTCTTACCACAAGTCAAGGATGGACTCTTCATTTGATGGACGTAAAGACCACATTCCTTCATGGCATATTATAGGAATAAGTGTATGTTGAGCAACCACAGGGATTTGAAGTGGATTGTCAAAGAATGCATGTTTTCAAGTTGAAGAAGGAATTGTATGGTTTGAAGCAAGCCCCAAAGCTTGGTATTCCCACATAAACAACTATTGATGAAACTAGGATTCACAAGAAGCAATGTCGATCCCAATCTCTACTTCAAGGTAGTCCAAGGTATGCCATTTATTTTGGTTTTGTATGTTGACGATCTATTCTTAACAAGAAGTGAGCCTCTAATGATCGAGTTTAAGAGGGAGCTAGCATCTGAATTCTAGATGAAGGACCTTGGACTCATGCACTACTTCCTAGGCCTTGAGGTGTGATTTGGAATGACAGAATGCAAATCCATGGCTACACCTATGGAAATGAAATTCAAGAAGTTATGTGGAGAAGATGCAAGACCCGATTTGTTGAATCCCTCCGAGTATAGACAATTGATTGAGGCTTTGATGTTCCTTGTAAACAATCATCCAGACATATGATATGCAGTGAACATGTTGATTCAATTCATGACCGAGCCCCTCCATGCACATTAGATCGCTGCCAAACATATATTGAGATATTTGCATGGGACGATCACACTTGGTCTGAGATATTCTACTGGAGATGTTCGACTTCATGGATACATCGATGTTGATTGGGTAGGAAATGTTATTGACATGAAGAGTACATCTAGATGTTTTTTTAGTCTTGGATTTGCCATGATATCATGGATGAGCAGGAAACAAAAGTCTATAGCATTGAGTACCTCCGAGGCAGAGTATATTTTTGCTAGTATGGCTAGCTGTGAAGCAATTTGGTTGAGGAAGCTCTTTGGAGAGCTATTTGAGAAATTCCTAGACAATACAATGATATATTGTGACAACAAGAGCGGGATATGTCTAGGAGAGAATCCCTTGTTTCATGACAATTCCAAGCACATAGGGATTCAATATCAATTCATGTGAGACATGGTGCAGAGAGGAGTTGTTAGACTCCATCGCATATCGACATATGAATAGATTGCAGATGTTCTCACCAAATCTTTATTGAAAGGGAAGTTATGGGTATTCAAAGAGCAGCTTGGACTGATGGATGTGACCCCTTTTGATAAGGGGCAACACTTATTGAGGACACTGAGCCAACTCTTCCCCCCTGTTGAGCTCCCAGGGTGAGGAATTGAGATAGAGGGATCCTGGGGTTGAGGGATCTCTGGACAATAGAGGATCACCCCTATCTATTACCCACATGGTTAAGATGCTTCTCCCCTATCTACATAGGGTTGGAGATGTTTCTCCCCTATTAGGTCTATGTAGAGTACACCCTAGTTGGCATCATACCCACAAGTCAAGCTTATTGGGAATATCTCTCCTCATTTGGCCAATGGGTTGAGAGTGTACTTGGGGTGTACAACCCAAGTCAATTATGATGTAGGTGTTATACCACATGACTACTTAGAGTCATTGATGGGAAGATCAAGGAAATAGGAATGGGTTGAGATTTTCTCCCCTATGCGGTTCTGGGTTGAGAATAAGCTCCTCGATGTGATACCAGGGTTGAGAAGTGCTCCCCTGTGTGTGTTTTTGATATCCTATTGCTTGATATGGGGTTGAGATATATGACTCCCCCATGAGTAGAGGGTGGAAGCTAATGAACCTCGATTATTCTTTTATATTCGAGAATTTTTTAGCAGATAGAGGTGAAAAAAGATGGTCACGACATGATGACAACATGTTAGGATGATGTGGTCATCTTGGTAGGTGGAATTCTTCCGTGTTTAGTGTTGAAAATAACAACAAGAAATGATAAAAATAGAGTCCAGATATTCTAATTTTAATTTGTCCTTGAATTAAAATTGTGAATTAAAATCGAATTTAGTCTCACCAGCTACTTGGAAATTAATTGATTAATTCATTATGGATTAATTAGTTGGATAAATTCAAGTTAGAAGTCTTTCTAAAGTCATGCAAGAGTTATCCCTTAAATTAATGAGATTAAACATTAATTAAGGAGATGAGATTGAGTTATATTTGAGTTGTATTTAGTTAGCTCAGTTTACTGAGTTAAGTCAAGTTAAATTAGTTCTAAACCGTTTGAGGAACTAATTGTGAGTTATCAGTCAGTTGATGCATGCATGCACTCAACCAGTGTACTCCAGATAACTAAAGATTCCTTTATCAGAAACTCATGCATGTCTATTCTGAGAAAGACCCAGTTGAGCTAAATGTCAAGGACAATGTACTATCAGTTTCATGTGTTTTCCTATAAAGGAAACTCTTGCATGCAGTCAAGGTAAGGTTCCTTGAGGATTGCACAGTTTTGACAGTGTGTTAGAGCAGTGTGTGAGAGTAGTGTTACACTGGGTGAAGGTGATCATCCCAGAGGTAACTGTGCAAGGAAATAGGAGCTTGGAGGGCAGATGAGAAGGCTTATGAGAAGCTTTGATTTCCTGTGAGCATCCAGGAGGACTGTACTGAGAGCTGGCTAGCTGTGAGAGCTAAGGCTTTGTATAATTTTGATGTATTTCCACCTTGTATGATAATATAGATAGTGGGGTTTTTAGCTGAGGCTTTCCCTTGAGTATTTTCTGTGTTTCATGTGCATTGATTCTTCTTCTTCTGGTTATATGTGTTTAGCTCGATCTTTCTCAATATTTAAGCTTCCGCAAATTGATAGTAGAAGTAGATTATAGTATTTTTCTTTGGTATATTGCATTATCAAGTTAATCTAGAGTCAGATTTTCTACATGATCTTAGAGGTATATTTGTAGAGAAATTGCAGAATTTTGACATGGTATCAGAGCTAGCTGATCTATAGAGAAATTTCTACATTCAGAGGGAGTGTTAATTTGTGTAAATAGGGTCAAATTCCCCCTTGGAAAACTTATATGAAATATATGATGATTGCATTGAATTCCTCTTTTCAAGAGGACCAAAATCGACCTAAAGATAACCTCATTTGGATAAGCAGAAGTTGGTTTTTAAATTTATGAACCCACTCATGTACATTGGATTAGGTCGGTCCTATACACGTATATAATTGGACAGGTCAACCTCAACATCAAATGGACCCTCATGGAAGCCTATAAATATAAGATACATCAATATCATTTGATCATCATCATCAAGCATCTTCTTCTCTATTCATATATTGTTTGGTTCGCACGAGTTTGTCGGAGGAAGCTCGCTCAGGGTTCGAAGTTTATGGTCTGAGGCTCACACAAATTAGGTTTTTTTTTGTCGCACGCTCACCACAAGTTAGATCCATTTGCAGTCACATACACATAGTGTCTCTGAGTGCGACTGGGAAGCCATAATCATTCGCATATCAGATAGAAGGGTGCAATCGAGGCTTTGAGCCAAATCTGGGATGATCCAACCACAGTTGCACACACGCAGTGCCTCTGGGAGAAACTAGGGCATCATTGTTGCTCACATGACGTATAGAATGGAGCGACTGAGGATTTGAATCAATTCTGGTGTACAGTCGCACGAACACAGTGGCTTAGGGAGTGACTAGGGCATCATAGTCGCTCGCATAACATCTTGCAGGGAGCAATCGAGGTTTTGAATCTATTCTACTCCACAGTCGCATGCTCACAGTATCTCAAGGAGCGACTAAGAGTCAAATTCACTCGCTCAAAGTACCTTAGAGAGCGACCAGGAGGTCACAGTCATTCGTAGAATTTCTTGATGAGTGCGACTAGGGTTCTGAGCTAGGGTTTGACGGTTGACCGCAATTGGCCACAGATGTCTGAAGGCTGAAAGGTTTCTGTCTTCTGTACAATGATTCTAGAAGTTTGTTTCTAATTTGTATTGGGTAAAATCTATGCTGAAGGATTATGTATTGGACTCTTTGTACTTTTTGTTGAAACATTTTATGACAATCTAATAAGAAGAATGTTTGAAACGGTTTTCCACATACTGGAGTTTTTCCTTGGTCTTTGACCAATCTAATGTTTCTTGTGGTTGTGACATTTTCTCCTTTGTTATTTCATATATTGTTCTATCTTCAACTACTATTTTGATCCGGATTTAAACAGGAACGCAACAAATTACAGAGATAACCATATACACAAAGATGCAGTGGAAATAATACTTCATTTCATTAATGGAAAATACTGAAATATGCTTACAAACAGAAATGGCAATAAACTAGCTAGGGCGATGGTAGCTTATCTCTGAGAAGAGATGTGATGGCTACATGCCTCTGAACTGTGTTACAATGAGGCTCGAAGGCCTATTTATTGTTGAGAAACAATGGAAAAACCCTTAACATTCCAAAACCTAACCCTAGGAGATGAAACGCCAAACTGTGGGCCCCGTTTGGGGGTAAGTTGGTACATCAACTTCCCGGGGTCGTAACTTTGGCATATGATCTCCGTTTGACGCGTACAATAGCTCATTAGAAAGATCTATCCGAGCACTATCATTGTTGGAACGGGCAACACCAGTCCATTCCATGGACTCGTGTTTCCCCCGGATTCCCCAAAAAACGTCGTTTAGGGCCTCAAAACGGCTCCGGAAGTTCAGGACCTGAAAAACTGCTAAAAATAGTAAGTTGTGCTACAATTAAGGAAACTGAAAATGCTGAGAAAGACAATGGTGGGGGTCCAGGTGGACTTGGCAGGTGGCCACCAATATCCACCTGGATCATTCCTCCCCCCTTAGGAAGCAATGGTCCCCATTGCGTTGAGCTCCTCCATGAGATGAGGAAACTTCTGCTGAACTTGTTCCCTGGTGAGCCACTTGCCCTGCTGAAGGAGTTGGCCCGCTTTGACAACTCGATACAGTTGGATATTCTGTTGGCGAGTGTTCTTGATCTGTGTGTCCATGATCCGATCAGTTGCAGCTTGTTCCATGCAATCTGGATTTAATTCTGTGGGTTTGAGCTGTTCTGCAATGTCGGATGTGTCTAGCAATGGTGGAAAGTATGGCCGAAGGCGGTCCACATTAAATACTGGGTGCAGGCCAAGGAATGGGGGAATGTTGAGCTCAAATGCATTGTCTCCCATAGCCTTAGTAATGGTGTAAGGACCATATCGGAGTGGTCTCAATTTCCGATAGGCTCCAGTAAGGCGTTCCTTTTGCAAATGCAACCAGACTTTGTCGCCCACCTGAAACTTGTGTGGCACCCGATGTTGATCATGTCGCTGCTTGTACTTGGCATTTGATTTCTCAAGAATGTCATGGACCTGCTGGCGAATATGTTGGATGCGCTCAATGAAGCTGGTGGCCTTATCTGTTTCGGACTGGACATGAGCTGAATTCATGTGAGTAGCTGCAAGTGGCATGGCCACATCAATGGGGCATAGTGGCTGGAATCCCAAACCCACCTGAAAAGGGCTATGGCCAGTGGAGCTGTGAAGAGCTCGGTTGTAGCTGTGCTGAACGTAGGGGAGGCTCTCGTCCCATGTGCGTGGATGCTTTGAGTTATACATGCGCAGAATGTGCACAATCATCCCATTGACAACCTCTGTCTGGCCATCAGTTTGAGGATGGAAGGCTGTGGACTTCGTGAGTTTGGTGTCCAGCATTGACCAGAGACTGGACCAAAAGGTGCTGAGAAACCGACTGTCCCGATCTGAGATGATAGACTGTGGGATCCCAAAGTGCACCCACACTCGTTCAAAGAAGAGTTTAGCAGTGGCTTCTGCTGTGATATTCTTCTTGCAGGCCATCATAATGGCCATCTTTGAGAACCTGTCGACGACCACAAAAACACAGTCATTTCCATGCTTAGTGGAAGGAAGGCCTGACATGTAATCCATGGAGATGGATTCCCAAGGTCGACTAGGGGTAGGCAACGGGGTATAGAGGCCTTGCTTCTTAATGGTCGGTTTGGCAATGGCACAGGCAGTACATGATCGGATGTACTTCCCAACATCCTGTCGAAGATTCGGCCAATAGAAATAGTTTTGCAGTACTGCCACTGTTTTCTCGACCCCGAAATGCCCAGCAGCCCGACTGTAGTGTGCTTCCCAAATCATCTTGGCACGCTCGCTTGAAGGAACACAGAGGTGACCGAGGTGGCATAATAGGGCATCCTGGAGGTGAAAATCTGCAACCTGCCGACCCTCCAAGAGTGTCTGGTATGTGTGGCCGAATTCTGGGTCGCTTTTGTAGAGAAGTGGCCAATCAGAAGTCTCGTGCCCGCAAGAGTTGAGCACGGTGGTTAGCGCCATGATCGGTGGTCGACTGAGGCAATCTGCAACATTATTGGTGCTGCCCTTTTTATACTTGATATTCAAGTGAAACTGTTGCAGGTATGTAGACCACTTCTGATGGCGATCATTCTGCAATTTCCCTTGGGTCTGTATGAACTGCAGAGGTCGGTGGTCTGTGTGGATGACCGTTTCCTTCCCCAAAATGTAATGCTTCCATTGTCGGCAGGCCTGTACAATGGAATACATCTCTTTATCATAAGTGGGGTACTTCCGGACTGTGTCTGAAAGTGTTTCACTGTGATATGCCACTGGATGTCCATGTTGAGTAAGGACTGCCCCAATAGCATAGTCAGAGGCATCTGTCTCGACCTCAAATGGTTGTTGTAAATCTGGTAACGCGAGCACTGGTGCCGTGCAGAGGCGATCCTTCAACTCCCTGAATGCCTTCTGTTGAGATTCAGACCAAAAGAATTTTGCTTTCGCCCCGCCCTTGGTGACTTGACTCAAGGGCCAAGAAATATGAGAAATTCCCAACACAAACCTGCGGTAGAAGTTGGCAAGACCTAGAAAGCTGCGGAGCTCTGTTAGAGTGGTTGGAGAGGGCCAATCCCGAATGACTTGGACCTTGGCTGGATCGACATGCACCCCCTGTTCATCAATGATGTATCCCAGATACTGAACCTCGGTCATGCCAAAAGTGCATTTCTCCAAATTGGCACATAGCTTGTGTTGCCGCAGTGTTTGGAGAACCTGTCGGATGTGGTGGAGGTGCTCTTCCCAACTCTGGCTGAAGATCAGAATGTCATCCAAGTATACTACTACAAAGGAGTTGGTGAATGGCCGCAAGATGTCATCCATTAGCCTCATAAAGGTTGCAGGAGCATTCGTCAATCCGAAAGGCATGACCAACCATTCGAAGAGGCCCTCCTTGGATTTGAAGGCAGTCTTCCACACATCTGAGGGTTCAATTGGTACCTGGTGATATCCTGACTTCAGATCGATCTTGCTGAAATATTTCGCCCCCTTTAGTTGGTCTAGGAGGTCATCAATCCGCGGGATCGGGTACCTATTACGGACAGTGATCTTGTTCAGCGCCCGATAGTCAATACAGAGTCTCCACGTCCCATCCTTCTTCTGTACCAACACTATCGGGCTCCCACAGGGCGAAGAACTCGGACGGATGTGACCTTTCTGCAGGAGCTCCTGAATCTGCCTCTTGATTTCATTGTTCTCCAGAACAGAGCGCCGATAAATTGGTCCATTGGGTAGCGGCGCACCTGGGGTCAGATCGATGGAGTGCTTGACTTGACAGTGCAGAGGAACCCCTGCCGGGGAGGTGAAGATGTCTTGGTACTCCTCCACAATCTTGTCCATCTGTAGCTGCCGTGCAGAGGGACCCCGTTTGGAGGCCGTGGCCACTGTCTTCTTCTTCCCTTGAGGGCGTATCATCAAGAAAACAAATTTCCTGGTTTTGGAAATGATCTTACTGCATTGTTTTGCAGTAATCAAAGAGATGGCGGCAGGTGGTGCTACCTCTGGTATCCTGAACAACTTATTTCCCAATGTAATAATAACAGCACGGGGCCTTGATTCATACACAGCATGTCGCTTCCACAAGTATGGTTGTCCTAGTAATACATCACAAACTTCAAGGGGAGCAATGTCACACAATACCTCATCCGTGAAGGGCTTGATGTTGTATGGAAGGCGACACTGCTGGCTCACGCGAAGATCTCGCCCTTGGTGAAGCCACCCAATGGTGTATGGTTGTGGATGTGCTGTGGTCGGTAAGCCCAACCGCTTCACGACCTCTGCCGAAATGAGGTTCTTTTGACTCCCGCTATCAACAATGAACTGTATCGGGGAGCCCTTTACCCACATCTGGGAGTGGAAGAGACGCTCCTCCTCCTCTGGATCTTCGGGTTCATTTTTCTGGATCTTTGCGGTAGCAACAGTGGCGCTGGGATCCGCATCAATGATCTGCTTCCCTTTTTCATACCCCTTATCGGGTTCTGACTCAGAGTCGGAACATGCATCTGATTCTGAAACCTTTAGCTCAGCCACCAGTGACTGCTTGGCCCGACACTCACTTGTGTTGTGAGTGGAGCTCTTATGGAACTCGCACCATTTTCCAGTGTCCTTTCTCGGCTTCGCGGCATTGCTCTTTGCTTGTAGCTTCGGCTGGTTGTCTTGGGCTGTCCTACCTTGGCTTTGTCCTTTGTTCTGTGGTTTAGGGGCACCTTTCCCCTGCTTTGGATTCGCAGATCCAAAGTCTCGCTTCTTTTGTTTAAACTTCTGCTCGACCTTGACGGCATACTGGTATGCTGCGCCGAGCGAGGGGATGTTTAGGAACTGTATTTCTTCCTGGATGTACTTGTGCAGGCAGCCACGGTATTTGAGTATCAAATGTTGCTCTGAATCCTTGATACCCAACTTTGTGCGAAGGGTATGGAAAAGATTGGTGAACTCCGGCACGTCTTGGTCCCTTCCCTGCCGCAGCGTGGTCCACTTTATGTATTCATCCTCATAGCTTCCGACAGGGTAGTACTGCTCCTTGATGGCATCCTGGAACGAATCCCAGGTGGGTGCGGCTGAAAATAGTGAGCCAGTACTTTCATCCTTCTGCTCGTAGTAGGTTTCCCACCAGTCCTTGACGTGGGGGGCTGCTTTGAGAAGAGCAAAAACAATCTTTTCCCGACTCGAAAATTCATGAAAAAAAAAATAACCCTCTAGCAGATTTAACCATTTATCTACGGCATCGGTGTCTATCTGACCCTCGAATATGGGGATTTCAAAATTAACTTGTACCTTAAAGGGTGTGGCGTTTCCAGAGGAGCTGCTGGAAGCCGATGCGCCGCTTCTGGGTAGCCGCTGAAGGATCTGCGCAAAGTTGTCCATCATCGCGTTCCGTTGTCGCTCGAGTGCTTCTTCGAGCAAGATTTTGATGGGATCTCCTGCCCCCTCGTCTTTCTTCTCGTCCGCCATGGGAGGCCGTCGGGATTTGCGAGGCTGGTCTTGCAAAGGTTCAACCAGTTCAAGCCCTAACTCCTTATATCCCGACCTTGTTGGGGACATGCAAAGAAAAACAGAGAAAAAGCAGACCGCTCTGATACCACTGATCCGGATTTAAACAGGAACGCAACAAATTACAGAGATAACCATATACACAAAGATGCAGCGGAAATAATACTTCATTTCATTAATGGAAAATACTGAAATATGCTTACAAACAGAAATGGCAATAAACTAGCTAGGGCGATGGTAGCTTATCTCTGAGAAGAGATGTGATGGCTACATGCCTCTGAACTGTGTTACAATGAGGCTCGAAGGCCTATTTATTGTTGAGAAACAATGGAAAAACCCTTAACATTCCAAAACCTAACCCTAGGAGATGAAACGCCAAACTGTGGGCCCCGTTTGGGGGTAAGTTGGTACATCAACTTCCCGGGGTCGTAACTTTGGCATATGATCTCCGTTTGACGCGTACAATAGCTCATTAGAAAGATCTATCCGAGCACTATCATTGTTGGAACGGGAAACACCAGTCCATTCCATGGACTCGTGTTGCCCCCGGATTCCCCAAAAAACGTCGTTTAGGGCCTCAAAACGGCTCCGGAAGTTCAGGACCCGAAAAACTGCTAAAAATAGTAAGTTGTGCTACAATTAAGGAAACTGAAAATGCTGAGAAAGACAATGGTGGGGGTCCAGGTGGACTTGGCAGGTGGCCACCAATATCCACCTGGATCATTCCTCCCCCCTTAGGAAGCAATGGCGTTGAGCTCCTCCATGAGATGAGGAAACTTCTGCTGAACTTGTTCCCTGGTGAGCCACTTGCCCTGCTGAAGGAGTTGGCCCGCTTTGACAACTCGATACAGTTGGATATTCTGTTGGCGAGTGTTCTTGATCTGTGTGTCCATGATCCGATCAGTTGCAGCTTGTTCCATGCAATCTGGATTTAATTCTGTGGGTTTGAGCTGTTCTGCAATGTCGGATGTGTCTAGCAATGGTGGAAAGTATGGCCGAAGGCGGTCCACATTGAATACTGGGTGCAGGCCAAGGAATGGGGGAATGCTGAGCTCAAATGCATTGTCTCCCATAGCCTTAGTAATGGTGTAAGGACCATATCGGAGTGGTCTCAATTTCCGATAGGCTCCAGTAAGGCGTTCCTTTTGCAAATGCAACCAGACTTTGTCGCCCACCTGAAACTTGTGTGGCACCCGATGTTGATCATGTCGCTGCTTGTACTTGGCATTTGATTTCTCAAGAATGTCATGGACCTGCTGGCGAATATGTTGGATGCGCTCAATGAAGCTGGTGGCCTTATCTGTTTCGGACTGGACATGAGCTGAATTCATGTGAGTAGCTGCAAGTGGCATGGCCACATCAATGGGGCATAGTGGCTGGAATCCCAAACCCACCTGAAAAGGGCTATGGCCAGTGGAGCTGTGAAGAGCTCGGTTGTAGCTGTGCTGAACGTAGGGGAGGCTCTCGTCCCATGTGCGTGGATGCTTTGAGTTATACATGCGCAGAATGTGCACAATCATCCTATTGACAACCTCTGTCTGGCCATCAGTTTGAGGATGGAAGGCTGTGGACTTCGTGAGTTTGGTGTCCAGCATTGACCAGAGACTGGACCAAAAGGTGCTGAGAAACCGACTGTCCCGATCTGAGATGATAGACTGTGGGATCCCAAAGTGCACCCACACTCGTTCAAAGAAGAGTTTAGCAGTGGCTTCTGCTGTGATATTCTTCTTGCAGGCCATCATAATGGCCATCTTTGAGAACCTGTCGACGACCACAAAAACACAGTCATTTCCATGCTTAGTGGAAGGAAGGCCTGACATGTAATCCATGGAGATGGATTCCCAAGGTCGACTAGGGGTAGGCAACGGGGTATAGAGGCCTTGCTTCTTAATGGTCGGTTTGGCAATGGCACAGGCAGTACATGATCGGATGTACTTCCCAACATCCTGTCGAAGATTCGGCCAATAGAAATAGTTTTGCAGTACTGCCACTGTTTTCTCGACCCCGAAATGCCCAGCAGCCCGACTGTAGTGTGCTTCCCAAATCATCTTGGCACGCTCGCTTGAAGGAACACAAAGGTGACCGAGGTGGCATAATAGGGCATCCTGGAGGTGAAAATCTGCAACCTGCCGACCCTCCAAGAGTGTCTGGTATGTGTGGCCGAATTCTGGGTCGCTTTTGTAGAGAAGTGGCCAATCAGAAGTCTCGTGCCCGCAAGAGTTGAGCACGGTGGTTAGCGCCATGATCGGTGGTCGACTGAGGCAATCTGCAACATTATTGGTGCTGCCCTTTTTATACTTGATATTCAAGTGAAACTGTTGCAGGTATGTAGACCACTTCTGATGGCGATCATTCTGCAATTTCCCTTGGGTCTGTATGAACTGCAGAGGTCGGTGGTCTGTGTGGATGACCGTTTCCTTCCCCAAAATGTAATGCTTCCATTGTCGGCAGGCCTGTACAATGGAATACATCTCTTTATCATAAGTGGGGTACTTCGGACTGTGTCTGAAAGTGTTTCACTGTGATATGCCACTGGATGTCCATGTTGAGTAAGGACTGCCCCAATAGCATAGTCAGAGGCATCTGTCTCGACCTCAAATGGTTGTTGTAAATCTGGTAACGCGAGCACTGGTGCCGTGCAGAGGCGATCCTTCAACTCCCTGAATGCCTTCTGTTGAGATTCAGACCAAAAGAATTTTGCTTTCGCCCCGCCCTTGGTGACTTGACTCAAGGGCCAAGAAATATGAGAAAATCCCAACACAAACCTGCGGTAGAAGTTGGCAAGACCTAGAAAGCTGCGGAGCTCTGTTAGAGTGGTTGGAGAGGGCCAATCCCGAATGACTTGGACCTTGGCTGGATCGACATGCACCCCCTGTTCATCAATGATGTATCCCAGATACTGAACCTCGGTCATGCCAAAAGTGCATTTCTCCAAATTGGCACATAGCTTGTGTTGCCGCAGTGTTTGGAGAACCTGTCGGATGTGGTGGAGGTGCTCTTCCCAACTCTGGCTGAAGATCAGAATGTCATCCAAGTATACTACTACAAAGGAGTTGGTGAATGGCCGCAAGATGTCATCCATTAGCCTCATAAAGGTTGCAGGAGCATTCGTCAATCCGAAAGGCATGACCAACCATTCGAAGAGGCCCTCCTTGGATTTGAAGGCAGTCTTCCACACATCTGAGGGTTCAATTGGTACCTGGTGATATCCTGACTTCAGATCGATCTTGCTGAAATATTTCGCCCCCTTTAGTTGGTCTAGGAGGTCATCAATCCGCGGGATCGGGTACCTATTACGGACAGTGATCTTGTTCAGCGCCCGATAGTCAATACAGAGTCTCCACGTCCCATCCTTCTTCTGTACCAACACTATCGGGCTCCCACAGGGCGAAGAACTCGGACGGATGTGACCTTTCTGCAGGAGCTCCTGAATCTGCCTCTTGATTTCATTGTTCTCCAGAACGGAGCGCCGATAAATTGGTCCATTGGGTAGCGGCGCACCTGGGGTCAGATCGATGGAGTGCTTGACTTGACAGTGCAGAGGAACCCCTGCCGGGGAGGTGAAGATGTCTTCGTACTCCTCCACAATCTTGTCCATCTGTAGCTGCCGTGCAGAGGGACCCCGTTTGGAGGCCGCGGCCACTGTCTTCTTCTTCCCTTGAGGGCGTATCATCAGGAAAACAAATTTCCTGGTTTTGGAAATGATCTTACTGCATTGTTTTGCAGTAATCAAAGAGATGGCGGCAGGTGGTGCTACCTCTGGTATCCTGAACAACTTATTTCCCAATGTAATAATAACAGCACGGGGCCTTGATTCATACACAGCATGTCGCTTCCACAAGTATGGTTGTCCTAGTAATACATCACAAACTTCAAGGGGAGCAATGTCACACAATACCTCATCCGTGAAGGGCTTGATGTTGTATGGAAGGCGACACTGCTGGCTCACGCGAAGATCTCGCCCTTGGTGAAGCCACCCAATGGTGTATGGTTGTGGATGTGCTGTGGTCGGTAAGCCCAACCGCTTCACGAGCTCTGCCGAAATGAGGTTCGACTTTGACGCTATGACTGAGGGAGGAGGGTGAACTGTAGGGAGCCCTTTACCCACATCTGGGAGTGGAAGAGACGCTCCTCCTCCTCTGGATCTTCGGGTTCATTTTTCTGGATCTTTGCGGTAGCAACAGTGGCGCTGGGATCCGCATCAATGATCTGCTTCCCTTTTTCATACCCCTTATCGGGTTCTGACTCAGAGTCGGAACATGCATCTGATTCTGAAACCTTTAGCTCAGCCACCAGTGACTGCTTGGCCCGACACTCACTTGTGTTGTGAGTGGAGCTCTTATGGAACTCGCACCATTTTCCAGTGTCCTTTCTCGGCTTCGCGGCGTTGCTCTTTGCTTGCAGCTTCGGCTGGTTGTCTTGGGCTGTCCCGCCTTGGCTTTGTCCTTTGTTCTGTGGTTTAGGGGCACCTTTCCCCTGCTTTGGATTCGCAGATCCAAAGTCTCGCTTCTTTTGTTTAAACTTCTGCTCGACCTTGACGGCATACCGGTATGCTGCGCCGAGCGAGGGGATGTTTAGGAACTGTATTTCTTCCTGGATGTACTTGTGCAGGCAGCCACGGTATTTGAGTATCAAATGTTGCTCCGAATCCTTGATACCCAACTTTGTGCGAAGGGTATGGAAAAGATTGGTGAACTCCGGCACGTCTTGGTCCCTTCCCTGCCGCAGCGTGGTCCACTTTATGTATTCATCCTCATAGCTTCCGACAGGGTAGTACTGCTCCTTGATGGCATCCCGGAACGAATCCCAGGTGGGTGCGGCTGAAAATAGTGAGCCAGTACTTTCATCCTTCTGCTCGCAGTAGGTTTCCCACCAGTCCTTGACGTGGGGGGCTGCTTTGAGAAGAGCAAAAACAATCTTTTCCCGACTCGAAAATTCATGAACAGAAAAATAACCCTCTAGCAGATTTAACCATTTATCTACGGCATCGGCGTCTATCTGACCCTCGAATATGGGGATTTCAAAATTAACTTGTACCTTAAAGGGTGTGGCGTTTCCAGAGGAGCTGCTGGAAGCCGATGCGCCGCTTCTGGGTAGCCGCTGAAGGATCTGCGCAAAGCTGTCCATCATCGCGTTCCGTTGTCGCTCGAGCGCTTCTTCGAGCAAGATTTTGATGGGATCTCCTGCCCCCTCGTCTTTCTTCTCGTCCGCCATGGGAGGCCGTCGGGATTTGCGAGGCTGGTCTTGCAAAGGTTCAACCAGTTCAAGCCCTAACTCCTTATATCCCGACCTTGTTGGGGACATGCAAAGAAAAACAGAGAAAAAGCAGACCGCTCTGATACCACTGATCCGGATTTAAACAGGAACGCAACAAATTACAGAGATAACCATATACACAAAGATGCAGCGGAAATAATACTTCATTTCATTAATGGAAAATACTGAAATATGCTTACAAACAGAAATGGCAATAAACTAGCTAGGGCGATGGTAGCTTATCTCTGAGAAGAGATGTGATGGCTACATGCCTCTGAACTGTGTTACAATGAGGCTCGAAGGCCTATTTATTGTTGAGAAACAATGGAAAAACCCTTAACATTCCAAAACCTAACCCTAGGAGATGAAACGCCAAACTGTGGGCCCCGTTTGGGGTAAGTTGGTACATCAACTTCCCGGGGTCGTAACTTTGGCATATGATCTCCGTTTGACGCGTACAATAGCTCATTAGAAAGATCTATCCGAGCACTATCATTGTTGGAACGGGCAACACCAGTCCATTCCATGGACTCGTGTTGCCCCGGATTCCCCAAAAAACGTCGTTTAGGGCCTCAAAACGGCTCCGGAAGTTCAGGACCCGAAAAACTGCTAAAAATAGTAAGTTGTGCTACAATTAAGGAAACTGAAAATGCTGAGAAAGACAATGGTGGGGGTCCAGGTGGACTTGGCAGGTGGCCACCAATATCCACCTGGATCATTCCTCCCCCCTTAGGAAGCAATGGTCCCCATTGCGTTGAGCTCCTCCATGAGATGAGGAAACTTCTGCTGAACTTGTTCCCTGGTGAGCCACTTGCCCTGCTGAAGGAGTTGGCCCGCTTTGACAACTCGATACAGTTGGATATTCTGTTGGCGAGTGTTCTTGATCTGTGTGTCCATGATCCGATCAGTTGCAGCTTGTTCCATGCAATCTGGATTTAATTCTGTGGGTTTGAGCTGTTCTGCAATGTCGGATGTGTCTAGCAATGGTGGAAAGTATGGCCGAAGGCGGTCCACATTGAATACTGGGTGCAGGCCAAGGAATGGGGGAATGCTGAGCTCAAATGCATTGTCTCCCATAGCCTTAGTAATGGTGTAAGGACCATATCAGAGTGGTCTCAATTTCCGATAGGCTCCAGTAAGGCGTTCCTTTTGCAAATGCAACCAGACTTTGTCGCCCACCTGAAACTTGTGTGGCACCCGATGTTGATCATGTCGCTGCTTGTACTTGGCATTTGATTTCTCAAGAATGTCATGGACCTGCTGGCGAATATGTTGGATGCGCTCAATGAAGCTGGTGGCCTTATCTGTTTCGGACTGGACATGAGCTGAATTCATGTGAGTAGCTGCAAGTGGCATGGCCACATCAATGGGGCATAGTGGCTGGAATCCCAAACCCACCTGAAAAGGGCTATGGCCAGTGGAGCTGTGAAGAGCTCGGTTGTAGCTGTGCTGAACGTAGGGGAGGCTCTCGTCCCATGTGCGTGGATGCTTTGAGTTATACATGCGCAGAATGTGCACAATCATCCTATTGACAACCTCTGTCTGGCCATCAGTTTGAGGATGGAAGGCTGTGGACTTCGTGAGTTTGGTGTCCAGCATTGACCAGAGACTGGACCAAAAGGTGCTGAGAAACCGACTGTCCCGATCTGAGATGATAGACTGTGGGATCCCAAAGTGCACCCACACTCGTTCAAAGAAGAGTTTAGCAGTGGCTTCTGCTGTGATATTCTTCTTGCAGGCCATCATAATGGCCATCTTTGAGAACCTGTCGACGACCACAAAAACACAGTCATTTCCATGCTTAGTGGAAGGAAGGCCTGACATGTAATCCATGGAGATGGATTCCCAAGGTCGACTAGGGGTAGGCAACGGGGTATAGAGGCCTTGCTTCTTAATGGTCGGTTTGGCAATGGCACAGGCAGTACATGATCGGATGTACTTCCCAACATCCTGTCGAAGATTCGGCCAATAGAAATAGTTTTGCAGTACTGCCACTGTTTTCTCGACCCCGAAATGCCCAGCAGCCCGACTGTAGTGTGCTTCCCAAATCATCTTGGCACGCTCGCTTGAAGGAACACAAAGGTGACCGAGGTGGCATAATAGGGCATCCTGGAGGTGAAAATCTGCAACCTGCCGACCCTCCAAGAGTGTCTGGTATGTGTGGCCGAATTCTGGGTCGCTTTTGTAGAGAAGTGGCCAATCAGAAGTCTCGTGCCCGCAAGAGTTGAGCACGGTGGTTAGCGCCATGATCGGTGGTCGACTGAGGCAATCTGCAACATTATTGGTGCTGCCCTTTTTATACTTGATATTCAAGTGAAACTGTTGCAGGTATGTAGACCACTTCTGATGGCGATCATTCTGCAATTTCCCTTGGGTCTGTATGAACTGCAGAGGTCGGTGGTCTGTGTGGATGACCGTTTCCTTCCCCAAAATGTAATGCTTCCATTGTCGGCAGGCCTGTACAATGGAATACATCTCTTTATCATAAGTGGGGTACTTCCGGACTGTGTCTGAAAGTGTTTCACTGTGATATGCCACTGGATGTCCATGTTGAGTAAGGACTGCCCCAATAGCATAGTCAGAGGCATCTGTCTCGACCTCAAATGGTTGTTGTAAATCTGGTAACGCGAGCACTGGTGCCGTGCAGAGGCGATCCTTCAACTCCCTGAATGCCTTCTGTTGAGATTCAGACCAAAAGAATTTTGCTTTCGCCCCGCCCTTGGTGACTTGACTCAAGGGCCAAGAAATATGAGAAAATCCCAACACAAACCTGCGGTAGAAGTTGGCAAGACCTAGAAAGCTGCGGAGCTCTGTTAGAGTGGTTGGAGAGGGCCAATCCCGAATGACTTGGACCTTGGCTGGATCGACATGCACCCCCTGTTCATCAATGATGTATCCCAGATACTGAACCTCGGTCATGCCAAAAGTGCATTTCTCCAAATTGGCACATAGCTTGTGTTGCCGCAGTGTTTGGAGAACCTGTCGGATGTGGTGGAGGTGCTCTTCCCAACTCTGGCTGAAGATCAGAATGTCATCCAAGTATACTACTACAAAGGAGTTGGTGAATGGCCGCAAGATGTCATCCATTAGCCTCATAAAGGTTGCAGGAGCATTCGTCAATCCGAAAGGCATGACCAACCATTCGAAGAGGCCCTCCTTGGATTTGAAGGCAGTCTTCCACACATCTGAGGGTTCAATTGGTACCTGGTGATATCCTGACTTCAGATCGATCTTGCTGAAATATTTCGCCCCCTTTAGTTGGTCTAGGAGGTCATCAATCCGCGGGATCGGGTACCTATTACGGACAGTGATCTTGTTCAGCGCCCGATAGTCAATACAGAGTCTCCACGTCCCATCCTTCTTCTGTACCAACACTATCGGGCTCCCACAGGGCGAAGAACTCGGACGGATGTGACCTTTCTGCAGGAGCTCCTGAATCTGCCTCTTGATTTCATTGTTCTCCAGAACGGAGCGCCGATAAATTGGTCCATTGGGTAGCGGCGCACCTGGGGTCAGATCGATGGAGTGCTTGACTTGACAGTGCAGAGGAACCCCTGCCGGGGAGGTGAAGATGTCTTCGTACTCCTCCACAATCTTGTCCATCTGTAGCTGCCGTGCAGAGGGACCCCGTTTGGAGGCCGCGGCCACTGTCTTCTTCTTCCCTTGAGGGCGTATCATCAGGAAAACAAATTTCCTGGTTTTGGAAATGATCTTACTGCATTGTTTTGCAGTAATCAAAGAGATGGCGGCAGGTGGTGCTACCTCTGGTATCCTGAACAACTTATTTCCCAATGTAATAATAACAGCACGGGGCCTTGATTCATACACAGCATGTCGCTTCCACAAGTATGGTTGTCCTAGTAATACATCACAAACTTCAAGGGGAGCAATGTCACACAATACCTCATCCGTGAAGGGCTTGATGTTGTATGGAAGGCGACACTGCTGGCTCACGCGAAGATCTCGCCCTTGGTGAAGCCACCCAATGGTGTATGGTTGTGGATGTGCTGTGGTCGGTAAGCCCAACCGCTTCACGACCTCTGCCGAAATGAGGTTCTTTTGACTCCCGCTATCAACAATGAACTGTATCGGGGAGCCCTTTACCCACATCTGGGAGTGGAAGAGACGCTCCTCCTCCTCTGGATCTTCGGGTTCATTTTTCTGGATCTTTGCGGTAGCAACAGTGGCGCTGGGATCCGCATCAATGATCTGCTTCCCTTTTTCATACCCCTTATCGGGTTCTGACTCAGAGTCGGAACATGCATCTGATTCTGAAACCTTTAGCTCAGCCACCAGTGACTGCTTGGCCCGACACTCACTTGTGTTGTGAGTGGAGCTCTTATGGAACTCGCACCATTTTCCAGTGTCCTTTCTCGGCTTCGCGGCGTTGCTCTTTGCTTGCAGCTTCGGCTGGTTGTCTTGGGCTTTCCCGCCTTGGCTTTGTCCTTTGTTCTGTGGTTTAGGGGCACCTTTCCCCTGCTTTGGATTCGCAGATCCAAAGTCTCGCTTCTTTTGTTTAAACTTCTGCTCGACCTTGACGGCATACCGGTATGCTGCGCCGAGCGAGGGGATGTTTAGGAACTGTATTTCTTCCTGGATGTACTTGTGCAGGCAGCCACGGTATTTGAGTATCAAATGTTGCTCTGAATCCTTGATACCCAACTTTGTGCGAAGGGTATGGAAAAGATTGGTGAACTCCGGCATGTCTTGGTCCCTTCTCTGCCGCAGCGTGGTCCACTTTATGTATTCATCCTCATAGCTTCCGACAGGGTAGTACTGCTCCTTGATGGCATCCCGGAACGAATCCCAGGTGGGTGCGGCTGAAAATAGTGAGCCAGTACTTTCATCCTTCTGCTCGCAGTAGGTTTCCCACCAGTCCTTGACGTGGGGGGCTGCTTTGAGAAGAGCAAAAACAATCTTTTCCCGACTCGAAAATTCATGAACAGAAAAATAACCCTCTAGCAGATTTAACCATTTATCTACGGCATCGGCGTCTATCTGACCCTCGAATATGGGGATTTCAAAATTAACTTGTACCTTAAAGGGTGTGGCGTTTCCAGAGGAGCTGCTGGAAGCCGATGCGCCGCTTCTGGGTAGCCGCTGAAGGATCTGCGCAAAGTTGTCCATCATCGCGTTCCGTTGTCGCTCAAGCGCTTCTTCGAGCAAGATTTTGATGGGATCTCCTGCCCCCTCATCTTTCTTCTCGTCCGCCATGGGAGGCCGTCGGGATTTGCGAGGCTGGTCTTGCAAAGGTTCAACCAGTTCAAGCCCTAACTCCTTATATCCCGACCTTGTTGGGGACATGCAAAGAAAAACAGAGAAAAAGCAGACCGCTCTGATACCACTGATCCGGATTTAAACAGGAACGCAACAGATTACAGAGATAACCATATACACAAAGATGCAGCGGAAATAATACTTCATTTCATTAATGGAAAATACTGAAATATGCTTACAAACAGAAATGGCAATAAACTAGCTAGGGCGATGGTAGCTTATCTCTGAGAAGAGATGTGATGGCTACATGCCTCTGAACTGTGTTACAATGAGGCTCGAAGGCCTATTTATTGTTGAGAAACAATGGAAAAGCCCTTAACATTCCAAAACCTAACCCTAGGAGATGAAACGGCAAACTGTGGGCCCCGTTTGGGGGTAAGTTGGTACATCAACTTCCCGGGGTCGTAACTTTGGCATATGATCTCCGTTTGACGCGTACAATAGCTCATTAGAAAGATCTATCCGAGCACTATCATTGTTGGAACGTGCAACACCAGTCCATTCCATGGACTCGTGTTGCCCCCGGATTCCCCAAAAAACGTCGTTTAGGGCCTCAAAACGGCTCCGGAAGTTCAGGACCCGAAAAATTGCTAAAAATAGTAAGTTGTGCTACAATTAAGGAAACTGAAAATGCTGAGAAAGACAATGGTGGGGGTCCAGGTGGACTTGGCAGGTGGCCACCAATATCCCCCTGGATCATATTTATAATTGGAAACATTTTTAATAATTGGATGCATTTCTTAATGAAGAATTGAATTGGGCTGAAGTAATTGAAACTACATATAACAATCTGAAAAAATTAACATATGGTGATGTCCTAGCCAATTCTTCTAGTCATCGGATGTTGACTTCCTTTTTCTTACGTGACCATAGTTGCATATTTCACGATGGATTCCTTTCCTCACATATTGCTTCACAGGAACTTTCATCCATGATTCCTTAATCTTTGTCAACTACCTCATATTCCATATGAGGATGTATTATGTTGATTTCATCTTGTCAATATGTGAACCATGCCTTCATGCATCTTTTCAAGGGAAGAGATCATTGATCATGCTAATGAGGTAGAACATTTACCCATGCTACCTACAATTATTTTATGACATGAATTAAGTTATCAAATATATAAATACCTATTTTCTCCTTTTGGTCATCTAGACTTCCTTTGGAAACTTCCTTTCCATGATTGAGAGTACTTCAATCATCTTGACCTCCTGCACTCCTTTGTCACCATACCATCATGCTTTTAAACAATGTATCCCATAATGGGTGGAATGATCAACGAGACACTTGCTTCTTCCAAGTAAAGGTGAACCTTCTAATGAAGATTCTAATGGAGGATCTTGATTATCCTCATCTTGCAAATGCTCCTTCCAAATGGTGATGATGTATGATGAAATATTTTTATCCTTCATCATGCTAGATGACTTTCTTGTAACCATATGTACTATCTATGATTTTCAACGAGGTTATCAAGAGATACTTCCTTTATTATATGATTGCTACATCCATGCAGACTTCTTATTTCAACTTATTCTTTCAAGCTTATCTATGTCATGAGCGCTTGCTTCCATGATATGTTTCTAATAGATGCTATCTTCTACTATGACGCATCCTTACAATGCTTCCTGCCATGATAACTATTATTTACAAAACTAAAAAGAACTAATTGAAGGAGATTATCTCAGTCATAGTAGAGATCTTTCACTTCCTCCTTTGATTTCTTCTTCACAATTTCTTTCACTTCTTCGATGACATGGGTTTCATACCTTTTCTTCTTGTCCTTCTTGAGTTTCAGACAATCTCTCTTGTAGTGCCCATATTCTTGACAACCATATCATTGGAATTTTGACACATTCTTCTTCTTTTTACGAGAACTAACTTTTCCAAACTTTCCTTTTCTCTTAGCCATGGCTACAAACGCTTGCACTTTTTGCTTGGTCCCACATCACTTTTTTCCTTCAGCCTGGTTTCTTCAATCTTACATAATGACCAAATTCACTGAATGGGGTGGCTTCCTTCTTTCCATAGATGCTTGATACAAAGTTTCCCCATTCCTCTAGTAGTGCACTGAGCACAACTATGGTAATCTTTTTATCATACATTATTGCCCCCAAATCTTGTAGTTGGTCTCGTATTTTTGATACCCTCATAAATTAAGAGGCCATTCCTTCTTCCTTCGATATCTTCATATTGTATAGCTCGGTCCTTAAGGATATGACTTCTTCGGCGGTGCTTATAGAGAACAATTCTACTAACTTCTCGTAAATTTCTTTTGATGTCTCCAATTTTGCAACATATGGTATGAGGGGATCCTTGATGAATCCTATAAGGATCCTTTGAGCTCTAATTTATCCTTTCATATACTTGGTTAGGGCTTGAACTTATTCTTTTGGAGGTTTAGTGATTGAACCATTAACATGACCAGTGACTTCATTTTCTATGAGGATTACATCTGTCCTCTTCTTCCATGTAAGGAAGTTTGATGACCCAACCAATTTGTTGCTTTCCTTACAAAATGAAGTAATTTTGATAGCAGATTCAGACACATATATAGAGATACTTAATTGACAAGTGAAGATGTTTCCTGATGGTGATATCTTCAACTTGATTCCTTTCTTGATAATGTGGATGATAGAAGCTGTATTCCTTCAAAAGTGATCCTTCAAAGAGAGGGAGATCACCTTGATTATTTGATGACAACACCTCTTTTTTCTTCACTTGGATGTAGATATTTCAATATGCTTCAATGTGTGGTACTTCTTTGAGATCTTCTTTGTGTGAGTTTCTCAAGAATTCTTGTAGAACCTTTCTTCGGATGAGATAGGATTTTGAGGTCTTCTTTGATGCTCCTTAATTATTTCCTTCAATATGATGAGAGGGATAGACCATCTTGTTGATTTATGCTCTTGATGTTTTTTGGATGATATTCTTGTCCTTCAATCCTTGAGTATCCTTCTTTAAGCTACCTTTCCTTGATGTAGCGAACTTAGCTCTAAAACCATTTTGAGAAATCTAAGGGCAACTAAATTAGGTGATTTCTCTTACTACAATAACTTCTTGTGATATATTTTTTTACTTATCTTAATTAGATTCTTCTTCAACTTGATTATTATTGTGTTCTTATCATCAAACAACTACCAAACCATAAAGAACAATAAGACAAGAGGACACAAAATATAGGCGATCAACTAGGGCCAAAACCTCTTCAACTGAGTGGAAAACCCATATTTTTTTTTTCTCTTCCTATAAACCTTTAATTGTGGAATTCCAAGGTCTATGATCCTTGACCAAGACCCTCCAAGACCAAGTAAAATCTTTCCTTCTTTCCAACAAATTCTGCAATTTCGATCCTTAGTAGATTCTTTTGCAACTTCAACCTGCCTAGCAAATTTTTCTACAACTTCGACTTGCCCAACAAAATATTCTATAGAAACCCTAGTTCACACGTGTGGCTAGAATATTGATGAATTTGTTTCCTCTCTCCTTCGCTTGACTTGAATTCTCTTCCTTAATACTTCGATTTGAAAAGGATACTTTTCTTGACCCAAAACTCAACCCTTGATGATGACTGCAATTTGGTACTTGCTGCTGCAAAAAGATGCTCTAATCCACTTCGCATGTGTGAGAAAGATAGCCCAAAAACAGTCCCAAAAAACTTGACTTTCTTTCCTCCTTTCCTTCCTCTTCTTCGCACTCTTTTTCTCTTTCTTGATCAAACTTGAAGTGAAGTGAGTGAGTGTTCTAAGTGAGGTCAAAGTCTTCTTATATATAGGTCTTTTGCTAGGTCGAATTGCACCCTTTAGGCCGACTTATCCACTTGAGTAGGCCGACTTGATATTTGCACCATGATGAGGTCTTGGAGGGTATTTTGACTAAAATAAAATTTTCATTACAATATGTAACATGCCCAAATGGGTATTCCATACATGATAATGACTCTCTTGACTTGTATACTCAATGACAAGCCCTATAAGCACTCAGTGGGAGCTTGACCTAAACATAAATTTCCCTTGAGCATGAAAACCATACCTCAAGAATAAAAATAATAAATTTATTTTTCTCTTTACATTAAATATATAAAATCATGATTACATATTTCATTATGAAGAACGAACCTAGTTACATATTTCAACACCTTGTTGGGTTGTGCGGCCTCACCTTCCTCTTTTGTTTGTCTAGGTAAAGCCCCTTCCTTGACCATGGCCTCGGTTGGAGAGGGCTCCCCGACTGCGTCCTGCTATAGGACGAGCCATATTTCCAAATGCAATTGCCCTTAAATTGATATTGTTTTGCTGGCTATCCAAGCTATCCCATATTCTAAAAAAGACACCTCTACATTGGAGTATTCTCTATGTAGGATGCCAAAAAGAGAAAAAATGAACTCTTTTCCCGTGTTAAGACCTGTGTATGCTATATGACTAGGAACAAAATACAAGAATGAGAACATGCATAGATATCCAAAGGAACAATCCCAGGGGGCTACTCACGGGGAGCTCCCTTTGCTTTTGAAATGGTTGCCACCATAGTTGGTGCCAAGCAAACATAGAATAAGAAAGAAGACCATAATACATTCACAAAGCACTTCTTAAGAGAAAAACATGAAGGTAGACCCCTACACCATCACGACAAAACTATCCAAATTCCCTCTTGAAATAATACTTTGACCCCTCATTGACAATAGCCATACAAAAAGAGGTGAGCCCCCTCTCGACTTGCACCGAAGGGGAAGCCCCAAAAGAGAATCCAACCAGACCAATATGACAATAAACTATGAATTATTAAAATATCATATAAAATTATATTAAATTAACCTTTAAACTCAATGAGAAAAAAAGCTGATGATAATAAAGGGAAGACGAATAAATGTATCAAATTAAAGTAGTTAAATAATGAATGATATGGGAGGACGTGATTAGAAATGAATTACTATGAATTATTATGTGTGTGAGAACTTTTATTTAAAAAAAAATTAGTGTATAAATTTATATAAATATAAATTAAGAAGTAACAAAAACTTACACATGATACATTTTGTGCTTAATGATAATCATCAAATATCAGTGTTGCATGATCTTTTTGTCTTCTTCGTAAAACAAATATCTCCATCATCATGTGCATCATGTACATTTAATTCTACAATTTGATGATTTGTTCCCATCATCCTTCTGATGCAGGAGCATCCAGCTCCGAGGAGACGAATGGCAGCTGACTGTCTCATGGAAGGAGAACAGGAACAGGACGAAGATTACATACATAGATGGACAGGTCATTAGACTTGTTGTTGTTTTCTTTTTAAATATTGTTTGTTTCATTTTTTCCAGAAGGTCGTTAGAGACCATAGCATTATAATTGTAAGTTGTTTTAGCTTAGGAGATAAATAGCAGTTAGTTAACTTTTTATTAAAAGAAACTGGATGGCAGTTATAAAAAATTCTGGTTGAACAGTTCAACCGAAAAAGGGAAGCAGTTATGCTCTCCGTGTATTTAAAAACAGAGAAAAAACAAAAGGAGGGACCCCTCCAGCACAAGAGCAACAGACAGCAAAACAAAACCTCTGTAATACAAATAATGAGATATATTACTTTTGCCAACGAAATAACCTACTGTTAATAATTTCACATGTATGCATAAATTCTTTCTGTATGTTCTAAGGACGCAATTGGAACGACTAGCCATTAACTGTAACAGGAATCGAGATAACAAAAGGAGTTCTACAGACACCCATTTGAATCGAGACAACAAAAGGAGTTCTACAGACACCCATTTGAATCGAGACAACAAAAGGAGTGCTACAGACATACATTTCCAACAAGAAAAAGTACAGAACCTTTCAGCTGTTGCAATGACAACCAGGTACCAAGAAATACGAACTATTGTTTCATTTCATTTATAAATTAACATAAGCACTGTATGCAGAAAGGAAGGATAACTTAACACGATTCACCACATAATTGTGGGTTGTTACAAAACAAAACAAATTACAAACTTTCTGAGCATTGTCAAATACCAAACGCCTTCAGAAATGCGGCCATACAAATTGTTACATTAGAACAGGGACACACGAGTCACGAAACGCCGGAAGAGGCACAACCGACACATTACAACCACAACAGAACTAGCACCAAAGCTACCAAACCCTCCATAGCCTACAGTTACACTAAGGTCGGAGCAAACCCTACCAGTTTGCGAGATTAGCCAGGTTCGAGTGGTAACCGAAGGTTGAATGTGGACAAACCCTCGACAGCCAGCCACCAAGGCAACCTGCACACAAAACAGAGCAAGGTTAGAACGGAGTTTGGAGCAAACAAAAGGTAAGTTGATACAAAAAGAAATGGAAATGTGGAACAAAGGAAGCGCACGGCACTTACAGACAAGTTGACAAGGAGACCGGCGGAACCAAACCTGATAACCCAAGCTGAGACAAGGAACAGAAACCGTGAGAAGTTACAACAGGAGCAGGGATAGAGTAAAACAGAGAACCATAGGTTACCTTTGGAGGCAAGGACGAACACAGCCAACCGGGAGCGCTAAAGTTGTAGTCAATCTGTACAGTGCAAACAACTAATTAACAGAACAAGAAGAAACCAGGTGACAGAGAACGCCCATAAAAACAATAACTTACCATTACACACAGGTGAGGACCAGCAAGGTAACGCGCGCCCAGGAAACTCATAATCAAAGCAGAGAAAGCCCGAAGGCACAACAAACCATCAGGAACTGCAACGGAGTAACACTCAGGACATGGGTATAGTGAATCGCCCATAGAAACCACCGTGGAGCAGAGCCAGGGCCGAGCCCCGGAGAATCGTCAACAAAACCCCCAGAGCAGAGCTTGAGTTGAGCACGGGAGGAAGTAAAATGACCTGAAAAACAAAGACTCGGGTTTAACAAAAGGCGGAAGGCGGATAGACCGGGAGAACCGACAGGTGGCAACCCTCAACCAGGAAGGAGGGACAACAATTAATACATACAGATTGCAATCAAGTCGAGCCTACGGAGAGTTGACATCAACACCTTAAGAAGTGACAGTTCACCTACCAAAGTTGATTACCGAAGGGTCGAGAGGCCTGTAAAGTGCTAGCATGGGTCAAGTTATCCACGTCACGTTTTCCACACGTTGGTTAACGTTGGGTTGGGCCATCAAAAGTGGTATCAGAGCAAGTTTGTTGAGTAGGAGCAAATGGAGGTTGGCAGAAGAGGAAGAGGAAGAGGAAGAGCGGTCCGGAGGATAGCAGAAGAGGAACTCCGTGAGGAGATTCACGCTTTGCGTGAGAGATTGGCAGTGGTGGAAGCTGGGGGAAGGAGAGACCCAGCAGATGATAGTGACGAAGATGTAGCAGAACCAGAAGATGAGTTTGAAGGGGTGACACCGGAATTTCGGTTATTAAAGTCAGTTTTGCTGTCTAGTCATAAGCCAAAGCACGAGCTACCCACTTATGACGGAAGTCTGTCTGCAGACGTGTTACTGGATTGGTTAAGTGAAGTAAACAAATATTTTGAATTTGAGGAAACTAGTGAGGAAAAACAGGTGAAGTTCGCCGCCACCAAGCTGAAAGGACATGCGTCCTTGTGGTGGGACAACGTTCAGGCAGAAAGGAAGAGGTTACGCAAACAACCTATAAAGAAGTGGGCCAGAATGGAGGCAAAACTGAAGGAAAAGTTTCTGCCGAAAGATTATCAGATTATGTTGTATAGACAGGTGCAGAACTTAAAACAGAGAGGGATGACTGTTAAGGAATTTACAGAGGAATTTTATAAATTGAATTTGCGAGCAGGGTATGTGGAAGATACCCCAGAAAAAACAGCCAGATTTGTGAATGGTTTGAGGGGGGAAATACTGGATGAAATCGGTATCCTCTCACCCAGAACTTTGGATGAAGCATACCAGTTTGCACTGAAGGCAGAGGAGAAAATTAACCGGAAGCAAAATGCCAGGAGAGGAGGTGGAACTGGCAGAGGCAAGGGTAAGGCTTTTGGTAGAGGTAGAGGTACAGGTTCAAGTGAAGAAGGCAGCAGTTCTAAGTCTGCTGGTACAGCAGAAAAGGACAATAGCACTAGAGGAGGACGACCAGCTTAGCGAGGGCGAGGAAATGGTCGGGGCAGGGGAACTGTCCAGTGTTATCGTTGCCACAAGTTGGGACACAAGTCGTATGACTGTCCTGAAGGTGAACCGGTAGGTGGAAGAGGAGCTTATGTTGCTCAGCCAGAGGATGCTGAGACAACACCTCAAGAAGTAGAGAACGCACCAGAGACAGGTGAAGCTTTGGTGTTGAATAAGGTGCTGTTAAAACCAGCAAAAGAAGTTGCAGAGCCTGATCAGCGAAAGGCTTTGTTCCGAACTGTTTGCAAGTCACAGGGCAAGTGCTGCAAACTGATCATTGACAGTGGAAGTACTGACAATTTAGTGGCTGTAGAGATGGTGGAGAAACTGGGATTGAAAAAGTTGAAGCACCCCACCCCCTACAAAGTGTCATGGCTGCAGAAAGGACATCAACTGTTAGTTGATGAATAGTGTGAGGTGGAGTTTCAGATAGGCAGGTATAAGGATAAAATTATCTGCGATGTTATGCCAATGGATTTCTGTCATATACTGCTAGGACAACCCTGGAAGTTTGACAGGAGCGCAGTTCATGACGAAAAAACCAATTGTTATAAGTTTGTCAAAGATGGGATCAAGCACACGCTTGTACCCATCAAAGAGGAAAGTACAGCAGAAGCCAGTGGAGTGAAAGCATTGATGATGGGCGGAAAGGAATTTATAAAACAGATTGAGGACAGTGAAGTAAATTTTGCTGTCATACGAAGGCCAAAAGCAGTGATACTGCATACAAAGATTTCAGATTTGCCCGAGGAAATCCAAAAGCTGCTGCAGGAATTTGGGGACATCGTGGTGGATGACCTTCCAGATGAACTACCACCCAGGAGAGGTATTAGTCACTGTATTGACTTTATACCAGGGGCAAGTCTGCCAAATAAAGCAGCTTATCGTATGAGTCCTAAGGACCATGAAGAAATCAGGAAACAGGTCCAGGAGTTGTTGGACAAAGGGTTGATTAGAGAAAGCATGAGCCCCTGTGCAGTACCAACCGTTCTAGCTCCAAAGAAGGGAGGAGAATGGCGAATGTGCACAGATTCCAGAGCCATAAACAAAATTACTGTTAGGTACAGGTTTCCCTTACCAAGAATGGACGATATGATGGACTGTCTGAGCGGGGCGGCTTATTTCTCGAAGATTGACTTGAAGAGTGGATATCACCAGATTCGAATTCGGGAAGGAGATGAGTGGAAGACAACTTTCAAGACGAATGAAGGCTTATATGAGTGGCTGGTAATGCCATTTGGGTTGAGCAATGCTCCCAGCACGTTCATGCGCCTGATGAATGAGGTGCTGAAGGAATTCATTGGGAAGTTCGTAATAGTTTATCTGGATGATATTCTGATTTTTAGTAAGACTAGGGAAGAACATTTCAAGCATGTTCGGAGTGTGTTGGGGAAGCTGTAGCAAAACAAGCTGCTGATCAATCTGAAAAAGTGTACTTTTTTCCAGCGGGAGTTAGTATACCTGGGTTTCGTAATTGCAGAAAATGAATTGAAGATGGACCCAGAAAAGGTGGCAGCTATAGTTAGCTGGCCCTCTCCAAAAAGTTTATTTGAAGTCCGAAGTTTCCACGGACTAGCAAGTTTTTACAAGAAATTCATCAGGAATTTCAGTGAGATCTGCGCACCTATGCTGGATACGATCAAGAAGACAAATCAGCCTTTTCATTGGACTGAAGCAGCGGAAGGTGGTTTTCAGAATTTGAAAAAGAAGATTACCGAAAGACCGATATTGAGGCTACCTGACTTCAACAAACTCTTTCAAGTTCGTTGTGATGCCAGTGGAACAGCCATTGGGGCAGTACTTAGTCAGGAGGACAGACCAGTCGCGTATTTCAGTGAAAAGCTGAACGAGAGTAGGCAGAAATACTCAACCTATGACAAAGAGTTTTACGCAATTATACAAGCGTTGAAGCATTGGAGGCATTATCTGTTAGGTAATGAGTTTGTTTTATTTACGGATAACTCTGCGTTACAGTACATTATGCAGCAACATAAATTGAACCATAAGCATGCAGCATGGGTTGAGTACCTACAGAATTTCACATTTGTACTAAAACATATTAGTGGACAAGCGAATAAGGTGGCAGATGCACTAAGTAGGAGGACCCTACTCTTACAGGAGAGTACGATGCAGGTTTTGGGCTTTGAGCACCTGAGGGAACTATATCAAACAGATGCAGAATTTAAGGAGGCCTATGAGGCTTGCCAAAACCCTCTGTTGAGAAACAATAGCCTATGGTTGGACTACAATTTACAAGAAGGATTGCTGTTTAAAGGGGGACAGTTATGTATTCCCAACTGCTCTATGCGAGAGAACATTATTCAGGAAAAACACAGTGGGGGTCTGGCTGGACACTTTGGTATAGACAAGACGATTGCTCAGGTACGACATTTCTATTTTTGGCCAAAATTGCAGCGGGATGTGCAGAGGTACGTGAGTAGATGCAAAGTTTTTCAACTGGAAAAGGGTCACAGTCAGAACACTGGTCTTTATTTACCATTACCTATTCCAAGCCGACCATGGGACTCCGTCAGCATGGATTTTGTTCTGGGTTTGCCTAAGACACAACGGGGCTTCGATTCGGTAATGGTTGTGGTAGATCGATTTTCAAAGATGGCACACTTTGTACCTTGCAAGAAAACCAGTGATGCCACTTATATAGCACACCTATTTTTTACTGAGATTGTTCGGTTGCATGGACTTCCAAGGTCCATTATCTCTGACAGGGATGTAAAGTTCACCGGTCATTTTTGGCGAACTCTGTGGAAAAAGTTGAATACCCAGTTACAGTTCAGCTCCGCTTATCATCCGCAGACTGATGGTCAGACGGAAGTAGTAAACAGGAGTCTGGGAAACTTACTTCGGAGTTTAACAGGTGAAAATTCCCGGACGTGGGACCGTGTACTTGCTCAGGCGGAATTCGCATATAACGATTCACCTAATCGCAGCACTGGTTATAGTCCTTTTCAGATTTTGTACGACATGCATCCACGTGGAGTGCATGAATTACGAGATTTGGGGAAGCTCGAAAAACGAAGTGCTGATGGAGAAGATTTCGCTCAAGCAATGAGTAATTTACATGAGCAGGTCAAGCTGAAATTACAAGACAACAGTCAAAGGTATAAACAACGAGCTGATTCAAGGCGTCGGGAAGTTCAGTTCAACGTTGGGGATGAAGTCCTTGCGTATTTACGTAAGGAGCGGTTTCCAAAACGGGAGTACAACAAGTTAAAATTTAAGAAGATCGGTCCCTGTAAAATCATTCAAAAATTTTCTGCGAACGCTTATGAGTTACAGTTGCCACCAGGGATTGGTATTTCTCCCATTTTTAACGTGGCAGATCTGTTCCCTTATGTCACTAATTCGGAAGACAATACAGCAGCAAAACCACCGCGGGACACCAGTTATGAAGAAAATTCATGGATGAGACAGTTGCCAACGGCACCACCCCTTGAGATCGAAAGGATTCTGGACACACAGGTAGCTAGGCGCACACGCAGGAAGGAATATCTGCGGTATTTGGTCAAGTGGAAGAACCGTCCGATAGAGGACAGTTCGTGGCTTAACGCAACGCAGATACAGAAAGCAGGCTATTCTGTCGACGACCTCATGGAACGGAGCCATGACTTTTTGCCACCCCGGGAGCCTGATGCAGGAGCATCCAGCTCCGAGGAGACGAATGGCAGCTGACTGTCTCATGGAAGGAGAACAGGAACAGGACAAAGATTACATGCTTAGGTGGACAGGTCATTAGACTTGTTGTTGTTTTCTTTTTAATTATTGTTTGTTTCATTTTTTCCAGAAGGTCGTTAGAGACCATAGCATTATAATTGTAAGTTGTTTTAGCTTAGGAGATAAATAGCAGTTAGTTAACTTTTTATTAAAAGAAACTGGATGGCAGTTATAAAAAATTCTGGTTGAACAGTTCAACCGAAAAAGGGAAGCAGTTATGCTCTCCGTGTATTTAAAAATAGAGAAAAAACAAAAGGAGGGACCCCTCCGGCACGAGAGCAACAGATAGCAAAAACAAAACCTCTGTAATACAAGTAATGAGATATAATACTTTTGCCAACGAAATAACCTACTGTTAATAATTTCACATGTATGCATAAATTCTTTTTGTATGTTCTAAGGACGCAATTGGAATGACCAGCCATTAACTGTAACAGGAATCGAGATAACAAAAGGAGTTCTACAGAAACCCATTTGAATCGAGACAACAAAAGGAGTTCTACAGACACCCATTTGAATCGAGACAACAAAAGGAGTGCTACAGACATACATTTCCAGCAAGCAAAAGTACAGAACCTTTCAGCTGTTGCAATGACAACCAGGTACCAAGAAATACGAACTATTGTTTCATTTCATTTATAAATTAACATAAGCACTGTATGCAGAAAGGAAGGATAACTTAAACACGATTCACCACATAACTGTGGGTTGTTACAAAACAAAACAAATTACAAACTTTCTGAGCACTTGTCAAATACCAAACGCCTTCAGAAATGCGGCCATACAAATTGTTACATTAGAACAGGAACACACGAGTCACGAAACGCCGGAAGAGGCACGGCCGACACATTACAACCACAACAGAACTAGCACCAAAGCTACCAAACCCTCCATAGCCTACAGTTACACTAAGGTCGGAGCAAACCCTACCAGTTTGTGAGATTAGCCGGGTTCGAGTTGTAATCGAAGGTTGAATGTGGACAAACCCTCGACAGCCAGCCACCAAGGTAACCTGCACACAAAACAGAGCAAGGTTAGAACGGAGTTTGGAGCAAACAAAAGGTAAGTTGATACAAAAAGAAATGGAAATGTGGAACAAAGGAAGCGCACGGCACTTACAGACAAGTTGACAAGGAGACCGGCGGAACCAAACCTGATAACCCAAGCTGAGACAAGGAACAGAAACCATGAGAAGTTACAACAGGAGCAGGGATAGAGTAAAACAGAGAACCATAGGTTACCTTTGGAGGTAAGGACGAACACAACCAACTGGGAGCGATAAAGTTGTAGTCAATCTGTACAGTGCAAACAACTAATTAACAGAACAAGAAGAAACCAGGTGACAGAGAACGCCCATAAAAACAATAACTTACCATTACACACAGGTGAGGACCAGCATGGTAACGCGCACCCAGAAAACTCATAATCAAAGCAGAGAAAGCCCGAAGGCACAACAAACCATTAGGAACTGCAACGGAGTAACACTCAGGACATGGGTATAGTGAATCGCCCATAGAAACCACCGTGGAGCAGAGCCAGGGCCGAGCCCCGGAGAACCGTCAACAAAACCCCCAGAGCAGAGCTTGAGTTGAGCACGGGAGGAAGTAAAATGACCCGAAAAACAAAGACTAGGGTTTAACAAAAGGCGGGAGGCGGATAGACCGGGAGAACCGGCAGGTGGCAACCCTCAACCGGGAAGGAGGGACAACAATTAATACATACAGATTGCAATCAAGTCGAGCCTACGGAGAGTTGACATCAACACCTTAAGAAGTGACAGTTCACCTACCAAAGTTGATTACCGAAGGGTCGAGAGGCCTGTAAAGTGATAGCGTGGGTCAAGTTATCCACGTCACGTTTTCCACACGTTGGTTAACGTTGGGCTGGGCCATCACCTTCCTTTGTATATTTTACAAAAATAACATAAAAGACTTGTTATTGACTTACAAGCCCAAAGTTAAAGATGTTGTGTAGATTCTTGTAGAATGGCAGCGATGTTCATGAACACCTTTGATAAACATGATGTCACATTGAGAAATGAAAAATGAATTTACTGCCTCTCTTTATTGATGTATATTTTTGGTTATTTGTTAAAACATTAATTAAATTCGTGATACACTAATATTAATATAATAGTGGATCACTCCAAATGTTCATTTGCGCAATTTTCTTCAAATAAATACAAATCAAATAAGAGTATCTCTAAATTAGTTATCGAAACTATTTCACAAATATAAACATATTTACTTTGACAAAACTAGAAATTGTGTTTAATCTCTTGGTCACATCTCTAGTACCATTCCAAAAGTGATAGATGTTGAAAAACACTTTAACAATTTTAATATGAAAGACATATATAAACTGAGTCAATCTTGGAAACCCATGATTCAGAATCATCTTGGTCAATAAGCCTTTCGAACTCAATACACCTTCTCCTTCACTTTTCACTAGTTTTCAAGAGGCGAGGTGGAGTATCCCTCTGATATAAGATTGATTATTAATAGAGCCAAAGTAAATCATATATTATTATTCAGACAAGTAAAAGAAAATATT
Source organism: Pinus tabuliformis (assembly GCA_031772625.1). Classification (NCBI taxonomy): domain Eukaryota; kingdom Viridiplantae; phylum Streptophyta; class Pinopsida; order Pinales; family Pinaceae; genus Pinus; species Pinus tabuliformis. Next base: position 882,102,398 of record CM062813.1, read on the forward strand.
TACTTCAAGAATGAACTAATTGAATCCCACTAAAGGTATACCACAAAAAAAGTAAAGGAATCAAATAGATAAATAATCAAATGCTTAGAGGCATGTGGATTAGCTTCAAATTTGATCTTTTCATTCATGCAAGAGAAAATTTATTATTTGCAAGTCATTGGTAAAACTTTATAGTAGTCTAACGGAAATTTAGTAAATATATGATGTAATAGATCCAAATTATCTTTGTAGAAAATAATTTCAAATTAAATAATAACCATAAGAGATGTAATCGTACTATTAAAGCATAAATGTGATGTTAAGAGCAATTCAATATGTGCTTAAACAAGGCCAAGTCCATGGTTAACTTGGCTTGTCTGATATCTCCAAATCGTTTTTTTATGTGTTTAATTATGCAAATTCTATATATTCTATGATTTGAGATAAATCAAGCCAAGAAAATAATTGAATGCTTTAAAACAAGAAAGTTAGGGTTGTATTATCAATTAGGAGCTTAAGATATTTGGGAAATCAACATCCCAATGTATTTGAAGCAATTATATGATAAATCAATGAAAGTGAAATAGGAATGATTTGAATCAATAGGTAAATCTAACTTAGGTTATTATGAATGTTATTAGTTAGATATACTTACATATACCAAATATTTATTTTTTGTGAAGATAAGTAAATAAATGATAACTAAGAAACTTTCACTATTAGAAACATGAAATAAAACTTTGAAAGCTAACTTTTAACTAGTGAAATAATTATAAACGATGTCTAATATATCTTACAAATGATATTTTAAATTGTTTTATCTCAAGTAGTTTGAAGGAATGCTTATTATGCTCCCACCCATATTCAATTCCCATAAGTGATATGTTGAACTCATAATGAGTCTATTGTTGTAACAACTTCAAGCCTTATTGTTAACTGTCTTTGTGCCATGAAGAATCTGGGGTTTACCTTGGATACCATCCTCAAAACGAGGAATACTTGGGGGTTTTTCTCGGGTGTGTAACCTAGACAAAAATCTTGTAAATGAAATGAAACTAGACTTGAATAGACGTAAATCTGATTTTAATGTTTTTTTCCTTTTTAATGTAATTTTGAGATTTACATAAAGAATAAAATAACCCTTAGAATCAAAAATAAATTTGAAATAAATAATTACATGGAAAATTTTACACTTATGGTTTTAAGATAACAACTTTTACATCAAACCATAATCAATATATGTCTAGAATATGAATATGGTTTGTAAATTAAACACTATAATTGGAAAATAAATCTAAGCTAAATACTTTTAGTATTGTTCCTTTAGATTTATATTAAACAAAAAAAGTATAATTTGTTTCAATTATATTTTAGAGGTCGATGGGAGAAGACAAGTGCCTAATCAAAGGGCTTATAAGAAGAAACACTTCTTATAAACGACATATTCTCTTTAATGGATTAGAGTAACAATATTAAGGCCAAATAATCAATAGTATTGTATCTAATATAGATAGAAATAGGATCTTAAAAGGATCACCTTCAAGAGCACTATCAACTACAGTTTAGTAATTGAAATAAATAACTTTTCCAGGGTTCTTAATGTTGAGAAATGTAGTTAGTATCGGTCTTCATAATTTTTGTTTAGCTCATGTCATGATGTAATTATTATGTATGTTTCAAAAGAAAAATTATTGTAAAAGAAAATTATTTATAAGCATGGGTTTCATGCTTTATTTATTTTTATTCTAGGTCAAATCACCCATTAAGTGATTCTAGGGTTTATGTCATGTGTCATAGTCCTTATCGTTATGTAATAGACCCTTCTTGGGCTTTATATATCAAGAAAGAAATTTATAATTGAGCCAAAATATGTATTTTGTGTGTCCACCAAGTCGGCATGCCCTCCATTCAAGTCAGCCTATCCTCCATTCAAGTCAGCCTATCCTCCATTCAAGTCAGCCTGTCCTCCATTCAAGTTGGCCTCATAAACGGAATTCGACCACACAAAAGCCTATATATAGAATGTTGGGAAAAATACCGAGGGGGAGGGTGAATCAATATTTTAAGTGAAAACTTCCAAATTTGATATTCTAAAATATGTACGCTAATGTTATTAAAGAAACTTGCATATTTACGCTACTTCAGAGAAGGAAACCAACACATATACAATTTACTGATTTTTCTAACAAATTATTATCTTTTATCATTGCACCAAAAGATTAATTAATTTTCAGTATGCAGTAAAGAACATAAGAAATCACAAAAAATGAGAAACACACTTTGAACACCAGGATTTTAGGTGGAAACACAATGTGGGATAAAACCACCAGTGCTACTGTCTCTTTATTCTTTCTTATGATATAAAGAAAAATATTACAATTGTACTGATGCAGACTCTTGCCAATACATAGGCACCCAACTGTAAAAAGCTAAAACCTTATCTCATTCTCTAGCAACCACTGAAAGGGAGATACAACCCCCTGAACTTGTTTACCGACTTCTACCGAAAGGGAGCCCCTACCCTCTTTCTGAAGGATGCAATCCTCAACTCCTTGTGGAACGCTTTTTAGAATATTTCAGATTGGGTCCACCTGTCAAACAATTATCACACAACCTTTAGGCCACCATTCATCAAATTTTGAAACTGGGCCCATATCAACCATAAACCCAAACAAACTAAAGCACTCAATCTGAGACACTGTCTCACTACAAATCAACTAAAAATTTGAAGAATCAATCACTAAATGCATAACCCAACCAAAAATAACAAGCATCAAATTATGTATGAGATTGTACTAAATAAGGCTCGCATATATACGTGCCTTCTCTATATAACACCTGCGTACATATCTCAGAATACTAAACAATGAATCATCAATCACTGAACCATACTGTTGATGGTGCTAGACCCGTTAACATGTCAGGGGATCTCGCTGGTAAGAAGTCCCAACTAGACCTCAGACCATTTGGTGTAGGAGTCCCAGCAGTGGGTCACACGATATCGGATTGACCGTGGTTGCGCGAAGAGGCAAGTAAGATGTCCCTATTGGTAGCAAGGGTGTGACATGTGCAACAAGCCAAGGAAGGTGCATGAACGGTTCTAACACACAGAAAGTGAGGTGAATGCACCCCTTGGAAACCAGTGAAAGCACATGGATAAGAAAGGAACACATGAGCAAAGATGCATCACAAACTGGAAAGTGAATAAGCTAGAAATCCAAAGTGATGGTTAAACCAACAACGCATCTCAGTAAGATTCATACATTCTTATACAGAAAGAGTCCATACATGCATGCGCAAGCAAATAGATACATATATCATTAGAGTAAACAAGATAGCTGAAATACAACAACAACATATGCATGAAACATGCTGGTTCTGTTATATTAAGAAGTGAAAGTTCCAATCATATAGTACAACCATGACCAACCACTAGTCCCGATAGTGGAACATTACAATCAATGCCGCCTGCTCCTCCAAAGAGATATACTAACTCTGCACTATGGAGAAACTAAGGCTCATTACAATACTCTCTAAGCTTTCTCTAAGACACTCCTATCGAAATCTTGGTTGACCAAAAGCCTCTACAATGAGTTATGAGGTACTATATATAACAAAGGGTGGGGCGACCCTTGACATTCCCCTTTGTGACTATTCACTTACCCTCATGACTCTTCAACTACTCTATGACTGTTACATTCAACTATCGACACTTGGACTTCCACTTTACAAGATGTTACATCCAATGTGCACATGTACCCATGTGAGACAAAATGGCTTGAGAAAGCCATGCAAGACATCACTAACACTCGAACAATTGTGGTAAGACCAACTCTTTGACATCCTTGTGATGATCGATGGTGGCGAACTAATGCCAAGCTTGGTCATCTGTGATGGTGTCCATGCACTCAATGGTGACATCCTTCTAAAAGCAAACTCTTGCCTCCGTTGCATCGGGGTACAATGATATGGCTCCTCCTTCCAACTTGTTTGATAACATGTGCATCATCGTCTTGAGTGCAGTTGGACCAACAACATACTGATGCATAGTTTTTGTGCTGATCTCCAAGTGTGTGCTGGTGATTATGCACATTGACTTATCAACATACGTGTTCAGCTTCAGCCATACTTGCTTCTTGTCTTCACCTCGGTGAGTGTGCCAATGTGTGGGATCGCATGCATGCGCATAATGAAATCCATGATCCTAAACACCCTTGCATGCGATCGATGAAATTTCTCACCCTGTCTGCTCTGTGCCAACTACTGGGTTGGGTCTATAACCTGTATAGATGTAGTTTCATCAGTCTGCGCATGTTGCACCTCCTGCTGTGCCTGTTCTTGCTACAACTCTTTCTTTTGCCTATTCAACTATTGTTTTTCCTTGTGTTGCGACTTGAACACCTGTAACTCCTTCTCTGTTTCTCTCTCTGCCTTCACGTGATCCTCTTGTCGCGCCATCGCCTCATAGCCTCAATCTCCAAAGCTACTTTCATCACAAGTGGA